>OX638088.1:5207993-5895092 GCA_951804965.1 Horisme vitalbata | reverse complement strand
GTTCAAAACCCCATGTTTTACTAAACTCACTAAACTCTCTGGAAGCGTAAGCTGGTCCGTTATCTGTTACAAGTTCCTGAGGAATGCCGTGTCTTGCGAATTGATCCCTCATGGCAGCCACCACTGCTTTCGTTCCAATGTTGGACAATGGATTCACTTCTATAAAGTTCGAAAAATAGTCCACAAGTATCAAGAAGTATTTACCGCCATGTTGAAATATATCCGAGCCTACTTTCGCCCAGGGCAGGGGCGGGATATAATGCGACATGAGCGGCTCCCGCGCGGGCCTCGGCGCACGCTCTGCGCATACTCGACAGCGACGTACCATGGCCTCCACGTCGCGCGACATGCCCGGCCAGAACATAACCTCGCGAGCATGACGCTTGCATCTATCTATTCCCATATGTCCGTCGTGCAGACGATTAAGTATTTCTGACCGAATTCCTTTCGGAATGTACACTAAATTATCTTTAAATAGAATACTATCAACCAATCCAAAGCTACCCCTATAAGACCATTGACCTCGAACACGTTCGTCTACATCATATTTATTATTAGGCCATCCCTCTTGAACGTACGTTATAAGTAGCTTACATTCTACATCATTTACCATGGAATCTTTGATCAGTTTAATTTTGTTAGCGCTGAAGCGAACATTTTCTATTAGAAAACACGATTGTTCGTCCACTTTTTCCGAAACTTTATCTGGCATCAGCTCCGGTAACGCCGCCCGCGATAAAGCATCAGCTACGTACATATATTTCCCTGGCTTGTAAATCATAGTAAAATCATATCTTTGTATACGTAACATCATGCGTTGAAGACGCGTAGGGATCGAGTCTAGTGGCTTTTTGAACAGCGCCTCTAACGGTTTGTGATCGGATTCTACCGTGACATCTCGGCGACCGTAAACGTACTGATGGAACCGTTCCAGGCCGTAAACTATAGCTAGAAGTTCCTTCTCTATCTGAGCATACCTAGTTTGCGTGTCGGTGAGGGTGGCGGAGGCGAACTCCACCGGGCGGTCGGCCTGCAGCAGCACGGCGCCGAGCGCGCGCGCACTCGCGTCCACAGACAGCAGCACGGGCTCGCGCGCCGAGTACAGCGCCAGCACGGGCGCCGCAGCGCACGCGCCGCGCACTCGTGCGCCCCATCCCACACCCAACAGCTATCTTTTTTCAATAGATTGCGAAGGGGAATTGCTAACTCGGAGTAATTAGGTATAAATTTGGATATATAGTTTATCATACCTAAAAACCGTTCTAACGCTGACCGATCTGTTGGCATTGGCATGTCTTCTATCGCTTTAATTTTTGCCCTATCTATCGACATACCCTCCGCACTAAAAACGTGCCCCAAATAACTGACCCCTTCTACTTTAAAAACGCATTTTTCTTTATTGAATTTTATTCCCACTTCTCTGGCCCTGTCTAACAGCTTTTTGAGGCGCTCATCGTGCTGAGCCTTACTGGACCCCCAGACGATTACGTCATCGATAAAAGAATCGACTCCATCTAGATCTTCTAGTATCTGGCGAATCTTCGAATGGAATACCTCAGAGGCACAATTTATTCCATACGGACGACGTAGAAACTGGTACCTACCGAACGGAGTTCCGAACGTACAAAGATCAGCACTGGCATCCTCCAACTGCACCATCCAGAAACCAGATCGAGCGTCCAGTTTGCTAAAATACTGTGCTCCCTCTAGTTTAGTGGCGATCTCAGTGAGCGTCGGCAGTGGGTAGTGCGCGCGCCGCACTACACGATTCAGCGGCCGCGGGTCGAGGCACACGCGGATGGTGCCATCCTTCTTGGCCGCTACCACTATGGCGTTCACCCACGGCGTCGGGTGCGATACCTTCCTTATCACTCCCTGCGTCTCCTTACGAATCAACTCTTGCAATAATTTATCACGCACACCAATCGGAATTTTTCTGACTGAACAGACTGACGGCTGGGCAGATTCATCTACTATTATTCTATATTTACCCGGTAATTTTCCCAATCCACAAAAAAGATCACCGTACTTATCTATATTGAGAGACAAAATACGTTTTACCATTCCTAATTCTTCACACGCATATTTTCCTAGTACGCTTTGGCAATCGATATCGGCAATAGTAAATCTTAATCTATAATTTATATTCTTATACATGCAATCCAAATAGCAATGACCAACAATAGGTATAAAATTACCACAGAAAGACTGCGCCTTAGTATTATCGGAATTTAAAATATTTTTTGTGAGTCCTAGCCGCTGAAATGTATTTAGCGATATAACATTTAGATCTGACCCGGAATCTAACTTAAAATTTTCCTCCGAACCTGTATAAGTAAACAGTAAAGTTTCATACCATTTAGAGTCCTGACGCTCCTGCGTTCCCGATAACGCAGACTCATAGTACATACAGCCCGTCGTCACTGTCCTCACATTCGTCGGTCTCGTCGGCATCGAGTTGTAACACACGCTTACGTAGTTTTGGACACATTTTCTTAAAGTGACCTATCCCGTTGCACCAAAAACACATCGCACTTTTAGCCGCACTCTTATAGCTATCACAACTACGAATACCACACGCAGAACACAACATTTTTGAAGTTGACGCTTGAGCCGCCGTTGGCCGTTGGTTGCGCCACGGCGCGCGCTGCGGCAGGCGCTGCCCGCCGCCGCCGCCGCGAGCACGGCCGCCTCCGTAACCACTACCGGCACCTCGCGCACCACTCCTGCTGGCGCGGAATCCTCTCGCGCTCATAGCGTCGACTGCTACCACTTGTCCTCCTGTTGTGGTCTTGGTCCCCTCGATCTGTTTTTGCTCCTCCGTGGACATTTCGCTGGCCTGACAAATTTTAACTGCTCGCGTCAAAGTGAGATCATCGGCTCTAAGCAGTCTGTCACGTAGCTTTCCGTCTTGGATTCCGCATACGATTCTGTCGCGAACAAGACCCTCTTCCAGATGCTCGAACTCACACCGCTGAGTGAGAAGTTTTAATACCGTTACGTACTCATCGATTGATTCGCCTTCCTCTTGATTTCTCGAAAAGAATTTAAAACGAGCCATTGTTGTATTTTGCTTCGTTGCAAAATGGGCGTTGAATTTACTGACGAGGGTATCATAACTCTCTTTGTCTTCATCTTTGGTATATTTAAAAGTTGTATAAACGTCATAGCCTTCTGACCCAATTAAATTCACCAATAAGCTTGCTTTTGTATCAGACGATTCTTTATTTACTCCGGAGGCTTTGAGAAATACAATGAATTGTTGCAGCCATTTTTGCCACGCTTCGGCCCGACAGGCAGGTCCACCTTCTAAATTTAATTCAGCCGGAGGCCGCGCATGCTCCATTGTTTATTATTTTATTTATACTATTAGCTCTCACTTTATCTATCTTTTTAACTTTAAACACAGGAATTGCTACGCAAAATCAATTAATCTTTTAGCACCGCTGTCACCATGTCGTAATTAAAAGATGGCTTGACCAAAACTGAATTTTTATTGCATACCCGCACATACAAATAATAATAACAACATAGATATTATAGTAGGTAAGTACACGAAAATATCTATACGTACAATCTAATTCCAACCATTTTAGCTCTTAAGGCCTTACTTCCTCCGTAAATCCAACCTGGTTGAAATACGCTCTGTCCATGACGTCCCATCCCTATCTATCCTACAAAAATCGGTCGTAAAGTCGGTCGTGGGTTGGGGAGCTCGTGGGGAGCCTAAGACGGTGACGAACGATTTAATTGAAAAAGTAGGTAAATACTTCCATAAGATCGATGATGATTATCTGAATACGTGGATAGACAAGGTTGTCGGTAGATTGATATGGATAGGTTTTCATATACAGCTACACGTTTTTTTGTGAGAAAAGTGAGAAAAAGAAAAAAGTGAGAAAAGTTACGGAGTCAGGCAAGACATTTTCTGAATCCCTCAAGTTTGCTTTAAATTGGCTATAATTTTTGAACCTTGGATGTAGGTATGCAATACAAATCTTGGAGTACAAAATAGTACATTTTTTTTTTAGTCTATTCATGATCTCAATTAATATAAATCTCTCGTGGTCATGCCAGAAAGGTACTACCCAGCACGACCAAAGCCACTATGCTGTATCTTCAAAACTATAAGGGTACTTTTTTTTTCTTCCAGGGTACAAAATAGTACCACAAAGAAATAACTAAAAGCTTCCATGGTCGTGCTGGATGGTATCACACAAAATAACAATACAAAGGTTCAGCCACTGATAAAAAGTTCATTCCACGTGACAGGATGCAAGCCCATCGCCGCTTTTTATTGGAACACTATCCTAGAACATACCTTTCGAACTTTTTAGTTCGAGGGCATGCCGGTTTCCTCACGATGTTTTCCTTCACCGTTTCAAGCTCGTGGTAATGAGCACATAAATTTTTCGAAACGAAAAATACATTGGTGCACGGCTGGGATTCGAACCCACGACCTCAAGATCTTAAGTCGGTGTACATCCAACTAGGCCACCACGGCACGCCTATTAGTATATCAGCTACTAAAAATACGAGTTACATTGTAAGATCATAAAACGATCGCTTTCAAAAGTAAATAAGTAGGTAATGTTATTACCTACGTCTATCTTTGGTAGGTACTCACATTAGGCCCTTTCTAGTCCTGTGCCTTCAGTTTATTCTGACGGTCTAAGCCTTAGACCAGCCTTAGACCAAGTTTACCTAAGGCATGCAGCCTTAGACTCTAAGGCTACATGCCTTAGGTAAACTTGGTTGCGTTTATGGTACCTACACAGGTGCATAAGCAATCACATACCGCTCATTCATTTATTTATTTTTTGTAGCCGACTAGAGATAAACAAAAATAATAGCACTCTGATATTCTTACAGACTAACTGTCCTATTCATAACAGTTCTATAAACCTCAGATAGTTAAAATGGCGTTAAAATATCATGTCACCTCTTTTTATTTACATTTAAATGGAAGGGACAAGTTTATTATAATGAGCTGTTATAAAATGACATTTGGTTATTAAGGGGCAATAGACTAAGCCATGTAAAAAATTGATACAGCATCTGCATCTACAGCACCTTGCTGCTCCCCGTGCGTCTTGATGCAGAAGTCAGTAATCAAACTGTGATTGGGCGAGCGGGAAGTGCTTGAGTTCTATAACATAAGGGTTTACTCAATGCCATGAGCCTGACTAGTAGTGGGCACATTCCTTCGATTTCACTGCTTTATGACCTGCTTCCAAACATCGATATCTACGCCAATTCACCCGCATCCCACCCCTAGATAGCGCTCCATTTATTTTCCGACTTTCCCTACCCCAGTCTGCCCCAGTCCGACTGCAGCGGTCGCGAGAGTCGGTCGACCGTCTACTCAACTTCACGTTGTAACCACATTTAAGTATTTTTCGTACCAATCACGCGAGAACACAATAACTTCAATGAAAAGTACCTGCACTGAAATGTGACTCGGGAAAAACGAACTCATGAAATTCAGTGCGCATTTCGTAGTGAACGTGAGTATTTTGTTTGTTGATTATTTTAGGTAAGGGCAGGCAGGGGTGACAAATTACACGATTCTGGTGATTTAGGGAGGTAATTTAAACACGTGCACTCTTAAGCTTTTAATTTCTTGTTAGCCGCCAGTCGGAGCACATAATTGGTTTACTTGGCACTGTCGATTAACGCTTTATTGTTATCCATGTCTTATATAGGCTAAGTACCTAAGTACCAAATTATAGTTTCGTACCTGGGAAACGGCACTTGCTAGTTTTAGATTTTTCAATATTTCCTTCAAAACCACAGATAGAGATATTAGATAAGTAAGTAGGTTAAGGTAAGGTACTTTAAAAAGAAAGCGTGACCCTTCATGGTAAATTTGCAATAATTTTAAATTTGTAACAATTTTAGGCCTCAACAGTAAATATTATATACTGATAAATTATTATGCCTTAGGTAAAATTTAAAGTACTCTATACTCTATCAACCCATATAGTTATCACCAAGCTGTGACTCTACAACAGTAGAGTAACCGTATCGACTCATTGATTTCAAATTGTTTGTCTAGGTGAGGAGCAATCTCTCCTCAGCGACCAGATGAGCAGTTTCAGTTTGAGCCCGTGTGAATCAAGGCCACGAAAATTGCTCCCCACGGCAGTCCAGCTCGCGCCTACATCGCCTACCACAAGCTCGGCGCAGGCATGGAGACCCAGACGCCGCCGGCAGAGTGCGAGTGCGGCGTACATCCCTCCGGGTTCTACCTACTGGCGACACTGCTGCTCACCAGGTAGAATTAGCTCTAGGGACTCTAGAAATAAGACCCCTTTTCTCTTAGCTCGGCGCAGGCATGGAGAGCTAAAAGATACTAGATAGAAGAAATAGAGAGCTATTTCTTCTAGTAGAGACTAGATCTAGCAATAAGATTTCATTTCTCATGTTAGCTCGGAGACCCAGACATACTGGCATGCGCCAGCCAAGTACGTGTGTGACGTGCATTCCTCCGGGTTCTACCTACTGGCAACACTGATGCTCACCAGAACTAGTCTTAATGACCCTAGAAATAAAAAAACTGATAACTGAGTGAGAATTCGATATGCATCTCTGAGGTCCGGGTTTGTACCAATTGGTGACACTGCTCATCACCGAATTGACTCTATCATTTTTAGAAAAAAGGTTTCTTTTCCATCTTAAGAATCCATCAAGGCAGAAGATTTCAGAGGAAGATCCTTTTTCTGCATCCCTGGCATCCTGGCTGTATAGAATAACGGCAGTAAATTTAAGGAGTAGTCAACTAGTCGGCCCACGCTCACTCTAAACTCCTAACAACAAACAAAAAGGTTCACATTTTCGATTGATAATATTAACAATTAAAATACCTACCAACCTTTTACTTCCTAAACAAAAACTCAGACAGGAGTTTCGGTTTTGAAGAGTTTTTTGTAGGCACATTACCTAAATCAAAGCAAAAGTTGACTCTGTATAAACTTTGCATTATTACGCTCGAGAGCTAAGCTGCTTTGAAGCGAAGAAGCTTCAAGTTTCAAGAGGCAAAGAGGCTTCGCAGTGAGAAAATCCATCCACTTTAGTTTACGAGGGCACAAATCCGAGATAATGTTATCGGTTTACGCAGATAAGAATGAATGGGGCTAATAAAGTTGTCACTTTTTATAGGTTGAATCATAAGCTAAAGCAAAACAGGTCTGGCAAATGTAATGGTATTGGTACTTTGCGTAATGCTCTGTTCGGTAAGCAGGTTCTTATTACCTCCAAATGGGGCTTGTAAGTGACTAATTAGCACTCTAGGGTAATAATGTAGCTAGAAAAGCCCTAGGGCGGTAAGTAATTTAAAAAAAACACTTCTTTCTTTCAAAAAGTTCGCATACCATCCATTAGAACCATCATACTGGCAATAGACATCATGCATTCAGCCCAATGACCAAAGAGGTCGCTTTGCTATTCAGCCTTGTCTTCGTGTGAGTATAATAGTCATCAATTTTAAATATCGAACGGCGAAGCTCAATATCGTTCTTTAAAAAAAAAAGTTTTATTCTTGTAATGCCGGTTTTTTTCTACTTACCTCACAATGGAGATGTAAAGCAGAATAGTTAGCTCGGGTGTAAGCACCAATTGCACCCTCGAACTATAGGCACCCTCGCTTACTTTACAGACCTTGGGTACTAATCTACTATTGTGATGTGATCGTTGGTGTGGTTGTTGGTGAGATTGCTAACAATCAGTAGATGGGCACAATTGGATAGTGGCTCCCGACTTTTTCTTACGTTAAGCCATGTCGGAGGCCTTCCGGCGGCCTCAAAACTCTGACACCAGACACTTCTCGCTTGACTACTAGCTCCATACGAAGTAAAAAAAGACTAAACATTGAGCATGTATTTCTTTTCTAAAACCTTTCCTAAAACTATCCCATTATTCACTTCAAAACAAAATGTAAACTTACTTAGTCATATTTACATGTCAACTCAAAGCCCCCTCACAAAATGTACCTGTATTTATGGTTGTACCTACGTCACACAAAATTAATGTTTACTCTCACCACCTGAGTAACAAATGACAAAGCAAACACGACGTTACAAAGGTAACAAGTTGACAAGTTTAGGGTCAATGCTCACTAGCACGTTCACTTGTAACAGAACATCGAACTTGTAAAAAAAATCGAGGGCCTCCTTATTCGTTCATGAAATGGGTAACAAACATTAAAGTGGCTCGATGTTACGTTACAAGTAAATGCTTTAGTAGGTACTAACCATTATAGTTCACGATGTTTACGAAAACCAGCGAGAACATTTGAGAAGCGTATTTGATTACTCGCCTTCTCGTTCTTGCGTTGCCTGCTCTCGGCCTGTTCTCGGCTTAGTGGCAGTCTTTTTACTCCGAAATAAAAGGGTTCTCGGGCGAGAAAGAGAGAATGCATAAACTCTTGTCTGTAGGCCGTCACACTGTCAAATTCGAGAAGTGTTTGCAGTGTTCTCGCGAGAATTCTCGGCAATCTTCTCGCGAGATTTCACTCTGAGTGTAGATGGGCTATTACACAAAACAGTTTACCTATTTATCTAACAAGTCACGGACGAACCGTGATTCTTGTGGTCTGTTCTAATTCCGTTGACGGCACAAACAACCTACCTACTAAATAAATAGTACGTGGCAGCTAGTGGTTAAAGACTTAAGCTACAGAGAATTTGAAACTGCTTTCAAAACATTGATCGAGCCTCTACTGTCCCTTTTGAAGTGTAATGTGTAATGAAATGGTAGTAAATTTTTGATGGTTAGAGAGAGAGAGGAGAGAGGAGGCCAGAGGCCGAAGCACGAAAATTATGACATATCGTCGTATTGAGTTTTATTTTATTTATTGAAAAAGATACATCTTCGCCTTATCACTAGACATTTGTAATTAATTAGTTTTGGCCAATAACAAAGCGTTATTTTGACCAGCGCTTTTTCATTGGCCAAAATCTCACGATACGCTTACGATAAGTCATGTCAAAATATTCGAACAGGGTGCCTAGTGCGAGTTTTTTACCAGCTCGATCGCGTTTGCCTTTACTCAGAAAATGAGTCAGTGCCACGCGTTTCTCACTAGGTGGCGCTACCTCGATTCCATATAAATTAGCGTAAACGCAAACGCGATCGAGCTGGTAAAAAACTCGCACTAGGCACCCTGGTATCAACAATATTATATTGATTCTTACGTTATTTCTACGTAAACTTCTGAATTTAAATACATTCACATTATACATATGACTGATATTTTTTTTGTGTGAATACATACACATTACCTACTTTTTCATAGAAAACACCCAAAAGGGTCGAAACATTTAATTATGGAATTATATTGTGAGGCGAGAGTGCGGAGTTTAACCAGCTGTTTGTCATGCAAAAAAAGTGTATTCGTATTCTAGTAAATATTCACAACCAGGTAAGCTGTAGACCATATTTCATTACAAACAATATATTAACACTTCCGTGCATTTACATATTACAAGTTGCCGTATTCGTAAGAAAACAACGACATTACTTTAAATCAAAATCAGAATTGAATAAACAATATAATAGGCGAAATCAACATAAACTAATGCTACCATCAACAAATTTGCAAACAGTAGGCAAATGCCCAAATTTTAGATGCATTAAGATTTTTAATAAACTACCGGACGAACTTAAACTAGAACCAAACGACAAATTATTCTATAATAAATTGAAATCTATACTCATAAGAAAGTGTTACTACTCCCTGGAAGAATTCATGACCGATAAGCAGCAATAGGTAGTATAACATGTTTGACTTTGTACGTATATGTTCATATTTCTTATTGTTTTATTTTATATTAATTTGTATCTTAGTGTTATCATATGCTTCGACAAAATGTATCTAGGTAGCTATTGTAAATAATGTAATTCGAATGTAATTGTTAATGTTGACATATAAATATTGTAGAAATTAATAATCATAATACATAATTTTAATTGACATATTACAAATAAAAACAATAATTTGACGAGCACACTCACCTTTTGCAGTGCCCTTACAGGGTCCATGTATTTACCTATGAATAAGTACCTTACTGTATTACTACGATCTAATACAAAACTGTACTGTACATGATGCAATAAACAAATTAAAAAAAAAACATTATGTAGGTATTCAATTGGGTTAAAACAAGCTGAAAAAAAGGGAATGGAAAAATTAATTTTGTTTAGTTATTTCTTTGATAGTTTTTAATGTAAAATTACCTTGATTACCTTTATCCTTACGTACTACCAAAGTTTAGGTTAGGTTTGGTTAACCGATTTGTAGTGATTGATTTGTTATGATTGTAAATTTACAATCATAACCGATTTGTAGTGAGAATCGAAACCACACCTCTCAAAACGCTTAGAGTCACAAGGTTGTTGCCATACTTTAATAAGTAAATAAATAATAAATAAATAATGCTGAACTATCACACAGCATCATATAGCCCCAAGCAAAGCAGAGCTTGTGTTATGGGAACCACATGATTGATATATTACATATATACATTTTTTTTGTTAATATTTATATATCATACTTAGAAAACACCCAGACCCGAGAAAAATATCTGCAGAACATATGTCCCGCGGCGGGAATCGAACCCGCAACCATCTACGTCACAGGCGGACCTTCGCCCGCTGCGCCACAGAGGTTTTCAAGTATAATCTTAACCTTAGTAATATTTTAATAGTTTAAGCTAGAACAAAAGTAGATCAGTAATTTTGTAACAAAGCGCTGGATCCCTTCAAGTAAGCTCTGATACTCGTCCCTAGGGCACTTAAAATACGCAAACTGTTTTGTTTTACATCGCTTTCAACGTTTAATGTTAGCTTTAATAGAGTATGCGAGGGCAAGCATTGAATAAAACTGTTATATACCGACCATGCTCATCCATTTATGCTGTCCTACTAATTTTATAAAGGCGAGTATTTGGATCTGCCGCAATAAAGTGTTTATTCATTGATTTATGGAAAAAAATGAATGCTTTGCCCATTGTACCATTTCTAAAATGTTATTTAGAAATGGTACAATGGGCTACATTATTGCTGAAAACTATTTCTTCCAGGCAACCTTTGTAAGGCGTTATCTCGAAGAGCGAGTTCATCGTAACGATATTAACGCCGTGCCACAAATTTCTATAGACTCTCATAGAAAGTGTCTTCACACGGTGATGATATCGCGACGTTAGAGTGGCTGAATGCGAGCAAAATGCCAACGTATCGTTGCGCGCCCGTCGCCACACGCCGCGTCCTCGCAGCACGCTTGCAACCGACCGTTGTTGTCCGTCAGTCAACAGAACCATTTTCAGCAAAACTTTATTTATTATGTATTAAAATCTCAATACTTAATGAGAATTTCAAGCTCTCCAAAAATCCCTCAGTCATACATATAGCAGAGGACTATATTAATGGACATATGAGAAAGAAAACCTCGCAAACGGTGTCTGCACACGGTTGGCTGGTAAAGTAAAATATTAATATCTGATTATTATCGTTCTGTGGAAGGCTACATAGGTCATATCGTGTACAAAGAGGCCATTCCATAGGTAATTGATATGTGAGTTGATGTCATGGGTCGCACCTTGTAAATACGTGTGTGTAGTTCTCCATGATAAATGGTAGATTGCTATTAGAATGTCGTTATCATAAAACTTTGTGTACCTAAACTTTGGTATATACAGTACGTAAGGATAAAGGTAATCAAGGTAATTTTACATTAAAAACTATCAAAGAAATAACTAAACAAAATTAATTTCTTCCATTCCCTTTTTTCAGCTTGTTTTAACCCAATTGAATACCTACATAATGTTTTTTTTTAATTTGTTTATTGCATCATGTACAGTACAGTTTTGTATTAGATCGTAGTAATACAGTAAGGTACTTATTCATAGGTAAATACATGGACCCTGTAAGGGCACTGCAAAAGGTGAGTGTGCTCGTCAAATTATTGTTTTTATTTGTAATATGTCAATTAAAATTATGTATTATGATTATTAATTTCTACAATATTTATATGTCAACATTAACAATTACATTCGAATTACATTATTTACAATAGCTACCTAGATACATTTTGTCGAAGCATATGATAACACTAAGATACAAATTAATATAAAATAAAACAATAAGAAATATGAACATATACGTACAAAGTCAAACATGTTATACTACCTATTGCTGCTTATCGGTCATGAATTCTTCCAGGGAGTAGTAACACTTTCTTATGAGTATAGATTTCAATTTATTATAGAATAATTTGTCGTTTGGTTCTAGTTTAAGTTCGTCCGGTAGTTTATTAAAAATCTTAATGCATCTAAAATTTGGGCATTTGCCTACTGTTTGCAAATTTGTTGATGGTAGCATTAGTTTATGTTGATTTCGCCTATTATATTGTTTATTCAATTCTGATTTTGATTTAAAGTAATGTCGTTGTTTTCTTACGAATATGGCAACTTGTAATATGTAAATGCACGGAAGTGTTAATATATTGTTTGTAATGAAATATGGTCTACAGCTTACCTGGTTGTGAATATTTACTAGAATACGAATACACTTTTTTTGCATGACAAACAGCTGGTTAAACTCCGCACTCTCGCCTCACAATATAATTCCATATTTAAATGTTTCGACCCTTTTGGGTGTTTTCTATGAAAAAGTAGGTAATGTGTATGTATTCACACAAAAAAAATATCAGTCATATGTATAATGTGAATGTATTTAAATTCAGAAGTTTACGTAGAAATAACGTAAGAATCAATATAATATTGTTGATACCAGGGTGCCTAGTGCGAGTTTTTTACCAGCTCGATCGCGTTTGCGTTTACGCTAATTTATATGGAATCGAGGTAGCGCCACCTAGTGAGAAACGCGTGGCACTGACTCATTTTCATACAAAGGAGAATGCCGATAACCCGTACCAATTGCGTCAAAACCAAATGTATCCCATAAAATTGCCTATATTTTATAAATAACATTAACATTTTTTTAGTCTTACAGACCGACTCGATTAATAATCACGTAAAAAATTCTTTCGTTTATTTGGTTTCCGGCGCACGGCGCCATGACATTGCAACTACCCTCACTTTTAATTTTAGACAGTAGAATTTACTGAAAACATTGGAGGTTTTTTCACTTTGTATAATCAAAGAGGTTGGATCAGAAACTATTTTGTGGTACTACTAAACTATTTCCTATCTTTATGTATTACCAGGCCTCTTTCACTCCGCAGAATAGGTATAAAAATATACCTACGCATCGCCGGCCTTGCGAGCGTGGTTCGTTACGTCGGTTGCCGCGTTCTGCCCGGAACGAAAGTGTCCTTGAGCAGCCGCGGTATTTTAGTTTGTTTTTGTTAATGTACCTATATTTTTCGCCAAATGAAGGCAAAAAAATACTACACAGCATTTGGTTGCCTGAATAATAATAAGAAAATGTAAATAATACCAATAGTAGGTACAGAACTGAAAGTTTTTCTACCAAATAAGGCGTTGTTTAGATATCAAAGTCTCCCGTATTTACTTAAGTAGGTAGGTACTTTGGTACAAGTTCTATTTGAATGCGGTACCTACCTACATAAATAAACGTAATATTATTATGTAGGTATTTTACATATATTACATATACAATTTTTGTGCCATTGGTAGGTAGGCCTACATAGTGCTTTAGTAAGTAGGTATTATGATTTTGATTATGTAGACTGAGAGCAAGATTAGAAACCCAAGCTAGGTACATTTTTATTTGGTTTAACTTTGAGTAGGCAGTGTAGGTTATCTACTTAAAAACAGTCGGGTAGGTAGGTGTAGGTAGACAAATCGATGTGGTAAGTTACCTAAAGGTAGGTGTACTAACAACTAAAACTAGATACCTAGGTTACCTACAAACCAAATGTTGTTTTTTTCTCTTGAAAATATCTAGGTAGGTACCTACCTACTAAAATTTCTCTTAAGATTTAGCATGATGTACCTACCTTAAACAGTGATTATTCAGTTTTCGTACACAAGACACCTAAACACTTAAGTAAGTGTTAATGGCCCAAGTACCTACCTAGTAGGTATGCCTATTTTCTGAGCTCTTAATGCAGCCAGCCAGTGTAAAATAGTTTTCTGATCTAATACTAGGTAGGTAGATATTATTTGAATTATCATTGTTCCTAAAAAGAAATAGGTGGCTAGGTAACTGGATAGTAAAATGTTCAACAACAACAGCCTATAGGGGAGGCCTATGTCCAGCAGTGGACATAGGCCTCCCGTATAAGAAGGGGGATATGCCCATAATCCCCACGCTGGGCATGCGGGTTGGGGATCGCAGGATACAGCTTCCCGCACCGCCGACGCTGCTGCCCGTCGGTGCGGCCAGGTTATTATTATTCGTCACATAATAATTCTTAAGACAACCCTAACGTTACACGTGCCACGTCAGTAGAGATAGAGCTATACGATAGAAAGGGATGCAAGGTGTAGGTTAATATAAATGTTAGGCACTGAGTTCGGTGCGAGCTGAATAGCACTTTATTGCGTAGCAGCTAAAGTCGCTATTTATTTAAATGATTGCGCGGAGTGAAGCTTCTGTCCTCTCTGTATTCTGTGGTATTACTAGAGTATTCTGTGGCATTGTGTAGCAGTGTTTATTCTGTAAATAGATATTTTATTAGACATCATCACAATAATGAACGATAAACAATCGTGGCATCAACTGTTTCCTAATAACCGGTGACGCGAAACCAGCATAGTTTGGAAGAGGCATCCATGGCCTTTTCGTGGTTGTGATGAATGTGTTAAGATCTTGGATCTTAGCTTGGATTTCACCTTCACCAGTAAGTACTAATACCTATTATAATGATGTAAATGCCTATCTACTTTCTCGTCACTATCATTATTTGAAAATAATATAAAGTAGAACACAGTAGTAATGTATGTAATGTCCTACCTACGAAGTAGAAGTTAAACACCCTTTTACCTATCTGTGCGAGCTATATAAACCTTTTCTTATAGATATAGTATCATATTTAAATGTTTATAGTGTAATACTTTTAATTATGTAGACAAAACTGAACACACAAGGTCTCGAGAAAGCATTTTTTTAAAACAAACTCTAAAACTAATATCAAATAAAAACGATTTGTTTACGTTTATCTTAAAAAAGACTTAGTATTCCATGCATAACAGTATAATATCTTTCAAAAAAATTAGGTTTCGTTTTGACGCAATCACTTTAGCATTGGTACCGAGCGCCATACATCAGACGGCATTGTCCTTTACAATCATAACCGATTTGTAGTGAGAATCGAAACCACACCTCTCAAAACGCTTAGAGTCACAAGGTTGTTGCCATACTTTAATAAGTAAATAAATAATAAATAAATAATGCTGGACTATCACACAGCATCATATAGCCCCAAGCAAAGCAGAGCTTGTGTTATGGGAACCACATGATTAATATATTACATATATACATTTTTTTTGTTAATATTTATATATCATACTTAGAAAACACCCAGACCCGAGAAAAATATCTGCAGAACATATGTCTATGTCATATGTAATAGGTATTAGTACTTACTGGTGAAGGTGAAATCCAAGCTAAGATCCAAGATCTTAACACATTCATCACAACCACGAAAAGGCCATGGATGCCTCTTCCAAACTATGCTGGTTTCGCGTCACCGGTTATTAGGAAACAGTTGATGCCACGATTGTTTATCGTTCATTATTGTGATGATGTCTAATAAAATATCTATTTACAGAATAAACACTGCTACACAATGCCACAGAATACTCTAGTAATACATAAAGATAGGAGATAGTTTAGTAGTACCACAAAATAGTTTCTGATCCAACCTCTTTGATTATACAAAGTGAAAAAACCTCCAATGTTTTCAGTAAATTCTACTGTTTAAAATTAAAAGTGAGGGTGGTTGCAATGTCATGGCGCCGTGCGCCGGAAACCAAATAAACGAAAGAATTTTTTACGTGATTATTAATCGAGTCGGTCTGTAAGACTAAAAAAATGTTAATGTTATTTATAAAATATAGGCAATTTTATGGGATACATTTGGTTTTGACGCAATTGGTACGGGTTATCGGCATTCTCCTTTACAATCATATCTTTCCTAGAAATGTACAATTTTGGTACCTGAAGATGGCAAACACATGATTCACCTGATGTTAAATAACTTAAATAATAATAACTTAAAAAGGTAACCAAGGTATAGGTATAAGGTACAGGTACAATGTTTAATCCATATTGAGCTAAGAATGCTTACAAAACTACAATACCTAGCTTTGTACATTATGTATAGTGCCATTAAAAATCACTTATCTAGTAGGCCATTATCTATCCTTTGTAAATCTTTATCGTACTGCTATAGTCGAGAATGCCTCTGCCTTTCCTTTCTTATTCTTGCTGAAGAACGTGCATCGTCATGCAAATATTTATTAGCGTGCGTGAAAAATGGTTCTGGCGTAGTTATTCTGTACACATCAGAGAAGAGTAATGGTGTGTGAAATATCTATTGTAAGCTTATACAGTATCTGAAATGTGTGATCCTGTTCTATTCTAAACAGAAATAGGATTATTATTATTATTTACATCTGTCATGTTCGGTAAGTATGTTCTTATTACCTCAAAAAGGGGCTTGTAGGTGACTAATTAGCGCTCTAGGGTAATAATGTAGCTAGAAAAGCCCTAGGGCGGTAAGTAATTTAAAAAAAAAACACTTATTTCTTTCAAAAAGTTCGCATACATCTAACCATCATACTGGCAATAGACATCATGCATTCAGCCCAATGACCAAAGAGGTCGCTTTGCTATTCAGCCTTGTCTTCGTGTGAGTATAATAGTCATCAATTTTAAATATCGAACGGCGAAGCTCAATTTCGTTATTGAAAAAAAAAAAAAAAATGTTTTATTCTTGTAATGCCGGTTTTTTTCTACTCACCTCAAAATCTAGATGTAAAGCAGAATAGTTAGCTCGGGTGTAAGCACCAATTGCACCCTCGAACTATAGGCGCCCTCGCTGCGCCTATATATCTTGATCCTTACAGCCCTTGGCTACTAATCTACTATTAAGAGCCTAGGTTTTGTCGGTGAAGTGATGCAATTCTCTCTATTTAGCTCTTTCCATTGCTGTCTCTTTCACTTGCTACGACATGACGGCGACCTTCTTTTTCATCTGGCTCTGTAGCTTATTCTTGGTCGTCCTCTTTCACGCTTACTCTACCTTTCCCTCGATCATGTTTCTGATATAGCTGCCATGTCGTATAAGGTCCGATCGTTTTTCCGAAAGTGTGGAATAATTTTGATGCAACCTCACACACAACGTTTGCAACCCAGCCTAGCCCTAATAACAAATATATGCCGTTGTTACTACGTGCTACGCAACGTAGTGGTGCTAGAGCATGCTACGTAGCATGTAGCACCTATCGCAGCGTAGCCGTGTGTAGCAAAGCGTAGCACTGTGTAGCACCGTTTAATTCGAATACTTTCATAGTTAGGTTTTAAATTAGAACTCAATTTTAAAGAAAAAAAATGTTTTAGTAATACGAAAACGGAGATACATAATTTATTACTTAACGTCTTAAATGATTTTTTTTATTGAAGAGTGTAAACATAAATTTGCAATAACAACTGTAATCTAAAAATTATTTCAGGATTATACGTTATAAACGTCCAATATACGATAAGAATAAACTCAAACTATTCAACACTATAACACTAGCGACTATCGGAACAGCAAACAAAGTAAATAACATTGTAACAGACAATTTACCGACAAAGTTATACTGTTACCACACGTGTAAATTTTACTAGCAACTCTGTTTCTACTTTCTTCACAAAGTAGTGTGTTAAAGGGGATATGTTTATAATCCCCACGCCGGGCATGGGGGGATGTTTGCGAAGGATATGTTCTAGGGACTGAGACAATCAAAAAATAGCAGTCACATACGGTGTTTGTTAGAGGTAAATGTGTAGTGTATAGACATCCTCGCCCCGCTCATCCGTGCACCATTTCACAGCGTCCCACCGCTCAGCGGTCTAGGCATATCTCCCCGGTGGAAACACTCACACCGTTTCACAGCCTCACTACACGTCCTCGCACCGCCCAGCTGCCTCGCACATCTTTGACGGAAACCTTCACTTCACTTCACTTCTTTATTAATTGGCTTCTGGGATAGTTTCCACAATTTCGCCGGTATCAAGTATAATGTTCAATCTTCTTTTATTCCATTTCACTAAAACTTGTGTCTTATAACTAACGTATCAAACTGTACAAAGGACATCGTGCGCCGTACTATGCACTGTGAAAAAAGTGGCTTATATTGCTAGCTCATTTGTCAAAAGCACGTCACAGAAATATCGCCTCTATAATAAAGCATATAAGACAGAAAATCTCAGTAAGCTGACTATATGAAAACTGCTGCTCCGATGCATTTTGACGGAGATTTAGACAAGCCGCTTTCGGGCGGATAGTGCAAAATCCTTTGTATAGTTGATCGAAGGTGGAAACGCAGCCTCAGGCTGTGCTATGCCGCAATCAGCTAGATGCCAGAGCCCCGTTTAATAAACAGCAGGATTAGCCACGGGCAGGTGAGGTTAGCTTGGGTTCCACAGATGGAGTTTGGGACCCCTTACACTCAAGTAGTACCCAGTTCAGTAAGATAGGATACTCATTTACGATTGTACGAACAAGTATGTGTCTAGGTGGGGCCCGGAATGTTACCCAGCGTGAGTGTAGTGCTTTTACGTGTTCTTTTCTGACTACAGTTTAATATGAGCATGCCTTGGTACCCTGCAGCTGTTGTTTCGCAGTAACGACCTCCGCTCGGGGTTTCATCGATCTATTATGACTCATTTCATAGTTACTGTAGTTGTATACTAGATAGATAGAACGAAAATTATCATTTATTTATGTACATATTTATAGTTCAAAGTCATTTGTTTGCGAACATGAGTCATAAAGATGTACAGTGGTATAAAAGCACATGTTCTACCTTAATCTAAGGCATGAAATCTAATGAATTATAAATCAAAAATATTATCAAATGTTTAATAAACGAAAAAGGATTTGCCTTAAAAAAACAATAATAATAATAATAACAATGCATACATATAGTAAGTGAAAATAAAATAATATATAATAACATTGGTACCTGTTTCTATATACCACCAAGTGACCAACCAAACTAAATATTACAGTAGTTATTTACACTGCTATATTCATAGATTCGATATTATTACTAAATCATCTACTTATGGAACATCCGGCTAGGTGGAGTAACGATCTGCGAAAGGCTGCTGGTAGAAGCAAGACGCTTCGAGCTGACAGGATGCAATCGCGCTCATAAGGGGAGGCCTTTGTCCAACAGTGGACTGATAGGCTGATCATGATGATGATGACGATGACATAGGTAACAAAACAAATGCTGTGAAAGTAAGGTAAACAGAAAATATTTTGGCAAATCCTTTTTCGTTTATTAAACACTAACTTTAGCCCGCAGTTTAGCAAAACTAGCTTACATGTTATTTCTGGTTTAAAACTAAATTTTTCAGCTCAATTTATTAAGTAGTTGTTGCGTGAAAGAGGAATAAACAGTTCACTTATCACATCTTTTTTACTAGCTTTGGCCTGCAAAAGTATAAAAAACTTTCTACGACTCGACTTACACGTGCAGTAGTTTTTATAATGTATAAAACAGGCACTTTTACTTTTAAGTTAGGTTGTAGATATATAATTTTTATTTGACACACAATACATACCACTATAGCACAGATAAGCAAAATGATGAAATTAATAAAACAAGAACAGAAAACAAACTCAAGCACAGACACGTAGGCAGGAAGATCATAAGAACAGTACATATATATAATGTAGGTTCATTCTAGGTTTGCCAACTTTTGGCAACCGCAGTCTATCGCCAATCAATATTGTCAGGTTCAAGAAATTCATGAGTCAAACCGATCATAATACTCATCAAATTGTGTTCATAATTCCAAGTAACACCCAGTACTAACAAAGTTCTGATTTCATTACCAAAGTTACCGGATCGCGGTGAGGTGAACGACATTTTTGGCTCTGGTCTGCGTAGTTAGTTGCCGGGTCACGTAACCCCGAGATTTGGACTAGTTTATTAGTTCTGTACGTACACGTAATACCTACACTAGTTTGTCTAAATAAAGTCGTTTGAGGTAAACATACATACCTACACAAAATAATAGATTCTAGATGTTTATTTGTATAGCTAAGAGTAGTGAATGATCTTAATACTAAACATATATGTACTTTAAAAACTTATTTGCCTTTTTCAAGCATCACAAAAAATAGAAATTCGATTAATTGATGTGTTTATCAAGGTACAAGGCGAGGTGCATTAGAAAATATTTTTAAGTATGTCATACGTATGGTAAAAGTAAAAGCTATGCGCTGCGATCCCCAACCCGCATTGCTCATTATCATCAAGAGCCAATAGCCGTCCACTGATGGACATAGGCCTCCCCTAATGAGCGTTATTGCGCCCTGTCCTGAGCTAGACGCATCCAACCAGCAGCCTTTCGCAGATCGTCATCCAACCTGACTAGAGGGCGTCCTACACTACTTTTTGCCAACGTATCCACTCAAGAACTCGTTTACCCCGACGGTTATCGATTCTGCGGCAGATATGGCTAGCCCACTGCCATTACACCTTGCTAATTCTCTGAGCTATGTTACTACATACATCACAAATATCTGTAGATCATGCTAACATTTGCCCCGCAAATGGAGACAGAAAATCAATAAGCGTTAGGTACTTATGAGATCTAAGGTATGTAGAATATTCCGTATATCTCACAGCAGTGTACCTATTCAAAGATGATCGATGATCATCTGTCAGCTTAGCTCGAAAGTTCCCCTTTCGTCGCGTATTCTCTCCAGGCTTGTATGAAATAGAGCTAACAGCTTTTACCTTAGGTATAAATATATATATTGTATGATATTGGTGTTCTGATATTAAAAGTAAATAATTTATGGGCCTCTGATATCATCAGAACCAGGCCCATAAATTATTTTAAACAATGCTGACGAAATACATGAATAGTGACTTCTTTACAATAGGTTTTTATTGAATAAAGTGATATTAAAATTTGGTATATAACTTAAATGAAGTGTTCAAAGTTTAGTTGCACTTTTACAAAAGAGTCACACAGACACACACACACGCACCAGTCCACTGCTGGAAACAGGCCTTCCCTAATAAAGGGGGATATATCCGTATTCCACACACATTGCTTTGGGGATCGCAGGGCTCAACGGTGCTGAAAGCTGTACCCTGTGATCCCGCTGCTGCCCGGTAGTCAGAGAATATAGCTGTGCCTGTGTTAGACTGGGCTATGCTGGCAGTCCGACTTTGTTAGTTAGCAGGGTGTGAGGTAGGCTTGGTTTCCGAATTTGAAGGTTGGACTCCCTAACAACCCAAACAGAAGAGTCAAGTATGATTATATCCAAAATCAAAGAGTAATTTCGAAACACAAACCTATAACCTCAAGGTCCGTAACCCCATTTTATTTTATCGCGAACGATATTCGAAACGACATTTGATTTCTACGAAATCTCGAGACAACGTGACAACCTCGAAGCGTAGGTGTTATACAAGATTTGGCAATTTTCCCATAGCACAGAATTGGTATAAAACGATTTAAGCTTACGAAGTAGGCTTTGAGTGGGTAGATAGGTACCTTTTTCTCCTTCGTATGAGTTTGGTCACCTAATCTGGTGTCGGAGTTTCTAGGCTGCCCAAACGCCTCCGACATGGTTTAACGACTGAAAAACCGGGACAAACCTCTAAACGTGCCTTCCGAAAGATAGAATTTACATACCACATTAAATATTGATGTGGTATGATCATCATATCATATGTCATCGTATCATCATCATCATCATCATTCATCATGATAATGATGATTAAATAGTATAATAAAGATCTAGGTAACATATAAAATCCTAATTTGCTTTTCAAAACGACTATAATAATGTAAGCAATTATTAATAAGTTTTAACTTTCAAAACTACTTTACCGAAAACCTTACGTAACTTAATTAATTTAACGAATCGAAAAGTTGTAAACATATTTAAGATTTATTACAAAAGTTTTCGTCGCAACTTTGTAAAGCGTCTTCATAATTTTATTAATTTCTTAGAACTTATATTTAAGCTTCACCCACACTAAGCACTTAGTAGCATTGTTTTCTCTTAAACCACAATTTAAATGGAAAAGTAACTTACAATATTATAAGAACCTTATACACTTAAAGTATTAACTCGTCATCATCAGCCAGCAGTCCACTGCTGGACATAATATGCTTCTCATCATGAGCGCCATTGCACCTTGTCAGCTCGACGCATCCAGCTTATACAAGAAGCCTTTAGCAGATCCTCACTCCAAATGGCCAGAGGGCGTCTTACACTATGTTTGCTGAGCTGTGGTCTCCACTCAAGACCTCAACACTCATGACCTTACTCCAACGGTTGTCGGTTCTTCGGCACATATGGCCACCTTACTGTCATTTTAGCTTGCTAATTTTCTGAGTTATGTTGACAGTTTAGTTCTAGGTTGGATAGTCTCATTGCGGATTCTATCCTTCAAAGAGACTCCGACCATAGCTCGTTCCATAGCTCTCGGAACAACTTTGAACTAGTGAACTAGCCGTACTGTATGAAGAGTAGGTTAGGTATTTAACTACTACAGTTATTTTAATAATGGCACTCCATAATTGAAGGTTGACGCTTGTCTTTTAAAATTTTTCTTTTATCTAGGGAAAGCCTTTCCTATTCTTTAAACTTTTTTGATTCGAATCCATTGCCTGATATTCATATAACACACCTCATTTTACCCTTTACTTTCTATACCTTGTAGATATTTTACTCATTATATAGGTAAATCAAGAACAAAAAGGTTGCCACACACGCAAGCTACAGAAGCATGCCAGCAGTTTCAGCGCTAATTTTCAGTGGTCACCGTGTTAAACGCAGCAGTATCTGCGATACGCAATATGTACTAATGTAATATACATTATAAATAAGTTTTGCAATAAAAAATAATTAATTAATCGAACCCAATCGAGAATCAATTATTACTTAGTAATCTATATCATAAACGTACAATTCTGTAGAACTGACGGTATAAAAAGTTGCCCAGAGAAGCTTATCAAGTTTATTCCTTTTCAAATAAGATCTTTTATCAAGATAAATCTTATTAAAAGTCAGCAGCGTAATCTGATGTAAGCTCAAAGTTCGTTGGCGTTCTAAGCCTGCATTGCAGAGACAGAGCACGTATCTGCAATCCAATACTTGAACGAATTTCTGATACTTCGACCTGGATTATCGGATGGGGGGATGGCTTAGCTAGGCTATTCGATTTTATGGCCATTCTAGGGATATTAGACTTTTGAACTCGTTTTGCATCATCATCAACAGGCTGTTGTCTACTGCTGGACATTTTTATTTATTAACAAATGACAAACAGCTACAATATTTGTAGTGATTTGTGGGTACTTCAAATAAATTGTAACAACTGCAACCCACGGTGTTATCCACAATTTAAATAATACACTGAAAAACATGGATTAAAAATTATTTCAGCGGACAATGTACTGTGATGGACTTTCTATTGTCTCGCATAAAAATAAAAAACAGCCAACAATATAATATGACACCCAAATAAATGACTTGCTTTACCCTTTTGAAGTTTTGTCACAAAATATCTTAGAAAAAGTTTTTTTTATCTGGCATCCAACTGAGTACCTTCACATTGAAGATATTAGATTTAACTTCTATAGATAGAAAAACCCCAAACTTATAACTTTAGATTTATACAATTTTTCGGGATCCATATTTCATATGCGTATAGGATCACTTTGTTGTCCGTCTATCAATCAAGACTCTTTGCGTGGATGTTGAAATTAATATCAAATACTCAAGCCTACGATTCCGTGTAGCTGTGAAAAAGTCATAGTTACTTCTAACAACGTAATCAAAAGATACGGTCATTTATGCCGCATGTTTTGGCAATCACAAGGGAATCAAAACCTATACTTCCCGTTGATCTAGAATCATGAAAGGAGAATGCCGAGAACCCGTACCAATTGCGTCAAAACCGAACGTATCCCATAAAATTTATTATATTTTATAAATGACATTAACATTTTCTTTAGTTTTACACACCGACTCGATTAATAATCAAGTATAAAAATATTTTGTTGATTTGGTTTCCGTTGCACGCCGCCATTAGACTACAACAACCAATGATATACACGTTGCTATGGCAACAAACATTGCAGTAAAGTGTTAATATAGCAATAACCCTCATTTTTAATTATTTTGACAGTAGAATCGACAAAAAACTTATTGGATATTTTTTTGACGCACTCACTTTAGTCTTGGTACCGAGCGCCATACATCAGACGGCATTCTCCTTTGACAAGAAAGAATGTCTTACAGCACCAGTAAAGGAAAAAACAGACCAAGAAGGAGCGTCTTACAGCACAAGTAAAGGAAAAAATCCGTTTACAGTTAATTCGTAGCTACCTCACAAAAAAAAACATGCCCACAAGTTTGGACCGAACCCTCGGTGCGCGAGTTTAACTCGCTCTTGGCCGGTTCTTGTATAACAAGGCAGCTTGACGCCGATAAACCGGGAAAAATTACCGACCTAATTTTTGAGTCTTTATAAAAGTAACTACGAGCATATTTTAGGGTAAAAAAGTTTTTATGCTAATCAGTTTCAGCTTTCTCCTTCAGCAAAGGGACCAAGGTCATTTATTGACAAAATGAGGATAAAATAATCTTGAAAATTCTTAGACAGATTATGTAGGACAGATTATATAAGTGTAATCAAGAATCAACTTGGCAATAATTGTGCTTTACCTTTGCGAGCCGAGCTCTTTATTATAAACAAGCTTCCGCGGCTTTGCTCGCGTGAGACCCGGATAATAAGTATATGGCCTGTTTGTCATTTTAATTTTTCTTTTTTAATAATTGCTTATTTAAGTTTCTGTTAATTGATTTTGTACCTAAAATAAAATAATAAATATTACAATATGTACTAAGAGATCTAAAATGTTGTAATACATACAAATACAAATATGTTTATTTCGAAACCAATATTTAAATACCTGCCTCTGCCTACTAACATTTCTGTTATTTTTATATATATATATATATATATATATTTTATTTTTATTTTGGCACAGCTAATAGACTTCTAAAATAGGTAGGTACTAACTAACAAAGAGTAGATCACTAGATCCCACCCTAGGTAAAAACCTGTGTTGTGGGAAGTAGTCTCCTACATAATATCCCAGGATTTCTCAAACTGTTTCCATTGAAACATCTTAAAATCGAAAAATGCATTGTTGCTTGTCTCAATGTCCCGTTCAGTCTCAGCCAATGAAGCCTAATTTTAGTCGACATAGTTTAGTGGGTTAGTTAATTTCGTTTTACATATACTGAATAATGTATAGATGAACACAGAAAAGATAAAAGCTTTACAAGCAGTAACGACACTAAGAACCGCGGTTAGCACTTTCAAAACTACTCTGCTACTATCCAGGATTTGTTTGTATTTGTGAATAGCAAGCGTCGGTAGTTCTAAAACGGGACACGTAATATCGCTTCAGGGATTTTAAATCTAAGCTTTGTAGTAAGTAAGTTTTATGAATTTTGTTCTTGTTTAGCGCAAAACAGACATACGAAATCACGAAGTTTCCTAACGTACATCATCACTGTGCTAATACATACACGCACATCTGGGCACGTCTCTCCCTCTGTAAGTTAGTTTCAGTACCTAATTTTTAAATGTATAAGATATCCATGGCTCTCTGCTTGAGAGAGCGCGCCATGCTTGGCATTAAACTTTTAGATCGAGTCCCCAATACCGAAATCCGCAAGCGGACTAAGGTCCAGGATATCAGCGAGCGGATATTGGGGCTCAAGTGGCGTTGGGCAGGACACTTGGCCCGACGGAGTGACGACAGGTGGACCAGAGCGCTGACCGAGCGGTGGCCGAGAGTTGGTTACAGGAATAGGGGCCGTCCTCCAGCGAGATGGGTTGACGATATTAGAAAGACCGTAGGCGGCACCTGGTTCAGAATAGCACAGGATCGAGGCAAGTGGCGTAATCAAAGGAAGGCCTATGCCCAGCAGTGGGTCGATAAAGGTTGAAATGATGATGATGATGATGATGATGAAGATATCCAAATGTAAGATTTGTATTGTTTGACGGCCTCTGTGGCGCAGTGGACGAAAGTCCGCCTGAGACGCAGAAGGTTGCGGGTTCGATTCCCGCTGCGGGACAAATGTTTGCATGTTCTGTAGATATTTGTTTCGGGTCTGGGTGTTTTCTATGTATGTTATGTATGTATTTACAAAAAAAAATATGTGTAGTATATCAATCATGTGGTTCCCATAATACAAGCTCTGCTTAGTTTGGGGCTACATGATGATGTGTGATTACGTCCCGCATTATTTATTTATTTTATTTATTTAATGTATAAGATGTCCATGACTTCACCAACGGCTCTGACGGAAGACCAGAGCTGGGTGCACCAGCACATACTGAGTCAGTGACGGATTTACAGCAATGGACCACCTTTTCTTCTCTTAACTCTAATATTTACCTAATTGTATTTGTCGCAAATAAATACATTATTCTTATTCTTAAATATTACATATAACTGTGCTGACAATAGGCATGACGACTGGGTCAACAAATAATAATTCTAATTAGTCCGTCAGTTAGATCAACAAAAATACTGGACACGTATTTTTTTCTTTATCAAATCAATAGAAATTGACGGACATAAAGAACGTGAAAGTTCGGGAGTGGGGGCTCGTGACGTCACGGCTAGGTAAAAAAATGTACTATATCGTGACGTCGCGCGGAACTTTAACGTACTATATCTTTGTTATTTTTTGTTTAATTGACAAAAAAAAATACATGTCCAATATTTTTTGGATATGTAAATAGCGGACTAATTAGAATTTTTCAGTCATCGTGCCTATTGAATTGATTGACTGATTTGAGCGCTTCCGTGCTTCGGAAGGCACGTTGAGATGGTCCCGGCTTATTCAGTCGCGAACTAAAAACTCCGACACCAGAGCTGGCCAGAGCTTATACGAAGAAGGAAAGGAAGTTTTAAATTACCCCCTACTGGGCACGTCTCTCTCTCTCTCTCTCTCTCTCTGCAACTATATGATACAGTATATTCAGTTAACGGGCCCGCAGTTAAAATGTTAGTGACCAAAAGCAGTGCCAGAAGCATGAAAAGTCCCTACCATGCGCAGTCTGATTGCGTAAAATATTTTACAATACTGTGAATTTCGTGTAGTCTCTGTGAAATGGTCGAGACAACGTGGCGCCGTGCTCGTCTTGGGCCATTGATTATATCGCCAGTGTACGCGTCGGCATATTTTTATGGTAACACCGACGCGCTGGCAGAATGCCTACCTGATGAGTAATCGCTGGCATTCACTATGATTTATTCATTGATGCTAATGGATAAGCGGTTCTGTAGCTGTCGTTGCGTTTTCGTAGAAGTAGCGGTTACGTAGATGTCGTAGCTACGTAGCTGTCGTAGCATCGTACTCGTAGCTGTCGTCTACACGTAGTATCTATATATTCAAGATGGATTAGATTACAGGTTTTTTACAGGCTAAAACGTAGTAGACTAGGAACTCTGAAATGTATTGGTTGATAAATAATGGAGATAGGATCATCGAGATAAGTTACGATAGTAACAGTATATGTCGATGGATGCGATAGACATAGCGTTTAATAAAATGATTTTTACAGATTTGCATAGATATTGTCTAGTTATATGCCAATAATGGTTGGCCAATAAATATTTACAGTTGAAATATATTACTATTACGTCTTTATGGTCGCAAATGTTTGGATAGAACTGTAAAATAAATAGCTATGTGGGTTTATGTATTTGTACCCTCAGCAAATAGCAAGGAAAACATTCCAATAAAAATAGTTACATGAAATGGAACCCTCTAAAGATAAAATACTATAGTGGTAGGTATTAGAGTTGGGGAAAAGTGATACAAGCGAAATTCCGCTACGAAATTCCACATTGTGATTTCTTTACGGCGGGACGGGTGTCGGCATTTCGGAGACCCGGGAAAGGTAGACTCCCATTTTATTTTACGGGAGTTACCTGTATAAATCACAGTTCTATTTGAATAGGGTCCCGTTTATGTCTATTTCTATCTAAACTTCGTGCTTTAGTTTAGGGATCAATCGTTTTTTTTAAAGATTACAATCTTCATTTCAGTGAAAATGCTAGTGCTAGTGGCTTTGTACGCGTATAATAGAAACTCCTACGAAAGTTTTTTTTTTAATTTTCCAACATACAAATAATGAATTGAATCAGGCGTGACTTTGCGGAAATTCATTACATTATATTTAAAAGATAAAATATTTAGTACAAATTCCACCAACTCTCTCTGACGATTTTCATAAAAACTCAACATAAATTCGACAATGTTTCGCCTTCCCCATAAGGCATCATCAGGAAACGATAGACTCGCTGTCCGCTTTCGCTACTCCGCAAAACCTCGCAGACGTGTTGCTTCGCCGAGCGCCAAGCAGAAAGACTAATCGACTTTCTGCTAGGCTTATATTTTATCTTTTAAATATCTTAACATACATAAAAAAAACATTAATATTAAATAATGCTAGAATAATAATCGCATATTATCACCTAAATAAGTAGACCTTGTATTAGGGCAACCACATGACTAATGTAATGTACTTACATAATTTTTTTGGCTTATAAAACACCCAGACCCGAGACTAATATTTACAGAACATACTAATTTGTCTCACTTGGAATCGAACCTGCAACTTTCTGCATCTCATTTGATCCCTAACCCACTGCGCCACAAAGGAAGACATTATCCACAAACAACTAAGTATAGTGCAAGAATGTAATGACCTCTAACGCTACCAGTTAACTATATCTTGGTTTATGAAAGCCGTAAACAAAGTGTAAGTACTTCTGATATTAACCGTGTTATTCCGGAAAGCTGCTCATTTTGGCTACGAAGCAATAAAGAGGGAAGCTTGTTTTTATAGACAACAGTAAATACAATATTCTAAGAATATTTTTCCTTTCCGAAAGGTTCGTAATTTTTTGGCTGCCATTACAGTTTAAGTATGGTTATTTGGGCACATTCAGTGTATATTTTGACTCATCATCATCATTAACTGGTAGAAACCAACGATTATTAAATCGGGAGAGCAGAAACTATAGGTAATACAATGTCTTAAGACTAGTTATTAGAGGTACAGGACTTATTTACCCTTTTCAGGCCTGGTAAGTTTGATGGGGTAGAGGGCGCTTTATGTACAAAATAACAAATACTTACTACTTTTAAAAGATCAACCACTTAATAATAAGTATTACCTACCAAATTATAAATTAATTAATTTAGGGAACTATACTCATTAGTGTATAGAAACACTGTTCTGTTAGGAATGTAATAAGGCTTTACCCGACTGAAGTCTTCTTCAGTCAGGTTATGTTTTTAGGGTGTATGTATGTTTGTCTGTAGCTATAGCCGAAACAGATGGACGGATTTTGACCAATGAGGTATCGTTGGATTTGTATAGATCACAAGGGTAACATAGGCAATATAAAATTTCAGAAAATCCAATATGGCGACTATATAAAGCCATTTTCAATTTAAAAAGACTACTAAACTGACTAAGTACTAAAAAGTTCCTGTCTATGCAGTCGGGTTTTTTTATAGAAATAAATACTTGTTGTTGAACAATATATTATGAGCTTTGTTTTCTACTGATCCGCATCAGGAATGGACCGGACCACACTGTCACGAATTAATTTCTGATACGCACTATGCGAGGCTGTGAACACCTACCTTACTTCATAGAAAATACTTGCTGTATCTAATATTTATACAAACTATTAAATTATACAAATAGACAACTTTCTCAACCCACATATTATCTTCAATATGTATATAACGGAACGTACATACTTACCTACTTCTCCATAAATCTATATATATAAAAGAGAACTATCCTCACTCACTCACTGACACACTCATCACGAAATCTCAGAAACTACAGGGCCTAGAGGTCTGAAATTTAGTATAGGTAGTCTTTAAAGAGTGTGAGCGCTCACTAAGAAACAGTTTTGGGAAATTCAACCCCTAAGAGGGTGAAAAAGGGTAAAAATGTTTGTATGAAAAATCGTATTCCTTGAACTTAGAAACTTGAAACCTGGGACATGTATTATTCCATACAATCAATGAAGATTGGTGTCATTGAAAATTTGAAATAGTCTTCGAGAGGGTTGCAATGGGGTGGTAAAGTTTGTATGGGAAAATCTTAACGCGTGGTGTGATTTTCTTCAAACTTCGTCAGAACACTTTGAATATTAAATAATAAAAGACAGCATACTAGGTTTTTGAAAAAAATACCTTAATGGAGGGAATCTATACATATAAAATCCTTTGTCCTGAATGACTGACGGATCAACGCACAGCCTAAACCGCTGATCGTAGAGACCTGAAACTTGGAGGGTGTATTCTTTGTATGACGTAGACATCTGATAAGAAAGGATTTTCCGAGATTCTACCCTTAAAGGGGTGAAAAACGTGGGCAAAGTTTATATGGAACAACGTGATTCCTTGGTCCAATCTACTTCAAATTTTGCATAAACATTCTTTAACAAAATTGATGATAAACGTGTTTCATATATTATTGAAATTTATCGCCGAACGGGGCTAAAAAGGGGTAGAAATTTATTTTAGGGGTGATTTGCATCGAAGTTGTTATCAATACTCCTTAGTGACACATGATAAGCCATTTTGTTTTGACACTGTCGTGTTTGAAAACTCATTCCAAATTTATTCAAAAAACGTTGTTGTCACATAAAGGTTCACACACACAGGTGCGTGGGCATAGGTACGTCATTATCGGCGATAATATCAGACAATATAACAGAATATATCGCAATATTGCATGCGCAAATATTGAAAATGTTTAAGTTTTTCTGATCGGTCATAGTGCCAAGATTCGTGAAATTCTGACATTTGCTTTTAGTTTCACAGATATGAGAGGGGTTGTTGTATATTTGCCACAAAGTAAATTCGTCACATTTTTTAACTCCATACATTGAAAGTAAATTCGTAACCTGCATTAAAAAAAGATTTGTAGGTGAATAAAATGATCGGTCACAATTATGTCAATATTTGCGTCTGCCGGACGGCTTCAAAATGCAATTTGAATTTCCAAAATCGGGTTGATATTCCAGATTATTCAACAATTATCTGGATCGAGAATTTCTCAATTCCTTTTTTTGAGCTCGCTATTCAAGAAACGGAAAAAATGCTATCTCGAGATTGAATTAAGCTACAGCTTGAGCCATCTTAGGAGGTAGACGGACAAAAACTGTAGTCAGTACAAGGGCCTTTACGCGCAAAGCCACTCTGCGGCTTCTTCACTTTTCCGTCAGTACATCATAGTCAAATTTTATCGTGTGCTTTATTTCTAAATTACATTTTCAATAGTTGCGCGTAGAGTGAGATCTGTAGATTTTTAGTACAATATGTATTAGGACAGCTAAAAAGTTACATGCTGCTAATTATGTGTAAGGAATTGGGACTCATTATCGCAATAACGCATGCGATTATCGCCGATGATAAAACACCTGTGTGGGGGAGCCTTAAAAGCTTGGTGCAATGCGATACTCTTTAAAATTGGAATGTTAAATAAAGAATAATATTTAAATCGGGTTAGAATTCGAAATTTAAATTACATTAATTTGTTCTTGGCTATTTGAATACCACGGGGATAGCAAGTTTTTTTTACATAAAGTCTTGAGATTTTTCACAGAGACTATAACGAAAATAAATAAACACCAAGCGCTGAACCATGGGTGGGACCTTGGAGAAGGACTTGCTGCTTTTTGTAGCGAAAACTTAAAGATTTATGTGATGAAAGTTTGGATGGGTAACCAATCATTATCAAGAGTTAGGTATATAAAAATTCATCATACCTATACCGGCTGTGAACTTGGCGACGGGTTGCCAACGGAAACAGGAACGAAAAAAGGAGTGAGAACGGGAACGGGAACAGGTACCTACATATCATTACGGGGTAGGTAATGTAGTAATATGTAGGTACTTTTTATTCCATTCATGTTTAGGGTTCCGTGTCAAATTACCGGGCTTGGGACACATTTCACATGAAAGGACATACGTAAAAAAGAGTATAAACGCAAACGAAGTTGCGAGCGGGTCAGCTAGTCTATATATATAAAAGAGAACTATCCTCACTCACTCACTGACACACTCATCACGAAATCTCAGAAACTACAGGGCCTAGAGGTTTGAAATTTGGTACATGTAGTCTTTAAGGAGTGTAAGCGCTCACTAAGAAACGGTTTTTGGAAATTCAACCCCTAAGAGGGTGAAAAGGGGTAAAAATGTTTGTATGAAAAATCGTATTCTTTGAACTTAGATACTGGAAACCTGAGACATGTATTATTCCATACAATCAATGAAGATTGGTATCATTAAAAATTTGAAATAGTCCTCGAGGGGGTTGCAATGGGGTGGTAAAGTTTGTATGGGAAAATCTTAACGCGTGGTGTGATTTTCTTGAAACTTCGTCAGAACACTTTGAATATTAAATAATAAAAGACCGCATACCAGGTTTTTCAAAAAAATACCTTAATGGAGGGTAATGTATACTTATAAAATCCTTTATCCTGAATAACTGGCGGATCAACGCACAGCCTAAACCGCTGATCGTAGAAACCTGAAACTTGGAGGGCGTGTTCTTTGTATAACGTAGGCGTCCGATAAGAAAGCATTTTCCGAGATTCTACCTATAAAGGGGTGAAAAACGTGGGCAAAGTTTGTATGAAACAACGTAATTCCTTGGTTCAATCTACTTCAAATTTTGCATAAACATTCTTTAACAAAATTGATGAAAGACGTGTTTCATATTTTATTGAAATTTATCGTCTAACGGGGTTAAGAAGGGGTAGAATGTTATTTTAGGGGTGATTTGCATCGAAGTTGATATCAATACTCCTTAGTGATACATATTATGCCGTTTTATTTTGACACTGTCGTGTTTGAAAACTCATTCCAAACTTATTCAAAAAACGTTGTTCTCACATAAAAGCTCCTACACACAGGTGCGTGGGCATAGGTACGTTATTATCAGCGATGATATCAGACAATATAACAGAATATATGGCAATATCGCATGCGCAAATATTGAAAATGTTTAAGTTTTTCTGATCGAGTATAGCCCCGATTCATGAAATTCTGACATTTGCCTGTAGTTTCACAGATATGAGGGGGGTTGTTGTACATTTCCCACATTTTTAAAACTCCATAAATTGAAAGTAAATTCGTCACATGCATTAAAAAAATATGTGTAGGTGAATAAAGTGATCGGTCACAATTATGTCAATATTTGCGTCTGCCGGAGGGCTTCAAAGTGCAATTTGAATTTCTAAAATCGGGTGGATTGCGATTCTCCAAAATTTGTCAAAATTCAACAATTTTCTGGATCGAGAATTTCCCAATTACTTTTTTTGAGCTCGCTATTCAAGAAACGGAAAAAATAATACCTCGAGATTGAATTCAGCTACAGCTTGAGCCATCTTAGGAGGCAGACGGACAAAAACTGTAGGCAGTAGAAGAGCCTTTACGCGCAAAACCACTCTGCGCTCCGTTCACTTTTTCGTCAGTACATTATAGTCAAATTTTATCGTGTGCTTTATTTTTAAATTACATTTTCAATGCCTTTGATAGTTGCGCGTAGTGTGAGATCTGTAGAATTTTAGTACATTATGTATTAGGACGGCTAAAAAGTTACTTAATGCTCCGATAACGCAATTATGTGCAAGGAATTGGGACGTTTTATCGCAATAACGCATGCGATATTATCGCCGATAATAAATCACCTGTGTGGGGGAGCCTTAAAAGCTTGGTGCAATGCGATACTCTTTAAAATTGGAATGTCAAATAAAAAACAATATTTAAATCGGTTAGAATTCGAAATTTAAATTTGATTTATTTGTTCTTGGCTATTTGAATACCACGGGGATAGCAAGTTTTTTTTTTTACATAAAGACTTGAGATTTTTCACAGAGACTATAACGAAAATAAATAATCACCAAGCTCTGAACCATGGGTGGGACCTTGGAGAAGGACTTGCTGCATTTTGTAGCGAAAATGAAACTTAAAGATTTATGTGATGAAAGTTTGGATGGGTAACCAATCATAAGAGTTAGGCATATAAAAATTCATCATACCTATACCGGTTGTTAACTTGGCTACGGGTTGCCAACGGAAACAGGAACGAAAAAAGGAGTGAGAGCGGGAACGGGAACAGGTACCTACATATCATTACGGTGTAGGTAATGTAGTAATATGTAAGTACTTTTTATTCTATTCATATTTAGGGTTCCGTGTCAAATCACCAGGCTTGGAAAACATTTCACATGAAAGGACATACGTAAAAAAGAGTATAAACGCAAACGAAGTTGCGAGCGGGTCAGCTAGTTATATTATATTTTCGAAGCGCTCATGTGGCGTAGTTTACTTCGGTGTACTTAGGAGATCACTTTGGTTAAGCAACACTCCGCCCGGTCATTACTTGGATGGGTGACCGTTTACATTTACCGTGACCGTTGACCGTGACATTTAGATACGAGCGCTTCCGTGCTTCGGAAGGTACGTATAGGTGTTGGTCCCGGCTTTTCAAACGTAAAGCCATGTCGGAGGCCTTCGGGCGGCCTAAAAACTCCGACACCAGAGTTGGTCACTAGCTCATATGAAGAAGAAGAAGAAGATTGTATTTTCATTTTACCTGAATCGCAGAGTTTTATTTATAGAAAAGCTGACTGTATACACAGCGAAGCTTGACTTGCGATGTACTTCCCTAACGACATTCTTGTGTTGAACATGAGATGAGATCTCGTTACGTGGCTGACATGATAAAGATGTTTGCAAGAACATTATATCCCCAGGCATCTCTCCTTAGCTCTTAGTTATTCTTTACTAACTTCAGCCCGCGGCTACGCTCGCGTGAAAGGGAGCCGGATTAAAATAATAGAAAACTACTTCCTACTTAAAATTATAGAAAGTTTGTGAGGATGAAGGGATTGATGTTTGTAACTCTATCACGCTATCTATAACTACTCGTTTGGACTGTGTTGTTTGTCTGACAGTAAGTTAGCCCCATCTTATCGCTCGTGGTTGGTTCAAAGCAGATCTTGGTTAACTCCATCCGATCATAACTTGTATTTATTACTTGGGTGGCAGATCTGAGCGCCTCCGTGGTTTGGAAGGCATTTTAAAATTTTGGTCCTAGATTTTTAGTCGTTAAGCCAAGTCGGAGGCCGTCTGGTGGCCTTAAACTCCGATACCAGAGCTGGCTACTAGCTCATACGAAGAAGAAAAAGTCAGTCAAACAGCATAATTGTAATTTTTTTGTACTTTCTGTTTAAGGCGACGATACATCGCACCCCTAGAACAACACGGAATTATGTCAAAAAATCTCAAAATCGACTTTATTGCATATTCGAATCCGATACATAAGCAGATAACGGTTTTTCAACGATTCTGAAAAAAGTAGTTTTTCGACATAATTCCGTGTTGTTCTAGGGGTGCGACATGTCAAACCTCCCTCTCGCTCGCACTATTCAACATTTTTGAAGATGTCACTGAATGTTGTTATGCAAAATAGCAAACCTTCACGGCCTAGAAAATAACAATTCAAAGGTTCAGCAATAATATCATTTTGATACTATTACGTTTTCTTACCAAAAAAACTGGTGCCAATGTGATCAATTTTGGTGCAAAATGTTTCGTAGGAAAACGTGTTGGGTTCAACGTGATATTCTTGCTGAACCTTTGTATCGCTATTTTCTAGGCCGTGAAGGTTTGCTATTTTGCATAACTACATTCAGTGATTTTATATCTTCAAAAATGTTGAATAGTGCGAGCGAGAGGGAGGTTTGACCTGTATAGTCACCTTAAGTTGGTGTGAGTACAATAAATAGTATATGTAACATTACAGTTTTATATGTATAGGTTTATATCATTTTCTTTGTTTGTAGCTGCGCCACGGCGATGCTATGTGCAGCCATCATGACAGAGCACTGGGAACACGTGGGCTGGGAGCGGGCAGCGCTCGCAGCGCTTGCCAACACCTCGAATACAGCGCTGCAGTGGCTACTTGACGAAAAAGTCGCTAAGGTAAGGGGATGCTATAAGTACATTGTTCGTGGAAACTTTTAATTTGCCTTCAGCATGCATCTTCTACCTTGTATGTATAAAATTTTTGTAACCGTAGTATATTCATAAAGTTTTCCTAAAATCTTACATTAAAATAAAACATTACAACACATCACACTACACACACATGGGGTGTACGGGGTTCCAACCCCCATCTTCGGAACCCAAGCCAACCTCACCTGCACGTGGTGCACCCTGCTAAACAACGAACGGGGCTCTGGCGGCCGGCTGATTGCGGTATAGCACAGCCTACATCGGCACATCTAAATCCCCTGGCCACCGACGGGCAGCAGCGTCGGTGGTGCGAGAAGCTGTGCCCTGCGATCCCCAACCCGCATGCCCAGCGTGGGGATTATGGGTATATCCCCCTTTACTAGGGGAGGCCTATGTCCAGCAGTGGACTGATATAGGCTGGTGTGGTGTGGTGTATGGACACTACACACATACATACATAGAGTGACGCCTTTTTCCCCAGAGGGTCAGGCAGAGACCACGGATCTCCACTTGCTACGATCCTGGTATACCTCTTTTGCATCATTCACTCTCATCACACTAATAATTAATGTAAAAATTTAGTGATAGTGTGAGGATGTGTTTGTGTGTTTGTTTCCACTCAACTCCGTAACGACGGAATAAACTGGAATTACCTAAGTACTAACTGCAGTGTACGAAGCAGCATTTCAGAGAAGTAAAACCAAACTTAATTAGTATTTTTTCTTCACATTTAAATACGACCAAACATTAAGTAGTACCCACCCAAACTAAAAATAATTTTTAGTTCTTCATAAATGACGGAGTTATGAGATAGAAAACATAAAAAATACAACCCAATTGAGAAGGTCCCTTTTAAATCGACAAGAAGAAGTTCTCATTATCGAAGTCGGTTAAAAAGTGAATTGAGTATTAGCGTTGTTTTTTACTGAATCACTTAACAACATCACCTACAAAATAATAACATAAGTAGGTAATCTACTACCTACCTAACGCAGTATGTAATAAGGTTCACAAGTTTGTAACCAAACTAAAATTGGGTCCCGTCAGCACACATCACCGGTTATATTTCCCAGGCGACCTGAACTTATTGTATTAATCGAAATTGCTAGGCCACCCACGCATAGGACACTGAATAATTTACTTTCGCAGGGAATTTATAAAATTTATTCAACAAATTGAGGACATTTTTTATTTGGTCGGGCGATAAATAACGTTACTTTATACCCCGCTCGAGTGCTGACAAATATACGAGGTTGGTCTCTAATAAATGTTTTTGGGTAAACCTACTTTTTATTACAAAATGATGAAGCGCTCGTGGTGTGGATTACTTCGCTGTTCCTAGCAGATCACCTTGGTTAAGCAACACTCCGCCCGGTCATTTCCTGGATGGGTGACCGTTTTTTACATTTATATTTGAGCGCTTCCTTGCTTCGGAGTCGTTGTCATGTCGGAGGCCTTCGGCCTAAAAACTCCGACACCAGAGTAGGTCACTAGTTCATACGAAGAAGAAGAAGAATTTCAAAATCATGCTCAGCAATAGAAGAACAAAAACAGAAAGTAAAACTCAGGCTAAGAGAAGGGAACAAGTAAACTAGTAACCACCACCTAGCTAGCGGTTGTTTTGGCTTAAAATATTATTCTACCAATATAATATATATAATATATATATAATATATATAATATATAATATATATAATATTATTCCCTGGCCACCGACGGGCAGCAGAGTCGGTGGAGCGAGAAGTTGTGCCCTGCGATCCCCAACCCGCATGCCCAGCGTGGGGATTATGGGTATATCCCCCTTTATTAGGGGAGGCCTATGTCCAGCAGTGGACTGATATAGGCTGGTGTGGTGTGGATTATTCTAAAGTAGTTCCGGATCTTAATCCACACCAGCTCAATTCAATGAACTTTTGAACAAATACAGAGTGGCTGACATTCATTTTGCGCCACTTGTTGTAACTAACTTATCCACATGCTTAGTTAAGGTACCTACCTTCATGAATCAATAGTTTTATTCCCCCAGATTTCCTACAGTAAATGCCTAATACGAACAATCTCAATTCATTCAGAAAAGTGCCAAGAATCATAAAATGTAGGTCGGAAACATTCACATAGTTATCTCAAAGGGGAATATGACATAACTCGCGCGAAATGCACTGCTCCAATTCAGAAATAAAAGGAGAGCCAAGTTTATATGATTGTCGTTCTTACGGGCAAAACTTTTAAATTGTTTCATACAAAATGCCTTCGAACTGGGGCGAGTTTACCAAGTTCCAACTTCCAGGGATTCCATCATTCAATGTCGCATAGAAAAAGTTTTGTGAGCCGACTCTTGGTTTTCACTTTTCCGCTGACTCAACATTAAATGGCAAATGAATGTAAAGAATTAAGTTTTTTTTTGTTTTAGAGTAATAATTTTTCTTTAAAAAAATTGAGGCGATCACGGTTTAGTAAGATAAGGTTATCATTCTATAACGTATAAGTATGGGTATGATTTCTAGAGCACTTAAAATTAGTATGATAGAGGCGAAAGTTTGTAATAAAGAATAGACGTGAAAACTTCACATATTATAATCTTTGTGTGAAGCAAAAACCACTGAATGGATTGAGCTGAAATTTTGCATATCATCATCATCATCATCCACAGCCCGACTTTACCCACTGGCTGGCCCGTTGCGTCTATAAACCACATTGAGGCACATACAAAGGGAAGCTATCCTCCGTTTATATGTGCCAATCTTCACGTTTCAAACCTCTTCTTATCCAGTTTCGGCCCACGATGGATGCAATATCGTCCGCCCGTCTTGCTGCTGGACGATAGACGTTTCTGTACCCGGTTCTTGGACGTCATTCAGTTAACGCCTTTCACCACCTGTCATCACCTCGCCTTGCCAGGTGTCCTGTCCAACTCCATTTTAGTTCCGTTATGCGGTTCGCAACACCGTTGACCTTTTTGGTAATAGATTACGAATAAATGGATTTTCTTTCTTTCTATTTTTTGATACCTGAAGATGGAACTAACGCCTGGCCCACCTGATGTTAAGTGGTAACCATTACTTATAACAAAGTATTGCTTCGTAGGTCAGGCACGTTTGGAACGTGCTCTACGATGCAACGCCCTGCGACCATCAACCTGAGGCATGAAGATGTTCATTAGGCGACCTCATGTGCCTATAATTTCACCGGCACTTAGACCCTAATGCTGCTTCACGGCAGATAAAGGCATGGTGGTATTCCCTAGATAAGCCCACAAAGAACTCTGCTACTTCTTCCAAAAGTATTTTTAAAAATTTAGGTTTAGACCAGAAATAATATTTCAGCTACTTTTTATCTGGGCACTAATGTTAAAATGTTCGAGAATAATCGTCTCGATACTCTTGACGCAAAACAAAAAGAGAGGCCTAAGCCCTAATGCATATACTTACAATTCTGCAGGTCAACTCTATTGCAATTCATGCGTTAGGGTGTTCAAAACCAAATTTGGTCTGGCCAGTCATATTAGGGCCCATAATAGAGACACAAAATAACTAGGGTCGCCGTCATCGAAATCGATGAGGAGGACTATATATATATATATCTGGGTACTAAGTACTCAAGCGAGGCCGAGGGCGCAAGCTAGTTATATTTATTGTAACAGCGACCGACGTGCTAAAACCCCTTCATGTATCAAAGTTGCACTTTGCACATTCGTAGCATTTTGTAGTTATTACATTGATTCCAGAAATTCCCATAGCGAAAGATGATATTTCTGTGCTCACTACACAGTAATATAATCTACCTACCTACATTTGGATTACATTAATATTACATTCACATACTTGTTATTATGTGAATATACGTAGGTACCAAGCTACTTGGTGGAATATTATGCAAATTGTTTTGCGTGTTTCAAGAGTTACAATAACTCCTAGTTAAGAATTCCCAAACGCTATTATCATTTCACTCCATTAGAGCTAAGCCAAGAACATTCATTCCAGAGCACATTAATTTTCTCGAAGCTTTCCAGTTCGCTTGATTCAAATAGCCATTACTTTTTATAACTCTAATGCAAGATAGGTTTCCAATTATGTTGACGCTAGGTCAGATGTGGTTCAAAGTTAATTGAACTAGTGGATAAAACGAAGTGAAAACACCCGTTGGATCGAAAAGATTCTTGACTCTTGGGATAGACATTATTCAAGTCTACGATATCGTGAATCCACCACCATACTTCACGAGCCTATATCAGTTCACTGCTGGAAATATGCCTCACCACGGGCAAGTGAGTTTGGCTTGGATTTCGATGTTTGGAACCCCATAGACCCTATCGTATTGTGTAGTATACCAAAGCGGCATTAATTTATCAACCTATTGGAGAATGATAAGTGAAGGAAATATTTTGTAAGATTTTTCTTTGACAGGTTTTCCAAAAAAAGTGATAAGCTAAAATCCTTAGTTTTTAATTTGAATAATTAGTTTCTATGTTTTAGATATTAAAATTTATATGTAACGCCTATGTTATACGATTAATTAAATAAATCCATAGTACCCCCAGAGGTAAAAGGAATGTGGGAGTATTGCGTATTTCGTTCCTATACCTGGGCACCCTCGGGGGATACTTCTATTCCTAGTACCTAGTAGTATTAATGTTAGGACATTAAAATTTTCTTACTTAATTATTTCAAAATGAAGAAATATACATTCATCAAAAATGTATTGTGAACTTTAATTAGTCGCGGAAACAAAAAGCACCTTGACATAATTTCATGTTTTATTTTTGTTTTGCACGCAATCGAAGGCTAACATGTGGTTTGAAGAAATGACGCTACCTATATTTTTGTTTTGACCCGTTAAGTTAGTAGAAAATGCAGAGTCGTTTTCCAACGTGGTATCTAAATTGGTTATTTTTGGCACAGCGCCTTGACTCTGAATTGTAGGTCTTTTGCTGTGCCTGCAGCTTCATTCTGAACTTACTTTTATTAAAGCAAATCTTTAATAAAAGTGTCTTTTTTACAACTTGCATCGTCCTTCTACTGGGTCTACCTCAAATTTCACCTCCATCTCTATCCTTCGACATATCCCACCATCCACTAAAAGGCTTTGAGTTCGTCCAGCCATCGTTTTCTTCACCGACTACTTCTACCGACTTTATCTTCTATCGGGCTGCCAGAATGTTCTGTCTTGTTAAAACTCAATTTTTTCAAATTCTTAAGTGCCTACGTACGTAAAAGATATACTAATAGTAATATGTAGAGATACGTACTAATAATAATACTATTCTTTAAAAAGCATCACCACAGCCACACGATTTCCACAACGAACTATCTTGATACCTTATTATATAGGTTCAACAGCTTCCTGCAATTTAGACGACGTCGGCCTTCCTGCACTTCGTCTTACGAACGCCTTCCGAGTATTGTTTGTTCTATAAAGGCCCAAGAATATTAGCCTTATATTTAGCTAAGAATGTAGCTAGTCTTTGCTGCAGTGTACTTTTCTCCTTAAGGCGACTATACAGGTCAAACCTCGCTCGCACTATTCAACATTTTTGAAGATATAAAATCACTGAATGTAGATATGCAAAAAAGCAAACCTTCACGGCCTAGAAAATAACAATCCTAAGGTTCAGCAAGAATATCATGTTGAACCCAACACGTTTTCCTACCCAAAAATGTGCACCAAAATTGATCACATTGGTACCACTTTTTTGGTAAGAAAACGTGATAGAATCAAAATGATTAATTAAATTAAACTGCGGCTTGATCACGAAGACTAGCAAAAACATATTCGTATCGTAGAAGTAAAAATTATATACGGGTCGACTTATGAACATCTTCGTTTTAACGTCGGTTAAAAATAAGGCCGATCATTTCATACCTGACCATAACTGGAAGCGACTATAAATGCAAATTATTTAAAAATATTCTTGATATTGGAGTATTGAAATTATAACTAATAATTTTATTTATGAAAGCCGGAATACTTAGTAAATTAATACTAAGTATTGATCGCAATACGGCCTATCTTAGCCTAATAAGGTTATTGAATGCACTCTCACCCACATTGTGAATCTCACGTGCCAATGTCAACTGCCAAAAGCAAAACTGTTACTAAAAAAGCATGCGTTTATTGGGCGTGTTATTTTCAGTTTTACTTACAGAGACAATCCAGATGTTTTGACGTCTGATGATTGGTGACGTCTATAATTTAATCAAATGGTTTTCCTATGGTAACACCAGTATATGATACGTAGTGACTTGTGACTTAGAATAATCGAGTAACAAAAACGATAAGGTTGGTTTTTGTTTAATGGTGCCACTGTTCTAATCGATCCTAATCTAAACGTATAAAATAAATACCTACCCAGCCAGAATTCTCCAGTTTTAATAAAAAAAAAGTATTAATTGCACATGATTTCTGACAATAAGAACTATTAATTAAGACATAGGTCATTTCTAGACGCGACCTTTTATGGTCAGGTCACAGGTTGTATGCAACTAACCGATCTTAAACGATAATTTTTCTCTAAAATGAGAAAGCGTGAGTAGATTCAAAATAACACTTTGTCATAATTTTTAGCTACGTTTACAATAATATTCGTGATCCCCCTACTCGTCCTAAACAAATTCGTTTGTGAGACGAGATAAGGTATTTCGAATGACTGGGGGTCGATTAGTCCCGTTTGATCTTATTATTTCTATGAATTAATATTATCTTCCAGTTTGAAACAGCACAGAGTAACTAGATCGCAACAGGCACGTGCTTTAATAACTATAACTCTTCTCTTCAACTCCCGATTCATACGTTTATCTCTCAAATTTATTCCCCAAGGCTCTAGAGATATACAATTTGGCTCGTAAACGGAATGGAGAACATAAATCGCTGTTACGTGTTGTTTAGCCAGCTTAACACATTTGTGACATAGGAAATTCTAGAGCTGCTGTTGCAAAAATATTTCGTGTGGATTTAGGAGATTTTTCTCTGTTTAATCTGTAATTTCCAGGTTGCATTATTCAAATTTCAAATTATGCAACATTCAAGGTTCATAAATTATTCCCATTTATTACTGTATTATTATAGTGTAGGTAATATATTTATATAAATATACTCGTTGGGCAGAATTACAATTATTCAGATCTCGTTTTCAAACATTTTTATATGCTCGTGATGATAAATGTTTGAAAACGAGATCTGAATAATTGTAATTCTGCCCTACGAGTATATTTATTAAAAAAACAATAAACAAAATAAATAACTGACTTCAAAAAAATTTAACTCCAGAAAAAAGTAAAATATAATTGCGTATTTTTTGTTTTTACAACATACATTCAAACTTTTTTTTCTTCTCAACTTATCCCGTAAGATCTATGCGTTTGGCACGTAAGTAGGTAAATCTTGATATCTACTTTGGATTCAGTGTTCATCGCGCATTTCATGATAATTTTAATAAACCATATCATAAATAACACGGTTAAGATGACTTCATCATCAGATCAGTTAAAAATGCTTCACGATAGTCACTTACCTTATCATGAGAAATCGATTTTTATAATTGCTAGATTATTAATAAAATTCGAACGTATAAAAATTTAATCCCCCATTTTTTCACCCTTAAGGGTGATACTTTTATTCAAATTTATAAGGGACCAAACTAAAAGTATACATAAAATAATTTTACAAATCGGTTCATAAATTACGGAGTTACCTCATATCAAACATTAAAAAAATACAAACGAATTCAGAACCTCCTCCTTTTTTTTGAAGTCGGTTAAAAATAACAGTTTGCTGAACAGTTTCTAATGTTGTTTTAAACGTACCTTAAGTGTGGGTATTATTTACTTTCTAGATATCTAAAGTAATTCGATTAGCAGTTTTTTTTTAGTAAAAGTGCCTGAAACATTCCATCCGATACAATAATTTTGGTGCTATTAAAGTAATGACAGTAATGACCGAATAATGTGATAATGCTTCAGTTTGTACTCAACGATATTTTAACAAAGTTAATGTTGCCTTATTCAAATTAGCTATGGGTACTACCTCGCGTGTCTAGTCAACTAATTTGCTTTGAGTAGTAGCTTCGTTAAAAGTTCGGCATGTATTTGGAAGTCCTTTGTCTATGTTTAATATTTATTATTATTATGTGAACGACATTTCAAACAACGTCAGTCAGTGCCTATACAGCATCACACTTATTATTATAAATGCGGAAGTTTGTGTGTTTTTATGCTTGTTCCCACATAACTTTGTAACGGCTGAACAGATTTGGATGAAATTTGGAACATACATTGTTTATGACCTGGATTACACGCGCAGGTCGAAGTTAGTAAAATTATAAAGCAGTAATGCATACCTAGGTGTGAGACGTGGACAATGACTCAGAGAGACAAATAGATTGTGGAAGCATTTCAAATGTGGTGCTGGAGAAGAAAAAACAATTAAATAATATTAAATAAAAATAACAATTTGTAAGGGAACACTCGGAAATATTCACATAAGCGAGCGATATTTATACAAGATGTTTAAGAGATGCAGATAGTTTTTTTTTTTTTTTTCAAAAATCCTCTCAAATCTAAAGAGCTGTTTTGCTATGTGTGTTCGTGGTCGTATTTATAATAAAACTAGCTGACCCGCTCGCAACTTCGTTTGCGTTTATACTCTTTTTTTACGTATGTCCTTTCATGTGAAATTTTTCCTAAGCCTGGTGATTTGACACGGATCCCTAAATATGAATAGAATAAAAAGTACCTAGATATTACTACATTACCTACCCCGTAATGTTGTTATATGTAGGTATCTGTTCCCGTTCCGTTTTTATATGCCTAACTCTTGATATGATTGGTTACCTACCCATGCAAATTTTCATCACATAAATCACTCTCTTTAAGTTTCATTTTCGCTAGAAAAAGCAGCAAGTCCTTCTCCAAGGTGCCACCCAGGGTTCAGCGCTTTAGGTGTTTATTTATTTTCGTTATAGTTTCTGTGAAAAATCTCAAGTCTTTATGTAAAAAAAAAAACTTGCTATCTCCATGGCATTCAAATAAAGAACAAATGAATGATATTGAAATTTCGAATTCTAATCCGATTTAAATATTACGTTTTATTTGACATTCCAATTTTGAAGAGTATTGCATTACACCAAGCTTTTAAGGCTCCCCCACACAGGTGTGTTATTATCGGCGATAATATTGCATGCACTACCTATTGCGATAATGCGTCCCAATTCCTTACACATAACTGCGTTATTGCAGCAGTATGTAACTTTTTAGCCGTCCTAATACATAATATACTAAAATTCTACAGATCTCACACTACACGCAACTATCAAAGGCATTGAAAATGTAATTTAGAAATAAAGCACACGATAAAATTTGACTTTATTGTACTGACGAAAAAGTGAACGGAGCTCAGAGTGGCTTCGCGCGTAGAGGCCCTTGCTACTGCAAAATTAAAATCTTTTGCTTAAAATTTGTCCACATTTTCCACATTTTGGAAATTCAAATTGCACTTTGAAGCCCTCCGGCAGATGCAAATATTGACACAATTATGACCGATCACTTTATTCACCTACACATCTTTTTTTAATGCATGTGACGAATTTACTTTTAATGTATGGAGTTTCAAAAATGTGACGAATTTACTTTACGGCAAATGTACAACAACCCCTCTCATATCTGCGAAACTACAGGCAAATGTCAGAATTTCATGAATCGGGGCACTATACTCGATCAGAAAAACTTAAACATTTTCAATATTTGCGTATGCGATATTGCGATATCATCATCATCATCAGCCTATAGCAGTCCACTGCTGGACATAGGCCTCCCCTAAATTATATTATTATATAAATATTGCGATATATTCTGTTATATTGTCTGATATTATCGCCGAAAATAACGTACCTATGCACCTGTGTGTAGCACTGTGTGTGGCATGTGTGTAGGAGCCTTTATGAGAACAAAGTTTAAAAAAAAAAATGGAATGAGTTTTCAAACACGACAGTGTCAAAATAAAATGGCATAACATGTGTCACTAAGGAGTATTGATATCAACTTCGATGCTAATCACCCCTAAAATAACTTAACCCCTTTTTAACCCCGTTAGGCGATAAATTTCAATAATATACGAAACACGTCTTTCATCAATTTTGATAAAGAATGTTTATGCAAAATTTGAAGTAGATTGAACCAAGGAATCACGTTGGTCCATACAAACTTTGCCCACGTTTTTCACCCCTTTAGGGGTAGAACCTCGGAAAATCCATTCTTATCGGATGCTAACGTCATACAAAGAACACGCCCTCCAAGTTTCAGGTCTCTACAATCAGCGGTTTAGGCTGTGTGTTGATCCGTCAGTCATTCAGGACAAACGATTTTATAAGTATAGATTACCCTCCATTTAGGTATTTTTTTCAAAAACCTGGTATGCGGTCTTTTACTATTTAATATTCAAAGTGTTCTGACGAAATTTTAAGAAAATCACACCACGCGTTAAGATTTTCCCATACAAACTTTACCACCCCATTGCAACCCCCTCGAGGACTATTTCAAATTTTCAATGACACCAATCTTCATTGATTGTATGGAATAATACATGTCCCAGGTTTCAAGTTTCTAAGTTCAAGGAATACGATTTTTCATATAAACATTTTTACCCCTTTTCGCCCTCTTAGGGGTTGAATTTCCCAAAATCGTTTCTTAGTGAGCGCTTACACCCTATAAAGAATGCTTGTGCCTAATTTCAGATCTGTAGACACTGTAGTTTCTGAGATTTCGTGATGAGTGTGTCAGTGAGTGAGTGAGGATAGTTCTCTTTTATATATAGAAAGATTCCCAGTGACAAAAAAAACCTACCACGTAGACAATTTGAAAAAAGGCAAAAAATTTGGTTGACAGATCTGAATTCTTAATTTGATCCTTAATTTTTATACATTGACATTTTTATTTTTATTTTTGATGATTAATTCCAGTTTTTGATATTATTATATTTTGTCATTTTTTTCATATTTCTAAAAACATAATAATCAAAGTATAATTTAGGTTTGTACTTAGTTTTATAAGTAAAATCTTAGTACATTTTTTTTGTAACAAATGTAAAGCGCCCTCTATTCTATATTATATTCTATTATATTTATAACAATTTTGCAATACCAGAAAACGGTGAATAAGTCACTTACTAACTAGTTTTATTAAGACCTACTGTTACTTACACTTTTAAGCAAATAAATCTCTTGAATCTTGAATGGAAATAACGAACAAAGAAGATTTAAGTAGAGTCGCCGAAGATCGACTTATGTTAAAAAATATAGAAAACTGAAGAAGAAAGATGTTTAGACAAGGAAAGAGAGGAAGGGGAAGACCAAGGATGAATTATATGAGCCACATTAAAGAGAAAGTAGATGTCATGTCGTATAGGGAAGTAAAGGAGGCTGCTTTGGAGAGAAGCAGATGGAGGGAGCTGCATCAGTTGCACCGGCAAGAGCACATCTCTTAAATAAATGATAATGATGAATGCAGACCTACATTGAATACACCTACATTCATTTGCTCACCCTCACCTACACCCAAAATCACACTTCCATACACTCATGTACTAAGTATTATTGAAAAGATTCGCTAAGATGTGTAGCCCTATTTACATGGGAACGATCAAATGCAACATAAAATCCAGTACCTTTCGTAAAATAAAATCTTATTATGTACGAACTATTGATACCATCATCATTTAGTATACCATATCTAGACTTTCCAACCGTGAGGTAATTCCCCAGTGCGGTAATAAAGCAAATTACCTGTATCAACCCTAAATTGCAAACTAATTGCCATTTGTATTGTAGCTAGGTCGTGTTGTCCTTCAGAGTTCGTTTACACAAAACGAGAATGTCTGGAGTTCAATAGAAACTTTGGTCGGATTAATATCCTCTGAGTGTTCATCCATAGAGGTGTACGGGGTTCCCCCCATCTTCGGAACCCAAGCCAACCTCACCTGCACGTGGTGCAACCTGCTAAACAACGAACGGGGCTCTGGCGGCCGGCTGATAGCGGCATAGCGCAGCCTACATCGGCACAGCTAAATCCCCTGGCCACCGACGGGCAGCAGCGTCGGTGGTGCGAGAAGCTTTGCCCTGCGATCACCAACCCGCATGCCCAGCGAGGGGATTATGGGCATAACTCCCTTTGTTAGGGGAGGCCTATGTCCAGCGGTGGACTGATATAGGCTGGTGTGGTGTGTGTGGTGGAGTGTTCATCCAATGCTGGTAGAGCTACTATTATCATCATCAATAAGTCAAGGACAAACTTTAACATAATCAGCTGTTTAAAGGCTACTTACCTACATGTTTTAGGGTTCCGTAGCCAAAAGGTAAATACGGAATCCTATAACTAAGACTCCACTGTCCGTCTCTCTATTTGTCTGTCTACCATCAGGCTGTATTTCATGCACCATGATAGATAGACAGTTGAAATGTTTACAAATGATGTATATAATAAATATTTAAGGGCGGCTCCCATACAACGAACGTGATTTTTTTGACATTTTGGCGCGATTTGATGTAAATAACGGTAATAGGTTAGACGCCTGACGTCCCTTTTGACCTTTGGGTGTATATTTAACTCTTTTCAGGATAAAATACGAATTCAAACTCACCTTGTCTCAGAAATCTATCTCTCGTTTCACTGTCTTAGCTGACAGCGTTGTAAAACGATTAAATAGCTGAGCATCATTAGTCAGACCCTGCTGATAGAGGGTCAAGGCTGACGGTAGAGTTAACGTGACCTTATGCTTTTATGTTTACGAAGACGCGAGGTAAATATGTACTTGTGTGTTCCATTAGCTTTTTGTTTATTTATTTTTATAACCACGACCGGAAAACACTATCCTCACCTACATATTTACCAAGGTTCTGGAAGGTAACATTATGACATATAGATGGCAAACCCCTCAAAATCAAGGTCCGAAGTGAAAGCGTCGTATGCTTTATGGCCAATATTCAATAGTAATTCCTTCTAACGAAACACATACTTCTTTTTTTCTAATACCTGATGATGGAACTAGGCCCATTATAACAAAGTACTGCTTCATAAGTCACGCATGTTTGAAACGAGCCCTGCGATACAACGCGCTGCGTCCATAAACATGAAGCATGAAGGATCCTCGTGAGCCTGTAATTTCACCGGCACCCATACCTACCCTTTAAGCCGAAACACAGCAAATAGGAGCCTTTTACAAAGAACTCTACTACTTCTAGTTTTGTCTAGATTTTCTGGTTTTTCTTGTTTCAGTAGTACCTAGCTAGGTAGGTATCGTAGACACTTCCATTATGAACAAAGCTTTCAGATCTGAGCGCGATTAACAAACGGACAATACACAAATCGGAACAGTGAACACTGTGTCCGTTGAATCAGTGCAAAGCCAACCCGGAACTTTTGCTTTCGTTACGAAAGCTTAATCCAAAGTTGTGCAACGCAGCGGAGTCCGGCTTATCGACGTTTTCATTGAAATATTTTACTTAGCGTTTTACTGTAGAATTTCTGTCTTATATTTTGATACTTAGTTGTGCTTCATATGTGAAGGAGTGTTGCTGATTGCTTTTCAGAATAAATCATGTAATTATCTTTTATAGCCTACGTATACCTAACTAGATATACGGAGAAGATTACAGTACAGGGAGAAAATATGTAATACTTTACAATTCCCTGTAGATTTAAACAACTGACGAAGTTGTAATCCTTTTCAAACTCAATCAAGCTAATGGCTGGTCTGATTGAGATGTGTCTATTACTTAGATTTAACGATGGCCAGTGAGAGAATACTTTAAAATTTAAGATTCTATTTTAACTTTCGACAAAAATATTACTAACATTACAATAAAAAGCTACCAATCTTTTAGATAAAATAGGTTTTCCTACACTTTTTCATTAAAACTGACCTTATAAAAAGTAGCTTTTAAGTATGATAATGATAATAGCGTTTTTTTCCTAGAAACCATAAACCCGGGCTAGGTCACAGCTAAACTGTGGGGTGGATCGACATTCATTCTGTTGTTTCCGATTGAAACTTGATTATATCGCCATTTAGGTCAAGGGCTTTATGGTTGCAAATACATTTAAATGTAGTTGATCTTTAAGGGTACCTACATTCAAACCTTGTTACTGTTCCTACATCAAGTGTAGATATAGATATACTTTGACTGCAGGCCAGCTGTTTTTATGTTCACTCTACTATAGAAAATTCAATGTTTTTTCCTGACTGTGATGTCCCTGCATCCCGAACATGTATATTTTTCCCCCAAACGCTTGTTTTTATCTATTCTTTGGATAATCATGTTTAAAACATTCAAAATGTTCCTACATCTACTTCCAAAATAAGTTTTCTTTGTTATTCCGTCGACAAATCTCTTGTCCACGGTTGGTGTGCTAAATTAAATTAAGTTAAAAAAAAAAACATTTATTTCAGGCAATATGCCCTTACGAAAATATGATTACGAGTTATTATATAAACATATATACTAAAAACTACTTATTAACTCAGGGGGAGGGATTTCTCTTCAGGGTTGATTCCCTAAAGCGTCTTTAGACGATACCCGCTGGCCAGAAATTCGGATCCATGAGTACATCCTTGTGCTTCGCTAGAATCTGGAACAGCTAAGCCGGCTGGAACTCCGGAAGAGGAGCAGCTGCATAGAGGCAGTTGTGTTTTAAGCACACAATTAAAATAGCTAATTATTGGAGCGAGTGAGTGCGAAGTCTGAAAACAAAAGGGAAAAGACTGAAAACTTAAATTTTACTGCTAATCAGTGAGCTCAAGTTTATTGAAGTCGGGAGGTATCCGTCTCAAGGCCTTCGTCATAAACTGAAACAGATAAGGCATTTTGCCAGCCCGCAAAACTTAGGTTCCATCCGAAAGGGTAGCAAAACAGCTTGGTGAGTCTGCCTAGTTGAACAAGTTCCCACGGGCCGTAAGTTTGAAGCAAGACAGGCCATTGCTTTAACATGACTAAACAAATAAGTTGTTGCGGCTCGCGAAATGGGTGAATCAAGATTTTGGGGTTAAAGATTTACGTACGTAAATTTTTTTCGTAATGCGAAGCAAATTTCGAATAGAAATGTTATTGGTGGTATCTATTTTACCTTCTATCATGGATTAGAAGTTTTAGTGAACAACGGATGTGAGGGTAAAATAAATCTATAAATAAATATATTTATACGGTCTGTTACAACCATAGTATCTGTTGATATAGCTACTTACATATAAAGTAAGCATAGGTGGCTCCTCGTGCCTGCCTCACTAATACATTGACTATTCAATGGCAATGCATTTCAGAAAGGTTGCATTAATGATCCCTTAAAACCCAAATTTTCATCGTTTCAGTCTGTTCTTAGAAGGTTATTCTGCTCCAGCCCAGATAAGGACCTGTTTATCCAGTGTCGGCTGCATCATTAGATGCAGATAGCCCGAAGAGAAGTCCCGCTCGCGAGATCATAATTAAAAGTCGGAAGTTTTAAATAAAATTAAAAACAGTCGTTATTTTTGTGTTTTCATACATTATGTCATTTTTGTTTATGACAAGTCAGAAAGTTGAAAAATGCTAAATAATAATTTTCGGTTCATAGCATGTCTCAGACTCTCGAAACTAAATAACCAGAGGTTGGTTTTTTTTCTTTTTCAGAAAATAAACGGGTTTCTATAACTGAAAACTGTTGATTTATCAGCCTTCTCCACGTCGATTCAGTAAAGTAATTCGTTCAACTTCCAATCAAGATTGAAAGTTACAGAAAATCCTTTGGATAAATGTTCAAGCGAAGTTGTAGAAACTATTGGCATCACACTTCAATCGAAACGTTACAAAAGTAGTGGGATGTTTAGCTAAAGCCTATGTAGGTATGTCTAATTAGATTAAATAGATAAGGTTTAGCAGTACGTACTTTTTACGTACAGGGTGTGGCGTAATGAGTAGTTAACCCATTCCCTCTTGGTGGGGGCCGTTATAACTGATTAGATAATAATTAATTTTGTTCAGTAAAAGTATCGTGGCTTTCCAGTTATTGCCCATTTTCAAAATTCCATAATAATTACACCCTCCTAATGGTCACTCATTTCGATGGAATGACCACAAAAGTACTCTTGGATAGATGAACTGTCCGTTAGCTAATTTTTTTTTCGTACTAAAATATTTCAAAATTGACGAGACACAAAATTAAATAAAATTTACTAAATTTTACTAAATTTTTGGGTACCTGTGATGTAAAAAAAAATATGATGACTGATGATTACCTATGTACATACCACAGTAAATTTGCCCATTTCATAGAGATCCTAAAGAGGTATATACATGATATTTTCTACTTTCAGTTTATAAAATAAGCCTTTTAAGAGAAAAAAGGTCTATTTTTCAAATTACTAGTTATTAGGAAATTTAACTTTAATGATAAAATTAACAAACAAATATTATCAAATACGTCTGTAATCCTTGGAGTTGTGTAAAAATCAAACTTCTAAGTCAACACAATCAAAAGATACGGCCGTTTATGCCGCATATTTTTACACTACACTTTTACTAAAGGTAATTTTTTATTATCTAATCAGTCATGACGACCACCCCCCACCCACAGGCAATGGGTTGACTACTTATTTCGCCACCCCCTATATAAAGCTGTTTTAAAATATGAGCCCTGTCGCCGACGTAATTTCGGATGCTAAACTATCTTAAATGTTGAATATCTAAGCACTTTCAATTTCCTTCGGTTGAGGTTATGGTAATTTCAACAAAGTCACGACACGACTGTCGAATAACTTTGCGCTGAATTTATAAGTCTTGTTTTTGAAAACCAAATCACAATAGCCGTCGCGTCGTTCCGACTTTTATAACCACATTTAAATGATAGAAAAAGTTGGGGTTGGTAATTTTTTTCCCAAGTTCTAGAAATTATCATAATTAGTTGTGACAGATGGTTACTTCTACCTATTCCACGACCTTTCCAGGATCGTCTTCAATACAACAGTTAGTAATCTTAGATCATGCCTAGGTACTTAAGGCCTTACTTATGAACATCTTTCAACAGATAAACGATACTTAGAGTATTGCCATCTCTTACCATCGCAGGACAAACAGTGACAGGTCTAACTTTGAGCATTTGTTAACTTTGAGTAACCTTCATAAGCAAGGGGAATAATGTTCTGTTGAGTAGGTAGATATAGCGTGAAAAAGTAACAAACAAACACACACTCACATTCTCATTTATAATATTAAATAGGATTAGTTACTCATCATCATCTGCCTTTGGATATTTCGATCTTCGTGACGATCGACTAAACCAGAAAATCTATTCTCTACCTATCTACCGCGCTTGCTAATTCCAATTCTATGTATATCAGTGACCCGGATCTTAAAAGGAATTTCTCGTTTCGGATAGCTCTCAGACCCGTTACGCGCCTGGGAAACTAAGGCATAATGAGGACCGTAATATCATATTCACAAAACGTAGATCCATGTTCCACGTAAAAATTCGGTATAACTTATACCTAAGTAACCTAAAGTTTTCGTTTTTATTCAACAGAACCACGACACTCAACTCCGTCCCAGCAATAAAAACAGAAAACTATCCCTTTTTCCCTTGGTTTATTTTCTAAGCTTTATTTCCCCAACAAAGAGTCACGTGCGGAACTGAACCACAGAATAAATACAAGTACTAACAGGGTGATACTGATACGCAGTTTCAAAGAAAGCAGGTAACCGGCTGTTAGCCAGCGCCTATCAGCCCGGCTGTCTGCCGGCTGCTCTTCAGCATGTCCATACTCTCGCTCTTACCTGCGCAAATTAGTTTGTGCAGCTCGCATGCATGTTAGTTATCTTATCACGCAGTTAGTCCGTCTGACCAAGCGTAGATAGATGGATAAATTCTTTATTGTAGGTACACCAAACAAAGTTCAATAATCTTCAGGAAAATTTACAATAAAATAAAAGTACCATGGGCGGTCTTATCGCTAAAAGCGATCTCTTCCATACAACTTTTGGATTGACACGAAAGCACGATAAAGAAAAGAAGGCGGTGTAAATACGAGAGTAGCTATACATAAATAATATCATACAAATACCTAACTAACTAGGAAAATAGGTAAAAGCGTAAAGCGTAGGTATTACCTAAGATATAAAAACCCTGTGTTGCTAAATAAACATTTTATCATTGTTTTTAAACGATATAAATAAATCAATTTGATTCGCTTTAAAACCAAACTCATACTCTCGCACTCTCGTTGACGCCCCGTCATCATCATCACTAGTGTTGTGACTCGACCGTTGCAATGTGCCTACACACACATACACTGCCGCTCGCTGCCGCCTTTGTAGGAGAGTTTTCAACCGTTTAAAACTATTTATTTGCTGTTTAAAACGGCAACATATTGTTTAAACGTTCAAATCGGTTAATTTACATCTATTGTTCTGATTCAATTTCGTCGCCTATTATTGTTGTTCACAATTAAAATCAAGGAAATATTTTGAATCGCTTGCTACGGTTGATATTAACTTATTTACCTTTTAATACGAAGGTACGTAAAAAAGGTACTTAGAAATCGAATCCAAAGTGAAGTAATCGAATCCAAGGAAAATCTGAAGGCCCTTAGGATAGCAGCGGCCTACAAAGACTGTAGGCCGCTGCTTTAATCATTAGTAGCCTGCTTCAAGGCTTCGGCACTTCCGAATGTGACAAGAGACTTGGGAGGGACAGCATATTCTACCGCATATGTCACTTTAAATTGTGTTGGAGGCAAAGCAGCGCGCTTGTGACGCAGTTCACCGGCAGCGTTGAACGTGATATGAGAGACTGTCAAAATTCACCGCTCAGTAGAGGAGTAGAAAGAAGGAAGGGAGGCCTTTGCCCTGCAATGGGATAACTCAGGCTTATAATTGAAACAAGCTTATGAACACAGAAACTTTTACATTTATAATATTAGTGTGATGACACAATTCGCTTATGTTTTTTTTTCGCGAATTTTTGTTTTTATCGATAGTTGAGTTACAATTTTAAATAGGTAGGCACCTATACACAAGTTAAAAGTTACTGTTAAGCTGTATTTCAGAATACAGTTGACCTGTAACTTATGAAAATACGACCTAATTTATCACGAAAAAGGAAATACGTGATTTCTTTACTTAAATTGATTCGGTTCAGTGAAACCTGAGAAATGCCGAGTTTGTTACAGTGGCATTCTTTAGTAGGATCCACGTGTTTTATTACAGTTTCTTAGGTTTACAAATTAACGTCTCATCGTGTTCGTGGGACACGTTATTAACAAAAGAACGAAGGTACATTGCCTTACGTAGTCAGTGAATACATCTTCTTCTTCTTCGTTTCATTCTTGAAAGAGCGGTTGTGGTCATGTAGTATTATTATCATGTATTATTACCAATACGATGGATTTATCAAATCAAATCTACAGTGGGCAACAAATGTCCACCAATAGACAAAAGTGGCGAGATATTGAGAGGCTAGCCACATCAGCCCCTAATGATTACGTAGTTTATCGTTAATCTAATAATAAGTACCTAAAAGAGTTACTTTATACCCCTTTTATGCTGCCTTTTGCTATTGAAAGTGCCAAAAAATTTTATGATGAAAGGACTTTACGAAAACGCTTATTTTTTTTTTTCATTTGAATAGACTGATTAAATGACTCCAGCAGTTTTTACGAAGAGCTCCCTGGTTAAAATTGAAAACGGAAATTTTCACGCACATCCGTATTTATAGCTGCCGAACTGAAAACGTTAGACCCTTTCTGATATTCTTATTTAAGGTCAGTAACGTAACATTAGAAAATTCCCGTTTTCAATATGAACCATTGACGATTGTTATAAGTCCTAGTCTAGACAGCTTTTCCGTTAACCGTTTCTTTTCAGATCGAAGACACGAGCAATCGAAAAGGAGGAGGAACATTCTTGGTCCCAATGAACGGCGGTATATGGACTATGTGCGTTTCTTTGGAAGGTAGCTCTCATATATTTAAGGGTCTTAACAGACAAAACGCAGTCATGTGTTCGAGCATTCTGTGTTCAATCGTTCTGCGTTATAAGCCACTTGCAATGTTAATCAACATAACGAACGTAGAACGCGAACGCGTTACCGCTTTCTGTCTGATAGGACCCTTAGTACTTACCTAATTTTGTATGTCATTTATTAAAATTAAACTTTGGTACAAAACCGGTCTTTATTTTCAGAGGAAGAAATATCAATATTGCACAGGGCGGGATTCCCGAAAGAGCCTACTTGCACAAATTATTTAGCTGAGAATGACTATGAAGAGCTAAGAGCTGATTGGCAGCATCGTAAGTACCTTACTTATAGCACGATTTACAACTTCTGCGATTGCTTTTGGTTATGCTGTAGTCTTCTTCTTCTTTTACGTGCTAGTTTCGGCTTTAGGCCGCCCGACGGGTTAACGACTGAAAAGGCGGACCAACATTTTAACGTGATTTCCGAAGAATGGAAGCGCTCAGATCTAAATGCCACTAAACGGTCATCCATCTAAGTAGTGACCGGACGGAGTATTGCTTAACCACTAGTGATGAATGTGGTAATGCGTCTAATTATAAGTATGTACTTTTTACAAAAATACCCGTTTTCGTTTTTAAAGTGATCTGCTAGTCGTACGTTTCCACTAGTCAATAGACAACGCTTATAAAACAGAGTCAATCGAGCAGTCGCACTGAAGTCATACCCGACTACTTCCTTCATCGTAGTGAGAAGACGACTCTTGAGAAAACGATTAACAATGCCGGTTAACGTGTTATTTCAGTGGAAACGCACGTTAAGACAAAATCACGCTGACCATTGACTTATTATTAGTAAACTTTAAGACGCTGACGATTACTTTATAACCGACTTCAAAAAGGAGGAGGTTCTCAATTCGTTTGAACCTTTTTTTTCGACTTTTTTTATGTATGTTCACCGATATCTCCGTCAATTGTAAACTGATTTTCAAAATCCTTTTTTTGTTTAAAAAGTATACTTCACAGGTAATAATAAATTATTCCTGAGGGATTGGTACTTTTCCCGGAAAACTCAAAAAAACCTCATCCTCACTTCTAATTTTCGCCCTATGATCACCAATATCTACGTTAATTGTTAACCGATTTTCAAAATTCTTTAGGGCAAAAAGTAAGAAGTGATTTATGTGAAGTCGGTTTATTAAATTTTTAAAAAAGTTTATACTTTTTACTGACTGAAGCCAAAAATCTTCCGGTTCGCAATCAATCGAAAATAAGTTCATAGATTTGTTACGTTTTGCTCGTGCTACGTCGTAGATTAATCTAGTACCTACCTAGAGTTTCGTTCAATAATAAATTAATGCTAATAATAAATTAGCATAGAATCGTGCAGCATTTCGCTTTGGATCAAAGTTGAAAATACGTAAACGCGTAACGCTTAGTAAACTCCCTTGATTATGGTATTCATTATGAAAACTAAATGTTTAAGTATTCATGCGATGTAATACTAGTCATGAATAAACAATGACCTTGAAACCTTGGAACCCCAGTCATGATGTTTTTTATAAATAATATAGATACCTACCCAAAGGTCCAATTTTACGCTGTTCAAAAGTAAGCGCGCTCAATTAGACAACTTACAATATTTCAGGGCTCTTAAACGTTTGCATAGTTGATTTCGAGCGACTTTGCATCGTATTAGATAGGCTCGAAGGCCCATTTCTCCCGTTGTGGTTATAAAGACTCGCTGATATGGTACCGTAACTTTGTATAAAAGTAATTTTCTTGGTATTTTTTGCTGTAACACTTTTATGATCCAAATTATCTAAATGGCAATTTGCTCCAGCGGCGTTATTTTAAACATTCGAATAGTTTCGTAATCGAATTCGTCAGTTTTTAACTGACTTCAAAAAAAGGAGGAGGTTCTCAAATCGGTTGTATTATTTTTTGTTCGATTGTATTTATTCCGACGAATCTTATGCTGATAGTGATTCTGAAGTACGCTACGACACGATGGTGCATCACAATAGAACACACCCAGACCACCACACTAGGCTATATCAGTCCACAGCTGGACATAGGCCTCTCCTAATAAAGGGGTGAGGTCTTGGTTGGGAATACCAGAGTACTTCTCGCACCGCCGACGCCGATGTTAGGCTGCGCTATGCCGCAATCAGCCGGCCGCCAGAGCCCAGTTAGCAGGGTGCACCACGTGAGGTTGGCGTGGATTCCAAAGATGGGGGTTGGAACCCCTTACACCCTGACACAATAATGTGATTCTAGCTCAAACATCATTGTTCGATTCGATTTGGAAACGTTTCGAACGTTTGAAAATATCCCCGTTGACCTTGGAACCTTTCTCTTAATAAAATATATTCATAACAAAACGTAAAGGTCACATTTTAATTTAGTTAATTCATGCGAATATTCCAAAAAACTTGACTTGAGTCACAGAATAAAGAGGAGTTTAGTACCTACAGTTGTTTTCTGTTGACAAGTTGACGTTTTTTGAATCATAATGAAGCTTTTTAGCTAAAAGCTTTGACGACGTATTTCAGCATCGTTTGATAATGAACGAGGGCCCTTAAAGAAATACGTTCTTTGCCAACAGCTATTTATCAAAGGTTTACGAAGTTGCTGTAAGTGGTTGCCGAAATTGCTCCATTCGTTCCACTTAGCCAGATTTCCGACCTTCAAACTTTCGGGGATTAATTTAATATATTTTCAACGACATAATAATCACAAACATTATTAATAGAAATAATAGCTAGGTACCTACATTTTTTTTTTAATACTGGTGGTCTTTTAAAAATGTTGGTTTCTTAGAGCAAATGCACGAGTTACTATAAAAATACCCAATTACAAGTGTACCTATAGGGCAATTTTTGAAGAGTTCCCTCGATTTCTCCATGATCCTATCATTAGATCCTGATCTAATGACAATGAGATCAAACGAGAAGTATACGCTCCCAAACAAAACAATTTTTTTTCCGAATCGAATAAATGACGGATTTATAAGATGACAAAGGGTACCCCATTTTTTATCAGGATTACTAGAGCATGTCAAATTATTAAGATAAGATATTTATTCCAATTTAAATAAACGTTTTATCTTATTTATATTCCTTGTTTTGCAGTTCAATAGTGCCTTGGGCATAGATGATTTATAAATATACAAACAATTTTATACCGAAAGGAACCCCGTCTAGACCGCAATTTACTTAGTAATGTACAGCACGAAGTGTCGGGACGAAACCCTTTTGACCCTCTGTATGAAATTTTTAAATATGCCTAAATAGGGGACTTCTCATACGATACGACCCGTAGGATCAAAACGGAAACAAATAGGGATAGGCTTTGGTCGTTGTATCATCAGTTCAGTTTTATATCTATTGTGCCGACAATGCTGACATCGATATTTATATTTTTTCCCTTCTCCGTTTCTTCATATTTGCCGAGGCTTTATTTATCTTTTCCCTCGCCGCCAGAGAATTTCATTTATAAGGTCACCATCATCATTGTCAACCAAGTATATTAGTTCACTGCTGGTAATAGGCCTCCCCTAATAAACGCCATTGCCTCGCCCTGTCCTCAGCTTGACGCATCCAGCTTCTAACCAGCACCTTTTCGCAAATCATAACACTTTTCTAAATGATATCATCTTCGATCAATTTGTCCACCAACTATGAGCAAGTTGTTGGTGAATTTTGTGACGGGCAAAGCACACTCCCGTTCTTCAATTTAGTAGGCACGCTTCAATTTAATCATGCGCATTTAGCTGCACTGGGTTGTACGGGGTTACAACTCCTATCTTCAGAACCCAAGTCAACCACCTACACGTGGTGCACCCTGCTAAACAACGAACGGGGCTCTGGCGGCCGGCTGATTGTGGCATAGCACAGCCTACATCGGCACAGCTAAATTCCCTGGCCAATGACGGGCAGCAGCGTCGGTGGTGCGAGGAGCTGTGCCCTGCGACCCGCAACCCGCATGCCCAGCGTGGGGATTATGGATATATCCCCCTTTATTACGGGAGGCCTATGTCCAGCAGTGGACTGATATAGGCTGGTGTGGTGGATTTAGCTGCATGATATCTTTTATTTTTAGTCTATATGTAAGTTGTTGTGCCAGTTGATTTGGATGTTGACTTAGTTTATCCTGGTATGCTTGAGATGTGTTTTTGATCTCTTCTGCTACTTGAACTTGACTTCAAGTATATCATGCAGCTCTAGTTTCTGATGAACCAAGGTGCGTTTGAGATATTTTTAGGAGGCCATTTTGAAAGCACTGTATTGTTTATGTTAGAGAGCTTTTAAACTTTGATATTTTATTTGCTTATATTTTACGTGTACTCCTTCCGTATTACCGCAAAAAATAAATGCTACTTTTCTATACTTTACTTTAGATATCATGGGAAAATTTCAGTAGAGTATTATGTAAGGGTTCTAAGATATTTTTTTAACTTCTGATTGTATTTTCACATCTACGGTACTTATTATAAAGGCGAAAGTTTGTGAGACGTAAAATGTTTGTCCTTTCTGCACGTCAAAAATAATGAACGGAATGAACGAAAATTTTGCAAATATGTAGTTTTAGACCAGGAATAAAACATAGGCTTATTATTTATTTATTTTAAACGTTCACTTTTGTTGTTGTGTATCACACCTTAATTTGTGAATCTTTGAGCGCTAAGTAGGAATTATTTTTTGAAAATTCTTCATATCGAGGTTTTTACGCTCGGTTTACTCTAAGTACCCGCCCTGAGACTCTTTTTTATTTAAGTATTTATTTATTAGGGTTCCGTACTCAAAGGGTAAAAACGGGACCCTATTAACAAGACTCCAATGTCCGTCTGAATGTCTATCACCAGGCTGTATCTCAAGAACCGTGATAGCTAAACAGTTGAAATTTTCATAGATGATGTATTTTTGTTGCCACTATAACAACAAATAAAAACAGCATAAAATAAATATTTAAGTGAGGCTCCCATACAACGGTCCGGAACCCTTCGTGAGCGAGTCCAACTCGCACTTGGCTGGTTTTCTTATGAAGTCAACTTTAAAAAAAAATTACCATGTTAATATTTTCCAGGCATGCAGAACTTATCGATATCGTGCGCTCTCGTCTGCTTGATTGTACTGGGCAGCGCGGCGCTGGTTGGCGCTTTCGGAGTCTGCAAGCATCAGATCAGTGCCGTTTTAGTCACTGGAGTCATGTATTTATTAGCAGGTAAGCACTATCAAGTAAGTTTCATCCCCACCACCTTGATGGTTGGTTTTCTATACTGTTCGTTTTGCAAGATTATTCCTGCCACCTACGTGTGAAACGAGCTTCGTTCTGCGGTCTTCCCTCAGAGTTACCACATGTGGTCCTTCAAAAAGCAGGTAGGTATTTCACTTCCTCAAGAGCCGGCAGTGCATCAGTATCGCCTCTGGTTATACAGTTGACCATGGGCGGTAGTGACTAGGTACTCCCCATCAAGTTACCCGTCTGTTCGTCTGTCAGCTTTGGCATAAAAAAACCTTCGTACCTACTTAGTACAAATTCCCCGCTAACCTTCTGTGACAAGGTATTCTATCAAAATATTTTGTACAATTTCCGCTAACTTTCTCTGACGAGTTCCACAAAATGCATACGCGTGCACCGCCCTCCAGCCCGCAGATTCACATGCAAATCAGAGATAGAACAAGCAATTAATAAATGCAACCGTCTACCTACTCCTTCACCGAATGAAAACCAGCACGTTAACCTGTAATTAGCTTGGAGAAACAACACATACAAATACACAAGAAAAAACCGAACAGAAATTCGACAATACCTCACCTTCCTCATAAGGCATCCTCAGGACATGATCGATAAAGAATATCTTGTAATGAATTTCCGCAAAGTCACGCCTGAGTTCATTAATTATTATCTTCTCTGACAAGTTCCACAAAATGCATAAGTACGTGCACCGCCCTCCCGCCCACAAGTTCATGCAAATCAGAGTCTAGGTGCCTACACTCTTTCACTTTTTCTACCTACATACTTGAACGAGTAAAGAAAGACCAAAGCAAACGTTGACCAAATGGTTGCAGAGACGGTCATAGCCAACAACTTTTGGAAACCTCATGAGGTTGCCGAGGTACTGCAGTGCGTCGAACATTTTCTCCGAGGCAGGGGTTGCCATCATCCGAACTCGCATAGCGTCCTTCTGGAGTAGGTTGAGCCGCTCCAACAATATTATTCTGAGGGCTGTCTCTGACCAGGTTTATAGGAATCCGATCTTCCGCCATTGGATTTTTGTCCATTCAGACGGAAATAGAAAATGACCATGCAAATGCTCTTAGCTCTGTGCTATTTTTTTTTTAATTTTAATTAATTTTATATTGTATCATTTTATTTTTTACCTTTATGAATCTTGTGAATGTGATATGGGTCTATTTTCGTGCCTGCAATAAACGGAATTTATTTATTTTATTAAAACATCACATGTGGACAGTACTGTATTTTTAGGCATAACTTTAGATAATAAGCTTCAATGGGGCGCTCACATAGATGGGTTGTCGAACAGACTCAGTTCTGCAGCATACGCAGTCAAAAGAATCCGTCAACTTACTGACGTAGAAACGGCTAGACTAGTTTATTTCAGCTACTTCCATAGCATTATGTCGTACGGCATTTTGTTGTGGGGATATCAGGATGATGCTGCAGATATCAACACCATATTTGTGTTGCAGAAGAGGGCTGTTCGTGCAATTTATAGTATGGGCCCCAGAGAATCACTTAGAACTAAGTTTAAAGAAATAAATGTTATGATAGTGCCGTGCCAATATATACCTATATGAAAACTTAATGTATGTCCGAAAACATATTATTCAAGAAAAATAGCGACTATCATAATGTTAACACTAGAAATAAAGATAAACTAGCTGTTCCCACTGTAAGGCTCCATAAAGTTAGTCAATCTTTTAAAGGGATGTCTGTACGATTTTTTAACAAAATCCCAAATGATGTGATTAATCTATCTGTAAAAAAATTCAAAAATGTTGTTGAACGTTATCTATGTAATAAAGCTTATTATAAAATATCTGATTATTTAGATGACAAAAAAGCTTGGGATGAAACTGCCTCCAACTCCATCAAAAACAATGTAATAGATATTAAGTACAATGACGTTAAAAAATTATAAGCCCAGCAGAGTTTCTTGCCAATTCTTCTCTGTTTGGTCACGTTACGAATTGGTGGTAAATTAAAAAAAATGACGTTTCAAAGTGTACTATACAGTTCCTACTGAATAAATGAATTTTGACTTTGACTTTGACTTTGATCAATAAATAACCCATTGATGTTTTGTTTGCAGGTCTATTCGCAATGTTTACACTAATGATAATCCACTTCAAGCGAGTCCAACGTCACTCCACACGAGGTCTCTCCCACGATGACACCGGCGACGGACTCATAGGTAAGTTTTTATACTTAGAACATAGAGCAGCTCCATCTAGTCAATATAAATAAATATATAAATAATGCGGGACGTAATCACACAGCATCATGCAGCCCCAAACTAAGCAGAGCTTGTATTATGGGAACCACATGATTGATATACTACATATATAGTTTTTTTTTTGTAAATACAAACATATCATACATAGAAAACACCCAGACCTGAGACAAATATCTACAGAACATGCAAACATTTGTCCCGCAGCGGGAATCGAACCCGCAACCTTCTGCGTCTCAGGCGGACCTTCGCCCACTGCGCCACAGAGGCCGTCAAAATCAGTCAATGTTGCGGTCACTTGCGAAATCATCTAAACTGACGCATATCATGGTTCCGGCTGTTTATAATAATAGTCTTGCCGACACCGTAACGCGAGCTCCTAGTTACACTTCTTTTAAAAACAAACTAAAAGGCTGGTTTATCAAGCTTCTACACCTATGACGTTCATAGTTATTGACTATTACGTTATATATTGTTCATAGGATGTAAATAAAAATGCCAGCACTGGCAACATTATTTATTTTATACTTTTTAATACATTTTGTATTTTTTGCTTTACTTGTATTTATTTTTTGGAACGAAGTTCCTTACCGCGCGTTGCGAAAGGGGGCTAGACGGAAAAAAATAAGACCAAGTATGTTGTGATGTAGGTACCTTACCTTAAATTTTGTAATGTCCCAAAAATTTTGACACAGGCGTGATTTGAACCCGCGACATTCTCATAAATACCGGGACGTGCTACCAACTGCGCTATCGAGACAACTCGACGCCTTGTCGAACTTTTCGGCCAGTTACTGTTTGGGAGATTATAAAGTCTTAGATTTTCCCTAAAGTGTGGTCTAACACTTTAAATACAAAAAGTCATTGTTCGTTTCGTTCTTTATGTTTATGTTGGTACGAATAATAAGAACAATACAGTTAATTTTTTTTAAACTTATATAACTAGGTATTTTTTGATAACGATTGGAAAACTCTATTGTTCTTGTTACTATATTTACTTATTATACAAACATAAACATATAATGATGATGATTGCATGCATTTTGGTAATGATGATTTAAATTGTTTGTTTCAGGTTCAAGGATCCCAGCACTACCCTTGCTCTCAGCCAGAGAATTCTCCACCTCCTGGTCTCTGGAGCTTGGTTGGGGCGGAGTAGCCCTAGCAACTACCACGTCACTACTGTGGATATTACTCTCAAAGATAATGAGGTACAACCCTATATCCACCATGCTGCTGTAAGGTCAATTATGAATTTTCGAGAAACTCTAAATAATTGTTGAAATTTTTGTAATAATTTGTCGAGAAAGCTACCTGTCATTGAATTAATTGTTAAATTCTTTATGAAGCTTTTTTTACTTCTTGATCGTTTTTATTGAAACTTTAGCTAAAAGTAATGTACAAAATTTTAGATAAGTTTCACAGTAACCGCCTCATACTGGGTCCTGGGTGATCCATGTGAAGGGGTTACTTTCATCTTAAAATTTTTTATTAGGGACTTTTCTACTAGGAGCTAATTAATTCCTAGTAGATATTAACAGGACTGAGTAACACTCTGTATCGCTAAAACCATTGATACAGTATACTCTGCAGTCTAGTCTCTCTGGCTCTAAGAGTCTAGTCTAAAGCCACAAACTCGGCGCACATTACACACTATTCAAACGACAAAGTCTAGCAAGCGTGGCATTTTGGCGTTTATGGTCAACGAGTTCAACGACACACGGACAATTTTTGACAGTTTTCACTTGGAGACTGTGACTCTATAGTCGCGCTAAAACTAGATAACTATATCTAACTAAAGTAGTTTCGTTTCGTCCCTACTATCTCACTTAAAACAAAGGGATAGCTACTTCAAGTTCCATGATATGTTTACATAGTGAAATTCTTTCAGAATCTACACTATTAGGGTATTATAAGTAAAAGTGGAAAAAAAAACACTTTGCTCTACCTAAGTAACGCATGCGTTGTAGATTCTGAGCCAGGGTAGCAGTGTAACAGTAGTGCGATTAAGAATATTTCAACCTGACGTATCGTATGCATAACGAAATTTTTGACCAATGACAAAGCGTTATTTTGAATCTATGCCTTCTTATTGGCAAAATTTTTACGTCTACGATACGAATACTTTTTCGCTATTTTCGTGATCGAGCCTCAGCAGATTACAATGAAAAAAACACGCTTTCATAGGCTTTTTACTTTAAAAAGTTTGCTGCCGTCCAATGCAACTAAATGTTAATAAAATTATAAATCCCTTTTGATGCTTACTATTTTACCCTTTTACTTCCCCTTTAAGAGTTTTAAGGCATATTCAGGCAGAATTTAATTTAAATTTCAATTATACTAAATAGGTATGTAATTACCACGTATGGAACATGTTTTTATAAAAAATGTTACAAAATTTTATAAAATCCAGGCCGATTAACTAATTTTCACCTTGTTATAAATCTAATGTAAGAAATTTAAAAAATACTTTAACTATGTTTATAAAATCAATACGCTGATCAGATTTTAATTAAATTAAATTCAAATACCCATTAATGTGGATGTTCTTTTAAAGTAAAAACATTGGAATAATATTTTAAACACTCAGTGTGTTTATTTGTTTATTTTTGTAATTTATTTCCGTTCAGGCTTTAAATCTGTAATATATTTTAAAATGTAGATACTTAAATAACTTACAAAATGTTGCTGTTTTAAAACCTTAGGTACCATAATGGAAAAAAATGTAGTAGGTACCTCCTCCTTCATGTCTATAGCAAACTGCTGCAGCTTTTAGAAAATTCTGGCAAATAAGCCATTAGCTAGGCCTACAAATTGTTGAAAACATTTTAGATGTATGATATAAGATTCACAAAAAATAATGAAACCAACAAGAGAATACTGAGAATACTAAATTTTATCTCATTGAGGGCTGGCTCAACGTTGTGGCGACTGGCGCTTCATAGAAATTGTATGGAAAAGTTTTATTTTTGACCAAATTGTTTCTTTTACAAATTTAATTTCCTAGGCTCCTTCTTCAGAATAAACCTATAGTTTCCTAAGAATAAAAACTCAATATAAAAGGTCAATGAGGTAAAATTTGACCCCACCTGTATCTAAGAGCGTTTTGTAAAGAATCAAACAAGAATTAGTCGAATCGTTTGCTGAACCTAACTTTAGAGGGGCAAAGATCCGACGAGCGAGGTAGAGATTGCCGAGGTTGTATCAGAATGACAGGTCTAAAAATGTATTATGGTGCTGTGAGAAAAGTAGGAAATTACTGACATAGTTTACAAAATTAAAGTAATTCTTCAATAGGTACATTAGCGCATGCCACACGTAGAGTTTACAGTGCCGACTGCAGATCAAACTGTCTTGCTAATTTAATTGCGCTTTTGTGCCACAAATATAAGTTGGCGGTGGCGTTTTTAAGAACTAAAGGTAGCTTACGGACAACACCATTGTGATAAACTTGCGAATCATTTGGGTTTTAAATTGCCGAAAGTGATTTAAAGTGTTTCAAGAGAAACCGTAATCAAAATACATTCACGTTTTCTGGTTTGTAGTAGGTACAGTGGCGTATAGCCTCGCTAAGTTATACCTACTTGTGGCACTGTACTTGAACACAGTTTTGGTCGCTGTCAACTAGCCAACCTAAAATCCGAACAGTGTGTACGAACTGTGTAAACGATTTATGACTGTTTGGACCGCAGTTTGTACTGGGGCGCGTGGAACGGTTTGATCGAAATGTCAGCAACCGCTCATTTTTCGAAGCGAGGGATTGAATGGCACGTGCTTTTACCGCGGTCCGAACTGTACGTGTAGCCGGCACTATTATCACGAGTCATTAAGTATACATTGCGCAAAAGTATGTAACGTCGGTTACGGTACCTTGAAGTACTGGCAGTTTAAAACATTAAATAAAACTTTATTACTGTTATCAAAGCACAAAACGAGCTTCGTAAAAGCACTTTTGTGTGACAAAAGCCATAATTTTTATGGATAATGAAAACTTTGATCCCTTAAACTGAATATGAAACGAGAAAGAAGTTAGGGAACGAACGCAGATTCAGAGAAAAATGGTCAGTTTCGTGCGTTCAAATGATATAGGTAGCTAAGTTGACACAGAATCATGTGGCCAGCGCTTTGGAATCATGAATACTATAAATTTCTATATCAAAAGTTAGCACAGTGTTTATGACGTCTCACAATCTGTGCCTACTTAGGCAGGTACCTACCTATCTAGTTGATGTATTTTTTACAAAAAAGTTTGAGAACTTATCAGAGCTCTGGCCACAGGGTCTATAAGTAAATTTAGGTAATTTTAAATTAGTTTTTAATTTCTTTTATTGTTGATTCGAAAGCGTGGCACATAATTGTTATAATCTTATTTAGAATAAGCTATTGATTGTACAAATAATTTGTGTATCGATGTTATGTTTTTGTAACTTATATGCATAAAGCAATATTATTTTCTGTAAGATGGCGTTTCATTTACCCTCTTATCACACTTCACACTAATATTATAAATGTGTTCGTGTGTTAGTTCAGTCGCTGGTGTGTATGTTCCCACCCACTCAATCGGAACGGCTAGATTTGGATAAAACTTGGAATACACTTTTCATCCCGGTAGCTAGTCTAAATATAGAAAACTAGATTGTGCCGGCTTCGCTGACCGCGGTACCCGTATAAAAAGTTATATTCAAAATTTCATCCAAATCCGTTCAGACCTGGCGTGATTAACAAACATCTGTCCATCTTCGTAAACTTTCAAATTTATAATATTAGTAGGATATGATGTAATGAATCTGGTAGTCTGACAATACAGCCTACACACACACACACACACACACAGCGTAAGTCCTAGACTTATTTGGAGGGTTTGTTTCTTGTATAGTCTATACTATACAAGGAACAATCCATAGTGCATCCATATGGATTCATAGTGCATCCAGAATTTCCTAAGATTCAGCTCCCGAAGAGATGCAGCGGGAAAAGAGCGCCTTCTAATTTGATTTATTAAAATTATTTAATAAGAAGGTATTTTAGATTTCGGGCTTGATTAGTCAAGGAAGAACAAAGTAAATTAAAAGAAATATTAAAATATAAAATATTTATTTACAAATTTTACATCCTTATCACACAATATAATCAACAAAGTACACAATCAACGATATTGCTTTCAAAAATCTGTTATATACGATTTCAAACCAACCTTAGGATTTAAATTTGAACTGTCGTATTTTTCATCAAGTCTTTTCATAATCAGAATATAGCAGTCCACTGCTTGACATAGGCCTTCCTATTGAGCACCATTGCGCTGTGTCTTAGACATATTGAGTCAAATATTTAAGAGTCAAGTAGGATAGTTCTTTGTTTCTCAAATTCGGAAATTCAACACTCATCTTGAAAAGTTATTATTACTGTTGTATAAATCAGGAGGAACTATTAATACTAAGATGAATGTTGATTTCCGAATTTGTGAAACGGAGTACCCATCCTATTTGAATTGTAAGTTTTTAAGAGAGTTGCTGAAAAACCTCGCTGACAGCTTCATAAGGCTGCTTTTCCACCAGAGATGTGCTATGCTACGTTGGTATGGAGGCGTTTGATATCCACCAATCATTTTCATTGGTGCACATAGCTTAGCACTGGTGGAAATGGATTCAACTAAGATATGTTTTCTTATATGGAAGGATGTGTGCTATGGATGCCTGCTATGGACGTGTGCTATGGATGCGTGCTATGGATGCCTGCGCCCTCGCCGCTTCTCTACTATCGATACATCGCATAGCTCGAACTGCGCATCTTCCTCGCGCAGCTACTTTACGGCGGCGCATCTTCATAGCACATCTTACTTGCACCGCTACAAAGCTTAGCATCAGTGGAAACCGTCACAAAGTTTCATAGCACATCTCTGGTGGAAAGGCACCCTAAAGCTTGTCCTGGAACGCGAATCGAACACGCACTCTCATGAACCTGTTATCCATATCAGGATCTACGAATACCATACAAGTAATCAAATAAATTACGAGTAGGTTATAAAAAAAATACAAATTATTAAATAAATTTTTGTCTCGGAATGAGACTCGAACCTCTCACTGTCAAATACTATGATGCGTGAGAATTAGTACGAGTAGATACCTAATCAAAATTAAACATATTCTCAGATCATGCAAAATTTTGTCCCAAACCAAGATCAAACAGGCACCTATCACCTCTAAGCGACTCATTCTTCGTTCAGCAACACGTCTTCTATGTCAATGTCCTCTGCTTTCCGCTTCTTCGGCCGTGGTCGCTTGCCGTGCATCATCTCGAGTTTGATCTTCTTAGATTGTTTTTTCTTCTCCTTAAGTTGCAGTTTACGCTTAGCCGCCTTTGCCGGGTTGTTAACCTTCTCTTGTAGCAGTAACTGTGAAAATCAATGACAGTTGTTAATCGCAAATTCAAAGGAAAATGTCATTTTAGTAAAGTAAAAATTTCATAAACAAATAATACTGGAAATAAACACAATGGTGTCAATTCTGTTGTTCACTTTTCTAAACTTAACTTAATTTGACAGCTTTAAAGTTATAGATATCCTTGTCATTTTCTTATTGTAGGACGCCCTCCGGCCAGGTGGGGTGACGATCTGCGAAAGGCTGCTGGTAGAAGCTGGATGCGTCGAGCTCAGGACAGGGCGCAATGGCGCTCATTAGGGGAGGCCTATGTCCAGCAGTGGACTGCTATAGGCTGATGACTATCGTCCTTGGCTGATGATGATGATGATGTCATTTTCACTTATAGGAAAGGGACAGCATCACTTTTAGGTCAGTCAAATTAAGTTTAGTATAGGAAAATGCACAACAGAATTGACACCATCACGCAGCCGTTGTAGCCCTAAACTACAACAACATGACTGTGAGACTATTTATACTTATAAATTATTTGTAAATACATACATATCATTCATAGAAAACACCCGAGACAAAATAATACATGAACAAAATATTTATTGATCAAAAGTAATAATAGCTCTCACAAATTACAATGCAGTTATAGGAAGGTGGTGTTTAGTTCTACTATGAAAAAATCTAAACACAAATATCTGCAGAACATGCAAATATTTGTCCCACAGCGGGAATCGAAACCGCAACCTTCTGCGTTTATGGCGGGCTTTCGCCCATTGAGCCACAGAGCTCGTCAAGCTAAAATAATGTAATAATAATTCATAATTATTTTTAATGTGATTATTGTATAATAATTTTCAACTTAGATCGGCGGAGAGCATTCGTACGCCATATAGGTCATCCTAGTTTAGGTACTACGTAGTGTAGGACATCCTACACTACGTTTGTCGAGCCGCGGTCTCCACTCAAGAACTCGTTTACCCCAACGGTTATCGGTTCTTCGGTAGATATGGCCAGCCCACTGCCACTTCAGCTTGCGCACTCCCTAAGCTATTTCTGCAACTTAATTATATGTCGGATAGTCTCGTCGCGGATTCTATCCTTCAGAGTAACTCCAAGCATAACTCGTTACATAGCTCGTTGAGCGACTTTGAACTGGTGACTTAGACGTACTGTCGAGTGCCCACGTTTCGGTTAAAATACAAATATACCAACCTTCTTTCTCTCCGCCCTCTTTACGTTTAGTCTCGTCTGCGCCTCGGCAACTAGTTTGGAATACTCAATATCGCCTATTTTTCTCCTCAATTTTTTCCCCAGTCTCCCCGCTAGTTGCTTGGCTACGGACGCGGGTGACAGCGCGTCACCCGTGGAAAGTTCTCGAACTATCGGCGGTAGGATCACGTCGATTATAGATGAGACTTCGTCGCTTTCGAGAGATGAAATTATATGCGTCCACATTGTGAATATTGCTGTTCTCTGGAAATAATAATAAGGTGTATTTGGAAGGTTATTTATTATACTATAACCAACAAAACGTATTGTGGTGTCCTTTTGGTGGCGCAATCGAACGGACACCAGGTGAGTAACTCTCTATAGAGCTGTATACATTTTGTTGGTAGCCGGCGACTGGTTGCGCCGCCATGGTGTTCGTTCGTCATAAGTCGACAACTACAACAATAACACCAGCCTATATCAATCCACTACTGCACATAAGCCTTCCCTTATAAGAAGGGGGATACGCCCATAATCCCTACGCTGGGCATGCGGGTTGGGGAACGCAGGACACAACTTCTCGCACCACCAACGCTGCTGCCCATCAGCAGCAAAAGTATTTAGCTGTGCGGATATAGGCTACGCAATCAGCGGGTTTTTATCATCTACAATACTATGGTTAGATTAGTGGTGACTGGTAATACATTAAAGTACTTCTAAAACTTACAATGTTCATTGAAGTAGGAGCTTTCGCAACCTCCGCGTTTATCGCTTTCCGCAGTTTGTAAAGAATCCATCTTATATTGAGCTTTGCGCTTCCTTCAATATCCTCAGATTCTAGTACTTTCTTCGATAGTTTGAAGCTCGACATTGAGTGGACGATTTTAAAGATTTGGAATAATACTGCTGTAGCCTGTAAACAAAACAAAAATTACAAATTAATTATTAGAAAACTCCAATCCTGGGTCGATGCCCGCTGTTGGAGTTTTTAGGCCAATCATATAGGCTCCAATTTAAGCCATATCCATATCGATTGGTCCATAGTATATTGCTAAAGAATGCCTCGAGAGCTTGAGCCACCGTCGCGAGGTTGCGGGTTTGACGATATTTTTTTTATAGATTGTACTTCGGGGAGTGTGCGCAAGAGCTACATGATATTTTGTCCCATTTCTGTCCTCACCTTTTTCAAAGGAACTTCAGACGCACTGCTAACTACCATCCGTAACAAGTTGATATTCCATTTAACAGGGGACTAAGACCTTCCAAATATCATTAATGATACGCACTCTTATAATATGGAAAAAATCAGCTGTCAGCGTCTGTTTTTCATTCACTCACGACCCTAACGACTTCAATAAGAGCGTTAATAGGTATCTTCTGGGAATGCTCGCCCTATCGAACGACGGCCTCTGTGGCGCAGTGGGCGAAGGTCCGCCTGAGACGCAGAAGGTTGCGGGTTCGATTCTCGCTGCGGGTCAAATGTTTTCTATGTATGATATGTATGTATTTACAAAAAAAATTATATATGTAGTATATTAATCATGTGGTACCCATAATACAAGCTCTGCTTAGTTTGGGGCTACATGATGCTGTGTGATTACGTCCCACATTATTTATTTATTATTTATTTATTTATTACCGTCGACCTCATAAAAAATAAAAAAAACAATATCCTATGGGTGGCCTCAAACATCAGACACCAACGTTGCCAATATCATAAGGTTTTAGAATAATATGCTACTTGCTTCCGCCCGCCACTTCGCTCCCATTAAAAGAAAGAAGATCGAAGAGATCGCTCTAAGCAATAAGACCGCCCATTGTTCTTTCATTACTAGTTATTGTCTGTTTTGTTCTTTATGTCTAAGAGTTATTTATCTATCTATCCAACAGTTATTTTTCTTTTATCCCCCGGGAACAGTAGTTTTTCTGGATTAAGGTATCTTATGTCATTTTCTGTACCTCCGACAACGTGTATGATCTCTCATGAACTTCGCATTTATAATAAACTAGCTGACCCGCTCGCAACTTCGTTTGCGTTTATACTCTTTTTTTACGTATGTCCTTTCATGTGAAAACCTAAGCCCGGTAATTTTACACGGGACCCTAAATTCGAATGGAATAAAAAGTACCTACATATTACTACATTACCTACCCCGTAATGTAGTAATATGTAGGTACTTGTTCCCGTTCCCGCTCTCACTCCTTTTTTCGTTCCTGTTTCCGTTGGCAACCCGTCGTCGCTAAGTTAACAGCCGGTATAGGTATGATGAATTTTTATATGCCTAACTCTTGATTATGATTGGTTACCCATGTAAACTTTCATCACATAAATCACCCTCTTTAAGTTTTATTTTCGCTACAAAAATCAGCAAGTCCTTCTCCAAGGTCCCATGGGTGGGACCTGTAGAACCTTCAGCGCTTTAGGTGTTTATTTATTTTCGTAAGAGTCTCTGTAAAAAATCTCAAGTTAATTATGTAAAAAAAAACTTGCTATCCCCGTGGTATTCAAATACCTATCCAATACAAATGAATGAAATCGAAATTTCGAATTCTAATCCGATTTAAATAATACTTTTTATTTGACATTCCAATTTTAAAGAGTATCATCCCATTGCACCAAGCTTTTAAGGCTCCCCCACACAGGTGTGTTATTATCGGCGATAATATTGCATGCGTTATTGCGATAATGCGTTCCAATTCCTTGCACATAACATAATTGCGTTATCGCAGCAGTATGTAACTTTTAAGCCGTCCTAATACATAATGTACTAAAATTCTACAGATCTCACACTACGCGCAACTATCAAAGTCATTGAAAATGTAATTTCGAAATAAAGCACACGATAAAATTTGACTATAATATACTGACGAAAAAGTGAACGGAGTGCAGAGAGGCTTTGCGCGTAAAGTACCTTCTACTGCCTACAGTTTTTGTCCGTCTGCCTACTAAGATGGCTCAAGTTGTAGCTTAATTCAAACTTGAGATGTCATTTTTCCGTTTCTTGAATAGCGAGCTCAAAAAAAGTAATTGGGAAATTCTCGATCAAGAAAATTGTTGAATTTTGACAAATTTGGGAAAATCTCAAAAAGTTACCATCTGATTTTGGAAATTCAAATTGCACTTTAAAGCCCTCCGGCAGACGCAAATACTGAAATAATTATGACTGATCACTTTATTCACCTACATATCTTTTTTAATGCATGTGACGAATTTACTTTCAATGTATGGAGTTTCAAAAATGTGACGAATTTACTTTGTGGCAAATGTACAACAACCCCTCTCATACCTGTGAAACTACAGGCAAATGTCAGAATTTCATGAATCGGTGCACTATACTCGATCAGAAAAACTAAAACATTTTCAATATTTACGCATGCGATATTGCGATATATTCTGATAAATTGTCTGATATTATCGCCGATAATAACGTACCTAGGCCCACGCACCTGTGTGTAGAAGCCTTTATGTGAGAACAACGTTTTTTGAATAAATTTGGAATGAGTTTTCAAACACGACAGTGTCAAAATAAAATGGCATAACATGTGTCACTAAGGAGTATTGATATCAACTTCGATGCAAATCACCCCTAAAATAACTTTCTACCCCTTTTTAACCCCGTTAGGCGATAAATTTCAATAATATACGAAACACGTCTTTCATCATTTTTGTTAAAGAATGTTTATGCAAAATTTGAAGTAGATTGGACCAAGGAATCACGTTGGTCCATATAAACTTTGCCCACGTTTTCACCCCTTTAGGGGTAGAATCTCGGAAAATCCTTTCTTTTCGGATGCCTACGTCATACAAAGAACACGCCTTCCAAGTTTCAGGTCTCTGCGATCAGCGGTTTAGGCTCTGCGTTGATCCGTCAGTCATTGAGGACAAAGGATTTTATAAGTATAGATAACCCTCTATTGAGGTATTTTTTTCAAAAACCTGGTATGCGGTCTTTTATTATTTAATATTCAAAGTGTTCTGACGAAGTTTCAAGAAAATCACACCACGCGTTAAGATTTTCCCATACAAACTTTACCACCCCATTGCAACCCCCTCGAGGACTATTTCAAATTTTTTATGACACTAATCTTCATTGATTGTATGGAATAATACATGTCCCAGGTTTCAAGTTTCTAAGTCCAAGGAATACGATTTTTCATACAAACATTTTTACCCCTTTTCACCTTCTTAGGGGTTGAATTTCCCAAAATCGTTTCTTAGTGAGCGCCTACACCTTACAAAGAATACTTGTGCCAAATTTCAGATCTATAGACACTGTAGTTTCTGAGATTTCGTGATGAGTGTGTCAGTGAGTGAGTGAGTATAATTCTCTTTTATATATATAGATAACTGTTAGGAAATTAGGATTGATTGCTCACCTGTTCAGCCATATCTTTCGAAACACCAGCCGTGTACTGCGCACACAGATCCAGAATCAAACTCCTCAAACAGTTCTCTGTATCACAGTAAATAAAACCTCTTTCACTCTCAACCTTATTCTTAACAATACTATCTAATTCCTCCGCATCTACCACAGACAAAATCTTCCCGATAATACTAGCAGATTTCAGTCGAACCCACGCATGTGGATACGCTAGTAAAGCTTGACAATACTGCGCTATATCGTCATAATCGGTAGCGTACGTTTCGTTCTTCAAACTCGACGCGCAATGTACTGTTATCCTTTCGATAAGGTTCAGAATTTGGATCAGGCTGTGGTCCTTCTCATTCTGTTTCTCTTCGTCTGTCTTATCGTCTGCTTGTTCGAGTTTTATTTTTACGAATCTGCCTTCGGTGATGTCGTTGCTTAGTAGTAGTATTTTACCGCTGACGAGAGATAGAACGGTGCTGAGTCGACTTTTGAAATCTTCATCTTCTACGTTGACGAATCGCGTGCTGAGCTGAGCTGCTAACTCGAAGTGGACAGGCTGGAAAGAAAACCGAACTCATTAACATAGAGACATTGTAGCCATCTATTTAATTTATTAAACAATATTATGTCTAAGCTTCTTTAATGCATTAGTTCTTGTCGCTAGTGTTTTTGCCCGCGTATTTTCAAATAAAGCAAGAGGTTTATTTATTTACCATCGAGTTAAAAGTTAATTTTGCATTTTAAGAGACTGGTCTACCTAAAGGTTTATTTAGATACTATATTTTCCTATATTTGTGAGGGTTCTGTTCCGTTACAACATACATGACGGGTGTTACAATAAATATATGAATAAGTCTGTTAATTCCATATCTTAAGATTAACTTCAATTCGAGACGCGGGCAAAGGATTGCTCCCTATATCGCATCTCTGTTTAGCTGATGGATGATTCAGCCGTGCGGGCGGGATAGCAATATTGGCCGTTAAAAATTTTCTAAATTTGGTTGTATTCCGTAATAACAAAAATTATGACTGAAAACATTATGTAATCTTTACAATGTCTTGTTATTCTGTGACTAGATAATATAAGCTAAGTTCCTTAACAAACAACATGTAAGATAGCGGATCAATTTATGTCAGTGTTTGACAAAGCTGCGTAAATTGCATGCAAATCAGGAACTTAACTGCTTTGTGGATGTGTCAATTTCCTTTAGCATGATATAAAATGGGCTCAGACGCGCTTGGACGCGCGCCGGTAAGTGAGAATCGTACATTAGCTGCTCTATACCGCTGTCAGCCGGCCGCCAGAACCAGATATGTACAGCAGGGCAGGTGAGGTTGGCTTGGGTTTCAAAAATGGAGATTAGAACCACTAACACAGGGAGTGTCTTTAATGGGCCTCCAAGGACGTATTGCCCATACAAACTTTGTGGATGTTTCAATTTCCTCTAGCATGTTTTGAAATGCGCTCCGACGCTCTCCAACGCTCTCCAGCGCGCGCCGGTAAGTGTGAATCGAACATAATACCGAAATGGCAACATGACAACTAACCGACGAATTCTATATTATACCGTAACCGATAACGCTTCGTTTTCCTTTGAAAAACTGTCAATAATTAACAACGGGGCGTCGTCAATTTGTCAGTTTTTCAAGGGAAAACGAGGCGTCATCGGTAACGGTATAAAATCTCACAAGAAAGAGAACCGAGAAAACCGGCCGTAAATCTCACATTTTTCGCCCAATTACCTCAACTTCATTGGTATGAAAACGAGTTTCCGCTAACTAGTTTTTGACACACCTCTAACTGTTAGTATCCAGTACAGTTTAAAATGGTAACACATTTTTCTTGACCAGTAGATAATGAGTGGCTATAGAGCACAGCCAAAAAAACTGGCAACTAGCTGACTAGCCCCCTTCTTATAGGCCTATGTCCAGCAGTGGACTTAATATGCTTGTATTGTTGTAATTCTATGTAACGTAATTAGCTTGGAATTAGGACCCCTCAGCTAAAGGCCTAAACCTGGCGTATCGGAAGCATAACGAAAAATGTTGGCCAATCAAAGCGTTATTCTCAATCTACACTTTCTTATTGCCCAAAATTTCTAATATACGAATACTTTTTCGCTAGTCTTCGTGATCGAGCCTCTGCTAAAACATTAGTTCTCACTAAAGCGGAGAGGAGATCAGGGTGCCTGGTGCGAGTTTTTTTACCAGCTCGATCGCGTTTGCGTATACGCAAATTTATATGGAATCGAGGTAGCGCCATCTAGTGAAAAACGCGTGGCACTGACTCCTTTCCATACAAATTTCCGTAAACGCAAACGCGATCGAGCTGGTAAAAAAACTCTCACTAGGCAACCAGGTCTCAATTACTAACTCAGTTGCACACCGAAATGATAAGTACCGGTCCTGTTTTTCGAACTTTGACAGTTTGTCAATTGCCTTTGAATTTCGTCAGATGTAATGTCAAAGTTTGCAAATAAAGGAAATGCTTTCGGCCCGGCCACCTGACTAAACTCTTCGCTGTGCTGCGCCGCTTGCTTGCTCGTGGCACAGAACTCTATAGAAAAATGAGACATGTACTCTCCTCTCCGCTTGATCCATTTCCACCGAAGCTAAGCGGAGAGGATATGTGGAAGCAGCGAAATCTGATTGGCTATTCGAAACACATCTACTCTCGTCTCCGCTTTGGTGAAAACCTTTTAGTAGTAGTAGAGTTCTATTTTTGCTGTGAAGCACTGTGTTTCGGTTTGAAGGGGTGACGGTGAAATTACAGGCACAAGATGCTTATCATCTTCATGCCTCAAGTTGGACGCAGGGCGTTGCATCGTAGAGCACGTTCCGAAAAAACGTGATCTACGATGCAATGCTTTGTGATAGGCAATGGTTACCATTTAACATCAGGTGGGTCATGTGCTTGCTCCATCTTCAAGCACCATAAGTAAACCGGGCCCAATACACGCCTCGTCGCTTCCACCGATTATTTACTTCACTAAAACTACAAGTTACCTGTGTGTCTTGAAAGAAAGTGAGGACTAGATCAAACAGTTTGTTCCTCTCTAGTGTTGAGAATCGCTTCAGCATAGACTCTATACAGCCAGCGGCAGCGGCCCGGCACTCTGGCGCGGGATCGTTCAACATACAAGCCCCGAGTGATAACAGGAGATGCTCGCTGTGTTTCGATAGTTGACCCTATAAACATCATGGAAACACTCATCAACATCCATTAAAATTGAAATTGGTTTATTCAATAACAAACATCACAATTAAATAAATAAATAAATGCGGGACGTAATCACACAGCATCATGTAGCCCCATGTAGGGGTGTACGGGGTTCCAACCCTCATCTTCGGAACCCAAGCCAACCTCACCTGCACGTGGTGCTCCCTGCTAAACAACGAACGGGGCTCTGGCGGCCGGCTGATTGCGGCATAGCACAGCCTACATCGGCACATCTAAATCCCCTGGCCACCGACGGGCAGCAGCGTCGGTGGTGCGAGAAGCTGTGCCCTGCGATCCCCAACCCGCATGCCCAGCGTGGGGATTATGGGTATATCCCCCTTTATTAGGGGAGGCCTATGTCCAGCAGTGGACTGATATAGGCTGGTGTGTGGTGGATGTAGCCCCAAACTAAGCAGAGCTTGTATTATGGGAACCACATGATTGATATACTACATATATAATTATTTTTTTGTAAATATATACATTTTTTTTTCTATGGGCTAGCTCTAGACCTCGAGGCTTGCGTATCATACATACATATCGTTGTATGTATGATACAACACCCAGACCCAATTGCTAAGAATAGTGTACCTACATCTATTTTGTCAGTACAGTTAGATTCCTGGGTGGGACAACATAGGTATCCAAACTAGGAGAAATCTTGTGATGGCATACCTATGCCCTTCGCCATTCAGTAGGATACATGGATCACTTAGTCAAATCAACAATATAATTTACAAAGATACGAGTCGGGGGTGTAAGGGATTCCAACCTCGAACTTCGGACCCCAAGTCAACCACACCTGCCCGTGGAGCACCGTGTTAAATAACAAACGGGTCTCTGGCGGCCGGTGTGTACGGCATAGCGCAGCCTAACACCGGTACTGCTACATGGCTGCCGATGGACAGTAGCGTTGGCGGTACGCTGCGATTTCCAACATACATGACCAGCGTGTGGATTAAGAGCATATCTCCCTTCTTTTTAGAGGAGGCTAGCTGTGGACTGATAAAGGCTCATGTGTGTGTTTGTGTGTGTGTCTGCGTGTGTGTGTGTGTGTGTGTATATATATGTGTGTGTGTGTGTGTGTGTGTGTGTATGTGTGTGTGCCTGCGCGTGTGTGTGTGCCTGCGTGTCTGTGTGTGCCTGCGTGTGTGTGTGTGTGTGTGTGTGTGTGTGCCTGCGTGTGTGTGTGTGTGTGTTTGTGTGGGAGTGATTGTGTTTGTATGGGTATGGGTGTCTGTGGGTGGGTGTGTCTGTGGGTGGGTGTGTGTGTGTGTGTGTGGGTGTGTCTGTTGTATGTGTGGGTGGGTGGGTGTGTCTGTGTGTGGGTGGGTGTGTGCGTAGCGTAACGTACGTAACGTAGCGAAGCTACAGGTACTAGAGGGAAAGTGAGTTGAGTTGTGGTTGAGAGCCATGCACAAATTGTTACAGTTGGGATCAACCATGAGCCATGGTTGATCCCAACTGTAACAATTTGGAATAGTTTGTTTATATAACCTTTCATATTTCAATTTAATAAACTCACCACTTGTAACTTATTGATGATCATCTCTATAAACTTGAGGGATGATTCTCTGCCGTGTTGCAGTTCGTAGTTCAGCTGTGATAGGAAGAACTCAATGAATTTCTCCAGACGCCTCCCAGGGGAGTAGTTTGTGAGGTAGTTTAAGAATATTAAACGGCATTCATCTCTGAAAGGGGAAAATATGGTAAAAAAACATTTTTTTTTTCCTACAAATTAACGGATTTGGTATATTTTCTTTAACATTAAGGTATTAAATCTTGTCAAAGAAGCCCGGTCATTTCAGACCAGACCATAAATGGAAGCGACTAAAATTGCGAATTATGTAAAAATATTCTTGATAACGGAGTATTGAAATTATAACTAATAACTTAATTTATTAAAGCCGGAATACTTAGTAAATTAATCATAAATATTGATCGCAATACGCCCTATCATAACGAATCATGGTTGTTGAACGCACTCTCACCCACATTGTGCATCTCTCGTCCCAATGTCAACCGTCTAACAGAAAACTGCAACTCACAGCCAGTGTCCTAATCGATCGTAACCTAAAAGTATAAAATAAATACCCAGAAAAAATCTCTGGCTTTAATAAAAAAAACAATTAATTGAACATGATATTCTGCAATAAGAACTAGCAATTAGGACATAGGTCATTTTTAGACGCGATATTTTGTGGTCAGGTCTCAGGTCACCGGTTGTATGAAACTGACCGATCTTTTTTCATGATTATAGGTGAACGGGTACCCTATAGGTTTTGATTGCTTTGCGACTGTCAATATATGCGGCATAAACGGCCGTATCATTAGATTGCGTTGCTTAACAAATTGATAACAGCTCCAAGGGATTTCACTGAGTACTTGATATTAGCAATATTAGTTTCAACATGATACCTCCGCGCGTTCCTGAGAAAAGGGTCTTGTCTTGACTGACAGAAAGACAGACAGACAGACAACGAAGAAATATGAAAACCTAGAAAAATAATTTTCTTCTTGAATTCTTGAGCCAACCTATCAAACTCACCTAGATTTAGCAGATTCGCTCAGAATACAGATTTTGGACACTTTCTCCATAACCTCATGCAATTCCGTAGAAACGAGCTTCGCTTCTAAAATGGCTTTGAGTAATGAGAACGAGTTTGCTTGCCGCTCGTCGTTCTGACAATCTTCTTCAGCGTATAGCAATAACGTCTTTAATTGGTCCGCTTCAAGTTTGAAGTATTTTACGTTGCGAATCAGAACAGTTACGGCCTGTAATTACAAATTTCTATTGAACTTTTTAGGATGACGTTAACAACTACAATAGACAATACTTGGCAAACAATACATTGATCTTGTTTCTGTTTCTTAAAAATATATTATTGAAATCGTAGCAACTGTTTTACAAACAATTTCAGAACTTGATCTTAACACAGAAAAACAGAAATCTGTTACGATGGAACCTAAAGAAGTTGATGTAGTATTTTTTTAAAATTTAATGAGTCGACCGAGCAAGATAAACCTGGCTTTGATATTGTTAAGCGGGTCTTCCTCGCGTTTCAATAAAGGCTCTGTTATTTAAAAAAAAACGCGTGTAAATCCCGCTAAACAATTAGTTGATGTATTTACTGTAATATCTACCTTGAAAGCGTTCCTGACCAGATGATAATTATCATTCTGTTTGCTGATCTCAAACGTCGCATACTTGTGCAGAATACTGAAGAGCATCTTCACAATATCTTGAATCATTTCCTCCAGCGTCGGAGTACTAACTCGTATCGTCCACAAAGTCGTTATACACTTCATAGCAACCGTAGACACCTTTACATGATCGCTTTTCAATGCATCGACAAGTAACGGAATAAGTGGGTCCACAAACGCTCTACAGTCCATTCTAGATACTTTTTCTCTTTTGAGGATTACGTACAGTATATTCAAACTGAATTCGACTAAAACGTGGGCATTCGCTTTGCCTGATAGTTTGACGTTCTTTGCTTGGTTCTCTTTATTTCTCTTCGGTGTTGCAGGAATGATGAAGCAATCTGGTTTTGCACGTAGCATTTTCTCCCTCTGCGCTTCTGTTATTTGTCTTTTCGGAGCTCCCAAAACGAACTCTGGTATACTCTCTGATGCAATGCCATGTAGAAATATAAAGAGTGATTCGATATCTACGAACTTGTTTGCGACCAATCCTGTACTAACATGCATCATTGCTTCTTGAACTTTCAGAATTATCTTTTTGGAATGATGCTTCTGTAACACTTCTTTAAAAGGTAACAGAAGATTTATTAGGTGGTTTTCTGTTATGTTCTGAGACACAATCATTAGAGTGACATAGCTTTTCTTGCTGGGTTTTGCTTCTGGTGTTTTGTAGTGCAATTTATCAACTTCTTTCTCTTCTGATAATGCTCCGAAAAGATCATTTATACACACATCGAGTATGTAGTGTAGGTTTTGGTCAATATCACCATGTTTTAAGTCCGATTTCAAGGCATCAAGCACAGTATGTACAGTCGCAACCAGTACGTGAACTTGAAATCCTCTGGTTAAGAGTATTGTGAGATGTTCCAGTAATATTCCTAAGTAAGAGGTACCAATTGTAATCATGATCTTTTTCAAGATATCTCTTGCCATCAGTCTCACTTGTTTTAGGGGAGATTTAAGGAATGAGCAAAGTTTAACGAAGATTCTGAAAATTACACCAATAAAAATTATGAAACAAGAGATACTTGTTCTTGGTAACCTAAATAAGGCATAAAAGGTTGATCATAACTTTTTCTTAATAAATATAGCCTAGTTTGCTTACCCAGGAAGTTGGTACTTTAATAAGTCCCCAGGCAGTCTCTGCAACAATTTCACCAGGGCTAATGCAATAGGAACTCTTTGCATATCTTCCTCCTGTCGGTCGATACTGGTCTTCCGTCGGTTAACCTTATGAGATTCTTCATGATCCGTCATTTTGCCTATTGCACTGAAAGAAAACAACTTTCTTGAAACAATTATGCAAAAAAAGCAAATGCAATGTAAAAGAACCATGACTAAGTTGACATTTATTTCAAGAAAATTTCTATTCTATTATTTCGAAGACTTGAACATACCGATTCAACTGTGGAAGCAATCCAGCAGCTAAAGATTTGATAATCCTTTTAGCGACAGATGGTGAGACGCTAGTCACCCTTTCGAAAGCAGGTTCAGTTGAAACGTCCTTCGCAACCTCTTCATTTGCTAGCTCTTCATCTGCCGCTTTTAATTCTTCTTCTTCGTTCAAAGGTTTTTCAAGTTCTTCGGGAAGATCTTTGTTTTTGTCATTATTCTCGTAAGCTGTTTCTTCTGTAACAGTTTCTTTGTTGTTTTCTTCAGATGTAGCTACTTTTTCTTCTGTAAAATCTTTTTCATTATTTTCATCATTTTTAATACCTCCTCTATCATCTTTCTTGTCTTTGGCACCTTTCATTTTGATATTAATTTTGCCAGTGGCTATATTGTTGATTAAAGCTTTTGGAAGCTCAATATTCTTCGCTTTGGAGAAATCAAAATGGAAAGCATCGAGTATACCAATGAGTATACGAGTCAGCTGTTTTTGATGTTCAGTTGTCGTGCGCATTTTATTCAGGTACAATTTTAGGATTACTTCATAGTGATACCAAGGAAGCAGTCTACAGCATGTCGCTACAACTTCTATACACGCATCTATCAATGTATTTTTGTCCGTATATTTATCGTCACCTAGGAACATATATGCCAATGGTAGTATAAAATTTGTGAGCGTTCGAGGAGTGGGACATTTTGTCATCTTTTTTGCGACTTTGCAAAATTTCATAAGCGCTCTGACTCGTCTGTGCATTTGTAAGTGGCACATATTTTCGAAAAAGTCTACTTCGACATCTTCTTTGTTCGTAAAATGCGACAGATCTTGCAATACAACGTCAGCGTCTGGACATTCTCTAGCTAAAGTTCCAAGGAGTGCTATACTTTCGTTTCTTAGGTTTTCATTTTTAGTATCCCTAATACCAGATGAGATTAGGGATAAAACTGTATCTCTAACTAAAAACTGACCATCAGTGACTGATCTATACTTCATGAGCAGCTTTGGTAGTATTCTCTTCAGGCATAACCCTGCACCATCGCGTAATCCAATATCTTTTTCAGTGCGAATTGTATAGAAGCAGTTGTTGGCTATGAGAATAGCTAGATCAACATCAATTTCATCGTTGTCTGATAATTTATATATTTCTTTGTAAGCGTCGATTCTTCTATCGAAATCAGGCTGTTCGATCCAACGTTTGTTAAATGCATTCATTTCGCCAACTATGCGTGCCATTTTCTGTAACGAATCTCTATTAGCTTTTGCAGTTTCAGCAATCGAATAAAGTAGCTTTATCAGCAGCTTTCTGACATCTACCGGACCGACTTTGTTAAACAGCACTGCAAAATTTTTAATGTAGACTTGTGGTTGGGCACTGTGTCCTAACAAGTTGATGATAGTATTCACAGCATATTCCATATTTTCTTCTGCCATATTCATGCATACCTTCTTCACTAGTATAGGTAGAAGCAATGTTAGTAGTTCGTCACATATTTCTGGAGACGCCACCAATTCAGTTACTCTCGAGAGGATGAGCAGATCTCTTTTGTTGACCGCATTAGACTTTGCTGAGTTGGCGAAACGACGCTTCATGATCTCTAAAATGCTTGGGATGTGTGGAATAAGGATTTTACTCCCAAAATTTAAGTTTGGGACGTTTGAAATTTCTTCCACAGGTAAACTTCTGAAAGTTTCTATTGGCGGTAATTCTTTGTCTTCATCATCTTCTGTCAAAGTCAATAGTTTCTCAATCATGTCAAGTACCATGTTCACTACAACTGGTGATATCTTTGGTGCCGTGAGTAACTTAAACAAAGCTGATAGAGCATTCGTTGAATCAGTCTCACAGGTTATAAGAAGAATGTAGTATCGAGGATTTTGGGACCATGTTGAAAGAATTTTGAGTAGAACAGTTGGGTTTTGCACACCTTCTATGTGTAGTTTCACAATCATGGGAAACAGGAGAGTTTCAAATATGACTTGTATTTCATCAGTCTTCCATGTGTACTTATCATACTGTTCAAACAATTTTTTAATTGTAGTCAATGCGAGAACTCGCAGATTTTTCAATACTTTGACATAACCTTTATGCACTTTGTCACCTTGAGCTAACACTGCAGCTATAGTTGAGCAAACGCCGTAAAATATGTTGAAGAATTGTGACAATAACTCATCACTCATGTACCCACCAAAATACTCTCTCACAACTTCAAATAAATTCAGCACACTGTGTAGTTTTCCAGGTGCAGTTATGGATTTCAAGTCTAAGCTAGACAGGACTGTTTGGTTAATTTCTATTGGAGACATCGGCATGTATTGCTTGAACTGTGAAAATGCCATTTCAATGAACATTTTAAGTTCATTCTCACTACATCCAGCTAAATACCGCATCACTAGAGATCGTCTAGCCTGTCCGCCTCCTTTTTTGTCGGCTCCTAGTTTTGACGTCATCTTTCCATACAAAATTCTCAGTATGATAGGAACAACATGTTCTCTGTCATCAGGATGAATGCTTTGGGCGTCTTCAGTGATTTTGAACAGTGTCATTTCATCTTTGAACTTTTTTTCGTCCACTAAATTTTGTAAATTGGCTTTGTATGGCAATACATTTTTATTTTTATAGTTCAACACACAATCAAGTGCATATTTTTGAAGTCCAGGGTTTTTATTCTTGAGAAAATCCATGTAAAGTTCCCAAAATATAGGTTCTTTGTATAAAGCTCTTGGGTTCTTAAATTGTGATAGAACTTGCATTACGTTTATCAGTGTCTTGAATATGGTTTTTCCTGAGATTGTTTCTTTCGAGTCTTCTATATCTTCAATCATTTGTTCAATGTTCTCGACATTTTCCTCGAGTTGTTCATCAACCTCCATTTTGTTAGTATCATGAACCTCCACATTGATTTTCAAGGTGTTTTCATCTCTCTTATATTCCTCTTCAATGAAATTTAGAAATAGGACAACCACATCTCGGTTTTTTGCTTCGCAAACTTGAATACAGTTTGTCATTACTTTTAGAATCATATTTCTGTAGTTGTATATATCTGGTCTTTCAGTTATACTATTGTAATCTGCATACAAGTTTTTGATTATTTCGTTATTTGTATCAATTTCAGTATCGAACTGGAATTGCTTTAGATTTTTCTTTGCATTTACGAATGACGATTGTAGAGCGCTATGAAATATAGGCCAGAAATCTTCGACTGGTAGTGCATTTCCATATCCTGCTATGAATTCAGAAACTGGTTCCCATAGAAGCTTAAAATTAAAATACAGAGCCCCAAGCATGTAATTCAGACCAAACAGGTGAAAGTCGGTATCTTTTGCTAAAGCATACTGTGTCGTGTTAAACGCCATGTTTTGTAGTAAGCTAATTTGAGTTCTGTATTCTTGAATTGAGGGTCTAATCGACTCAACTTCGAAGCATTTGCTGAAAATTGCGAAATTTTCTGTATCTTCTTTTTCATTTTTATTCAAACCTTCAACTTTTTCGAATAGTTTGTAAATATGGGTAGTCAGCAATCTTACTATGTGAAAAGGTGATGAAACATTACTTTTCAAATAGGAATCTACTAGTAGCAAGTGTGGATAGGACAGTTTGTTTTCATGTTCATAAGCTGTCAGATACAAATCTAGCAAATTTAATGCACATAGGTAGTTAGGATCAACTGCACATGGAAGTATTATTGGTAGGAGCTTCTCTATATCACAGATTTCATTCAGTTTTTTGCAACTAGAGATGTGTATTGCACTTTCCATAGCATTTGCTAACAGGAACAAAACTTTTCTAGCACACCTAGACAGAGCTGTTGTGTCACAGTGAAACTTGGAATGCTCTGATTGACTTTCCAAATTGTAACTAGCCAGTACATTCAAAAGTTTTGAGGTGAGATTGTGCAATGAATTGATACAGCAGTCAACATCAATTTTTGCAACATGGGGTAGGCAGAAAAGCACATTCATCAATTTTGTTGGGTTCTCAACAATATTCTCAATAGCATCATTGATTACAGAATTGAAATGTTCCATGAAATTAGGCAGATATTTACCAAAATCAACAGGGTATTTAACCCACTCAAAAAGCTTGATCCCATTTTTGGAAAGTGGAGATTTTCGCAAGCATATCCTGGTCAGAGCGCACATAGCTTCATTATCAAATCCCGATTGGATAATGAAGTTTAAAAACGGCGGTAGTATGTGCATATCGAATTGTGAGTAGTCAATGACATTTTGCACAAAGTTTATCAAGATATTTGGATAAGGCAACGGCAACAAAACTCTCACAATGATGCCCGCATGCTCCTGAGATAAGGACACATTAGGTGATAGGAGTAGCACAGCTCCAATCTGTGAGCAAACTTCTAGAACACTTTCTGAAGACTGCTCACATATTACTTTTATCAACAACAGTACAAACTGTGGTGGATTTGTCAAGAACTTTCCATTCTGATGTTCGATAACTTGTCCTGCAAGCCTTAGGATATACTCAAGACCTTTGCTTTCCTCATTATTTTCCTTTAGTATCTCTTCAGTGAATTGTAAGATACAGTTCCAGAATACTGCATACTCTTTTGGGGATACAGTCTGTAAGCTGTCTTCAAAGGTCTGTGTTAGGACTTTGAACAGGATTTCCTGGTGTTCCTTGTTTTCTTTTATGTACTGGAGCAGTAAAGGCAGGAAGGTTTCAATGCAGCTGTGGAATTTTCCAGTAACTCCCCTTATTATTTCAAATATTAGGTGTCCACACCCAATAATAGCCTGAAATAAATAAAAAACAATTTAAATTGCTATGTATTCAAATCAGGGCCCGATTTGGTAACCCGTTGAAAGGGTTTTTGGCAGGGTTATCCCAAGAGCTTGGTTAAAAACCCTCTCCTTATGGGTTACACTATTATTTGATAACCTGTTTGAAGGGGTAACCCCTAGAAACCCTTTTGATTAGGTTACCTGGTCACGAGGGTTAACAATAGTATTTGGTTTTAGTATTATTCCAAAACCCATTCCTTTTGATCATTGTAACACGGGTTATATGTTGATTATAGGAGCTATAGAAGATAATTTCGGTAAAAAGATGAAAATTAATCGCGGTGATTGGGACGCATTAACTGCGGAAATACAGACTTCTTATTGTTTATTTTAAGCAATTAAATTTATAATATAATATAATTATAATACATTTTCGGTTTCAGCTGTCAAACTTAAATCGTCCATATCACGAGAACTACTTAACTTACGACTTGCCTTTACTTACTCAAAATAGCTATTGAAAAGACATAATTTTTTGTATGACATCTGTCAAAGTCATATCTCAAAAACTACTCATGCTAGACTTGCCATTACTAGCTCAAATTATAGCTGACAAGACCTTAATTTACAATGAAAGCTGTCAAACTTAAACCAACCTTAACTCAAGAAATACTCTTCCAGGACTTGCCGCTATTAGCTGACATGATAGCTATTGACAAAATCTTAATTTTTAATGACCTAAGCAGAGCTTGTATCAAGGGAACCACATGACTAATAAACTACATATTATACTTTTTTTTGTAAATAAATACTTAAAATACATAGAAAACACCTAGACCTGAGACAAATATCAGTAAATAATGCAAAAATTTGTCCCGCGGCGGGAATCAAACCCGCAGCCTTCTGCGTCTCTGGTGGAACTTTGCCCACTGCGCCACAGAGGCCGTCAATATTATTGATACTGTTTACATAAATAACCATTTCAAAAGGATATTACAAAAACAGCAACACCAGCCTATATCAGTCCACTGCTGGACATAGTCCGCCCTCCCTTAATAAATGGGAATATGCCCTTATTTCCCATGTTAGACATGCGGGTTGAGCTTATCGCACCGTCGATGCTACCTGTCAGCAGCCACGGGATATAGCTGTGCCGGTGTCAGGCTGCGCTATGATAGCTGGCGGCCAGAGTCCCATTTGTTCGATAGAAGGGTGCGCCACCGGCAGGTCAGGTTAGAGACAGCATAAAGGGTAGGATAGAACCTCAAAAGGATGATTAATGGATGACTAAAATAGAGAACTTACATCATCATTGGTCTGCAAGTAACTAAGCAAAAGATTGACAAACTTCTTCTTATCTCTGATATCTCGAGCAACAAATGCAAAACTTTCAGCTGCAAAGTTATTTATGTACTGAGGCTTACTCTCACTTAGAAGTGGTATTATCCTCTTTAGTACTACTGCAATATCCTTCTTTAAGTAAGGCTTGAGGACTTTGAAAAGGAATGCGAGGCATACTAATGTCCACTCGAGTTGTTCAGCATTTTTGGTGTCAAGCAGCTTTATTAGGATGTCAAGGAATTTCGGGAAGTGTGGGTAGAAGTCTTCTCTTAGATCTTTTGCCAAGGAGACTAGGATTCTGAAAAGAAAAGGAATTTGTAAAGAATTGTTTTATGCAACCTCAGTAAAATACTTATTATTTTAATCAATAAATTATTAATAAATAAATATATATGCTGGACACCATCAAACAGCATCATATAGCCCTAAACTAAGCAGAGCTTGTATTATAGGAACCACATGGCTGGTATACTACTTTAATACATTTTAAATGCCACAAAGGCCATATAATCATCAGCTTATACCTGCAAGTCAGCTCCGGTGTAGATAAAAGTCAGTTCAGTAGATTTGGCATAAAGAAGGAAGAAACATTTCAGATCTTCCATCTCACATTTTTCTTATAAACTATCACCTTTTTTATGATTAGAACCTATGATTATTCTTTTTTTCTTTTTTATTTATGGCCTCTGTGGTCCAGTCAGCGTCCACAACTTTGCCAATGTCGACATAGAAAAGATTTAACAATAAAAAGGCGATGGAGGTTGTGTGTGATAAAAAAGGTTCATGTTTCCAGAAGGGAACATATGACTATAAAGATAATTGTTAACTTACTCCAATAATGGTTGCAGACATAGTGGATCCTCTAAACTCAAATACTTCTCTAATATCTCTATGACTTCATCCTTTTTGTGAACCAGCTGTGTCACTGTGAATGTTCCGAAGACGTCTCTTTTAAACTTTTTGAAATTCTCCGTCAAGTTGAGAACATGCCATTTTTGTATAGCCAAAGAGAAGTGGGTATCATTATCTTCCGGACGTTTTGTATATTCATGTTCAATATGATAAAGAGCAGCATGGCGGATGTCGATTGCATTTATTCGTTCAGCAAAAGGGACAAACTGTGGGGTGAATTAAATCATTACTTTTTATTTTATTTTATTTAAAAACATTTACTTCAACATCTCCTAAATAACACTTAATCTGAAAATATCTTGGATTTTTAATATTATTATTCTATGAATTTATTAAAGAGGTTGAAAATAGTCACCAGCAATAAGCTTCGGTAGGCTTGTCAAAACGCTGACCTATGAATCTAATCATCATCATCATCAGCCTATAATAGCAGTCCACAGTTAGACTTAGGCCTCCACAGGACCTACCCTAATGAGCACCATTACGCCCTGTTCTATAATTCTATGAATCTAATTAATTAGATTAATAATAATGATAAGTATTAATCCATATTAATATACTATTGCTTATAATGATTACAAATCAACACACTACCTAGCGTAAAATACAAATTCAAGACTAACCTAAAATTCAAGAAGTAAATTATTATTTAATTTTGTCTTACCCGAAAAGTGTTTGTAGTTTTATGTTTTACAGGTTTACTCTTCATTTTCCTAGCATTTACAAACGGTTTACTAGTATTTCACAGTTATAATCAAATTTGCATGCCGCCGCCAATACAAGAACGAACCAAGAGTTCCACCACAGCCAAGTTCAAAACAAAATCAAAACAACACATGGTTTTGACAATTGACAGTTGCATGGCAACTATCAGTCACTGACAGTCGACACTGACTGTAGATTCAGAGTTCCTCTGTCTTCGTAGTTTGTATTATGCCTCCCCCACACAGGTAGGTACGTTATTATCGGCGATAGTAAAAATAATAATATAGCTGACTGAAGACTAGACGACTGGACTTATAAACCGTACTACGTTGCCTCATATTATTATGAACAATTACACTTGATACTACGAAATTGTAGAATCTATCCCAGAAGCCATTTAATAAAGAGGTGAAATGAAGTGACAAGTTATTTTGAAGTAATTTGCGTTATCTTTCCAATGTCCATCTCTTACATAGATTAAGTATATATATAGATTTATAGTTTGCGTGGCCACCCTAGTCTTTCTCATTTCAACTGCAGGGTTGCCGCATAATTAAAATTTCCATAGATTTGGGTAAAATATACTGATAATACGCCCTCCGGCCAGGTGGTAACGATCTGCGAAATGCTGCTGGTAGAAGCTGGATGCATCGAGCTCAGGACAGGGACTCAGGCGCTCATTAGGGGAGGCCTATGTCCAGCAATGGACTGCTATAGGCTGATGATGATAATGGGTAAAATATAAATCTAACAAGAAATTAATGTCATGCAGGTAAAGTATTAATATATCAATTAATACTGCAGGTAAAGTATTAATCTATCATTTTTTTCATTTACACCAAATTTTTTTTCATTTATAATCTACCTTCACTAACAAGTTTTAATGACTTTTGATAATATGTTAGGGGAGAAAGGATGTTTAGCAAATTTGATTGAATGCACCTACCTATATAATTTTCAAATCAAATCAAATCAAATTATATTTATTTGCATAAAAGTATGGTAATTACAAAGGAAAATCTTAAAGGCTATGTGGATCGCATACTTATACTTCATTACAGAAGCGTGCAAATATTAAATTGTTATATGTATATATGTCATTAATTATCATTAATATCGGTTAATTTTAATTAACAATTATTAAGTTGACAATCAAGATTACTTAATAAATATATGTCAAAATGAAAACTAACCATTCAAATGAAGAAATAAAAATAGTAAATTATTATTTAGTTTTAATAAATTCAATTTAATCGTATAAAAGCATTTATCTACAAGCCATTTGTAAAGTCTTATTTTAAAAAGGCTAAGTGTCAAATCTTTCATGTCTTCGAGGAGACTATTGAATATTTTAACGGTTATGAATAAAGATATATTTTACATTGATTTTTTACAGAACGGCAAAAATATCCTATTATTTATTTGTGTCCTAAGTTGTCATTCACGCATGTCTTTATGTTTCTTGTATACGCTTTCAAAATTCCTACATACAAAAAAGAATAGAATTATAGGAAATATATTTTTATTTCTCCAAAACTTCAACATTTAGAAAATATGCTTTCGATTCTGCAATCATATTTTCTAAATTCGCTACTCTTTTATTAAACACCAACTTTTTTCCCCAAGAGCTCGCAGTTTTTCGCGTATCTTTTAATAGCTCAGCAGTCCAACGCAAATTTTTTTGCAGCCTTCTAGGTGTGTATGATGGTGATTTACCCTACAAACAGTAATCAAAAATTAATTTCAGTATTTAAACATAACAAATGTAATCTGTAGAAAATGCGTATATAAAAGGCTAGCAATTCTACTAATATAATAAAGGCGAAAGGTATTGAGTATTGTTTATTTCTCCCTCACGCAAAATTTAGATACAAAATACAATACAATACAATAAATTTATTTCTTTTACAAGTTACACACGTACATCGTTCTGGCTGGAAAAAAAAACAAGCTATTAATAGCGCTGCTGATGATGATGATGATGAAACATATGAATTGAGGCATGGAATATATTGGTCTTCTTCTTCTTCGTATGAAATAGTGGCCAACTCTGATGTCGGAATTGTTAGGCCACCCGAAGGCCTCCGACATGGCTAACAACTGAAAAAGCCGGGAAGAACATCTTAACGTGCCTTCCGAAGGACGGAAGCGCTCAGATTTAAATGCCATCCAGATCACCCATATAAGTAGTGTCCGGGCGAAGTGTTCCTTAACCAAGATGATCTGCGAAGATCACCGGAGTAAATTATTTACATGGTGTCAAATTGCATTATGTTACAGGTTATAGGTAAGGTATCTCACATAAACCCTGTCTAAGGGTAAATTTAGCAATATGGTTATATAGTAGGCAGACCGAGGCTTTGTAGGTAGTTAACTAGGTGTACCTATATAACAAATTGTCATTGCACATTATGTAGAGCTACACCAGCTATGTGAGAAGCCGCGGGCAGAAGCTAGTATAAAATCTTAGTGAAAACTTTTTGAAAAATGGAGCTAACATTAATGTATTTCTTTCCTGTCAGTCAAAGTCCATTGTAAATAAATAAATAAATAAATAATGCGGGACGTAATCACACAACATCATGTAGCCCCAAACAGAACATGCAACATTTGCCCCGCAGTGGGAATTGAACCCACAACTAGCTAATTTAATTTGCGGGTACTTCGGAGAAGGCAAGCAGTATCTTGGGTTTCACTTACCCGGTTTTGATAAAATATAGCTTAGGCTTTTTGATACTTACTTACTGTGGCAGATTTAAATAATTGGGGGCATATAGGTGTATTGTCAAAAAATGCTGTCAGTTGTGACTGACGAATCTCGAATCCGTTTTAAATCTGAATGATCCGTTGATTTAACGTAGCCTCTGGTTCTCTAGTCTGAAATAAAAAAAACAGTTCTAAACCAAAACAAAAATGAACGAATTCTATCATTGTAGGTATGATAATAATAATAATAACAATAAACAAACATTTAATAGCACAACATATATAAAAATAATGAATTCTTTGGTTTTCGTGGTCTTTTTTCCTATACATTCATTAAAACTTCGGTTTGTCAAGGTTGACCAAATATAGCACATGGCTTTTAAACGATAAAATCAGTATCAAAATAGATTAAAGATTAAAGATTTTTATACATACTGTGGAAGATTCACATAACTGGAGACATAAAGGTGTATTTTCAGTTACCATCCATTAAATTACGTGGCCTTTGGTTTTTTATCCTGAAATTAAAACTTCATCTTTAAACTGGGCTATGCAAATAATAATGAACCAAAGAAATTATATTATTTAAAGTTCTAATAAAAAATGAAACGACTTTTCTTTATATGCTTATAGCTTATAGCTTATGGGGTGGGGAAGGGCAGGGAGGGAGTGAGGACCCTCCCTCTAAAAGGGGGAAACTCACAGTTTCCGAGAAAAAATGAATTACGTTTTGAGGTTAACGAGAGAAAAAAAAATAAACAATATACGCCAAAACACACTACCGGACTACTACGGACCTATGACCTATGATCAGTTTAAAAACAGTTTCAAATCATAAAAATGGATATTTGATTCGGGTATTTGACCTCGTCGGCCCTGAGTGTCGCTTCGTCCACTCGTCCTCGCGGGCTAGCTCCACTTAGGATCTTCCACGGGAATTTCTGGTTCCACATTTTTTATATCCAATCTACGCATAGGGACCACAAGACTACGTGGCATCGGGGTGATCTGCGTCAGTTCTGTGATATTGCTACTCAAGTTGGGGTGTCCTAGAACCTACTGCTGCGAGAAGGATTTCCAGGTGGTTGTAAAAAATCTAATAACCGACTGTCTATTCAACGTATTACATTAACAACGAGAAATATCATTGTCAATGTCGAATCACCAAAAAATACCACAGAGGCCATAAATAAAAAGAAGATGAATTTTCAAATAATCATATCTCAAAAACTATTTGGTTCCGCACTACGCCATTTTAGATTTAGGCTTCCTAGATATAGACCTATCTGTGACAAAAGTTCCAGCCGCCTAGCTCACTACAAATAAATGAAAGTTGAGCCAAAAATTAATGTGCAGTGGGCAAAGTTTATTTCTAATGCCGGCAACACCAAACAAAACAAAACAAAATTGAATTTCACTTTTTGGCTTATTTTCTTACAGATTTCTGTTCTAAATGTTGTTATTTATTGTGGAAGTCTAGTAAATAATCCATTTTTGAATAAATACCTCGTCAAAAGTACGATACTTACGCTTGAAAAGACAAATCCGGAATGTTTTGATCACTGCCACTTTTGCACCAAAATACACTACACCGATCCATTTTGATAGAGAAATCCATAACATTCATTTGTTATTATTGATTTACAATAGATGAAACATAATTTTTCCAGGTAATAATTTAGTTTCAAGCAAGTTTTTCACAAAATCTTCCGAAACTGCTGCTAGCTGCCAAAGTTTGTCTAGCGCAATGTTGCGCTAAACAACGAAAAAACCGGCACGCGATAAGGGACAGCAAATCTATAGTGCGGTCTCCCTTATTTGCATGAAGCACGCATAAGTATATAGTTCTCTTTCTTGAAAGAATGAGATGAATTATCTCGTCGTCTATAGCTTTCTCTGTCTAGGATCTCTTACATTGCCCAACCATATCTGTTTCTGACTAAATTTCTATTCGTTGACTTCTAACTTGGTCAGCCCTCGGTACAGACAGCATTGTAGCTCTTTTGGAAGTTCCTGGCCACTTTGTAAATATTAACGCTTGTGACACTGCTAATGACAGTTAGTACATATTTATTTTTGTACTGATTTTAATGGGGGTGTAAGGGTTTCCAACCCCCATCTTTGGAACCCAAGCCAACCTCACCTGCACGTGGTGCACCATGCTAACTAACAAACGAGGCTCTGGCAGCCGGCTGATTGCGGCATAGCGCAGACTAACACCGGCACAGCTAAATCCCCTGGCCGCCGACGGGCAGCAGTGTCGGTGGTGCGAGAAGTTGTGCCCTGCGATCCCCAACCCGCATGCCCAGTGTGGGGATTATGGGCATATCCCCCTTTATAAGGGGAGGCCTATGTCCAGCACTGGACTGATATAGGCTGGTGTGGTGGTGTCGTGGTGGTGTGGATTTTAATGCTGTTGAATTCACATGACAATGTGAATCGCCATCGTGTAGTCGCGTTTCAACCATCGCATGGCCAACTCACTGGTCAGCGCTGGGCCATCATGTAAAGGAGCTATTACACCACGCGAAGACTGAATACCGCGTTATGCCTTTCAGTAAAAAAGGTTTTTCTAAAATAAAAAAAAGAAGCGCATTTTTTAAAAATAAATACACTTTTCTTTTTTGTGTGCATTCATTGAGTCAGTTTTTTAAATTTAATATTTTTGCGTATTTGTATACAACAGTCATACATCTTAGATACATATATACACAGACTGTTAAAATGTTACCCTTTCTTACCTTTGGCTCTGTCGTAGTCGGTTAAAAACGTTTATTTTTATAGCTCAATTAGGTAAAATATAAAAAAAATATAAAAAATATTCAAGAATTTACAAAATAAACACAAAAGCACGTTTAAACATCAGGTAAGAGTAACACATGAGTCTGAAATAGGGAATCTTGTGTTTCAGGTGAAATGAGCTGAATTAACATTAAAAATAATCACCTCCTGTTTAAGGTACAGTCATCATCAAAAAGAGTAGGTGATGATCCTCAGAATATCAATACTGCTGATCGAAACTTGTATCCGAATTCGAAAGCGCTAAAATGTTCCATAATTAGATGATTGAATAATTTACCACAATTAAGCTGATGATTTTATAGGGGTGTAGACTGAAAAAAGTAAAACCAAAAGTTGTAACGACACTTTTTGCTATAGTTGTAAGCCGTGCGGCGTCCCTTGACACCTCTCAAGTTTTAATTACTAAGTGTGGGCTCTGAGGTGCCTGAGGTGCTGGGGGTGGCTGAGGTGCCTCAGGTGCCGGAGGTGCCCGAGGTGCCGGAGGTGCCTGAGGTGCCTGAGTGGGTGAAGTTAATGGAACTTCGTTCCATCCGGGTGTCCCTTGACACCTCTCAAGTTATTTTGCAAAAAAAGCGGAAACATTATTTATTCGTCTTTAATGCTAAATAAAAAAAAGTGCCAGAGGTGCCTGAGGTGCCAGAGGTGCCTGAGGTGCCTTTTTTTCGATAAAGGAGAATGCCGTCTGATGTATGGCGCTCGGTACCGAGATTAAAGTGAGTGCGTCAAAAAAAAATCCAATAAGTTTTTAGTCGATTCTACTGTCAAAATAATTAAATGAGGGTAATTGCCATAGTAACACTTTACGTCAATGTTTATTGCCATAGCAACGTGTATATCATTGGTTGGTTTAGTCTAATGGCGGCGTGCAACGGAAACCAAATCAACAAAATATTTTTTACTTAATTTTTAATCGAGTCGGTGTGTAAAACTAAAAAAAATGTTAATGTCATTCATAAAATATAATAAATTTTATGGGATACGTTCGGTTTTGACGCAATTGGTATGGGTTCTCGGCATTCTCCTTTCGTAATATTTCATATTTTATTTAAAAATAGATAACTCAATGTTATTATAATTATCCAACATGCAAAGGTGTCCCGCCAGATTTAACGTCAAGAGGGTAAGATTGCTGTTTGTCTTGCAAACGCACAGCAGCATAATTCAGTATTTATCTATATGAGAATGCCGAGAACCCGTACCAATTGCGTCAAAACCGAACAAATCCCATAAAACTTAATATATTTTATAAATGACATTAACATTTTCTTTAGTTTTACACACCGACTCGATTAATAATCAAGTAAAAATATTTTGTTGATTTGGTTTCCGGTGTCACGCCGCCATTAGACTACAACAACCAATGATAAATACCTTGCTATGGCAATAAAAATTGATGTAAAGTGTTACTATGGCAATAACCCTCATTTTTAATTATTTTGACAGTAAAATCGACTAAAAACAGAATGGACATTTTTTTGACGCACTCACTTTAAGTCTTGGTACCGTGCGCCATACATCAGACGGCATTCTCCTTTGTACCTCGGAAATAAGTTTTTGTACTAAGTAGCAATTCCAGTGAATATTAATAACAGATAATTTGTATGTACCTACCTACTTAGATGATTATTTATTAATTTAGCGCACAAGCACATAGTTATGTACCAAAATAATGTTTGGTTTTGCCTCAGACTACCTCCTAATTTTTTTACCTAGTTTTTTTCAAATTTCATCATGATTAAAATCCTCGATCGTTAAAAAGTTACTTTCAAAAAACTGTAAAAGCTCGATAGTAAACTCGATCAATTTCAAATTTATCGACGTCAACAGTGTCAAAAATAGACAAGTCTATCCTAATCTCGATTCTAATTCCGCAAGTTGTCATTTTTTGTACCTACCTATGAGTGTACTACGAGGCAGGCTTTCAATACGACCTGACCTGAAATTACAGAAGTCAAATCCTAATCCCGTTCTCGATTTGGCTCGGTGGTAAGCACTCTGAGCGATTCTGTTTTGCAACAATACATAATTGTTTTTTTTCATGTTCGTCTTTTGAGGTACATAGTTAATTTTTTTGTAACGCAGTCCAGTCTATATAAAATACCTTTTTTTTTAATATAATCAATTTAAACAAAAAGAATTACAAAAAAACAATGTCAGTCAGTGTCAGTGTCAGTGTCAGTGGCGCCCTCGCTTCTCTCTCTCTGCTTGCTCGCTTGGTTCTTTAAAATTCAGCGTTGCCAGCGCGGACTTTTTGGTCCATTTTCAGACTTTTTTGGGTTTTAGCGGACTTTTTTCGGATCATGAGGCATTCAGAACAGGCATTTTAAATAACTCGAAAAGAATGAGTCAAACCCATCAAAATCTCACGGAATCGGTTTCAATTCCGATCGATCCTTCAAACGCTATTTTAAAACCATTTCGGATTGACTATCGGGACGTTTCCGACACGAATTGAAAAAATACATTTACGAAGAATGCTTGAAATAGTACAAAATGGAAATTTATGGTAGGAACTTTGTTAGGCGAATTCATTAATAAATTGCAAGCAAAATTTTCCATTTTTATCTTTAGGATAATTAAACAATTATACATAAGTCAATTACTTACTCAGTTATTTGAGTAAGTAATTGAAATGTAAAGTTCTGTTTAGTTTCATATTTTAAATTGAGCGATAATTTAGTAAAAACTTACTTCGTTAACATACCTTGTGCATCCCAAAGAGGTGACACGCATCTAATAGAAACAATGTGACTATTTCTATCTCTTTTACTCTAGTTTATTCTCTGTACTACTAATTATAAATAAACTACTTCTTAATTAACATAACTTCTAGTGCTTATCAGAGGCTTGTCATTAAATCTGTACTCCTAGTACGAGTTGCACAGTTGGAAAACTTTCTTGGTTTACCATATCAAGCTCAATTTTAATGTAAGTTTTTTGGAAATCACGCAACTGGTTTTAAGTAGAAACTGATCGAACAACGTAGGTAATGTAATTTTTTTGCAGATTGCAATAATTATCAATCAAAACGGCGAGGTAATTATTGAAAAATGATACTTCAAAATTAGCTCGATAAAGTATACCTACTATAAAAGTTTTCAAATTGTGCAACTCGTACTAGGCCCTCTGCGATGTCAAACATACTAGGCGTCAGTGCTACCAATTTGACAGACATTCGTTCCTAATTCCTAATCTAACCAATTTTATTTTCATATGCTGCTTTTAAATTTAGATAAAAATTAAAATTAGATCAACACAAAATGTAATTGATAAAAAATATATTTGCGTTGACTTGAGAACCTCCTCCGTTTTTTTATCGGTTAAAAAAACAATGGTCACATAATTCTTTGAATTAAGTAAATTAAGTTGAAACAAGTAATCTAGTGCTGAACACCATCACACAGTATCACGTAGCCCTAAACTAAGCAGAGTTTTTATCATGGGAACGACATTGACATGACTGATATTCTACTTATATCCGTATACAATATCTGTAAACATTTGTCCTGCCGCGGGAATCGAACCCGTCATCTTCTGCGTCTCAGGCGGACCTTCACGCACTGCATGACAAAGGTCACTTTTATGACGGAAGAGCTCATTTTCTCCCCCAAGCAATTCCGCGAAGAACGGTCTTGAGCCCTCTCCATCCACCGATTACCTGCAATCTTGACGATGTCATCGATCATACCTCATATACCAACCTATTATAAACCAGAGACATTTTTAGAGCTGAAGAAGAAGAAGAAGAAGACTTGCAATATTATTAAATCATTTTTTTTTAATGCACAACACTGCTTTTGTGTGTCTGGCGTGAAATGAGAAAATAAAAAAAGTTTTTAGATATTTTGTAACAATTGACAAGATTAAAGTTTTAGAACGACGATGATAAACAGGATGCGTAGGTACAACTAACCTACCTAAATAGTGCACATTATAAACACACATAATCGAATCAAGGTAACGAATTTCTAGTGGGTAATATTTGTTTTTAAAGGAATGATTTAAAATTGACCTATCATAGTAGTTTTTTATAATAATTTTCTCATAATTGCATGTAATTAGCATGATTTTAATTAATTATTTTACAATAATAACTTCTCTCGAAAGAGTTCCCGACAGCTATTTGCTTTCGGAAAGTATTTCGGCAAAGATCCGTTACTAATGTCAAAAGTTTTCGATTCGAATGTTTTAAAATTGCATTTGACGGAATCTCCATCGGGAGCAATCGAATCCGAAACAAAATGGCGTTTTCGAGTGTTTTAAAATCCCCCTGTTGGACTTTTTCGGACTTTTTTCGTACCTACTTTAAGACCATCGTTACATTTTTGTACCTACTTTATGAAAATTAAATATTAACCACTAGAAAAAAAATTGCAGCTCTATCCACTCGTCGGTTTTGCATACATCCTTGTTTTTCCTACCTAATTCCACCTTTATAATCCAGGTCCTGGATCATTATCATATCCTGGATTTTAGGATCATCTCTCATGATAATTGCGGCTTGCTCCGCTTGCCATCTACATTTCAAGTATAATTTTACATTGCTTATTAGTAGTCTTACATTCAGGGCTCCTATTTATTGCAGTCTTAAAAATTTGTGCAGCTTGCTCCGCTTGCCAGCTACATTTCCACGTTGCGCAACGCAAACTCTGCTTCTAACGAAGTTCTCCTGAATGACGTAGTTTAAAAAAATTCGTTCGCTGACTTCTTTGATGTCGGAAACAATTTGCGCTACAATTTGAGAACTTTCTTTTATAGCGTTTATACAAAAATGGCTTGCTCTGCTCGCCTTCCACATTTCTATCTTGTTTTAACATTGCTTATGCGGAGTTTTACATTCAGCTCTCCTGTTTCTTGTAGTCTTAATAAATTGCGTGGCACGCTTCACTCGCCAGCAGCATTTCTGCCTTGTTTCGAAGTTGCAAACTTTATGATTCTAATCACGCACTTCTGTATGTTATAGTTAAAAAACTGCGCTCGCTGACTACATAACCAAATTGTTTTGATGTCGGAAACTCAATTAGAAAACTCTTGTTTGTCTTCTTGATTATCCTCGCACCTTCCTATTACTCGGAGTCAGCTTTACTAAATCATGCTGCGCCAAATATTCCGCTGTTTTATGTCTATATCTTTTGTAAGGCCAAGGATTTTCATGTCCTGACATTCGTCATCCAAATGGTCCTCAGATCTCAGTCTTTCTCTTCCCCTTTTATTTATGGCAATCGAAAGGAATTTTTTCACGATGTGATCTTCTGGTCTTCAGGTGTTAGCTAAGGAGTTTTCTATGTATGATATGTATGTATTTACAAAAAAAGTATTTATGTAATTTATCAATCATGTGGCATAAGCGTTGCTTAGTTTGGGGCTATATGATGCAGTGTGATAGTCCAGCATTATTTATTTATTTAAGTCTAATCATAGGCCCCAGGGCCGTATTTACCCTAGGGCCAAGAGGGCCATGGCCCAGGGCGGCAGGCTGCGAGGGGCGCTCAGCTTTATGCGCCTTTTTCGTTTTGAATACTTATCAATCAATCAGTGGTTACAAATGATTTTATCATAACAAGTAGTTTGAAACTTATTTATTCATTCGTATTTTTGTCTTAGTTTACTGCAGTGCTATAAAAAGGACGGTACCTACCACAGGTGCCCAGGCAGAGGGCGCAAACTCTAAGGGGGCGCAGAAATTACCAATTTTTGGGTCATACATGGTCATATTCAGTAATCATTATAAGGTTGATATCCAGATTAACATCGTAGCTTTCTTTTCTGGGGGGCGCATAAATAACCAAGACCAGAACCAAGTTTCGGGTTATGGTTGTGCTAATTGATTTATACATTGATAATCATAACCTTATAATTGGTTGAATTTTAGATACAAATCGTACCTAGTTTGCTTTTTCATATTTTGTAAGTACCTACCTACACCTTTGCTAGAAAAATTCGCGGCTCGCCAATTTTATTGTCAACTTATATTTATAATATCACATAACTACGCACATAATATTGACCAATAAGGTTGTTATGGCCAAAACTACCGTAACCGAAGTTTACAATAATGACGAATATCATGTAGAAAACAACAGCGTTAGTTAGATATAATAAAAAATTGTAGCTTGCTCCGCTCGCTGACTTCGTTTCTCCTACAATTGTTGCAGTTACGTAAATTGTTGAGATTGTTGTTATTGTTGTTGAAAAGTGTTAAGAAAATTGCCATCGTTTTCTTTGTCTTGTTTCCATTGAACATCAAAAATTTCGCGGTTCGCTACGCTGATTTTGTTTTTATAAGGAATGCACTGCTCTGAGAAGTCAACTTTACCTAGCTCAGAAAAATGTACCTACCTGCTGTTCCCGAGGAAGAAAAGTTATTTTCAAATTTGAATGCGAGCGAAGCCGCGGTCAAAAGCTAGTATATTATATACAAATATGGTGATCAGGGTCTGATGATGAGGCAGGAAAGAGGAGTTTTTGGAGGTAATGTTTTTGGTTTACATTGAAATTACAAAACTGATTTTATTGTCATATATCTGACTATTTTGACCTTCCATTCGGATCTTTTTCTGTTTGACTGCCGGCAACACTGGTTTAATTTTTCTAACAAAATTTTAATTCCAACAATTCGTCTTTTGTTAGTAAGTTTTTGTGTTTGTGAAAGGCCGAAAGCTTTTTGAAGCTTTACCGCTTTGTTCAATGCTTGCAAGGTTTGTAAATTCTCTGCCTACCGGCCTCTCAAATCAAATAACAAAACTTTATTTTCAAGGTGAGTTCTTTCTCTTCTCTTTCATATTTTGCCGGGTTTCAAGCAATGTATTGATTTATCGAACTAGGTATTGTTTTCGCAGCTCTAGTTCGTAACCAAAGAGAGGCTCACAGCCTGCAGGTGCACCACGAATACAAAACCATGGACGTAAAAATATTACCGGCGCTTCAAGACAATTACATGTATTTGATTGTGGATAAAGCAACTAATGAGGCAGCTATAGTGGATCCGGTGGAACCGAAGACAGTGCTGAAAGCTGTGAAAGAACAGGGTGTTAATCTTACAACGGTGCTGACTACCCATCACCATTGGTGAGTAAAAGTAGTGGTAATAAACACTTCAACCTTGAATGTGCACCTTTATTACAAATCATTCATTTTAATAAAGCATCACTACATAGTTTAAATAAAGTTGCTTCCCGTGGTATCTGTCCCTATATTTTTTTTACATCTTTAAAACTCACTATAAACATTTAACTATGATACTATATCTATCAGAAAAATTTTATATACCTCACACAGATAGGCAAAAGGGTGTTTTTACACTTCTACTTTGTAGGTAGTACATTACATACATTATACTATTTTCAAATAATGATAGTGACGAGAAAGTAGATAGGCATTTACATCATTTATGGTTATAATAGGTATTAGTACTTACTGGTGAAGGTGAAATCCAAGCTAAGATCCAAGATCTTTACACATTCATCACAACCACGAAAAGGCCATTGATGCCTCTTCCAAACTATGCTGGTTTCGCATCACCGGTTATTAACAAACAGTTGATGCAACAATTGTTTATTGTACATTATTGTAATGATGTCTAATAAAATATCTATTTACAGAATAAACACTGCTACACAATGCCACAGAACACTCTAGCGAGAGCATATTAAATACATAAAGATAGGAGATAGTTTAGTAGTACCACAAAAAAGTGTCCGATCCAACCTCTGTAATTATACAAAGTGAAAAAATCTCCAAGATTTTTTAAAAGTGAGGGTTGTTGCAGTGTCATGGCGTGCACCGGAAACCAAATAAATGAAAGATTTTTTTACGTGATTATTAATTGAGTTGGTGTGTAAAACTAAAGCAAATGTTAATGTTATTTATAAAATAAAGGCAATTTTATGGGATACCTTTGGTTTTGACGCAATTGGTACGGGTTCTCGGCATTCTCCTTTGAAACATTTCAATGCAATTTAATGAGTGGACTTAGCTCGGTCAACTTAGTGTAAAGGTGCATACAGATTACTTGTAACACAACTTTTCCCATACACTTTAATGTATGGGAGTTTGCTAACGCACTTAAATCAACTGCATGCATGCTATATGCACTTGCAACGGGCTTGTTTTTTTTTTATTTTTTAACTTTTATTTTTTCAATTTTTTTTTTCATTTTTATGGTACTTGAAGATGAATCAAGCACATGGCCCACCTGATGTTGAGTGGTAACCATTTCCTATCACAAAGCATTGCAACATAGATCACGTTTTTCCGAACGTGCTCTACGATGCAACACACTGCGTCCATCAACTTGAGGCATGATGATAATGAGCTTCTTGTGCCTGTAATTTCACCGGCCCCCACACCCTTCAAATCGAAACACAGCATAGCTGTTTCACGGCAAAAATAGGCATGGTGGCAGTACTTCCTCAGCAGGGGCGGATTTGATCCTTTGGCCGCCCTAGGCATATGAAATATTGCCGCCCCCCTACTCGCTATAAAATACGAAAAAACCAACCCCTCGAGCCTGCTCTTTGCCCTTGGCTCTTCTAAAATCGTGATTCGACTTAAACCGACTGTAAGTGAAAAGACGCGAGCTCCTCTAACTACGCCCTTGATTTTTTTTCTTAACCAATTCCAGCTCTGAACAGTAGGGGATCCAGGATTTTAACTGGGGGTGAGGGGTTAGGGGGAGTGGGGGTGCCTTATAGAACAAAAGCAGCTAAATTTAAAGTCAGCAGTGCCATGGCGTGCGTGCTGAAGACTGCAGGGAATGGCCCTTCGCTGTTGAGGCGCAGACCGTCCATTTTCGTTTGTGTTGCATTGCATGTTGTGTTGCAAATAATCTATACGCACCTTAGGATGCCCTCTGGCCGGTGGAATGACGATCTGCGGAAGGCTGCTGATAAAAGCTGTATGCGTGGAGCTAAGGACAGAGCGCAATGGCGCTTATTAGGAGAAGGCTAATGTTCAGCAATGGAATGCTATTGGCTAATGATGAATGTAATTCCAGGGATCATGCAGGGGGCAACGATGACCTCGTGAAGCAGCACCCTGGTCTCAAAGTTTACGGTGGAGATGACCGCATCGGAGCCCTGACTAAGAAAGTGCAGCACAATACTACCTTCAGTATTGGAAATCTAAATGTGCAGTGCCTCTTCACGCCATGTCATACTTCAGGGCACATTTGTTACTTTGTGACAACCCCCCAGGAAGGAAATGATCCAGCTGTTTTTACAGGTGGGTAGAGTTCAATCATTTTGTTTGTTACCTTTCCTTTGTTAATGCATATAGCCACAAACTAAGCAGAGCTTGTATATTATGGGAGTCATAAAACTGATACACTACTTTAAGCACTATTTGCTGTAAATATATACATAATCTTTAATCATACATGTATCCAGCATTTCTGATTTAAAAATGTCATACATGTATGATTATGTATATATTATGTTTTCCTGTGAATAAAAAATAAAATAAAAATAAATAATCCTGGACGTTATCACACAGCATCATGTAGCCCCAAACTAAGCAGAGCTTGTATTATGGGAACCACATGATTGATATACTACATAGATACATTTTTTTTTGTAAATACATACATATCATACATAGAAAACACCCAGACCCGAGACAAATATCTGCAGAACATTCAAACATTTGTCTCGCAGCGGGAATCGAACCCGCAACCTTCTGCGACACAGGCGGACCTTCGCCCACTGCGCCACAGAGGTCGTCAATAGTTATCTATTATGCTCTTTGATAACCAGGAAGATATAAATCTGTAGATAGAGTATCTAACAAAACACTTGATATTTTGATTGAATAGTTCTTGCTACTCAGTCTACTTCCAAACTCCTCCATTGCTTGTAGGTATTACAAGTGATACTTTTCCATTCTGTTGATCACAGTTGACTCATACATCCAAACTCCCTTGACTACAATATACTTATTACCTATTATGTTATCTCTGTTTATGTTAGCCTTGAACAGTGGAGATTGCATTAAAATAAACATTAAAATAAAAGATGAAGATCTAAATCTTGTGGACAGTACTGTATTTTTAGGCATAACTTTAGATAATAAGCTTCAATGGGGCGCTCACATAGATGGGTTGTCGAACAGACTTAGTTCTGCAGCATACGCAGTCAAAAGAATCCGTCAACTTACTGACGTAGAAACGGCTAGACTAGTTTATTTCAGCTACTTCCATAGCATTATGTCGTACGGAATTTTGTTTTGGGGGAATGCTGCAGATATCAACACCATATTTGTGTTGCAGAAGAGGGCTGTTCGTGCAATTTATAATATGGGCCCCAGAGAATCACTTAGAACTAAGTTTAAAGAAATAAATGTTATGACAGTGCCGTGCCAATATATATATGAAAACTTAATGTATGTCCGAAAACATATTAATATGTTCAAGAAAAATAGCGACTATCATAATGTTAACACTAGAAATAAAGATAAACTAGCTGTTCCCACTGTAAGGCTCCATAAAGTTAGTCAATCTTTTAAAGGGATGTCTGTACGATTTTTTAACAAAATACCAAATGATGTGATTAATCTATCTGTAAATAAATTCAAAAATGTTGTTAAACGTAATCTATGTAATAAAGCTTATTATAAAATATCTGATTATTTAGATGACAAAAAAGCTTGGGATGAAACTGCCTCCAACTCCATCAAAAACAATGTAATAGATATTAAGTACAATGACGTTAAAAAAATATAAGCCAAGCAGAGTTTCTTGCCAATTCTTCTCTGTTTGGTCACGTTACGAATTGGTGGTAAATTAAAAAAATGACGTTTCAAAGTGTACTATACAGTTCCTACTGAATAAATGATTTTTGACTTTGACTTTGATTGGCCTTTACAAAAGGAGGCCTTTCTTAGCAGTGGGTGAAGTCTGGCTGTAGATGATGATGATGATAATGTTATCTTCGCATATGACAAGTGTTTTTTTATTTGAAGTAAGTTGTCCTCGGACGAATGTGTCACAATATAGGGATGAGGACTGGGTAAAAAATAATAATTCTATTTAGTCCGTCAGATAAGATCAACAAAAAATATTGGACACGTATTTATTTATAAGCGTCAAAGTTCGGGATGGGGGGCTCCTGACGTCACGGCTTGGTAAAAAGGTATCTTTGTCATTTTTTGTTTAATTGACAAAAGAAAAAATACGTGTCCAATATTTTTTAGTCGTTATCCCTATTGCGCAGAACGCCATTGTCTGCTGCAAGGCTGCAACTTTCATCCTTAGAACAGCTAAGGAATGAAATGCTCTGTCGGGAATATCACTACGATTTAGGAATTTTCAAGCGAAGAGTAAAAATTGAAAAAAAGGTAGGCTAGGCAAGCGTTCTACATTGTCGACCGCATCACCGCTTCCCAACACGTGAGATGACGGTCAAACGTAAGCATATAAACTGTAAAAAAAAGCCTGAAGCTGAAGGTACAAGTTCGTAGCAGACTGCAGACACCAGCAGCTGGCGACATTTCGCTGCGACACTACTGGTTTAAATATGTATTTCTATGAAGTACCTTCTGTGGCTAGCGACACGTCCTTTCCCGCTACAGGCCGAACGTCAGACGACAGTGTCGCTCGACCACAGATTAGTAGTGTAAACGGCGCTGTCTGCTACTGCCCTCATTTTCTTTAGGCCGCGGTCTCGAAGTCGCGGGGAGCGGCGCGGCAATGCTAACCCGGTCTCAACGCCAGCGGGCAGATCGCCCAGCGCTAGAGCGGCGAAGTGTTGTTTTAATGCAGACGCGCGGGCACCGCTAGACTGACGCGCACCGCTCGTACGCCGCTCCCCGTGCCGCTGCCTTCGAGACCACTTCCATATAAATCTATACATTAAAACACACCGTTCCTTGCGCCGCCGCCCCGCGCCCACTGACTTCGTGTCCGTAGCTTTAAATAGTACTAAGGATACAAAATTGTGAACAAAGGCCCGTCTGCAGTCGGGTTCAGTTTTATGACTGCAGCGACATGAAGCCTGCTCCTGCTGTCTGCGGTCGGCCACGAATTTATGCCTTAAGAATTACGTTTTGTCACGTGATTCGTCAGGGCAATTTTTTTGTCTTACTATAGGTACTACTCTATTCATACTTCTTCATTTATTCAGGTGATACACTTTTCCTTGGTGGCTGCGGCAGATTTTTTGAAGGCACCGCTGATCAGATGTACAAAGCTCTTATAACAATCCTGAGCAGCTTACCAGACCATACCAAAGTGTTTTGTGGCCATGAGTATTCCCTGCAGAACCTGAAGTTTGCTGCACATGTCGAACCGGAAAATGACTATGTCAAGAAGAAGATTAACTGGTCCGTTGAAAGGAGGGATGCGGGGCAACCAACTGTAAGTTTATGATTATGAAAATCGGGCAGGTAGAGTGAAGATCTGCGAAAGGCTGTTGGTAGAAGCTGAAGGGCGCAATGACGCTAATTAGGGGAGCCCTATCTCCAGCAGTGGACTACTCTATAGGCTAATGATGATGATGATGATTAGTCCCCTAGGATACGCGTACACCTTATCAGTCTTCGGCCGAATGATCGGGCGTCGTCGGCCAATGGCAGATGACTCCAGAATTGGACGATTTCGGTTGTAGTAAGAGGCATGATGAGAATATGGTGTGATATAATAAGTTACTGCAATTTGCAACTATGGACTTTTTAGTTTTGGTAGTCATTTCATTCCCATAATCCCCACCAGCCTTACCGGCTTAGTGACCAGCGGGGTGATCGGCTAATTGCAAACTATTTACACAGATCCTATTTTAACAAACTGTGGCAGTTTGTCAATTGACGTTTATTGAATTTCGACAGACGAAATGTCAAAGATTGTAAAAAGCAAAGAAATATAGGACTAAAGAATTGAAGAAGTATCTGTATGAGTTAATGAATTTTACATTTATGCTCTAAACATTAACTCATACGGCTGGTCTCTACTTTCTTATGTCTATATATGTTAGGTAGAAAGAGATGCATACTTAATCTCAATGCGATTTCTGCGACTTCGTACGACTTCGTACCGGGGCATTTGTATGAAACCTGTATAGGAATTTGTTCGAGCGCCCTGGTACGATAAACTTTTTGAAGTCGCATTGATATATGTATGCATCCCTTTCTAACGGATGATATTGGAAATAAGAAAGTAGATATCAGCCGTATTGAATTTTAAGACTTTATCTAGTTGTCTTCCTATATCTGTGGTAAAAACAGAATCGGTGTCAATCATTTCTGTTTGCAACAGAGTTTGCTGATACCAAGAATTGGTTTCATATTTTCACGTGACGCGTTGCTATCAACGACGGCCATTGGGGGGATTAAATAATAGAAAATATTTGATTCATAATCCCCACCGCGACGATTATGATGCGCGGAATTATGAACCCTTATCTGTTTTATTAAGTGTCATAATCCCGGGTGTGTTTCATTATGTTTCTCGTTCTGACAGTTCCCACTTGTGAGTCAGAGCTGGTGGGGATTATGAGAAAAACCCATTTCTGTGGACTATCAGAGCAGAATTTTTACCAGCTTTATAATTTGAAGAACTAAGTACAAGTAGCGGCACGAAATTAGCGCTGGCCGTTATTGCGCAGAAGTCAAAAGTAAGGCATCAGGAGCTAGAGGCGAAAGAGAGTGAGAGAACCATGCGCAGACGTTTCGTTCAGCGCTACACTTACGTGCTGGCAGCTGTACTATCCAGATATTTTTGCTCAGTTGTATAACAGTTTGTTTAGAGTACTCTAGCTAGCTTACACAGCCTGCATGTTTGGGGCCTTATAGAATTTATGCACCATTTTTATGAACCAACCACCACCACCACAAGCTTGCTGGACTTAGACCCCCTCTAATAAGGAGGATATGTCCATAATCCTGGGCATGCGTGTCGGGGATCGCAGAGTATAGCTTCACACTCCGCCGAAGCTGCTGCCCGTCGGCGTTCAGGTAATTTAGCTCTGCCGGTGTAGATTGCGCTCTGCCATCAGGCGGCCGCCAGAGCCTTGTTAGTTAGCAGGCCATGGGCAGGTGAATTTGGCTTGAAAAGTTGAGAGAGCTATGTTCTGCAGGGAGTTGAATTTGATATGAATCCCGTTTATACAACAAGAATGAGATATCCACGTTATTTTCATGAGTAAAATGAGTTTTTTTTCAGGTGCCTTCAACAATTTTAGAGGAGAAACTTTACAACCCCTTCATGAGAGTCACACAACCAGCGGTCATGAAGCATGCAGGCAAAGAAAATCCCATAGAAACTATGAAAGCTATCAGACTAGAAAAAGATAATTTCAAATGATTGTTGGAATGTTGCTTTTATTTTGGGGCACAAATGGGTTTTGGTTATTTGTTACATTATTTGTTGGTAATATATAGTAATATTTTACATAATCCATTGTTTCATTCGTAAGTTTTCAAATGAAAAGCCCGTTTTAATTTAAGTATGTTTATTTAAAACAAGAATATATGTAAGTTTTAATGGAAACTTTTAAAGTGAACTTTTTCTCAATTCAGAAAATTAAAGGCTATTTTCAAAATATATCACCTTCACCTTAGCCTCTGGTATGCCTGAATTTTAGACACATTGTAGAATGAATTATGTCTCGCTTAGATCTGAGTTCCGGTATATATGAGAAGACCTTAGAGCTAACACTATTAAGTTTATTGTTGCTGAGTATCATTTTCCTTCTTTATAGTATTGTACTGTGACATCTGTTCTGCATACTTCTCCTTAGATCTCTCAAACATCGCAACATATACCTGAAAGAAAAGGTGCCATATAAATAAACAGAAAGCAGAATGAACATCCTATGGCAATCAAGGTTACAACACCAGCCTATATCAGCATTGGGGGTGTAAGAGGTTTCAACCCCATCTAAGGAACCCAAGCCCACCTCACCCATAATTAATGTGACTGGATGCATGATGGGAGGCCAAAGTAAAGATGGATGCAGTGTTTTGAAAGGAGGGGATAAAGTGACAGCTGATAGAAGTGATAAGTATTTAATGTGACTGAAAGCATGATGGGAGGCCAAAGTAAAGATGGATGCAGTGGTATGAAAGTATAGTAGTATAGAGTTGACTGCTGATATTATAAGTGAATAGAGAGCAGACCGGATGATCCTATTGGAAAGAAAGAAAAAAAGAATAGTACATTACTGCAGAGGCCAGCAAAAGAGGCATTGATGGATGAAAGTGTAAATGTGTGCGCACACATACATGAGTCCATCAATGCCTAGTTGTGGCCAAGGCTTGTATAGTACTTTTCTCAAATAATGCGTGGAAATTAAAACAAAATAGTTACCTAGGCAGAACTTGCGCCTAAATTTTTCAATAAACAGCATTCTATTTGCAAGCTAGTTTGAATTTTAAATATATCCTTTGATTAGTTACCTCCTTGGTTGCACTGTTTCGGAGTAAAAGATCGTTCCATTTTTAAATAACACGACAGTTAAGAGTTTTCATAGTAATTTATTTGGCTGCTAAACACAACAGATATGAATTTTCGCATGTATTGGACCGATACAGCAATTTCGATTTATCTCGAAGAAGGTCGTCAAAATAATGTTTAATTTCCAAGCATGTTTGTGACAAATACATTTATTGCATCACTTTGTCATAAGGGTTGCTTTTCATTTTGAGTTACAGAAAATGAAAACAAATGCCGTAGAGTGGAATAAGGCGAAGCAAATGAGATGACAATATTGAAGGTTCTTAGAATCTTACCCTTTTCTCTTCATAGGACAGTGACTTCCACCTATGAGCCAGCTGTCTTGTCACCTCCTGCTTTGACGGCTCAATCCCATTATCTGAATTGGTTTCAGCAATGACAAGTGGACGTTGTTCTTGACAAAATTGGAAGAATGCATTGCAGGGTTTTTTTGGTGCATTTGGATCCCTTTCAGGCTGTAAGTTAGCAAGTAATCATCTTAAAACCTTGCCTCTATTTACAGAGATAAAACAACAATTAGTTTAAAGATTCAACATATTTATTTGATTATCTAACCGACGAATCCTATATTATACCGTAACCGATAAGGCTTCGTTTTCCTTTGTAAAACTGTCAAAAATTAACAACGAGGCGTTGAAAATTTGAAAGTTTTTTCGGTAACGGTATAATATTGGAACCAGCCGTAAGTGTAAATAATGATCACACAGCTTAGATTCTTAAGTTTTCACTAATAGATGATGGATTTTCATCATAAATTCAATGTTTTTGTATTGTTTTTCAACAGAATGCAGTGTACTTTTCAAGATTCAACATATTTATTTGAATAATTAAGTGTAGCGAACGATCTTACTGCTTAAGATCTTAGTTTTCACTGATAGATGATGGATTATCACCATAAATTAAATATTTTTATATTATTTATCAACAGAATGTAGGTAGTTGTCAAGATTCAAGATGTTTATTGGAATAACTAAGTGTAGGGAACGATTTTACAGCTTAAGATCTGTTTTCAATGTTAGATGATGGATTATCCATAAATTATATATTTTCATATTATTTCTCAAGAGAATGTAGGTCCCCTCGTCATCATATAAAATTGCGATCATACCCTATCAGCCTTGCTCTTCCTCTTTGTGGGTTGCTTTTTTCCTCCAGTGACATTTTGTTTCTCAGCTTGTTTGACTATTGCCTGAGGTCTCAGCAGAGGCCTTGGTTTAGCTTCGGCGTCCGAAATATCAAGGGGCATTGTTCTGAAGGGATCTTCATGACTGTCCAATCTCTCAACCAAAAGTTGGATATCTTTATTGAATCGCTTGGTTGTTTTCTTAGATGCATGTATCCTGCAAGGTTATCATAACACTATAAATGCAATAAAAAAACAGTTAACTGTTTAGTATTATTGTTTAGTAAACACGAACCTGTGAATGAGCCTATCGTTATCCTGCTGTAGAATTTCGCATCGCTCCAGCAAAAGTTGATATTTTCGTCTATAAATGTCGACGTGCGGTAAGCTCACCATATCATCGACATCGGAGTCGTCGTCAGAATTATCCGAGTCTAGATGTTGGACTGTCATTTTAATTTATTTCACGGCTTCCACGTTCTACGAATCAAATTATTTTTATTTTAGCGCACGTACAATTGACGCTCTCTGTCACTCGCTGTCATCGATCGGTTTTTAGTTTCTTTATGTTGGTACTCTGGTACCTCTTTGTACACACCGGTATCCGGCTGACTGACTGATCGCAACGTTTATGCTGGCTCTAAACATTCATCATCACTAGTCGAGTGGTTCGACGAGACATTCAATCAACCTACGTCGATCGCCTACGAGCGCCCTGTGTGCAGGCCCAGGCGCAACGAGACACGACGAGCTATCGTCGAGTGTTTATAAAAAACATACCTTGGAGCCAGCACGATCTAGTCTTGGCTGATTTCAGGCAGTTTGTCGATGTAGTAGCGGGTAATGTACGATTCCCACTTACCGGCGCGCGTCGGAGCGCATATTATAACATGCTAAAGGAAATTGAAACATCAACAAAGCAGTTCAGTTCCTTAATGCAATTTACGCAGCGGATATTTATGTATATTATTGTGTATTTATGCGGACGGATTATTAAATTGCATACAAATAAGGAATCTAACTGCTTTGTGGATGTTTCAATTTTCTCTAGCATGTCTTAAAAAGAGCTCCGACGCTCTCGGTAAATGTGAATCGTACACTAGTGTCCACCCTGACCCACCACTGCCTCCAGCTCTAGAATCGTAGTTTTCTGTCGCATAGGGGGCATGGAGCATTTGCAGCGTACGCTATAGAAGTCTTGAATCTCAGCTAAAATATCTGGCTTTGACAACACGGTTCGGGCATCGTGTGTTGTAAGCTTTTTTAGGTCAGGTGACTCCTTCTTTCAAGCTGCTGAGTGAATACTTTGGATCCTTGGTTTAGCTCAATTGCCTCTTTATTGAGGTGTGTGTGTGTGTTGGGGCACAGAATACAGAGAGGACAGAAGCTTCACTCCGCGCAATCAATTAAATAAATAGCGACTTTAGCTGCTACGCAATAAAGTACTATTCAGCTCGCACCGAACTCAGTGCCTAACATATAAATTAACCTACACCTTGCATCCCTTTCTATCGTATAGCTCTATCTCTACTGACGTGGCACGTGTAACGTTAGCTTTGTCTTGAGAATTATTCTGTGACGAATAATAATAACCTGGCCGCCGACGGGCAGCAGCGTCGGTGGTGCGAGAAGCTGTATCCTGCGATCCCCAACCCGCATGCCCAGCGTGGGGATTATGGGCATATCCCCCTTCTTATAGGGGAGGTCTATGTCCAGCAGTGGACTGAATAGGCTGTTGTTGTTGAACATTTTACTATCCAGTTACCTAGCCACCTATTTATTTTTAGGAACAATGATAATTCAAATAATATCTACCTACCTAGTATTAGATCAGAAAACTATTTTACACTGGCTGGCTGCATTAAGAACTCAGAAAATAGGCATACCTACTAGGAAAGTACTTGGATCCTTAACACTTACTTAAGTGTTTAGGTGTCTTGTGTACGAAAACTGAATAATCACTGTTTAAGGTAGGTAGGTACATTATGCTAAATCTTAAGAGAAATTTAAGTAGGTAGGTACCTACCTAGATATTTGCAAGAGAAAAAAAAACAACATTTGGTTTGTAGGTAACCTAGGTATCTAGTTTTAGTTGTTAGTACACCTACCTTTAGGTAACTTACCACATCGATTTGTCTACCTACACCTACCTACCCGACTGTTTTTAAGTAGATAACCTACACTGCCTACTTAAAGTTAAACCAAATAAAAATGTACCTAGCTTGGGTTTCTAATCTTGCTCTCAGTCTACATAATCAAAATCATAATACCTACTTACTACAGCACTATGTAGGTAGATACCTACCAATGGCACAAAAATTTTCTATGAAAAAATACCTACATAATAATATTACGTTTATTTATGTAGGTAGGTACCGCATTCAAATAGAACTTGTACCGTTGTACCTAAGTACCTACCTACTTAAGTAAATACGGGAGACTTTGATATCTAAACAACGCATTATTTGGTAGAAAAACTTTCAGTTCTGTACTACTGGTATTATTTACCTACATTTTCTTATTATTATTCAGGCAACTAAATGCTGTGCAGTATTTTTTTGCCTTCATTTGGCGAAAAATATAGGTACATTAACAAAAACAAACTAAAATGCCGCGGCTGCTCAAGGACACTTTCGTTCCGGGCAGAACGCGGCAACCGACTAACGAACCACGCTCGCAAGGCCGGCGATGCATAGGTATATTTTTATACCTATTCTGCGGAGTGAAAGAGGCCTGGTTGGGGTCCGAAGGTCATGCAATTTGCTTGTTCAGGTCTGACCTCTCTGACGAAGTGGCCTGAGTGGTTGGTTAAAGAGCTCCGAGAGCTTAGACTTCTCCCCTTTTTTCATTTTTCTTTCCTTTTTTCCCTTTTCCTGCATTTGGCAGAATTTTAAGTCCTCGCCCTCTATGTACTTTTTTTTGGCTTTATATATTCGTATAAAGCACTCGACATGTGGTTCGAAGAATTAATAATCTTCGAGTGCCGACACGGGCTACCGTTCACACAATCGCCGAGTGTTCAATCGATTGGTTCACGCGGTGCTCGTGCACAGATTAATTAATAGTAGATTCTATTGACTCGTGCCCAAAATCTGCCTCAGGATGACGCGAGTAGGCAAGGCGTACAGCCAGCGGCACGTAAGTCTAGCGGTGAACGAAACTTCTGCGCATGGGTCTCTCGCTCTCTCTCGCTTCTAGCTCCCATAAGATACCTTACTTTTGACTTAGGCGCAATAACGGTCAGCGCTAGAGTTTCGTGCCCTACTTGTACGACCGTCGGCGTCGAGGCGAGTCATGAGCTTGTCTCGTCTCGTGCTCGCGTCCGGGACGCGCCGATAAAGGATATATGTGTACATGCGTAGTTATTCCGGAATTGATTCAAGCCGCAAATGCCAACATTATAAAAATAACAGGAACAAAAACGGAAACGGATGATTAAACTGTGCGCGGTAAAGTTTGTTTAAAAGTTTTTCGCGCAGATTTCTATTTTCTGTCTACCTACCTACAGTACCTACTCAACATTGTGTGAAGTGAAATGACCGCATCGCATCGCGATTGCGCGCAGCCAAGCGAGATGTTTTCCCGGTCCAGGCTTCATCGATCGACAGCATGTCTAGGAAATCAGTAAATACGCATAGTGTAAACTATTAACATGTTTACTGCAGTGTTTTACGAAAAGCAAAGACTAACCTACTGAAAATGTTCCCATAAGAAAAAATAAATTACAAAGTTTCACAAATGCCGTCCCTAAGCCGATATGAAATGGATTTCAGTGTTTTCGCGACGAACCATGTTTATTTGTATTTTATCAATTTTTATTTTTTATTTAGTTTATGCATTGAGCTCTTGTATATTTAACGAAAGTGAGGTAAGTAAAGTAGTAAGATACTAAGCTTACCAACCAACGTGGAATAGTTTTATTTAGAGAAACCTACCTATTATTCCATAATTTGTGCCCTAGGGACCTAGACAGGTAAGACTACCTCCCCCAAAACTTGATTAGGATATCCAATACAGAGAAAAAGGAAATTGTATAGTTACTAAACACAAAATTAAACTTAGAATTGTGTTTAGTGCAAATTCACTAAACACAGAGAGAGTCTTAGGTGCCTATCTAGGTCCCTTAGAATTAATATAAGCTAGGTCCAGTAAATATACAGCTCTCTTTTTCTCTGCATAGGACATGCTAATAAAGGAATTAATATAAGCGAGGTCTAGTAAATATACAGCTCTCTTTTTCTCTGCATTGGACATGCTAATAAAGTTTTAAGGGAGGTAGTCTTAGGTACCTACCTAGATCCCTTAGAATTAATATAAGCTAGCTCTTTACTTTATTAGGAAAATAATTTCTTACTACTTGTGGTTGATGGACAAGTTTGGTAGTATGAAGATACCTAGGAGGACTTCGCTCGTCAGATACAAAGATAATACATACAATACTATGAAAAAATAACGTAACCTAACCCGGGTAGTAACTACGTAGGTTGCTTTACTGTGACTCCAACCTGATAAGTCCTCCTTGGTACCAATTTAGTGCAAGCAAACAAACCTTAACGTTCTATTTGACGAGCACATAACCAACCAGCTTTTTGTGGGTTATTTTTCAGGTTACAGTAAAATACTTGTACTTTCGTCGACATATAACTAGGTACAAGAGTGCTTCAATCCGTCTGGCTTCCATCCTTGGATTCAATGTTAACGATAGTCATACGTATCGGAGACTGAAAAACTCAGTTCCTGTGAAGAGACTGCCCGATGCACTAATTATTGGTGTCAAAAAATGTGGTACAAGAGCACTATTAGAATTTCTAAGGTAGGTATGTCAATATTAGAATTTCTAAGATAGGTATGTCAATATTAGAATTTCTAAGGTACCTAGTTATATTATGTTGATATTAGAATTTCTAAGGTAGGTATGTTGATGTTAGAATTTCTAGGGTAGGTATGTCGATATTAGAATTTCTAAGGTAGGTATGTCAATATTAGAATTTCTAAGGTAGTTATATTATGTTGATATTAGAATTTCTAAGGTAGGTATGTTGATATTAGAATTTCTAGGGTAGGTATGTCGATATTAGAATTTCTAAGGTAGGTATATGTTGATATTAGAATTTGTAAGGTAGGTATGACGACCTCTGTGGCGAAGTTGGTGAAGGCCCGCCTGAGACGGTTTCAATTCCCGCTGCGGGACAAATGTTTGCATGTTCTGCATTATATCATATTTGGTTTGATTTGAGTAAGATAGAGAAAAAGAGAGTTTTAATACTTCCAAATAAAATGGATGGATTTTTAGTTTCGAAAAATTTATGTGCGCATTACCACGAGCTCGAAACGGTGAAGGAAAACATCGTGAGGAAACCGGCATGCCCTCGAATAAAAAAGTTCGAAAGGTATGCGCTAGGTTAGTGTTCCAATAAAAAGCGGCGATGGGCTTGCAACCTGTCACGTGGAATGCTAGCTGCTTGCAAAAACTGGGAATGTATCGAATGTAATGTTTGGACTTGCCTCTGACGACCTCCGTTAAGGTATCCTCAATAGATTTGCGTACTGAGCAATATCTGAAGATATCCAATAGGGAAAAATCGTAGCCGTAAAGATTTTATTAAAAATTGTTTTGTATTTTGTCCTAAGATACCTGTACAAAAAAAATCGAAAAATAAACGATTAATCGGTTTTAATCGGTTATTGAAAAAAAAAACGATAAACCGGTTTTTATAAACAACCCGGTTTTTACACGCCCTAGTACGGAGGTGTACGGGGTTCCAACCCCTATGTTCGGAACCCAAGCCAACCCCACCTGCACGTGTCTGATTTCGGCATAGCACAGCCTACATCGGCACAGCTAAATCCCCTGGCCACCGACGGGCAGCAGCGTCGATGGTGCGAGAAGCTGTGCCCTGCGATCCCCAACCTGCACGCCCAGCGTGGGGATTATGCGCCTAAACCCCTTTATTAGGGGAGGCCTATGTCCAGCAGTGGACTGATATAGGCTGGTGTGGTGGTGTATGGTAACTTTCTGTTAATTTTCTTAGAGTTCATTTACGCGGGGTAGATTAACAACGGATGCCGGTGTTGAGTTAGTATCGCATATTTACAATGCATGGGAGGAGTCACATACTTTAGGAATCTTTTGTGATTTCTCTAGTCTTTGCGTACACCATGAAACATTGATCAGGAAACTACCTACAAGCTTGGCCCACGAGTTTCTCTAAAAGAACTTTAATATAATATAACTTTAATTTAATATATAATAGACAATTAAAATATTAACAATGCCTTCTTTGTACATTTACATGAATATAATGTATGTTAGGAAAAATTATGGACAAATGAAAAGGCTTGGAGATGGGCATATGTACAATACAACAAATAGAAATAAAATTGCTTGCACAAAAACTAGATTAGCTAGAGTAAATAAGTCATTCTTAGGACAATGTGTTAAGTACTTAATTACCAGATAAAATTGTTAACCTCTCAGAGAATAAATTTAAGAAAAGTGTTCAAACAATCTTATTAATTAAGGCGTATTATGATGTTAATGATTATCTTAATGACAAAAGAGCCTGGGAGCTCAGCACATGAGTGTATACTTAATTTAATGACTTGTAAAAATGTGCATTTGCTTGAAATTGTAAAAAAAAATCTCTTGTAAATCTCTTACTTGCAATAAATATATTGAATTGAATTGAATTGAAACATCACTGGGGTGTACAGGATTCCAACCCCTATCTTCGGAACCAAAGCCAACCCCACCTGCACGTGGTGCACCCTACTAAACAGTGAACGGGGCTCTGGCGGCCGGCTGATTGCGGCATAGCACAGCCTACATCGGCACATCTAAATCCCCTGGCCACTGACGGGCAGCAGCGTCGGTGGTGCGAGAGGCTGTGCCCTGCGATCCCCAACCCGCATGCCCAGCGTGGGGATTATGGGTATATCCCCCTTTATTAGGGGAGGCCTATGTCCAGCAGTGGACTGATATAGGCTGATGTGGTGGTGTGGTGGAAACATCACTATGATGTCAGGGGTATAGCAGTTAGCACTTCTTAACTATGTAACAGAATACAAAGAGTCGGCGTAAATGGAACTGTCCGGATCTATGGTAGAGATGGGGGGCACTTTGAGGGACAATACCAAAATGTGCCTGTATTCATGCAAATAAACATTTCATGAACATTATCATTACAATTTCAGATTGCATCCAGATGTCAGGGCCGCGAGGTCAGAGGTCCACTTCTTTGATAAGTTTTATCATAAGGGATTTGAGTGGTATCGGTAAGTTAGTAGGTAGAAACCCATAGTAAAGGAAACAAAATGTCACTTTATGCCAGAGATACAAGATACGAGTTCAGGGACTTTCGGGGGTGGGCGTTTAGGGGGGTCGATTAATTACGTGAGGGGAGGATTTAAGGGGGGAGGGGGTCGAATCAAACCTTACCCAATCTCACGTTGGGGAAAGGGGGGGTCCCGCAACTACTTTTATTACTCTTTTATAAATACCTATTTTAAAAATCTCACGTGAGATTAGTTGAGGGGTGAGGGGTCTAGCAAAATCTCACAACATACACCAAGGGGGTTCAAAAAATCGCCAAAACCGCCTCACGTAAATAATGGATGCCCCCGTATTCTTACCCCACATCTTACTAATATCTTATTAATAAACTGAACGGATTTTAATGACAGTTGTATTATACATAGCTTGCTGTATTAGTATACATACCTATGCTACTTTTTGTCATCCGGGCACTGCGAGAGCGACAAAAGTATTTTGCCACTTTGGATATTTCGAAAGGTCCTAACGGAAGATCAGCGCTTATTGCTACAACCAGCAATACACTGAGTTATGGACCTTTTTGCAACTTCAGTTGGTATTGTTTGAAATGTTTGATAAACTTGCTCTTTTCGATAGATATTTAAGATCGTTTTCTGTTGTTGCAAATAAAAACGTATATTCTATTCTATTCTACTTATTATATTCTGTTTTCTGTAACAATCAAACTACTGACTAAAATTTCACGCTAAATTTAAATATTTGCCATGAATCGTTGTCGTTTAATTCACAAAAGTATTGAATCAAAAGACATTTTAAAATGAAAATGATTTTTGTTAAACATTTTGGTAACGAGCTGAAAACACTTGCTCTAGCCGGGCCACTACTGCATGCGCATAGCGTCATGTCCGAGGCCCACAGTCAACGTGTTAATCGACTTTTTTCGCTGACCGTACATAAGCATTGAGAAAGCTATACCTAGCGGCAAAAGAAAATGCTGCGCATGGGTCTCTCGCTCTCTCTCGCCTCTAACTCCCCTTATGATACGTTTGACTTCTGCGCAATAACGGTCACCGCTAAAGATTCGTGCCGCTACTTGTAGCGTTAGCTCTTTTCAGGAGGTGTCTTTAATTTCAGAGATCGTATGCCCCCAACCTTGGAAGGTCAGATCACGATGGAGAAGACTCCTTCGTACTGGGTCACGAGATCGGCACCTAGACGAGTGTATGCTATGAACCCGTCAGTGAAACTGCTAGCAGTCGTGAGAGATCCAGTCACTAGGGCCATCAGTGACTACACGCAGTCTGCAAGGTATTACCTTAACTTATTGGTACCTTTAAAAGTATGGTATGTTATGGTACTTTTATATGTAGTAGGTACCTACCTATTTGTTGTTTTGTAAAGCGCCCTCTACCCCACCAAAGCGATGCCTTAAAAGGGTAAATAATTTCTGTACCTCAGTCCTACACTTACTTATGCAAATAAATATTGTAACTTATGTCCACTTAATCGTTCCCCGTAGACCGAGGATGGTGAAAATGAACCGTGATTCCCACACAACGTGGGACAAGGGCAGGAAGATATGAGTAGATAAATAATATGCTGGACACTGTTACACACATCACGTAGACCCAAACTAAGCAGAGCTTGTATTATGGGCACCACACGACAAATACACTACCTAAATATCATATGAAAAGGGTCAATTAGCCCAGTTTAAAGCAGTTTGTTTATGCGATGTTTGGTTTTCACCAACTTGATTTGAACAAAATATATCAGTTTTTTTTATATCATGAATAGTTTTTGATTAAGGATAAAAAAACACAATATATGACCATACCCCACCCCCTTAACTCCGAAGTTTGCGAAGTGAGAAACCTGAAATTTATAAATATAACAGAAGTATATCTATATTTTTCAGGAAAATTATAGCAAAGTCTCCACCTAAAACGGTTTTTGAGAAGTTTTCCAAAATGGAGGGGGGGGGGGGGGGGGGGGGGGGGTTTGAAGTTGAAGGCTTGATTTGAACAGTAGATTTAGGATCAAAAAAGTCCAAATCCGAAGTTTGCGATTTGGAAAACCTGAAATTTATACATATTATAGAAGTATATTTATATTTTACAAGCAAATTATAGCAAAGTCTCCAGCTAATATGGTTTTGTAGGAACCTCAATAAATGTAATGACAGCTGTGGTCAAGCTAAAGCAAGTTACACGTTCAAATATGGTGTTATCTGAAAGTCCCTAATTTGTCCATTCTAAAGCCGGTTTTTATTTTTCTATAGGACGTATTCATTTTAATTACGAATAAACCCTATGGCGGGCGTGTCAAATCGCTCTTAACCGGTCTTGTTTTAATTAATTTACCTCATTGAGGGGCAGTTACCTTTTTTTTTTTTGTAGTAAGGTTTTGTTCTAAGAAACTATAGATTTATTTTGAAGAAAAAAACAATTGCATTTTCGGAATTTTGAAAATTTTTCAGTCAGCCTAGGAAATGACATTTGTCAAAAAAAACAAGTTGGTCTCAATCAGAGGCTAGATTTTTTTCTTTTTAAATTATATCTATGGTCTCAATCGACTCTTTCCCAACCGGAACACTCCCCAAAGTACGTAACTTACCAAATCAAATGGTAAGAGATCGCGAAAATAAAATAAAAAGTTATCCAAACAATTTATATGAAACTTCATTCGCCTTATGGAACATTTAGTTCATTCATGCATTCAATTCTACGCAAAATGGTAATAGGTGGTATCATCATTCTGCCAACACATGAAAGATCAATTTGTTGAATTAAGAACAGAGTTTTTCCAGACAAGTGTTCGAATTGCATTAGATGGACTCAATGTTGCGGCATATGGCGATTCATAGAAATTGACGTCCTTTTCGTAAAGGGCAACGGAAATGCTTTTTTGTGGTGGCGCTCAAAAATTGGCCTAATTCCTTTCAGCAAACGACCATCTCTTCCCCGTTTCGAGGATCTAGCGTTGATCAACAGTTCTGTCCATTGGATCGGAGCTCCATCCTCGGTAGTAGATGCGTCATGGCCACCTGTCAGACTAGGTGTGTACGCACGAGCTTTAAAAAGATGGCTGAAGAGGTTTCCGAGATCGAAACTGCTCCTCGTCAGTGGGGAAAGGCTCGTTGCTGATCCAGCAGCTGAAATGGCGAGAGTTCAGGTAGGTGTTCCAACGCATTACCTAATTATCTCTAAATCTTCTTCGTACCAACCCTGATGTTTGGGTTTGGGCCGCCCGAAGGCCTGCGACATGACATAACGTCTGAAAAGCCGGGTAGGTACAACATCTTGACGTACAATTCAGCGCATTTTAGATTCTGTCAAAAAAGGCTCAGTCAGTTTACGAAGACTAACAGAAAAGTATTCGTATCGTAGACGTTAAAATTTGACCAATGAGAAAGCATACATTCAAAGTAACGTTTTGTAATTGGCCAATTTTTTTTGCGTTACGCTTACAATGCGTCATTCTACTTATTTGAGACTAGTTGGGAGTAATGGATGTATGTTTGTTGTCACTTTTTCACGCTAAAACTACTGAACGGATTTTGATGAAACTTGGAGTATACGTATATAGTTTGAGACCTACATTAACACATAGGTTACTTTTATATGGGTACCACTCGCGGGCGAAAGCCAATGTTGAAATATTCGTGATCGCCCTATTAGAATACGCAGTTTCGGAAAAAAATAACTACAGAGGCCTCATTTACTAACTCAGTTAGACATCGAAATGATAAGGACCGGTCCTCTTTTTACAAACTTTGACGATATGTCATTTGACGTTCTTTGAATTTCGACAGATGAAATGTCAAAGTTTGAAAAAAAAGGTCGGTGCCGATCATTTCGGTGTGCAACTGACATTGCAACTGAGTTAGTAAATGAGCCCTCTGGTCCTCTCTGTATTCTGTGCCTCTGGTCCAACAGTTATAGTAAACTATTATAAGAATAGTTTGGAATAAACCTACCCAGCAATGGATGAAATAAAAACTTGATATATTTTTTCAGGAATTCCTCGGACTGAAACACGTGATAACCGATAAGCATTTTTACTTCAACTCCACCAAAGGTTTCCCTTGCCTCCTCAAATCTGAAAGTAGCTCTACTCCCCACTGTCTCGGTAAGACTAAGGGCCGAAGTCATCCGCATATAGAAGCTAAAGTCATGGAAAGACTGAGGGATTTCTACAGACCATTCAATGAACGGTTTTACCAGTTATCCGGAATTAACTTCGGCTGGCCTTAATCGTGTTGTGACTTGGAAATAAGATATTAAATTGTACACTCTCACTTAGATTCATCATCATCATCATCAGCCTTTAATAGTCCACTGCTGGACATAGGCCTCCCCTAATAAGCGTCATTGCGCCCTGTCCTCAGCTCGACACATCCAGCTCCTACCCGCAGCGTCACTTAGATTAAAAGTCTGTTAAAATGAACCACACAAAAGAGGGGTCTCTTCTAATATAGGTTGTTTGAACCTTGTAATTTACGAATAATTTTGTATTTGGATACAACACATAGAAAAAGGTTGTTTGTTGCTCCGAAGCCGATGTGATGGATCTTGGAATAGTACCCTCGGTAATCTACCTATGCGGGTACCTCCTGGTATTATTTTAGCTTTACAAGAACTAGGTACCTACAAATGTACACAGTGGTTGTGCAATTAGTAAGTACCCAAGGCATAACTTTTAAGCGTAAACTTTTAACTGTAGAATTTGTATCCCGCTCAAAGATAAGCAATATTAGACTAAGCTTTAGGCTCTCTTAACCTAAAAATTTTTAAAGTATATAGCATACTTAAAACCGTTATTTAAATTTAAGAATTGCATAAAAGACCTTTAATAGATAGGAAAATTATAAATCAAAACAAAATCCTAAAGAAAACATGAAGCCGTTTTGATTACTTGTACATGTAGCCGTTTTGATTACAATAGTCTCAACGGATCTATGTCCCATGTTAGGTTCAGAAAACTATTCGACCAATCTTAGTACAATCTGACCAAAAATAATAAATCCACTCGAAATCCTAAAAAAAATTATGAAGCCGTAATTTTGATTAGGTACTTACAATAGTCTCAATGGATCTATGTCCCAAGTTAGGTTCAGAAAACTATTCGACTAATCTTAGTACAATCTGACCAAAAATAATAAATCCACTCGAAATCCTAAAAAAAATTATGAAACCGAAATTTTGATTAGGTACTTACAATAGTCTCAATGGATCTATGTCCCAAGTTAGGTTCAGAAAAATATTCGACCAATCTTAGTACAATCTGACCAAAAATAATAAATTCACTCGAAATCCATAAAAAATAAGAATCCGAAATTTTGATTAGGTACTTACAATAGTCTCAATGGATCTATGTCCCAAGTTAGGTTCAGAAAAATATTCGACCAATCTTAGTACAATCTGACCAAAAATAATAAATCAACTCGAAATCCATAAAAAATATGAAGCCGAAATTTTTAATAAGATACTTACAATAGTCTCAATGGATCTATGTCCCAAGTTAGGTTCAGAAAACTATTCGACCAATCTTAGTACAATGCGACCTAAAAATTAATAATCAACACGAAATCCTGAAAAGAATGAAGCCGAAATTTTGAGTAATCAATGGATCTATGAACTAGAGGACCTAGAGGACTAAGATACGTTGTCGTAACGTATCTTAGTCCTAAGATACGTTGTCAGGGTTTTATAGATCACAACAGATAATACCGGCATAAAAATAACGAGAAATAATAACTACACATATCTATAATCATTAATATATTAGTAATCTATACGTTACATTCGGTTAAATATTGTTTTATACCTTTCGAGCAGGCATCACAAATAGTATAGTTTTATAGAAATCAGTTTCATACTATACAGAAATAAATAAACATTAAATTGATATTGAGGTGGATTCTGAGTAACACTATTTATCGTTAAAACTAGCTAAAGATCATTTCGTCTCGTATTATCTCCACCTACAAGAAAGATACAGCTCCTTAAAGTTTAACGATCAGTTTAGTGAAAATCTTTCAGAATCACTACCAATTTTAACTTATAGTTACTAATTTGTAAATCTGTATTTAGAATTAAATTAAATGTAAGTAGGTTTAATATGCACCATGCCCTCCAAATCACTAGTGCCATATTAACTTTGACTTTTAGCTGTTAAATTCTGTATCAACTTTTCATATTTATTAAACAATGTATACAAGAATCGTATTTTATTAGCAACCTCGTTGCAATTTAGAAAATAACTAGAAATATTTTTTTGGTTTCCTATGGTACTTAAGAAACGAATATATACAGGGTGGGGCAAAATTTTACGTCATTGAGGGCAACCACCTTTTCTTTTGTAGTTTGAAAGTTTTGTTCTGAGGAAACTATAAGTTTATTTTGAACAAAAAAACAATTGCATTTTCAGAATTTTGAAATACTGTTAGCATAGAACGTGACATTAGTCAAAAAAAAAACAAGATGGTCTCAATCGACTCTATTTCGCGCCAGGAACCCTTTTCCCAAAGTAACTTATAGAATCCATTCGTCAGTTTTGGCGAAAATTAAAAACGTTTTCCTTACAATTTCTATGAAACGCCATTCGCCATAACACTACGTACAAAAAAATGCAATTGTTTTTTTCTTTAAAATAAATCTATAGTTTCCTCAGGACAAAATCTTCTCTACAAAAGAAAATGTGGCTGCTCTAGATGAGGTAAAATTTTGCCCCACCCTGTATGTAGTACAAAATATATGTACAAAAAATAAAGCTGGATAGCTCACATACTTATAATTTAATTCGAGATCTGTCTGTTGACAAAGAGTTGAAACGGAGCTCTTGCATTTTGTCATGCAGTTTAGAATCATTGAAATATACAAGCTTAGTGAATATTTGGTTTAGCTTTACCATCGAATAAAATGTATTCCATGGCTATACTTGTGTATGAATAAGATATACTTTTATTTTCATGTCCACGGGTACCGGACGCGAGATATTTTATACTTCATCATCATCATGAATTCAATCTTTATCGACCCACTGCTGGGCATAAATATTTTAACCTTACTATGAAATAAAAGAGAAAAGTGACACTTAAAAATAAACAAATAGGCAGAGGTAGTAGCACGGATTAATATGATTAAACTTGAATGCGCAAAAAACATTTTTACTGATTGGTCTACTTATTCTGCGCAGTATCCTCACTATTTTAGCTCAGTACCGGGAACTATACTTAGTTAAATTAATAACTTAAATTGGAATTTAAATTACGTACAAAATCAATATTGGTGTGTGAAATGGCCAGTGCCCATTTTTGCTTTGGTTTTACTCATGGAATTACTATTAGTATGAACTTACATTAGTATAAGTGAATGCGCGGTTTGAACAAAAATTATAAGTACGCATTTTTAGGTAAAATAAACACAGGTTTAGTTCAAAGCGCGCACTACCATAATAAAAACTCCATTGTTTTTCCTAAATTTTCATTCTTTCACATCATAAGGTGTGTCCAGAATATGTAACAAAACATATGACATTTGCGAACTTTGAAGATAAAAAAAGGCCACCTGAGACGCGGAAGGTTCCATTCTCCGCGAGACATTTCAAATATTTGTCGCAAACATTTGTGTCGGGTCTGGATGTTTTCGATGTTATGTATGGATGTACAACAAGTATTCAGACTATATTTATACCGACTTCAAATAAATCACTTCCTACGTTTTGCCCTAAATCATTTTGAAAATCGGTGACCATAAGGCGAAAATTACAAGTGACAATGAGATTTTTTGAGTTTTCCGGGAAAAGTACCAATCCCTTAGGAATAAAATGTATATGGGACCACCTGTGAAGTTATACTCTTTTAAACAAAAAAATAATTTTGAAAATCGGTTTACAATTGACGGAGATATCAGTGAACATACATCTTCCGAAGAATTGAGAACCTCCTCTTTTTTGAAGTTGGTTACAAAAAAAGTGTAATTAGTTATATAATCTTTTTACTTGTGAAGAGCACTGCAGAACTAAAAACCGTCAATTGTAGACTGTTGGATTAGATGAGACATTGTTAAATTGCACTGTTATTTGTAAGTCTTGATGAATATCACTTTTATTTAGCGTTACGTTATAAAACAATGTTAAGCAATGGACGTGGTAACAGTTTTATAACATATTGCAGTATCGTGATTCGCCTTTATTCGCGACAAAGCGCTGTGTCAGTTTCCATACAAGAATGATCAAAACTTTCGTCGAGATCTTCGATCAACTATACAAAGGATATCGCGCGCCGTACTTATGCACTGTGAAAAAAAAGACGTGTGGCACTCGGGGACTGCCGCGGTAAAGCTATTGCATAGCATTTTGTATCAACTTATACAATTAAATTATTTATTTATGCAGTATTTCTTTTTCTTTGATATTAATTCAAGTTACACTTTTTGAGCGTGGTGACCGATAAGAAAACATTTTTTTTTCTTTTATTAAATAAACGAGCTTCGTAGAGTCGTACAATACGTCTAGTTGCACGCACACAAACACCGTGTCGAAGACTGCCGAAAAGAAACGACGTTAGACAATGCACGGCCTTCAAGCCACACCTTCGCGCCCGTCGGAGTGGGGAGCGTGAGGTTTTTTTTCGTTACGGAATTTCTGGATTCGGTCCCCGCGCTCAAGGCCCTCGATAGAAGCTATGCAATAGCTTAAAAAGTGGCATATATTGATATCTATCATTAATCAAAAGCACGTCATACAAATGTGGTTCCCATAATACAAGTTCTGCTTAGTTTGGGGCTACATGATGCTGTGTGATTACGTCCCGCATTATTTATTATTATTATTTAGTAAAGGGGATAGGACAGAAAATCTTAGAAAGCAGACTAAATGAAAACTGCTGCTTCGATACGTTTTGACGGAGTTTTAGACAAGCCGCTTTCGGGCGGATAGTGCAAAGTGCTTTGTATAGTTGATCGAAGGTCGAGATATTAACAGTTATGGGTCTTGACTTTGACATTATGACAATTAATCATTTTCGATATACACGGGTAGTTCTACAGGGTTGATTTGTAAGTAGGTAATCGATCCGGCACCTACTATTGCGAATACTAATGTCACATTGTCGTCTTGTTTTGAATGGATGGCCCTCACTTCAGCGCCAGATGGGAATTTAGATGATTCACTGAAAATAAAGAATAAAAATATGAAAAAGTTGGATTATCACTATCAATCTATAGGTAAAAAAAATCTAAGATTTTTGTGTCAGTTTTTCGAAGAAAACCGGTAAGAGCGAGTCGAACTCGCGCTCCGAGGGTTCCGTACATACTAGTATGTATGATTCTTAGGGTTCTTTGCCCTAAGGTTAAAAACAGGACCCTATTACTAAGACTCCACTGTTTGTCTGTCGTCACCAGGCTGTATCTCTGGACGCGTGATAGCTAGACAGATGAAATTTACACAGATTACGTATTTATGTTAAAGCTATAACAGCAAATACTAAAAACAGAATAAAATAAATATTTAAGTGGGGCTCTCATACAACGGTACGGAACCCTTCGTGCGCGAGTCCGACACGCACTTGGACGGTTTTTATTTTTAGGATGTAACAATTTTATGGTTTTCGGATATTTTTCAATGATTCAATGCAGGACATTGTTTCTTGCCCTACAGGTTTCCATTCCCTTGCGAGTGTCAAAATATGCGGCATTAATCGTCATATCTTTGATTTTATCACTACTCCAAGGGATTGCAAACCTGAGTATTTGATATTAATTTCAACAAGATACGTATATGCGTTCTTGAGAGAAAGGGGTCTTGACAGACATACAGATGGACAATAGTGGTCTTATAAGGGTTTGTTTTTTTATCTGGAGGTACAGAACCCTAAATAACGAAGCGGTTACCAACTGCTACCCAAATAAATAGGAAATGTTACGATCGCGACCATGCTAATGAACTTAGAACTTGTTTAAAGTGGAAAGCGGCCATTTTTTTGTGAAATTATACGAGTCGCAAAAATATTATTTACATGATACTTACTCAACACACACAATCCTAAAATGAGGCTTTGGCGGATCAGTCTTTCTAAAATTCTGCACATCTCTATTGTACACATCAAAATCAATTTTCAGACTAGTCGACTCCTGTATATCTGTATTAGTTTTGATTATCCTTAGTTTTTCCATTGAGCTGGCCCAATCGACTGATAACCCTCTTTGAAGGATTGGTTTTAGCCTGGACCTATCCATTGGAATATTATCATATGGATGAGTCTTAAGGTTTTGTTCAAAAGCAAGCATTCCTTGCATATGCTCGTAGAATTGTAATTTGAGATCAATCCAGTTATTATATGCGTCGGGGTCATCCATAAATTCGTAGAGCTGTTGACTGTTGTTGAGTAAGCGAATAGCATGGACCGTGGAGCAGAGTTCTGGTTTTCCGAAGTCATCATCGTCGCGAAGCCAGTTCTTATCGAAATATTTCGACAAATCGTTTGACTTTTCATCAGATTGTCTTTCATTCAACCCGCTTAGAACGCTGAATGGATTTGGCAGCACCTTGCGCTTCTTCTTTTGTGTGGCATCTCCACCATCACCTTTAGAGCTACGTTTTTTTGTCTTTCTTGGTTCGATATCGTTCGTAGCGATGACATCTGAGTCGCTGCTATCGACGACAACAAGTTTCTTATCAATTATCTCGCCTTTAGCATTCAGATAGAGTTCTGCATCAAACGTTTTGTTGAAATGTTTGAGGAGATTACAGAAGGCCCTTTTCTGTTTCGAAACAGTACGGTTCTTTCTTGCAAGGTTCTTAAGTCGAGCTGCCATCTCTTTTACAGTGTCAAAGTACTGATCAAACTTTGCACTGTCCAATTGTGGTCGTTGTCCAGCAGTGGATGCTATTTGGACATCATCATCATCATCTATCTCAATTGGATCGGCATCGCTATCTTCGACGATGTCGAATCCTGGTGTAATCCGCAATTTTACATGGTGGATTTCATTGAATCTGTCGAGAAGTTCTTCAAGGGTGCGTTTCAATTGGATGTCTGGTGAAGCAATACCTTTCAACTGACGCGATAAATTCTTGATTCCTTGAAGATGGTTGTTTCGTATAATATTTCCTGGTCTGTTTTGAGCGCTACCTTGGTAGTATGCTGAAGGTCCTCTAGGTCTGAACGGCCTGAAATTTCGCGGCATGTGGTGCATTACTCTATAGAAGTATGGGTGTTGATTGAAGCGATACTGTGGGATGAACGGTCTTTGGAATCGGTGGAAACGGGGTCGCCAATTGTGGAAGTAGCCGAAAGACTGTGAAAAGGGATCGGCATTTGGGAAGAACTGAGGTAGTTCTGGCGCTGGTACGGCCGCTTGCTCAGAGACACTCGAGTTATTCATTATTCGATACATCGATCCGTTGCCTGACGGGAGCCCCCGCGGCTTTGCAGTAGATTTGGGTAGCTTGCTATCTTTTATGTTACTTATATTCACTTCATAAGTTTTTTTGTTCAAAAAGATATTTCGTGGCAAGAATGCTTCATCAGACATGGTAATTGTAACGGGCTGTTGTTGGCAGAAATCAGGTATGTCTTTGAATTTATCATGTATGCTTTTTGGATCGGAAGGCTTAATTTTTCTGCTAAGAATTTTGCGCTGCAAGATCAAGTAGTTGTTCACCACGCAGCCCGGTTTAATCGGAGTTGCCTCATCGGTGGATAAATCTGTGAAAAAATAATAAAATGATCATTCATCATCACAATATAGATGCACTCCAATAGACATAGGCCTCCCTTAATGAGCGCCATTGCGCCCTGTCCTCAGCTCGACGTATCTAGCTTCTACCAGAGGGCTTACCACGGGTTTTGATAGTTTTCGAAAACTTTTTAGGTTTTGGTATCTTTCCATACATTTTCGTACAGCGCCTCTAGGGAAACGTGCATGAACTACGAAAATGTATGGAAAGATCAGTGTTGGCGTTTTTTATTTGGAGAAAATGCTAAAACATGTTGCAAAAAATGCTAAATAACTTTTAAAAATGCTAAATAAAATGCTAAAATCTATATTTTTCTTTTGAATTCCTTAGGAATTTTGAATTTTTAGGTAACGTACAAAAAATGTTAATCATAAAAATATGCTAAATGCGAATTTTTCAAGCTAACAGACCCGAAAATATACTAAATTTAGCATTCATCATCATCATCATCATCAGCCTATAGCAGTCCACTGCTGGACATAGGCCTCCCCTAATGAGCGCCATTGCGCCCTGTCCTGAGCTCGACGCATCCAGCTTCTACCAGCAGCCTTTCGCAGATCGTCACCCCACCTGGCCGGAGGGCGTCCTACACTACGTTTGCCGAGCCGCGGTCTCCACTCAAGAACTCGTTTACCCCAACGGTTATCGGTTCTTCGGCAGATATGGCCAGCCCACTGCCACTTCAGTTTGCTAATTCTCTGAGCTATGTCGACAACTTTAGTTCTATGTCGGATAAACTCGTTACGGATTTTATCCTTCAGAGAAACCCCGAGCATAGCTCGTTCCATAGCTCGCTGAGCGACTTTAAACTGGTGGACCAGCCGTACTGTGAGTGTCCACGTTTCGGCTCCGTATGTCATGACAGATAGGACGCACTGATTGAAAACTTTTGTTTTCAAACATTGCGGTATGGGTGACGAGAATACTCGACGCAGTTTTCCAAATGCTGCCCAACCCAGCTGAATCCTCCTCTTGGCCTCCTTCTCGAAGTTGTTTCTACCCAACTGCAATATCTGCCCGAGGTATGTGTACTCCGAAACAACTTCAAGAAGGTGTCCATTAACGACGATAGGACTCGGATCAATTCGGTCATTGACCATAACTTTGGTCTTGTCCAAATTCATGCCGAGACCAATCTTTCGCGAGGCTGATGCTAGGCCGTCCAGCATCTGTTGCAGCTCCTCCAGCGACTCCGCCATTAGGACTATGTCATCAGCGAATCGCAAGTGTGAGATGTGCTCGCCGTTTATGTTTATGCCCATACCTTTCCAGTCCAGCGTCTTAAACATGTCCTCCAACGCGCTTGTGAACAGTTTCGGAGATATGACATCTCCCTGTCTCACTCCGCGGCGCAGTTGGATGGGTTTAGACTGCTGGTCCTGTACTCGGACACTCATAGTGGCGGCTTCGTACAGACATCTCAACACTTCGATATACCAATAGTCCACTTGGCATCGCTGCAAGGATTCCAGGACAGCCCAGGTTTCTACAGAGTCAAAGGCTTTCTCATAGTCCACAAACGCCAGACACAGGGGCTGATTATACTCTTCGGACTTCTGTATAATCTGCCTCACTGTGTGAATGTGGTCTATGGTGCCATATCCTCCGCGAAACCCGGCCTGCTCCGGTGGCTGGAACTCATCGAGTCTTCTGGCGAGACGATTTGTAATAACCCGAGAGAACAGCTTATAGATGTGACTCAAGAGCGAGATGGGTCTGTAATTTTTAAGAAGCGTCCTATCTCCCTTCTTAAAAAACAGAACCACCAAGCTCTCATTCCACGCCTTTGGAGTTCTCCCACAGTGAAGGACGGAGTTGAAGAGGTTCTGCAGCTCCTGCACAACAGGAGCTCCTCCTGCCTTCAGAAGTTCCGAAGTAACACCGTCTTCACCGGGGGCTTTTCCATTTTTAAGCTGCCTCAGGGCCAGTACGACCTCGTCTTGGCTGATCTCTGGCAGGTCGTCGGTATAGTGGCGAGTGAGGGTGGCTCGAGAATCGTGGCTGCTACGTTGGGGGCAAGGAGCATGTGCCGCATACAGTCGGCCATAAAAGTCCTCTATCTCAGATAATACCTCCGGCTTTGACAAGACGGTTCGGCCATTGTGTGTCGTTAACTTCGTCAGGTGGCTCCTGCCAAGCTGCTGAGTGAATACTTTGGACCCTCGGTTTCGCTCTATTGCCTCTTCAATGAGGCGTGTATTGGAGCTCCGAAGGTCGCGCCGTATCATTTTCGCAATTCGCTTGTTCAGGTCTGACCTCTCTGACGAAGTGGCCTGAGTGGTTTCCCGTCTTTTTGTCATCAGCCGAAGAGTCTCATCCGTGAGTTTGGACTTCTTGCCTTTAGGCTGCATTTGGCAGAATTTGATGCCCTCGTCCCTTAACGTTCCAACCTCGTTTTGTAGGGCCTCATCAACGTCATCGGTGGGTTCCACAGCAACGAATCTGTCACCGAGAAGCTTCTGAAACTTCTCGGTGCCCGCCATGATCTGGAGTAGATTGGGTCGGAGCGTGGACTTCATCAGACGGTTTCTTTCCAGCTTAAGATTGATATTCAGAGAGCCTCGGACAAGTCTGTGATCAGATCCGGTGTTGAACCTGTTGATCACGGAGACGTCTCTGAATATATGCCTTTTATCCGTCATGATAAAGTCGATCTCGTTTTTGGTCACAGTGTCGGGGCTACGCCATGTCCACTTTCTGTGGGGCTTCTTCTCGAAGAACGAGTTCATCAAGAAGAGCCCCTCCTTCTCTAGGAAGTTGACCAGCATACCCAAAACCATGCTAGCCCACTCTGGATTCGTCGCCAATTCGGACTCCCACTTTGCCGTTAAAGTCCCCCATAACAACGTTGAAGTGAGCCTTCGAGGTGTTGTGCAAGGCTTTGGATATGTCCTCGTACATATCCTCTACTTCATCATCCAAGTGTGCCGAGGTCGGTGCGTAAACCTGAATTATCTTCATGCTATACCTCTTTGATAGCCGAAGGATCAGGTACGCTACCCTGGTCGACACACTGGAGATTTCTTCAACGTTGTTAGAGAGGGCCTTATTGACGAGAAACCCTACGCCACCCTGGGATGTTTGGTCACCCTCGCGGAAGTACAGAAGGTGGCCCGAGTCTAGGGTTATGGTGTCCTCTCCCTCTCTACGGACTTCATACAACCCCAGAACATGCCACCTAATGTTCTCCAGCTCCACTTCCAACTGCGCTAGATGTTCGTCGAGCCTCAGAGTCCGTCCGTTAAACGTAGCCAGGGTCAGATTTTGCAGGTAGCCAGAGGTAGCCCGAGGATTCCTAGCACCCCCTGTCCCGCCGTTACCATGGCCGCTACCTGGATGGCCAGGAATAGCGGGACGGCCGGGAACTGGGGGCCATCTCTTTCTTGCGTCTTTCATTTTAGGGGTGTATGCCCATAAACCCCACGCTGGGCATGCGGGTTGGGGATCGCAGGACACAGCTTCTCGCACCGCCGACGCTGCTGCCCATCGACGGTCAGGGAATTTAGCTATGCCGGTATAGGCTGCGCTATGCCGCAATCAGCCGGCCGCCAGAGCCTCGTTCGTTAGTGAGCAGGGTGCACCGCGTGCAGGTGAGGTTGGCTTGTGTCCGGAAGATGGAGGTTGGAACACCTTGCCCCCCTTGAACAATTTAGCATTAAAAATGCTAAAACAGCAACACTGGGAAAGATACCGAAACTTATAAAGTTTTCGAAAACTATCAAAACTCGTGGTAAGCCCTCAGAAGCCTTTCGCAGATCGTCACTCCATCTGGCCGGAGGATCATTATCTAGTAAATAGCTAAATTAATAAGAATTTCAATTTTATTCCAATACAATAGCAACATAACCGATCTTTTGATATGAAACATTGTGATGCGACGGGTTAGACTGGCAATTGAGATGGCGACGCGTCGCTAACTGTTTAGACCTAGTTAATTTTTGAGTTTGAGTGAAAGTTTGAGTTAGACGTACAGTTAGGAGTTTTAGTATTAGGCAAAGGTGACGGTGTTGCTTAAACCTTTGCGCTGTAGGTCGAGGTTTTCAAGGATTTTTCTATAGAAAATAGTTTTGATGTTTTACATCTGCCAGATGGCTCAATTTTTTATGTAAGTAGGTACGATCTGTTTTCTACGTTAAATTTTACCTGTTGTAGAATGGATATCTGATGAAGTAGTGTTCTCAGCGCACATCCCTTCAGCTCGAATCACACCAAACTCGTCGATCGAAAATCTTGCTGAAAATAATACCATATAAAATAGGTAACTCATAACATACGCGATTCATATGTTTACCTACCTACACACATCCTCTCACACACTCTCCTAAACTCACATTTACACTCACCCAATATAATTATTTACTATACATAACTTTCACTTCATTGCCTATCAAATTGCATATCAGTGATAAGTACCCACGTACCCAGTCACATTACAGTGGACCCCCCTGTAATCCGGCCCCTGTCTGATCCAGCACCCGCTGTAATCCGACATATCTATTATTATTGATATTTACAATATTTTACTATTCCACGACTGAACAGTTACAAGTTGTATGCGCCACCACTAATTTTGCTCGATGCGTAGGTATTGTTTTGATTCCGATTGCTTAGTTTGAGTTTGACTTCATGTGATAGTGGTGCAGACTAGCGGGCGTTCATTGTTTACTGTTTAAAAAAATTCGGACTATAGGAGGTCTCAGGCAGTACTCTATAATCACGATAGTTCGACACTGCCTTGCAAATCGTTTGACGGATCCGGGGGTCCACTGTATTATTAGTGGATATGGAGGAGCGGGGCTTGAAAGCAGCGTTTGCCTAAACTTTAAGGAAACAATGCTTTCAAGCCTTATAAGAAGATCCCAACTTAGATTACAACAACAACAACACCAGCCTATTGAGTCCACTGCTGGACATAGGCCTCCCCCAATGAGCGCCATTGAGTCCTGTCCTGAGCTCGATAATTTAGCTTCTACCAGCAGTCTTTCACAGATCGTCACTCCACCTGGCCAGAGGGCGTCCTACACTACGTTTGCCGAGCCGCGGTCTCCACTCAACGAACCCAACGAACGGTTATCGGTTCTTCGGCAGATATGGCCAGCCCACTGCCACTTCACCTTGCTAATTCTCTGAGCTATGTCGACAACTTTAGTTCTATGTCGGATATACTCGTTACGGATTTTATCCTTCAGAGAAACTCCGAGCATAGCTCGTTCCAAAGCTTTACTTTACTGGCTTTAAACTGGTGGACTAGCCGAACTGTGAGTGTCCACGTTTGGGCTCCGTGTGTCATGACGGGTAGGACGCACTGATTGAAAACTTTCGTTTTCAAACATTGCGGTATGGGTGACGAGAAAACTCGACGTAGTTTTCCAAATGCTGCCCAACCCAACTGAATCCTCCTCTTGGCCTCCTTCTCGAAGTTGTTTCTACCCAACTGCAATATCTGCCCGAGGTATGTATACTCCGAAACACCTTCAAGGTGTCCATTAACGACGACAGGACTCTGATCAATTCGGTCATTGACCATGACTTTGGTCTTGTCCAAATTCATGCCGAGACCTATCTATCGCGAGGCTGATGGTAGGCCGTCCAGCATTCGTTGCAGCTCCTCCAGCGACTCCGCTACTAGGACTATGTCACTGACTATGACTATCTATGTATCTAACTATGACTATCAGCGAATCGCAAGTGTGAGATGTGCTCGCATGAACCGTGATACCTAACAGTTGAAATTTTCACAGATGATGTATTTCTGTTGCCGATATAACAACAAATACTAAAAGCAGAATAAAATAAATATTTAAGTGGGGTTCCCATACAACGCTACGGAACCCTTCGTGCGCGAGTCCGACTCGCACTTGGCCGGTTTTTTATTTTACTACTATGTTCTTGTAATATGTACCTTTAGTAACTAATCCAGTTTCATTCATAGTAACATCTTGATTCGCCTGAGTATTTCCATGATCATTTGGTTCTTTATGCAATGGCACATCTGAAAATTTTATAGAATGTTAATACTTAATAGTGTTGATTAAATACTTAATTCTTCTTTTTAATCTATCTAATTGGTTTATTAAAGCTCGTTTAAAGGTACTTATTAGATAGATTACAACATGTCCCAAAATTCAACGATAAGTCGGCACCAGGTCCACCCGACCTGCTCATGACTACTCGAGAAAATAAAACAAAAAAAATAAAACTCAATTATTTTTCGATTTACAAAACAACCATGAGCACAATTTTTCTGTATTTTTTTTTGTATCTTCAACTTAGAAGCACTGCTATCTACCACCATTCTTAAAATCCCTGAATGCCTGTAGTTTTTACACAAAATCAATCATAATATTATTTTTCCCTAAAAAAATCTCGAGAAAGTTTTTGAAAAAAATAATATTATAATTGGCTTTTGTGTAAAATATTTTTTTCGTATTTTTTCTCGAGTAGTCATGAGCAGGTCCACCCGCTGATGCGTCCTTATCTATATAATCTGAATCTATAATCTATAATCTGAATGGAGCCGTTTCAGAGAAACGGCTCCAATCACGGATTGTCATGAAATTTAGAATGCAGTTTTCGGGGGCGTTAAATCGATCTACCTAGGTTTCATTTTAAGAAAACGAATACTGTCATTAAAAAAGTAACAATACCATTTTAAAAATTGATGTCGAGGCTCGTCTGAAAAAGCTTTATATTGTGCGTAGTAACACTGGCAACCAGTAAGGCGGAGCTTCAATTATCATCATCAGTAACTCAATGACACAGTTTAACAAAACCAGCTGTTCTATGACTGCATCACAAGCTCTTGAGTAAAATATGCTAGATGGCTGAGAAATTCTATTTAGTCTGTCATTTACATTATCAAAAACATTGGGCGCGTATTTTTTCTTTTGTCAATTAAACTAAAAGTGACAAAGATCAGGTTAGAGAGCAATTGATTGCTCAAAAGAACACAGTTCACATAAAATGAGCTTATAAACTATTTATAACGAATTAAGGTTAAGTTACTTAGTAAATATGTTCCAGAGGTCTATGAAGTATCTTAGATTATTTTATCATTTTCCTAAACTAAACTTAATTTGACATTCCTAAAAGTGATACTATCCCTTTCTTTTAGGTGTAAATGATAAGGATAGAAGCTGTCAAATTGAGATAAGTTTAGAAAAATGAAAACACTATAGTGTGTTGAAGTTCCACATGACGTCACGGGTGAGTATGAGTAAACTTTTTACTTACAAGTGACGTCACGAGCCCCCACTCCCGAACTTTGACGCTTTATATTATAGAGCGTCAAAGTTCGTTAAAGAGTCTATAACTTTGTCAATTTTTATTAATTTGATAAATAAAAAAATACACATAAAAATCCAAATGACGGACTAGATTTTTTTTTAATCAGGCACCATCCCTATTATAGTGATTTTAACAACCCATTTCTACAATGAAAAACTCATAATTCGTACAATATTACGACGCTGACCTTCGTCAGTAGATTCACCCTTCGGGATGAAATAGAAATTCAAACTCGACTCGACTTTCAACTCGAGTGCATAGATAGGCACTGGGTAAAACATTAAACTAACTCTTGAAATATGTACCTTTAGTATCTATTCCAGTTTCATTCATAATAACATCTTGATTTGCATCAGTATTTTCATGAGCATTTGGCGTGAGAGTTGATAAAGGTAGACATGCTTCTTTTGGATCTCTATGCAATGGTACATCTGAAAATGTTATAGAATGTTATTCTTCTTGTATGTTTTATGACTTTTGACAGCCTCTGTGGCGCAGTAAGGGTTTATACTTTGTATAAAGTTGCATGAGTTTCCTATCATCATGATCATCAGCCTATAGCAGTCCACTGCTGGACATAGGCCTCCCCTAATGAGCGCCATAAGGGGATTTATGCCCATAATCCCCATGCTGGGCATGCGGATTGGGGATCGCAGGACACAGCTTCTCGCACTGCCGACGCTGCTACCCGTCGGGCGCCAGGGAATTTAGCTGTGCCGGTGCTAGGCTGCGCTATGCCGCTATCAGCCTAGAGTTTCCTATGTACCTACCTAAATACATACAATAAACAGATTCATCATCATCATCATCATCAGCACAGAAGTCCACTGCTGGACAAAAGCCTCCTCTAATGAGCACCATCGCGCCCTGTCTTCAGTTAGACGTATGTCCAATGCCCATGTATGTTGTGCAAATATTTTTCTCGGGTTTGGGTGTTTTATAGTTTAAGATATTTATTTCTAAAAACAATACAATTCACTTATCGTGAGAAATAGTATTTAATTATAATTAATTCTAAGGAATTAATAATTAATTGTAAGGGTTCAATGAAGCGAGTTTTGGATCAGTGGATAATGGGTAGTACAATGATATTAGTAAACTTAGAAGTACAGCTAATTAATATTTCTTCTCCCTTAATTCTTCATTTTAAATAGAAAAAAGTTGGAACCCAAGCCAACCTTACCTGCCCGTTGTGCATCCTGCTAAATAACAAACGCTACTCTGGCAGCCGACTGATCGCAGTATAGACCAGCACCGCTAAGTCCCCTGGTCACCGTCGGGCAGCAGATGGTGATGCGAGAAGCTGTGCCCTGCGATCCGCAACCCGCATGCCCAGCAAGATGATTATGGGCATATCCCTCTTCTTATAAGGGAGGCCTATCTCCAGCAGTGGACTGATAGAGGCTGGTGTTCTTTTTGTTGCTTATGAACCGAGTTCAGCAATGTGTCTAATGTAATTGTCGGTATTTCTATAATGGCGGGTACAGACCTACGAAATGAACATGCAATGTATCAAATAATTGTAACAGAATTCCCATAGTATGGTGCACACTACGCGCTCGAACAGAGCATTTTACATGCTCGGTTCGTGCACGCGCTATGTCCACACTTTTAGATTGCTTCTTTCATGTAACGTTACAGCAGTCTGTACCCGCCATAACTGCTTACTAAAATATTCAAATCACCATCTTTCATCACGACATCTGCATTTTCATTTGAGGTATTCGTTGGATTTTGAGATTGACAATTTGCATGTCTGAATACTTTGTAGCCCACTCGACTAAGTGAAGCATACACTTTGTATTGTGTTAGGGTAATTTCATTGTCCAGTAACAGGTTATAAGCCTTTTGTAGAGATACTGTTACATTGTTGTGCTTAAGTAGAAGACAGTTCTGAAAACAAAAGAATTCAACCTTTATTATTATTATTTGCTATTTTGCATTGAGTTCGCCTGTGTACTTGTATTTTATCTTGTGCAATAAAGAATTTTCTATCTACCTATCTAATATTCAACTTTGAGCTGCCGCTCACTAGACTACCTGTGACGGACACAGCAAAGCCACTAAGCGGCGGACAGCAATTTCTATACATTGTTAGGGTTCCGCACCCAAAGAGTAAAAACGGGACCCTTAGTAATACTAAGACTCCACCGACCGACGGTCTAACTGCCTATTACCAGTTATCTGATTAACCGTGATAGCTAGACAGTTGACAATTTCACAGCTGATGTATTTCTGTTGCCGCTATAACAACAAATACTAAAAACAGAATAAAATAAATATTAATAGTCTAAATCAAAATCTCTGTCACAAAATGTAAACAAACAAATGTCACGAAATGTAAATGTCAAAACTTTTAGTAGTGGGCACTAAACATTTTTTTACCTGGATCAAAATACTTAACGCATCTGCCGTTTTTAATAATAATAAATTCACCTAGACTGCACTTATAATCAATCCCTGACCGATTTTTCGTCTCCTTATATCATAATAACACGATTTGTTAAATAATTTAGAGAATAATAGAAGTTAAATGTTTTTAGAGGGATTCGTTATCTAGAGACTCAATATGCTAATTTTGTAATGAAAATGGTTATTTAGCGACTTTTCATCATTGTTTTGCAATTTAGACACTTAAAAACCAACTCAATGTAAAACAAATCACTCAAATTAGCGTAAGTATTTCGCGATACTTAATAATAATAATAATAATAGGCCTTGAATCCTTTGTTGGTCCCTTATCTAGAGACTAGCGAAGGACTAGCCGATACCCATTCGATCCTTTACTGCGGAGCCGTGGCGGCGTGTCGTGTTGCTCGTGTCAAGTTCCCAAACTCCACGCGAGCACCACGACCTGTCGACAAAATTCCAGCTTGGCAAGTACGGATCGAACGGCGGATCGGTAAATTCAGGACCCTCATTGCAAAGCTAAGTTGCTTCAGAGAGGGCAATACCCGCCCTCGAGTGATGCGTTTTGTGACACAGGCCTTCGCTGGGACTGATACTCGGCCCCGAGATTATATGGCATGTGTCACAGAACGCATTGACTTTCTGAAGCAGAAAATCTCTGCTTGGGCGAGTCGCATTCGTAGGTATCGAGAACGTGTGGACCGATATTGGCAGAATCGAAACTTCCAAAGTGACCAGAGGAAGGTGTACCGAAACTGGGAGAAACCTGACCAATGTGTGATGGACGGGCGTGTACCGGATGCTGATACCATGAATAATTTCTGGCGCAGCATCTGGTCTGTGCCCATCCAGCACACGGAGGGAGATTGGATGGATGTGGTGAGTAGAGAGTGTGAACCAATCGAAACCATGGGGGCTGTTGAGATTACCCCCATAGATGTCAGATTTGCAATCCGTTCGGCCCATAACTGGAAAAGTCCTGGACCGGACGGATTGCATAACTTCTGGTTGAAGTGGTTTAGATGTTCACACTCTGTACTCGCCACACAATTTCAAGAAGCCCTCGAGCTTGGGTCTCTGCCAAGTTTCATGACGACTGGAGTCACCTTCCTGCTCCACAAATCTGGTAGTACCGCGGAAGCAAAGAACTACAGACCCATAACGTGCTTAACTACCATCTACAAGCTCCTTACGTCCATTCTGACCGTAAAAATTAATGCGCACATAGTTGCAAATAATATTTTGGCTCCTGCTCAGAATGGATGTAGGGTTGGGTCCCGCGGTACTAAGGAGCTCCTCCTCATTGACATGACCATTAGCCAGCAGATCAGGCGCAGCAAGGGGAACCTCTCCGCTGCATGGATAGACTACAAGAAGGCCTATGATTCGGTGCCTCATACATGGCTGGAGAGGATCTTAGAGTTGTATAAAATTGATGCAACTTTGAGATCCTTCTTAGGTACATGCATGAGACAGTGGATCACAGTTCTTCGTCATCCAGGTAGCGGACGGGATCCCTCTGCTCCGCAAGATCTGATTCGCATAGAGCGGGGTATTTTCCAGGGTGACAGTCTGAGCCCCCTATGGTTCTGCCTGGCACTGAATCCTCTTAGTACTCTGCTAAAGGATTCAGGGCTAGGCTATCGACTTCGGAGAGAGGGTGGTATCGTTTCTCACCTGCTGTACATGGATGACCTCAAACTTTTCGCGCCGAGAAAACCAGAGCTGCTGACTCTGTTGAATATCACACAGATATTCAGCAGTGCCATCAGCATGGAGTTCGGTGTCGAGAAGTGTGCGGTCATGCAAGTACGGCGGGGGAAAGTTGTAAATACTACAAACTTACAGCTTTCCGATACGATATCCCTTAGATCTCTTTCCGATATCGAAACCTACAAATATCTCGGTATGTCAGAAGCGTTAGGTATAGTAGACAGAGACATAAAACAGTCGGTGAAGGAGCGATTCTTTTGCCGCCTGACTAAAGTACTCAATAGTCTTTTGTCGGGTGGTAACAAGGTTCGAGCCTTCAACGGCTGGGTTATGCCTCTGCTCATCTATACTTTTGGCATATTGAAATGGACTCAGACTGAACTTGACGCCCTTGACTGTAAGGTTCGTCAACTTCTTACGACACATAGAATGCGACATCCACGCTCGTCGGTAATGAGGATGTACATCCCGCGGAAATGTGGGGGCCGCGGCTTTTTAAATGCTAAGACCCTCCATAACCACGAGGTGTGCAAGCTCAGAGAATACTTCATCCATGCCGACAGTGAGATGCATCGTGATGTCGTAGCAGTTGACAAGAACCTTACCCCGCTCTCACTGGCTAAGGAGAACTGGCACAAACCTACGGTGCTGAGTGCCCTCGACCGCAAGGTTGTATGGGAGAGTAAGGAGCTGCACGGACGGTTCTACAAAGCCCTTACAGGGCCTGATGTAGACCTACTCGCATCCGTGAACTGGCTACGTTTCGGTGACCTCTTTGGGGAAACCGAAGGTTTTGTCTGTGCGATTATGGATGAGGTAATAAAGACGAACAACTACCGAAAGTATATCATGAAGGATGGAACCGTTGACATTTGCAGAGCTTGTCATCGTCCCGGTGAATCCCTCAGACATATACTTTCGGGTTGTTCGCACCTCGCTAACACTGAATACTTGCACAGACATAACCAAGTAGCAAAGATCATCCATCAGCAGCTTGCTCTCCAATACGACCTTGTCGGTCCAGAGGTTCCGTACTATAAGTACGCACCGGTACCGGTTCTCGAAAATGGTCGTGCTACGCTCTACTGGGACCGCTCTATCATCACGGACAGGACTATTCTTGCGAATAAACCTGATATCGTCTTGGTAGACCGGTCGGAACGCCGGGCGATACTTGTTGACATCACCATTCCACATGACGCTAATCTCGTGAAGGCCGAGAAGGACAAGCTTAGCAAGTACCTTGACTTGGCACACGAGATTACCGCTATGTGGGATGTCGACTCAACAATTATCGTTCCGATAGTCGTTTCAGTGAACGGTCTTATAGCGAAGAGCCTTGACCAATACCTTAAGAGGCTCTCGCTAGGCAGCTGGATCAAGGGTCAGATACAGAAGGCGGCTCTCCTGGACTCGGCACGCATTGTGCGGAGGTTCCTCTCTCTGCAGCCCTAGCCACTGACCGTTTGAGCCTTGCCCCGCGGTCGGTGGTCCACCATTTTGGATATATTTTTTACTATAATGTTTTTTTATATTATTTTTGTACATAGTAGATTAATAATGTTTTAAATTTTATAGTAAAAAATGTATTTTTGATGAGTTTTAAAATGAATAAAGTGTCATAATAATAAATAAATAATGTGGGACGTAATCACACAGCATCATGTAGCCCCAAACTAAGCAGAGCTTGTATTATGGGAACCACATGATTGATATAATACACATATAATTTTTGTTTTGTAAATACATACATATAATACATAGAAAACACCCAGACCCGAGACAAATATCTACAGAACATGCAAACATACTTGAGTCGCTTTTACTCGTAGAAAACTGAAAACTTCGTGGTTTCCCGAAAAATACTCTCGTCCGTCGTGATAATGATGATGATGCATCACTACCGTGAGTGCGCCTTGGAAACGAGCCGAATGTTTCAAAACCCTCGTCAGTGTTCCAATTACCGAGAATTCTTCTACCATTCAATTTTATTTTATTAGTAACAATATCTAAAACGTAAATAAATTAAAAACAAGCACGCCAAAATAACGCTCTATTTATAATTTGTCCAGCCCGAGTGCAAAAACAATTTTAATTTGATAAATTTGTTTTTGCACTCGGGCTTTAATTTTTATTTTATTTTAATGTTTAATTTGATAAAGTTCCGAAAAATAATAAACACTACTAGAAGGTAGCATTGCTTTTGGTCTGGCAACACCTTTGTTTACATTACAGAGATTTTTATTTAGACTATATGTGGGGCGGCTCCCATACAACGGTAAGGAACCCTTCGTGCGCGAGTCGCACTTGCACTTGGCCGGTTTTTGTATGATGTCATTGGAGTGGCCACATCCGAGTCAGTGGTCAGCGCTCACTGCTTGTGGCCGCATTTTGTCGCTCGCCTTGCGCGCACACTTGGCATCAGTCGCCATAATAACTGACGGAACGAAGGGAATCTAGCCAAAAGTCGTGGCCGAGTGTGGCGATTTGTGGCCGACAGTCAGCCACTATTGGAAGCCGCGTCCAGTGGCTGGACTGAGGCAATAGTAGCCGCTCTTAGTGACACCTTGAGTGGCTGAATTTGCGGCAGGCCTTAAGAGCTTGTCCAGAAGGAGCGATTTACCATTAAGGACATACATCTCATTCCACGTGATATTTCGCCAGCCTGATTGGCTATGCGCGTGGAAATGGAATGCTCCATCTGGACTAGCGCTGAGACAGATGACAACTATAGTCTTTATGTGAAAACTCTCATAGAATTTTTCACTTGAAAGGAAACATTTGAACACAAAATGAAACAAGCGTGCGGAATTAATTCATCAATGAATCAATCCAGTGATGATGTTGGATATTTTGATTCGGCATGTTTCACTCCACTACGAACAAAAAATGAACAGTCTGCTGAATACGGAGAGAACGGATTTTTTTACGGGTCCTGTAGCAGAAGGACGTCAGATCAAACAAGCAGATGAATGTTCTTTTCTATATCATTCCAAATGAACCGTTTGACATGGATAAAAGAAAAATAAAATGAAACATTCACTCTAGTGAACTATCACTCTAGTGAACTATCACCCAAGTGAAGAGTCTGATTCCACCTTTAGTTCCAGACTAAGAATAACGCATAATCTTCATCTTCATCCTATATTAATCCACTGCTGGACATAGCCATCTCCAAGTAAGCGCCACTGAGCCTGATTTTCGACTCTCCGCATCCACCTTCTGCCAGCCAGCTTCCGCAAGTCAATGTTCCACGTGGCCAGGGGACACCCTACACTAACTTTGCCAAGACTCTGTCTTCACTCTAGAACTCATCTACCCCAGCGGTTATAGGTTCCTCTGGCATATGTGACCACTGACCAGCCCACGGACAGTGAAAGCTAGTTTTAAAACAATAATTTAGTAATAATTGTTTCTTGATGACGAGTCATCAATGGACCAAGCAACTATTGCATAAAATAAAATAATAAACACATACAGTCTCTATCAGATACAGAGCTTCCTCAGGTAAGAGGTAGAGTGTTCCATTGTTGTTGTGTCCCATATACTGCCAGTGACCACCAACTTTCTGTGTCACTTCAGCCAATTTCAGGAGATCTGACCATTCCGCATGGCTCAGGGCACCACTGTAACAATACGAAAATCCATCAAACTATTCCTTCCTTCTTCGTATGAGATAGTGGTCAGCTTTGGTGTTGGCCACACCCAGACACACTCAATAAAATGTATAAAACAAACAAGACAAGACAAAATTCATTTATTCAGTAGGAACTGTATAGTACACTTTGAAACGTCATTTTTTTTTAATTTACCACCAATTCGTAACGTGACCAAACAGAGAAGAATTGGCAAGAAACTCTGCTTGGCTTATATTTTTTTAACGTCGTACTTAATATCTATTACATTGTTTTTGATGGAGTTGGAGGCAGTTTCATCCCAAGCTTTTTCGTCATCTAAATAATCAGATATTTTATAATAAGCTTTATTACATAGATTACGTTTAACAACATTTTTGAATTTATTTACAGATAGATTAATCACATCATTTGGGATTTTGTTAAAAAATCGTACAGACATCCCTTTAAAAGATTGACTAACTTTATGGAGCCTTACAGTGGGAACAGCTAGTTTATCTTTATTTCTAGTGTAAACATTATGATAGTCGCTATTTTTCTAGAACATGTTAATATGTTTTCGGATATACATTAAGTTTTCATATATATATTGGCACGGCACTGTCATAATATTTATTTCTTTAAACTTAGTTCTAAGTGATTCTCTGGGGCCCATATTATAAATTGCACGAACAGCCCTCTTGTGCAACACAAATATGGTGTTGATATCTGCAGCATTCCCCCACAACAAAATGCCATACGACATAATGCTATGGAGGTACCTGAAATAAACTAGTCTAGCCGTTTCTACGTCAGTAAGTTGACGGATTCTTTTGACTGCGTATGCTGCAGAACTGAGTCTGTTCGACAACCCATCTATGTGAGCGCCTCATTGAAGCTTATTATCTAAAGTTATGCCTAAAAATACAGTACTGTCCACAAGATTTAGATCTTCATCTTTTATTTTAATGTTAGGTTTAACTTGTTTAATATTTGGTAATATAAATCTCATACATTTTGTTTTAGTCTCGTTCAGTAATAAATTATTTACATCGAACCAGTTAACAACTTTCGCTATTGCGAGTTATTCTACATATCTTAGATCTGCTAAAAAAAAAGAATCTGCTAGAAACGGGTTCCAACCCCCATCTCCGGAACCAAAGTCAACTTCACCTACATGTAGGTGAAGTTGACTTGCTGACTCAGCCCCTGCTGTATAACAAACGGGGCTCTGGCAGCCAGCTGATTGCGACATAGCAAGACTATGCAAGACTGTCAACAGCATTGGGGGTGTGAGAAGCTGTGCCCTGTCATTCCCAACCGCATGCCCAGAGTGGAATAATAAATAATGAATAAATAAATATTAATTATTGTTATAGCATCATAATTTTACATTACTTACCGTTTGCTAATTACTGACAAATAAATGTAGTTCCTTACTCACAACCACTTCATAAAGTTAACATCTTGGAGAAGGCAGGCAGGAGATGGACCGAAATGAGGAAAATCATTGAGGATGCCAAGACCCACAACAGGTAATATGCCCATTCACTTCTTGGATGGGTGACCATTTAGTGGCATTTAGATTTGAGCACTTCCAATTTTTCAGTCGGTAAGCTATGTCAGAGGCCTTCGGGCTGCCGGAAAAACTCCAACACCAGAGTTGGCCACTAACTCATACAAAGAAGACTTGCAAGAGAAGTCAAACAGTAAAAAGCAGTAAAAAAAGTGATGAACATACTTACACTTTATCAACTCTTTCAGCTGCCACTAACATCTTCCTCGCCTCCAAAGCGGTTTGAATCTGCTTGGTCTCCAGCCAGGAGCCATTTGGAGAAACCTCCTTGATGCCGACCTCGGGCAAAATGCAATCCGATACATTTTTTCGTTTTGTTACAATTTCTTCGCCCCTGAAAAACAACAACAGCATCTACTTAGTACTTTTTCATAGGTTTTAGTGACGAGCAACGAATGAAAAGCTTTTATGTCTATAAAGATGAAATATTGATTTGAAAAACGCAGTTTTTATCACGTTTTTTTCTAAATTTGGAAAAAGTCAGACTCACGATAGCATTCGTAGTGAACGGGCTTCCATATTTTTTTATATCTATCAGATTCCACGTAGCGGCATGGGATAGGACATTGTTTTGTATAAAAATTAATATTTTCAATTTCTGCAAATTACAAACTCGCCCAACTTGTCCGCCTGCCAATGAATCAGTGTTGCCTGTTGCCGGCAGCAAAGTTGCACTTGCCAGGACCCTTCAGTCATAAGTTACGTTTCGTTTCCTGAAATGTTACATTTTTACTACAAAAGTTACATTATCGTTTTTAACATTGAAAAACCCCCCCAAAAAATGTGACTTTCGCAGATTGGAAGCTTTTTTTTTCATATAATCTACAGTCAAAAACACAAATGGTACGGATCCGTCACCTTGTCATTAGGCCCTGGTTCCTGAGATACCCTGGCCGATGATCGCAAGCTGAACCGGCACCCAATATAGTCAGTGAGTAAGGGCGATTAGTATCATAAATAACTTTACTTAACAATGCGTAGTTATATACCCTTAGGAAATTATAGTTGCTGCTGCCGAACCGTAAACAAAATCGGCGGGCGTAGCGAGCCGCAATTTTTTTTTAGTAAATGTGTACAAAAGAAACAAGACAATGAAAACGCTTGCAATTTCTTACCTAGGTAACTAGTTCAATTTCAAGGTTCAAGTTACATATGTAACTGTAACACTACATGAAAAATACAAAGTCGGAGAGAGGAGCGTGCCGCGTTTTATTAGTATAGCTTACTACGCGATTGTGTTTTAATTCGTCATTGTTGCAAACTTTTTAAGGTAGGGTACGATAGTTTTGAGTATTGCACCCTTATTGGTAAACAAATTAGTGCAGTTAAGTGCGATGAAGAACCAAAGGTAAGCAACTAAATTGGCGAGTGGAGCGAGCTGCGAAGTATGCAAAGGAATACAAAATATAAAAAAGAAAACTACGATTTATATCTGGATGTTATCCTAATAATTAATAAATACTAACCTGGCAAGACTCAAAACTTGTCATGGTCTGGTCATAATTTCTGCGCCCTGTGCCACGACCCCGACCTATTTACGGCACTCAGTGAACCACCAGGCCAGGCGGCCATCGATTCTTTCACCCAGCCCAGATGGGCTACGATGAGAATGGAAAAGAATGTTAGTAAGTAATACTAGTATCGTATCCGTTGGTATAATATACCATACTAAAAAATACCTGTTTTAAGAGTTTGTCTTGGATAGACAAGATACACTCGCCAGCCGCTTAGCATTGCGGCGCAAAATTCAATTATTATGCTTATTTACGTCGTGTAGATACCTATTCAAAGGAACTTTTTATTCTTATTTCTATTCTATTCTAATCAGTAACCCAACATCCTGGGATGGGTACGGTGGCCCACCTGGCTTCCCCTCTATATACGGTATATGTATGCCTATGTCGGTAGGAGACAAATTGATGTCAGCAAAATGGCGGAAAATAAGGGACTCTATGATGTCTAATAGTTTATTTAATCATTATGATAAAACAGACTCTTGTTTCACTTTGTTACTTACCATACAATAACTTCACAACAAACAAACATCACAACGAAACAAAAGAAATCACAATTAGCCATGTTTGTTTGTTTCGAAATAGAGAACGGCGCAAACTCGTGAAGTAGAACGAAAAGAAAGAAGTAGAGAAACGTGCGCGTACACGCTCAATGCTCAAGCAAAATCAAGTTTTAATCCATACTGGATACGTTTCATATTGTCATGGCACGTTCTATTCAGAGCCACAGCTCTGAGTGTGTTAAGGAGTGAAATTCTTTTTAGATGCGCCAGATATTTTTTTTTATGGTACTTGAAGATGGAAGTAGCATATGGCCCACCTGATGCAAAGTAGTAACCATTACCTATCACAAAGCATTGCATCGTAGATCACGTTTGTTGCAACATGCTGTGTCCGCCTGTAATTGGTTTCTATGTCAGAATGAAAACTTTGTCAGTTTAACTGTACAATGTGTTGATATTTAAGCTATTGGCGTTCCTATTAAATAAATAAACATGCTCTACGATGCAACGCCCAGCATCCATCATGAGAGAGGCATGAAGATGATAAGCCTGTAATTCCACCGGCACCCACGCCCTTCAACCGAAACACAGCACAGCTGCTTCAAGGCTGAAATAGGCATGGTGGCAGTAGGGTTCACGGCAGAAATAGGCATGGTGGCACTACTTCCCCGGATGAGCCCTTCACAAAGAACTCTACTACTACTAAAAAATTTAGGTACGTTCTATTTGAATGCGTTCGTAAACAGTTTGCAATAAAAATCTAGTATTGCAAATCTCGTTTATATAAATTGATAATATATATTAATATATATTAATTGATTGATATTTAAATTGCAATGAATATAAGAATTTGTCACATGTTATGTGAGGGGGTCAAAAGATACTAAAAATGTAAGTAATGTAACCTTCTGGCAACGCTGAATCAAACAGCCAGCCAAGTTTGTTTGTTTCGTTCGAAACCGCGACGAACGAGGCTGAACGAGGCAAACTCACGTACGCGTACACGCTCAATCAAAATGAGTTTTAAATCACACAGTATACGTTTCAAATTGTCATGGCACGTTCTATTCAGAGCCATCTTTGAGTGCATAGATTAAGTATATATAGCTTTCTATAGTATATATAGTTTTCTCTGTCTAGGTTTGAGTGTGATAAAGAATGAATTTTTTTATGCTCGCCAGGTTTAAGTACATTAGGTTTAAGTACGTTCAATTTGGATGCGTTCGTAAATAGTTTGCAATCAAAATATTGTATTCAAAAATTTTATTTTTCAAAAGATACGTAAATTGCCATAATTTTTAGAATTTGTTACATGTTACGGGCGGGGGTTAAAAGATACGTAAAATGTATGAAATTTAACCATCTGGCAACGCTGGCCGGCATTCAAACAGAAAAAAATCCGAAATATGACAAAATAATCCGTTTTGTAAAAATGCAAATATATTTCCAAAAAACATCCAAATAATCCTAATTTATCTTTCCTGCCTCATCATCAGACAACGATCACCGCAATTAGTATAAGCTACTAGTTTTGCCCGAAGCTTCGCTCGCATTGAAAGTTATTTTCATAACCGGGAACAGAGGGCTTACCACAGATTTTGATTATTATTATTATTATTATTTGGTTTTACGTTTTGTTTTTCTCGGCTAGCCGGACAGGATTGATGGCACGGGCCTAAGCCAAGTGTTCATCAATTGGGTTAGAAGTGGACGACGCAGTAGGCCGTATGATAGATGGGGGTGTATTTGTGTGGATGTTTTGAAGCGGGATATCGGAATCAAATTGCAAGAACTTTCTTACTAGTCTACATGTGTTTAATATCACTGCTTTTTGCAGTAGTTGGTAAGTGCTTGGGGGTAGGTTTAAAGAGTTAAGGGATTGATGAAGTTGTTTGGGTATTACTCCAGTTGTTGATAATACTATAGGGACTATTGTAACCTTTTGTAGATGCCACAGTCGAGTTATTTCGTCTTTTAATTCAATATATTTAGTTAATTTTTCTGCTATTGTAGTCTGTAAGTTATGTGTATTTGGTACGGCTATGTCTATAAGATATCCTGTTTTATTTATTTTATTTATTATTGTGATGTCTGGCCTATTGAAATGAATTGTTCGATCGGTCAGAATGGCACGATCAAAATACAATTTCGTGGTCGCGTTTTCCAACACCGTTTCAGGGTTGTATTTGTAGTATGGCACTACAGATTCTATTAGTTTGAATTGGTGAGCTAATTTTTGGTGAATGATATTTGCAACTTGATCGTGTCGATGTTTATAGTCTGTCTGGGCTATTGACTTACACGCGCCTGTAATGTGTTGGATCGTTTCTGGAGAACTATTGCATTTTCTACAAGAGTCAGTGGTTAAATTCTTAATTATATGCTTTCTGTAATTTTTGGTTTCAATTACTTGATCCTGTATTGCAAGCATGAAGCCCTCCGTCTCTGGGAAAAGTTCGCCTCGATTAAGCCACGCGTTCGACGCTTCTTTATCGACATTAATTTGGCATAAATCTTGGCAGTGTCTTCCATGTAGAGACTTCTGGGTCCATTCTAGGATTTTGTTTTTGTCATCAATCACCTTTTCATTCTTTTGTTCATTTTTATCTTTTAAATTAAGAGGTGTAAAATTTTGGTCGTTTTGTGCTATTAATTTATGTAGTATGGAAGATGTAGATTTGGTAAAGAAGTATTGTCTAAGACTTGTGATCTGTCTGTTGTGTAAGTTTAAAATATCAATAAGACCCCTGCCTCCTTCTTTCCTTGGTAGAGTTAACCTTTGCAGGCACGATCTTGGGTGGTGTTTGCGGAATTTAGTCATTGTAGTGTTAATTTTACGTTGTAGGGATTTTAGGTCTGTTTTGGTCCAGTTGATTACACCGAAAGAATAAGTGAGTACTGGTATAGCAAAGGTGTTTATTGCTTTAATTGTATTTCGTGAATAGAGTTGTGTTTTAAGTATTGTATTTAACCGATGTTGAAATTTTTGTTTAAGTTCTTGTTTAGTTTCTTTAGAGTGTATCTGACGTGATTGTGCGTACCCTAGGTATTTATAAGTGTCTTGTTCATCTAATGGTTCTATGTGTTCTCCTGTCTCTAAGGTGTATTGGTGTTTATAGTTCTGTCCTGCTCTAACTGAATTTATTTTGCATTTATCTATACCGAATTCCATTTTTATGTTGTTTGTGAATTGTTCAGTCAGGTTAGCTAATTCGTCAAGTTGAGACTCAGTTTTTGCATATAACTTAATATCGTCCATATACAGCAGATGATTTAAAATGCATTTTTGTGTATCAGTTTGTTCGTCATCAGTAGTTGAACTTGTTGCTTTTAAAGGAATTCCTAATGAAGTTGCATTTAAAATGTTGGAAAGGGGATTTAGAGCGAGACAGAACCATAGTGGACTAAGTGCGTCTCCTTGGAAGATTCCTCTCTGTATTTTGATTGGGCTGGTATCTACTGTTTTGGTTGGAGTAGTCAGTCTAAGTACAGTGGTCCAGGTGCTCATCAAGACCTTTAGGAAAGTAATTAATGTTGGGTGTATTTTGTAAATTTCTAAGACTCTTACAAGCCATGAATGGGGTACAGAATCATACGCTTTTTTGTAATCGATATACATAGTAAACGAATCGGATTTAGTTTTTTGAATGTTTTTTAGGATTACGGAATCTACGATTAATTGTTCCTTGCAGCCTTGGCTAAATTTCCGGCACCCTTTTTGCTGTTCAGCTAAAATGTTATTGGCATCAATGTGTTGATATATCAATTCAGATATACAGGATGTGATGATCTTGTATAAGGTCTGCAGGCAGGTGATAGGCCTATATTTTGCTGGGTTAGCAAGGTCATTGTGGTCTTTCGGTATCATGAAAGTTGTACCTGATGTTATGAAGGATGGTATTGTTTCGGGGTTTTGAATGAAACTATTGATGTAATTATGTAGATAACCATGTATTGCTGTGAATTTTTTGTACCAATAGCTATGAATATGATCTGATCCAGGTGCTTTCCAGTTATGTAGTCGAGAAAGTACTTTATGAAATATCTGTGGGGATATGTATTCGAATGTCATTGCTTGAACGTTCTTGTTGTTGTGTGTCAGTTCTGTTTGTATCCAATCAGCCTGATTATTATGTTCTATTGGTTGTTCCCATATATTTGCCCAGAAGTTATGTAATATGTTTGGTTCCGGTGTGAGATGATCGCGATCATTTGAGTGGTTTTCCTGGACATTCGTCGTTGCCTGTCTAATATTGCGATAGAATAGTTTTTCATTGTGGGTGAATTGAGTGTTTTGTTGTTTTCTTTGGGTGCATGCTTTATATCTTTGAAGTCGACCTGTTACGACTGAAAGTTTTTGTTTCAGTGTGTCTAATATGTGTGTTGCTTCTGTATTTGGTTCTTCGTGTATAGTATGAATTTTGTATTGTTCCATGATACGATTTACATGTTTGATTACTTTTTTACTTCTGTTGCCGTTGATGAACTGTGTCATTCTACCTATTTTTGATCGTAAATCATTTAATTTTCGCTTTAGTCGTCTTTGCCAGTTTGGTATGTATTCTTTTTTGGGGCCTTGGTTTATTTCTCGTGCCTGAAGGGTTATTTTAGCTCCATTAACTTTAGCAGCAGTCCATGCTGCACTGTATATAACCGTCTGGATTGTATGAAAGTCAGTGTCTTTATTGATGTTTTCAGGGAGAACTATCTCGTTAAGGTAATTAACTATCCTTGAAAGGTTTTTGGAGGGTTTTTGTTTGGGGATATAAATTCTATTTGTAGGACTGGTTTCTACATAAAATTGAAATGCCTCTTGAAAAGTTTCATCTATTAGTGGGACTCTTTCTAAACATGTTTGCGAGTTAGACGAAAGCTCCCTTATAATGTCTGTTTCAATGCTATGTGTTTGTTCATTAGGAGGGGCTTCATCTGTGGTGTTCAAATTAAAGTTCTCTGTTAATTGTGTATCAGCGTTATTGTTGTTATTAGGATTGTCGATGGTCGTTTCACCAATGTTGTTGCTTATGTTTAGGTTATTTTGTCCTAGTTCTTGAGCTATTTCTGATCTTAATGAGTTTAATTTATCAATTTTAATGTATTTATTGCTTATTATTGCTCTTCTCTGGTCAGCTATCCGTTGTTCACTTAGATGAGCAAGTGAAGGGAAACTGTGGATAAAATCATCGTACAAGGGTTTACGGTATGCCGTTTCATTTCTGCCTAGATCTGTGACTCGATAATATGACCGCATTATAGCTTCGTTGTGTTCATTGGTCCATCTCATTCGAGGGTGTGTTCTTTTTTGTATTATTGGTGTTTCAGAGGTTGTGGGAGGCTCTTGTGTAGATTGTGTCGATGTTATGAATTGTTGTGTATGACTAATGAACGTTTGTGTATATTGATGTTTATTTTGTAATTGATTAAGCTCTTCTTTGACTTCGTTGTGTATCTCATCTATTGTTTTTTGTGGTAGTAGTTTGTTACGAATTATAGCTCTGCGTTGGTCTCCTACTCTTTGCCGACTAACCTGCATATTCGGGTATTTTTCAATAAATTTCAAGTGCAACGGTTCTAGATAAGTCCTTGTGTCAGTATCGAATGCAGTTAGTAATAGGTAAGTGCGCAGTATGAATTTGTTCATTTCAGGTGTCCATCGTCTACGCGTACTATTAGCGCTCGTAGTGGGTGTAAGCTCAGTGTCAAGATGGACATCTTTCACAACACTATCGAGCGTGCTGGTGGTGGACAATCTAGTTGTTCGTCTTGTCATGTAAGAGGGACGAGTCGAAGGTATGGATGAGAATAGCGAACTGGTATCATCGCCCGTGGAATCGGCTGTAGCTTCTACGTTATGAACCCGCCTGTTCAGTTCACAGCGACCGGCTGTAACAGAATTTTCGGTGAGAGTCCGCCTGCTCAACGTCTCACCGCCGATGGTTCGCATGCTGTAGCATCCAGCATCGGCTCCAGATGCGCCCCGGCGGTCCCCGGGAAGCGGCCGTAAATTATATTTTCTCCTATTGTTCATCTCCATAAAGGGTTACCTTTGCCTTGTTAGCCGCGTAAGTTTTTTGTACAGTTGTACAGTACGCGTGTCCGCCCCCCACGTGGCTTGATGTTCAGCTCGGACGTAAGGTAGGGTTTTAGGGGGCTTATTATTATTATTATTATGAGCCTGAATTGTCCCACTGCAGGGCAAAGGCCTCCCTTCCTTCTTTCCACTCTTCTCTATATTGGTGTGATTCATGAAGGAAGGGGTTTGGACCATAACCCACCACGCTGGTCCAGTGCGGGTTGGTGGGTAGGGCGCCAGAGCCTCGTTTGTTGGTCGGCAGGGCGCACCACGGGCCGGTGAGGTTGGCTTGGATTCCGTAAGATGGTATTAGGAATCCCTTACGCCCTTTGATTTAGATAGTTTTCGAAAACTTTATAAGTTTCGGTATCTTTCCATACATTTTCGTAGTTCATGCACGTTTCCCTAGAGGCGCTGTACTGAAAATGTATGGAAAGATACCGAAACTTAGAAAGTTTTCGTAAACTATAAAAACCTGTGGTAAGCCCTCTGTACTTTATTTTTGGATGAAAAGTTAGGCCTACATCTGATTTTGTACACCTGACATCATGTAAAAATTTGAATTAAGTTAAATTGAGTTGAATTAAGTGAGTGAGTCTTTTTTTAATTTACACCAATTCGTAATGCGACCAAAAAGAGAAGAATTGGCAAGAAACTCTGATAAGCTTATATTTTTGTAGAGTAGGTTTTGTACTTGAGGCGTGAAAACGACACAAACAAACTCGCTTTCGCTATAAAATTAGGTTAGATTCATTGAGTTCATTCCGATATACCTAAATACAGTACCGAAATTGAAATGCTGAATATAAAGCACTGAATTTGAATGTCGAAGCAACTCAGATATGTTTCTGGTAAGCGCGATTTTTTTTTACAAATACTACAAACAAGACTAAAAAACAACAAGAGGAAACTCAATTAGAATAATAAACTACATAATTAGAAAATTGAGTTTCCAACATCGAAACAATTTAGAAAAGTAGTCAGTGAGTGCAGAGTACCACATTTTTTTTACAGAAGTGCTTGATTAGAAGCATAGAGTTCACGAGTTCAAAACAAGACATAGCTTCAGCTGGCGAGTAAAGCGGGCCACGCAATTTTTTAAGACTGCAACAAACAGGAGAGCTGCATGTAAAACACCAAATTAGCAATGTTAAAACAAGCCGCAATTTTTTGTATAAATACTTACTACAAACAGGCAAGGCAAGATGGAGGGCAAAAGATCACGAGGCTGCTCTCCCATGCGATGGTTAGACCTAATCAAATCTTTATATCTATCACACAAACCTGTGACTGAATGTTCCCGTCAATCTACTGATAGAACTCAATGGAGGCATATTACAAGAGCCGCCATTCAAACTCGACCTCTTCTTCGAACACACTGAGAAGAGTGTCCGACCTACGAAGACTACAAACAGAAGTTCTCCGACATCAAAGTAGTCAGCGAGTGCATTTTTTTAAAACTGCGTCATAGAGGAGTGCTTCATTAGAAGCACAGAGTTTGCGACTTCAAAACAAAGTGGAAATTTTGCTGGCAAGTGGAGCCAGCTGCGCAACTTTTTAAGACTGCAACAAACAGGAGTCCTGAATGTAAAACACTGAATGAGCAATGTTAAAATAAGCTTGAAATGTAGATGGCGAGCGGAACGACCCGCATTTATCATAAAAGATGATCCTGGATCGTAAAGGTAGGAATTAGTATGACATGTAATGTAACAACAAGGATGAATGCAAAATCAACGAGCGGAGCGAGCCTTGATTTTTTTAGTAGTAGTTAAAATTGAATTTTCTCAAAGTAGGTACAAAAATGTAACTAATGTAAAAAAGTCCGAAAAAGTTCGGAAGACCTCATGATCCGAATAAAGTCCGCTGAGACCTGAAAAAGTTCAAAAACGGAACAAAATGTCCGCGCCAGCAACGCTGCAATGATTATAAATACTTTTCGTAAGAAGAGGAGATGGAACAACCTATAAAAAATAACATGCATGCTATTATACATCTTAGCAGGAATACCTCAAAAGTGCAATCAAAGAAAAAAAAACTTATGATTTATCAAAACATAGTGATGAGCGGCCCGGGTTTCGATTCAAAATGCCCGGCTAGCTACGCAGGGTTTGTATGGTAGGTATTTCAAACACAAAATAACAACTTTAATGTCTACCTTGTTGAGACACAACATACAATAATTACTCTAGTTATTCGCAAATTACTCCGTTACTCTCCGATCTCACTCCGCGTATCGTGCCAGGCGGCGAATATCTCGCCCGCTCCGAGAGATGGCGCTACTTGGTAATATTTCTGTGACAATTCAATTAGTTCTGTATCAATGCGCGAGTGCGCGACGCTTTATGACCCCGAGTCCCTCGCTAATTTTAAGTATTTTTCTCTAACACTATTATTTTTAATTTTTTAGTAATGTTTCATGGTTATAAATGTAATCTAGTACTTAAACCTTTTTAAATTAATCTTTGGAAACGAAAAAAAAACCCGCTTTTTTTACAAAATCACGATCATAATTAAAAAATGAAACCACTTTTGAGAAAACTAACATTTTTACTTAAATATTATATTTATTAGCTTTACATTAAAGACAAAAAACCCACACAAATTACCTATATTTATTTATAGTTCACATCCATCTAAAACTAACGTGATTTCGACGTGTGATACTATCCAGCACGACCCACGACCATGGAAGCTTTTAGTAATTTCTTTGTGGTACAAATTCATGAAATTAAATGTACTATTTTGTACCCTGGAAATAAAAATTTGTACTCTTATAGTTTTGAAGATACAGTAGAGGGATCCAGAATATGGCTTGCATGACTCCGGAACTTTTCTCACTTAAAAAAACGTGTAGCTGTATATGAAAATCTATCCACATCAATCTATATATTATCATATAATATGTATAATATTAAAGTTAGATTTCCTCTCTGTATTCTGTGCCTCAGATAGAATATACAATTTCATAATTGTTTACAACTTTGAACCGTTCAGTGCTCTTTAGGAGATCGCGATGGTTCGCGACACCATCTAGCCGGAGGGCGTTTACATTACGTTTGCTGAGACGCGGTCTCGTTTACCCCAATGGTTGTTGGTTCTTCGGCAGATATAACCAGCATAATATTCTCTGAGCTATGTTGACAACTTTAGTTCTATGCCTATCAGTGTTCTCGAACGTCAAAGTGCGATATCGGTAGAACTGTCCACAAAAATCGGTATATTTGTACCCAAAATCGGTATATGACAAAAAATATACAATATTCAATCAAATTTGTTTAAAACCGAGTGTGCTTGTGAAGAACTAAGTTTCTTAAGAGCATCTTTCCCTGATGTAATGTTATTTCAACTCTTACAATAGGCAAAGCTTACGCCCTTACGACTATCTTGCAGTCAGACTGAAAATTTTTCTTCCCATTCTTTTCAATATTGTAGAAATTTTATTCTTGTACACGGTTCCTCGTCAGACAACTTACTATTAACTTAATAATATTATATTTTTTCTATATTAAGATTAGGAATCTTTCTCTTCGAATTTAAGAAAATTTATGAAAAAATAAAATCTGAATTCCTGTTTCTATATTGAATGGCAATGAATTTTCGAGCGGGAAACCCTTAATAACATCCAGTTGTAGTTTTCCTTGAATATGTACTGTGATCCTTAAATAACATACTATACTACTTTACATCTATAATACTATTTAGGGATTTCCCTAAATTCTCTAAGGGATTTCCCATAACATAAACCATAAATGAAGAGGGCTGCCAACTTAAAAATGTACAATCGGTAGAAAAATCGGTATAATTTCCACGTATTCTCTGAAATCGTGGAAAAATCGATCCATTTCGGTATTTCGGTAGGACAGAGCCCATATCGGTAGAAATACCGAAAAATCGGTAGGTTCGAGACCACTGATGCCTATTTCCGATAGATGGCGTTACTTGTCCGTGTCGCGCATGTGTCGCACTGAGAATTTTTTTCACTACATATTCAATACAATTCTACTACTGCAATATCTTTTTAAATGGAGTCGATGCTTGATTTTGTACAGCAACATCCTACTCAATACCTTTGTTTAGCTTTCGCCCGCGGCTTCACTTGCGTGGTAGCCGAATAAAAATTAGCCTCTAAGACTGAGCTAATGTTATATGCTAAGCTAAATGTGCCAATTTTAAGTTTAATCCTTTTAGAAGTTATTGCGTGAATGAGAAACAAATATTTCACATCGTTTCTATAAATTTTTGCAATCATAATTTCTATGAATACTTATTATACATTCAAGTTAAACCCTGACGTTTTGAGTGCTAAATACCACATTATGCAGTAGATGAAGCTCGCCGTTGTCGACCTGTAAAGCCGTTTCAAAGATGACAGATGTTCACAGACTGACAGACAGACAGACGGACAACAAAGTGATCGTATAAGGGTTACGTTTTTCCTCTTCTGGCACGGAATCCTAAAACGTTTACGAGGATGTCGTACCAAAGTGCTTCCGTTGTCATGCAAAACAAACAAAGTGCTATAGACTTGAAAAAAAAAAGTGCTATATTTGAAGGTAGGTACCTTCCTAACTAGGTAGGAAGGCACTCAATTAGTTTTTACTTTCAGGCTTCAAAAAAAGAAGATTATTGTTATAATGAGACTATACGACCCGCCCGCAACCTTATTTCCGTGAACCAAATATAAATCGTAGTAGCCTTCGCAAAATCAGTAATTATGCGGTATTCAAAATCAAAATACGTTTATTCAATATGCACATAAACTACACTTTGAAACGTCAATTTTTACACCAATTAGTAACGCGACCAAAAAGAAAAATTGGCAGGAAACTCTGCTTGGCTTAAATTTTTTTAAGTCTTGTTTGTTACAAACTTTAGGCTCGCACACATATACGTTGAGTCCATCAATGCCTAGTTGTGGCCAAGGCTTGTATAGTACTTTTCTCAAATAATGCGCGGAAATTAAAACAAAAGAGTTCCTAGGCAGAACTTGTACATTTTTCAATAACAGCATTCTATTTTGCATTCTATTTGCAAGCCAGTTCGAAATTTAAATAAATCCTTTGATTAGTTACCTCCTTGGTTGCCATGTTTCGGAGTAAAAGATCGTTCCATTTTTAAATAAAAGATATGAGTTTTCATAGTAATTTATTTGGCCGCTATACACAACAATGAATTTTCATACAACTTTTGCTGGCCGCATGTATTGGGCCGGTACAGCAATTTCGATTTATCTCGAAGAAGGTTGTCAAAATAATGCTCTAATTTCCAAGCATGTTTGAGAAATAAGTATTTTATGTTCTATAACTTTTTTTTCGTAAAGTTCATAGTTTTGGAGTTAGGGCACTTCAAATATGTATGAAAATTACGTTTTCTGGATTCAAAAAGAAAGGCATTAAGAGCTAAAATGGTTGGAATTGGATTCTACGTATTTATATCAGTATTTTATGTTCTATTACTTTTTCGTTAAGTTCATAATTTTGGAGTTAGGACACTTTGTAATATATATGAAAATGTAGTTTTCTGGATTCTGAAAATAAGGTTATAATATTTTTTCATTATGAAGATTACGTTTAACAATATTTTTATATATTTACAGATAAATTACTCAAGTCATTTGGGGTTTTGTTAAAAAAGCGTACAATTTGCCCTTTATATGATTGACTTACTTTATAGAGCCTTACAGTTTTATTTTAAACAAAAAAACATAAAAACATTTATTTTCAGAGTTCAAGGTTTACAAAGTACTTTTTATGAACTATTTAGATTCATTACAGAGCATATAATAAGATGTATTGCTTAATACCATAAGACACTGTAGGTGATTAATGTAGTACTTTTTACTAAAACCTTTAATAATACATAGAATTAGTTTTCATAAATTGGTCTCTGGTGCCAGTCTCTCAAAGAGGGTGGATCAGAAACTTTTTTATAGTTTCGCCTACGAAGAAAATTTTCAAAGAAAAAAAAATACTTATTTGTATAATTTATAAAACTATGCTTGATGCGGAGAAACGAAAATCGGTCTCAATAGCGCTTACTGGGAGAGGCCTATAGTCCAGCAGTGGACTAATACAGGCTAAAGAAGAAGCGAACGTACGTAAGTAAGATCAGAAATATTATAACCATTTCCATATAAACTTTATTAGGTATGAAGAAGACTAAGTTCCTAGGTAGAAACTTCCTGGACGACCTCTGTGCGCAGTGGGCGACGGCCCGCTTGAAACGCAGAAGGTTGCTGGTTCGATTCCCTTCGCGAGACAAATGTTTGTATGTTCTACAAATATTTGTCTCGGGTCTGGGTGTTATCTATGCACAATATGTATGTATTTACAAATAAAAAGCGTATTATATTAGTCATGTAGTTCTCATAATACAAGATCTGATTTGTTTGGAACTAAAATAATTATTATGCTGTGTAATACCGTCCAGCATCATTATTATTTACTTAATTAGCCTCCTTCATACTAAGGTTTACCTATAGGACTACCTATGGTATCTATATAAACAGAACTACAATCATGTAACCCTACCCCTCGAATCAACTTCGCAGACTTTAATTCAGGCGGGCAGCAAAGCAACCGCGCCGTGTAGCGTAATCTACGAAGTTGTAGACCCTCGTAGTAGCTAAGTTGTAGCGTAGCATATCGCTACGCCTGACGACTATCGATTGCCCGAACCTAACCGAGCCAGCCCGACATCCCCCGAGCGAACCCGACCGTCCATACATAGCGGAAGTAATGAAATGTACAGAAGGATATGAACCGGAAAAATTGTCGCTCTCCTTTTTCTTCGCGTCTCATCTTATCCCGGGTCCCTAAAAAGCCTTCCTTTGTCGGTTTTTCCTTTCAGCGGACTACCCCGGGTAACGAATGGATGTTTATATGCAAGGCGACGTTTTATTGTCTTATCCGCTGCTTAAAATTCTTTAAATTTATTTTCAGCGTCGCGTCTTTGTACTGAACACATCGAATTTACATATCTTTGAATTTCAGAATGAAAAATAAAATGTCTGTCGCGCGCAGGTGACAAAGGGTCGTTGCTAATGCCGGGTAACTTTACCCCAGTCCTCTAATGGTTGAGTGTAATTAAAGTTCGAGGTAATTGGCTGTGCATGTCGAGTGGCTACTTGGGAAGTGTTTGGAGTCCCGTTGGAGGCTTGCGACCGCAGCCGGCGAGGGCTGGAGGCGGTTTAACGTATTGTACCTTCTTAATGCGAGCTTATAGCACGAGTGTGTCGCCTCCTTGCCTCCCTCTCGCCTCCGTCCGACGCGAGACTCGTAATTCAGTTCTTCATAGCCATTCGATCACACGCGCAAGCCGCAGGGCCGAACCTTAAATTTTTCCCAAATCTAAAATCTGCCGTTTTAAATAAAGCTGTGCTCACACCGGCCGATCGAAAGGGGACGGCAGGCGCGGCGGGGTGTCGGCGCACCCCGGATACGTACCGCGTTATTTATGGTATATTTTGACGTGCGCACTCGTTGCTAACTTCATTTCGCAGGATAATGGGGTGATGGATAGTGTTATCGGTCGCTATTCATGGTATACCGCGTTGAAATTGTGCATTTATTATACCCTAGTGCCGCGGAAATACCCATAAAATAGCCGGTTTACTGAAATTAGTGTTCTTGCAGTGTTTTTCTAGGAAGGAGCGACCGGCATTTCGTTCAATGCGGGGTTTTAAACGCGTTAAATACTGTCTCGTAAAAATAATACTAGTGTTGACTTATTAGAATTTTTAGATCCCAAGGTGAATATTCGTTTTGAATTGTTAAAGAGATCACCTACAAGCAGTAGCTGACAAAAATATTAATATTTAAGGTAAGTTTAAGTCTAGTTTTTATTCCTATATAAAATAAGTAAATAGGTAATAAAGTAGCTAAATAAGTAAATAACCAATTAATTACCTAAAAAAAACTAACATAACATCATATTTATAACCACTTATAACTATAAACAAAATAATAAATTGTGTATGTAAGACAATTAATAAATTATTTATGATTGGAAAACACTACTACTATCACAAGCTACTACGATTATTATAAACATTGAACTACGTTTTGTAACAGCGCCATCTATATCAACATCCTGTCAATGACGTTTTAGTTCCCGATCCTTCCGCAGTTAAAGGGGCGCCACAGTATCAACCGGCGACACGCCTGCAGTCACGCGGCGTTGACGTGCGGCGCAGCATGTTTGCGTGGGTGTAGATCGCATCGTGATAAACAATTTAATGTGTTTTCCTCCTTATCATCCAAACAAAATAGTGCACCGGAGCGATAGTAGCCATACGATTTACTACGCTCCGTTCGGAGTCAGTCATTGTTTACGTGTATCAGGAAATAAATGTTACTGGTGAAGAAGTGTGTGGTTTGTTGTTGCCGACATCGAGTGCAGGATTGTGGCCGTGCAGTGAAGGTCTAGGACCGGCATGAGGAAAATAAATGGTGAGAGTACTGCCCTTTGAAGATGAAGATGTATACTACTCACGCTTCTAACATGCATGTCACTTGAGTGTGCGTAACCGCTTGCAGATAAGGAACAAGTTGAGAGGTCAGCGGTAATGTCAACATATAAAGATTTGACATACCAAACTGCCAGCAAGTCATATGAGAAAAAAACTATTGGAAGCCAATAAGATAACCTTTTTGCAAAGGCGCTTTGCGATATTGTGTAAAGAACAGCGCGGGGCGCTTGTAATTTGATAGGGGAACGTTTTGTAATAATAATTGTGGGGGCTGTGTCTGCAGTGGCGAGAGCATTGACATTATTCGACGACCGCTGCATGTTTTTTTGAACCTTTTGTTATGTCGTGACTGCATTCGAATGGACAGTGTTGAAGAAAGAAGCCCTATAAAAAGTTATTGAGTAACGGCTTCAAATAAAGTTGCTCAAGCGTTGGAGCCGAAAATCATTAACCGTAGCAGATCCCATACAAATGGTCCATAAACGTAATCCGACAATGTTAGATGGGCTGCCGGCCGGCGAGCCAGTAGGTATGATTGCGAAACGATCTGTCTCCTCCAGTAGACAATGGTTTTCGTGCGTTGCTCAGTCTTTGCTTCAATCAATCGATAAATCATACGATACTTCGCTTCTGTAGAAAATTGTACAGATATTCACAAACCTTGGAGTCGTTTGAAATAACAATGAAAGATATTGTTTCAAATGAAAACCAAATCAACAGCTAAGCTTCATCATTTGAGAATCTTGCAAAATTTTAATGTACTAAAACTATGGTACCTACTACAACAAACAAGCCATATGCTGTGTAAACCTGGCCGTGCAGATTATGTTCTAAATTATAATATCGTTAAAACAGTAATCGAAGGTCACCTTTTAAATTATGATGCAACAAATCCGTGGAGACAGACACACTGTTTTGTATTCAACGCAGAATTGAGCATTAATGTTCGCATTTTGATTTACATACGAACGTTACGTATTGAAACTCGAGACGGGTATGTCTCGCTGTAAGATATATTGTTTGATAATGCGAGACAGACTGCGAGAACTGAACATCTATTTGTTTTGATAACACTCTTCACCAAAGTGGCTACGTATAAGCACTATATAAAGCATACACTATATAGCATAAGACTGATATTCAAAACTGAAACAATTGCGTCACGATTATAGTAAAAGATGTGTACATAATATACTATATAGGTACTTTACAGAACATTGAGGCATGAAACGGGATTATAAAGACACGAAAGAATGATGCAGAAGGTCGATGGCCGATGTTTAGATAATGTCTACTACACGTATGCAAGCGGAAAATCAAATAAACAGTCGCTTTCATCTCCGGTTTAAGCGACGATGCACTTCGCCAACCTTGCACTTGCCTGTGTATATGTACCTACAGCTGTAGGGCCGCAGTCATTACTCAGACATTCGAGGTCCCGACTTAATAACAATCCCTCCGTTATTTAATTTGCATTGTGGAGTGTAAGAGCCTTTGAGTTTATGGAAAGGTGCAATTTTTGCCTCTCGATGCTCTGTGTTTCACTTAATTGGCAAGTGAGACGAGGATATTCACTGTTCTTTTTAGTTGTTGAGTGCTAAGGTTTATCCATCTAGAGTTAAAATTTATCAGTGCAGTCATTATTCCTAGATTTTTTTTAAATGTGTCAGTTACAAATTACCCAATCGCATTTTTTGGTTTCAATATTTCGTGTGAGTATGAAGCATCGATATATAATATTTATTGTGTTACTATTTTATCTCAATGGTATGATGTAAGTTATTTTGATATTTATATGATGGCGAAAGCAAAACAATCATACGTCTAATAACCGATAATGTTCCTATTGATTTTACCACTGGCTTGGAACTCTCCGATATTGACAATGAGCGGTAGTTTAGACGATACTACGTGCTTTGAGTTGATGAGCATCCGACGTGACTTCAGTTCATTGCTCCAGTTTTTTGCCTCTTGATCTTGTGAATGAGTACGCAGACCTTGGCGCCGAGACAAGGATCTTGGCAGGATTTATGGCTACAAAAACGGTAATACGTGTCGGACATTGTTAGCCTACTTAGCGGAAATAAATGTGCCGATTTGTTCGCATTTGCGATAAAATCCTTCGATGATGTTGCGTGATAAGGTTGTCAAAACAAGATCACTCTCAGCAATAAATCAGCGTAACCGAGCGCGCGAAGCACCCGTGTCAGCGTGAATGTTTATTTTCAATACGTCGTACACATTAGGAGTAGGTACCTAGTTGCGGTGGCGCCGCGCGTGATTGCCATTTTGATTGAGATCTTATTGTAACAAATTGCCGCCCCAAAACACATATGACGACAATCATTGATTCTGCTCACTGTAGAAAGTTCTTTGCGTACCTACATGTATTTTCAAAGGTCTTAAATTCTAAAATGAAGTTTCAAGTATTTGCTAAATGGCTTAATACTTATAATAAAAATGTCTTATCCAAACGAAACAATAAAACAAAAATGCAAAAACGAAATAATAAAAAAAAATTGTGATCTTCCCACAGTAGGAAGTTAAGTAGGTGCCAAGCTAAGTTACAATAAATAGTTAGAAATAATTCTTAGAGAACTCTTGCAGCCAGTAAAAAACTATTCTCCAATTATTAATTTTTAGGTAATAATTTAATGTAGGTTGGATTTTTATTTTTATTTTCTAGGGGGATTCTGTTAACATTCTGTAAACATGGGGACCCATGTGGAATATTTTTAGTTTTGAGAAAATAATTAATAATCGGGTTCCGATTTATAATATCGGTCGGAATTTGTAACAAGCTGACAAGCAAAACACCAAGAAACTGCATTGTTCTCATTTAGCTGTTTTAAGCTAATGAAGAAGGTAACCGCCGAACAGTGTTTCTATGGCGCAGGTAAACGAGTTTGCTTGTCTCTTTCACCGTGGGGGCGGTGTGATATATTCAGGGCCCATTTAAATATTCCCAAGGGTGATAAGGGGAAGGGATGTGCGCCGGTTAATCAAGTAACGTGATCCATTTATCTGGAGCGCTCTTGATATGATGCCGTTGAACTTTGGAATATTGTTGGCTCATTTCGGAGCTGCCTTAGAAAGGTGGAATTGTACAGGTGAAAAGTTGAAAAGATTAATTTCTTTGTAAAAGTTTTGCTCTTAGTAATGACAGAAACAGCAAATTTCACTTCCACATTTCCAGTCCTTTTCAAGGCAAAATCGTAGTTTATTTTACTAACCGGACCCCATTAGATCGCAATGGTATTGAGACATTTCCTTTATATCTTGCTATAATTACTTGCGATCCGGATAAATTTTCTAGACATTTGTATTTTATTGACATTGAAAATAGGACCTGTTTGTTCCAAGGTTTATTAGATAGGTATGCATTTAGCTTTTATTATGAATACTTGATATCAGTTTGCAAGACTTTTTGATCTTATTGTTGCGAATCTACCTATGTTAAGTAGGTAAGTACGAAATAAGTTCTTGAAATTTTTGTGTCTATCATCAAACCTTATCCATATGATATCGCATAACATTTTATATAAAACCATTAAAAGCGTATTCAGTCCACAGCTGGACATATGCCTCTATAAAAAACGGATGTAAATGAAAAGTTATAAGTTAGTTAAGTACCTAAATTCTATCGATCGCAATGCAGTGAAATAGGGAACGGCGCGCAGTAGCCACGGTGCAGTTCTACTGCATTCGATCTATTTACAGGTTTATGAACACCGATAAACTTGGGGCACGTTGAACTATATCATGCACTGGGTAATGGGTTACTCTCTATATTCCTCGCTGATGGGTGCATTGGACCGCTGGAAGGCAAACAACCTAACTGCATGCATCTGTTATTTAAATTGTCAGCTTGATAGCCATCTATCTCCACACTATAACAGACTTCATTTGATCTACTTTAGTATGAAACAGATAACACCCGAAACAGGTAACCTTACCTACCAATTGAATAATGGCTTAGTTTTCTTCTTTTTAATAAGTTACATACATTTGCGGTGAGATACTTTATATTTATTTTGAGTCTTTTATTTTTATCGTAGGTAATAAGTGAAACCAAATAAACTTTCCCATTGAATAATGGCCAAGTTTTCTAATTTTTTTTTACATACATTTGCGTAGAGATACTTTTATTATTTATTTTGAGTTTTCTTATTATAAGCATTTTTTTTACAGCTGGCAATAAGTGAAACTAAATATATCATATAGTTTTGTTGCTTGTTATTTTTATAAGATCAATAAGATAGCGTAAAGCACTGATTCAGTAAACCCAGATCAACTTAAACCAAACACGAATATTATGATTATTAGTCGTTCAAACTTTTGATCTCTGGAATTTACTCATCAATCTAAGATGGTGTTAAAATACGTTCTTATCTTAAGCATTCTTTAATACCAGTTTACATTGCTGGTTATCGTCTTGAATAGCTTAGCATAATGTGACTCGTTCATTCGCCCAGGAAGTGACGTCATGGGCCTTACACACGTTTCCTACTCGGCGTCATTTCGACCTTCACCTAAAAGCCTTGTTATGTTTTTTCACTCATTCATAGCTTTAACCATCTACGGATTTGATGATTTGACGAGCGTGAAATAATAGAATGTATCGACTTAGATCCAAGAAACATTGATGTATAATTATTATTATCAACCTTCAATGTTCCACCGCTGTGGGCAAAGGCCTCTCCCCACTCTCCCATTCATCTCTCTCTTGTGTTAAGATGAAGAAAAGAATTTATTTGTATGTAACTTATCTCCAAAAAACCCATGATATTACAGTGTCAATCATTATTAAAATTTACCAAACAGGATCGATCATAAAACAAATCGTACGCGAAAGTTTGGATGTCAAACATGGTTATTTTGGGGTTTCATTTGACCCCATGCAAAAAACGAATCCGCATAATAAGAATAAAATAAGCCATATACATGTGTGTGTGTTAATCTAGGTCATAAGCAGTGTATATTCCAAATTTCATCCAAATCCCTTCAAGCGTTACAGAGTTGAGTGGGGACAAACATACTCTCTCTCTCACACAATAAACACACTTTTATAATATGAGTATTAATTACTGTGTTTTATATTTTAGTTTGCAATTTTAGTGTTTTTCAAGCTTTCACATCAACACCCACGTAGCCTAGGTTAGGTACCCTTGATCTCTAAATCCACAATGGCGAATACCCATCACTGTCAACAGAACAATAGCTTGGACGGAACCTGACCCCGAGGTCATGTTCGACAAATAAATAAGCATTTTGTATGACTTTCTTCACTGATTAACCGGGGTCGTGAGTCACGGAAATGTCGAAAGCTACCGTTCACAATGCTATGTTTCTTCAGCAATGTGTGTTATGTCTGCGCTCCCGGGATTTACATGGTGTTTTGATTGAGATCTTAGGATGTGCTTAGACAGTTCAATGGACTTGCGAGAGGTGACTTTGTTTGTAAACCACTTACGAAGTGACGTTGTGATGATTATCAAACTTATTAACTAAGTATAATGTAACACCTATCGTAAATTTCTATGTATAAGTCATATTATTATCATGATAGTTTAGAATTTGGTATTCGGTATCTTATTGACAAACCAAAAAATAAAACAATAACACCCAACCCAGCCTTGCTTTCTAAAACTCCTTGTTTTTTTAGGGAGAGAAAATAACAGCCTGTTTTTTTCTCAAAAAAAAAAAAATGCTTAAAAGGGGTTGTGTCTCGTATCCTCTTTTGTATAACGCACTCTCATAACAACTCCTTGCACCCAACGTTTACATAATTATATAGTCTTGAACATAGATATTTTATAAATAAAAAAAAATTATTCAATATTACCTACAAGTACATACTTACATAAAAAATATGGTTTGGAATCTCTTCTTTCTTCTGTATCTCTTCTGTCTTTTTTTTGTAGTTAGACGAGTCCTCTTTTCTATGTGGCGACATTATCATCTCTAGCCTCGAACCTGCTTTTCCCCTGTAACATGCGTATGTAAGTGTAAGAAAATATTTGGCGCCGAAAAAAAAAGAAAAAAGCCGCCATTTTTCACCGCTTTTTCGCCGCTATCATATAAAGTTTTATTCCATGCATAAAACAATACCTACTATCAACATAGGTTTATCAAGTATGTCAAAAGAGTTTGGTTTTGAGACAAGGAACTGAAAACAATACAGGTCTACTTAAGGTCTTCGCTCATTACATCGACTCAACTTCAACTCAACTCACAGTATGGCATTGAAATTTAAGCTTTATGTTTATGTTATGTTTCATAAGAGTGAATTTGTCAACTTGTAAGATAAAGTTTGATCGACGCGTGGTCCATGCGTTGTTCACTTATTGACGTCACCAACCGTTTGACAAATTCACTCTTATGAAACATAACATAAGTAAAGCTTACATTTCAATGCCATACTGTGAGTTGAGTTAGAGTTGAGTGGGCGTTGAGTCGATGTAATGTGCGAACAGCTTTAAACTTACAATCGATGGAAGATAACCTACTTAGACTACCTACTACTACTTATTCTGTGAATAGGCGTACCTGGATGGTTTTAATGGTAATGAGAGAGAGGCTCGCCTATCATGTGTATTTGAAACGACATCCCACGTGGACCCTCGGTACCTCAAACGCTGGGAAACGCCAGCCCCGTTGACTCACATTGCCATATTCTGCTATTCTACGATTATTACTGTTTTGCTATTGTTTGCCTATCATAATCTGTACCTTGCCCTTTTGACGTTGTTAGCGGTTAATAGCACGTTTGAAAATTTCAAACCTAGGTACAGTATTATAAATGCTAAAGTTTGTGAAATGTATTTGAAACGTTTCTCCTTCCCTCACCTCAAAACTACTTTAGGGCTATCACGAATATTTCAATTAATCTTCGTCATCGAGCCTCTAAACGAATTGAGCTGAAATTTTACAAACTACTGGACTTTTTTTTGTATTCGGTGTAAAAATGCGTTACATGTCCTTCAACTTGGGGAGAGTTGCAGGACCGCTGGCAACTAGCTCTCACTAGCTCAACGGCATATTGACTAAAACACACCGTATACGAAGGTATAGTTAGTGAAGACTAACCGTAGTGCTGGTGCATCAACCATTCATCGCCTGATGAAGGGCTCGACGCTGCAGTAGCACTTGATAGACCTGGAATAACATGTAGGATAAGTACTTTTTATCCGAGTACCACGCGAATGAAACGGTCGGCATAAGCAAGTTTTCAATAAAGTTAAGTGAATATAATACTCCGTTCTTATGTCTTGTCTTGCAATTGAGGCGGTGAGAAATTGTCAAGGGTTTTGTAACCAATATTGCCAGAAGAAAGTTTGGTTCGGTTCAGCAAATACGCAACAGAATCAGGTCTGTAACTATCTTTCTATGCAACAGAATCAGGTCTGTAACTATCTCTTTGTGATAAGGTACTTTGATGTTGGTAATTAACTCCGGTTTGCATTGTTGTAAAATGTGGCTGTAAATTTTATTGATTTTTTGTTAGTTTTTATTGAATTTCAAAATTATTCAGTAATAGCTTCTGCTCGCAGCATCGCTAGCGGATAAAAAGTAGCCTTATCCACCTATTGGTTATTCCTGGTCTAGAACTCTATAATAAGTATAGGAATTTTAGCAAAAAATGTTTTGTAGGATTTTATTCTCCCCGTTAGAGGTAAAATTAAAAAAAAAAAATCTTCTATGTCCGTGGGTTGGCTTTACTATACATACCTAAAAGGATTTTCTTAATTTTAGCTTTCTAGCTTTAGTGGTTTAGGATGTGCGTGGATTCCAGAAAAATAGGCATTTTTTATTTATATATACTTACCTGAATAGATTTCATAAGTAGCAGGTAAAAAATTTCGTAAAATAATTTAACAGTTATCTCTAGTCTATATACAACGAATTATACATGCTCAATTGATAGAGCTATCCAATCTATTCTGCACAATCAGATTTAAGTACCTACTCGGCTTCCTATCAATTACATCCGTAATTTTGAGGCAATTACGCAGATGAGCAGTTTTCCCTTCATTCAGAATGCTCCGGCAGTGATCGGTCGGTGCATCCAACAATAAGGTTCGTTTAACGTGGTTTATTTCGTGTTCTATCACAGTGTAGAGTTATTTAATGCCGGTATTTATTTTTATCGAAACATTTTTGGGCTTACTACCAACTTGTCTAAATTGAGCAAAAAATATACTTTTGTCATACATCTAGGATGTAACAGAGTTGCAACTTTTGTTGTAGTGGTTTCTAGGTCACAGATACCATACTTCAAAATTTAATGGCTGCTAGGGCTTTTTTACCTACTTGTATTAAATGGGCAGAATATATACTTTTGTCATACATCTAGGATGTATCAGAGTTACAACTTTTGTTGTAGTGGTTTCTAGGTATACAGATACCATATTTCAAAATTAAATGACTGCTTTATAGTATATAGCAAGCCTTACATCTAAACAAAGAACACAGACTAATCACAAAATGGTGTCCAATTCGAATAGGTTTTATGTTCTGCAAAGACTTATTGAGACTCTTCAATCAAAATATGGTTAGAACGCCCACGTCAATCATTAATTTTCACGTCAGGCCTTCAGTGCCAGACTAATGGTACCATAACCAGTATCCTGTATGGTAATACCCGCAGACAATGGCGCCCCTTGGGTCCTGGGTTCAGGATCACGACCGCGGATTGTATCTTACCACTAGCTTAGGAGGGCTTGCCTTATTAAGCTTATTTACATAGGAATTATCATTATTTGAAGCGTTATTAATATAACGGAAACAAGAAAAACTACTGCTAAGAGACTCCAAAGTGTTTAAGTATTTTAAGCTTTGCCCTTAAAATAATTATCATTGTTTTGGGGCATTATTTTAAAGCCAATTATTAGTCTTTTATTATACTTCACATGAAAGGCTGCTGGTAGAAGCTACATGCGTCGATCTGAGGACAGGGCACTCATTAGGGGAGGCCTATGTCCAGCACTGGACTGCTATAGGCTAATGACGATGATGATGATTATGATAATGATGAGATCCATAGTTATTGCTAGTAGATACTTCTGTAGGTACTGTAGGTACAAAATAAAATATATTTCTCGAAGTGTTTGGATACTGTATCCGGTAGTAAACATTTACTTACAGGGTCAATGAATCATTCACGCCTATTTATTCATCAAACTTGAGCAGGGCGCAATGGCATTCAGGAGGCCTATGTCCAGCAGGCCTATGGACTGCTATAGGTTGATGATGGTGATGATCTATCAAATACCTTTTGATTAAACTCACTAAAAATGTTCAAAATGGACACTCTACTTGTAAAGTAAGGATGTAAAGTTAGGTCCACACGTGCGGTCTCGAGGATTAACAAGTTACGGGTCGGTCGGAAATTGTTTGTAGACGGGAACTTTGCAAATTATCAAACTTGCGTACCCGTATTATAATTGAAAAGCTAAAGTAGCCATGCTTTGGTGTGCATGCCCTTTGATGAGAAGAAAAAAGGAGGGATACCTGTTTTTATTTTTTATTATAAATTATTTTACAGAGACCCCGATCATTATTATAATGATGTAACAATATGTCTAAGTATCGTCACGTCTATCTGTCGGAGAAAGCTTTCGAACTGCACTTTTAAAGTGGCTATCTTAAGTACAAGCTGTAAAAGCTATAGCTCAGAATATGTAATTCTTTAATTTACACAATCTTACCAAAGATGTATCATCACGTCGAAAATTGGTATTTTCTCAGCTTTCTTGTGTCATCGGCTACTGACACCTTGTAATAAGCGTCAGTGCCGCATATTACAGCACCACAAGATTTAATAGCTAAAGGTCACAAGTGAAAAGAATCTTACTGTCTCCTTAACTAGGTAGATACCTACTCGGTTGAAGACAAAAGAAATCGAAAGTGGTCAGATAAAATCGATTTATTGCTCTCAATAAAATACAATTATTTCTTAGGTAAGTGTTTTGTTTGAAGGTATTGTTCTGCAGTTATATTAGTATTATTATCATCATAATAACATGACCCACGGAACAATTATTTGTTATAAGTAATGGTTAACACTTAACATCAGATGGACCATGTGCTAGTCCCATCTTAAGTGACATAAAAAACCATCATCATGATCAAGCTATAGCTGTAGGCATACCTAGGTCTTTCCCAAAGTATGCCACTGAGAGAATGAATGAATGAAATAAATAAAGACACGGTTTACAAATAAAGACACTTAAAAAGTACATAAACTATCTGGCGTATTGACCCCGAAGCGGGTCTTGGCCTCCGACACAATAGAACGCCTCCGGCTCCTGTCTTGTGCTGCCTCTCTCCAATCCGGCACTTAAAGCCGAGGTCCTTTACGACTTCGTCCTTCCACCGGTATCTGGATCGCCTGACTGGTCATCAGCCGACTGGCACCCCCAGTAAAGCCCGTTTTATTGCCCGATCCTCCCCCATTTGTAGCACGTGACCGAACCAGCGCAGCCTATGTGATTTAAATTCGGCAATGATGTTTAGCTGGCCACCAGCTCCGCAACCTCCCGATTTTTTCTCACCCTCCAGGATCCAAGTTCTCGTTGTACTGGGACCAAAATTTTTCGCAGTACCTTTCTTTCAGTCACCAGAAGCTTATGTTCTTCTCTCTGGGTTAGTGTCCAAGCTTCACACCTATACATCAAGTTCGCCCGTATTACCGTCTTGTAAATACGAATCTTGGTTTTCCGGCACATAACGCTCCGCGCCATGCACGAGGAGGAGGACGACGTGCAGAATCACATTTGTGTTTTCAGCACTCAAAGCGTTAAAAAGTAAGTAAATGTTTGCTTAAATCTGTCTGAGTGCCAAAAAAGGTGTTCAGCTCAGCATGTGTTGTGCAAAGCAGCACACCAAACGCTAATTTTCAGCTGTAACCTGAGTATAGAAGGTAGGCATATAAGTTTCATGTTATCGCTGTGCTGCAGCGATATAGATACTTCAATAATTGGACAAATTAAGACAATTAATAATTTGAAAAGTGTACAAGATAAATGTTAAATAAGTATTTCAAATGAAATAAAAATATTGATATACACGATCAAACATTACTTAAGTGGGTATCAGGTATACAAGTAGGTAACTAATATTATTTTATGAGTCCGATCCTCGGCTCTTTTCATTCACTGACTGCCAGTTATTACGCAGATCGACCATCTAGCCAGTGGACGTCCTACGCTACGTCATAAACACGTAGTTTTATCATCATCATATTCGTTAACTTAAGCAATCCACTGCTCGACGTAGGCTTTCCTGAATGAGCGCCATTGCGTCCTGTCCTCAGCTCAGTTTTATATTCTTCTTTGTACTCGGTACTTAATTCCTGAAGACCGTGATCACCACTCGATATACCTACTGTAGGGGTGGACGGCCTATCTCCAGCGACTCCGATTTGTCGCTATCCGAACCACACTGTAGAATGAAGTTTCAATTTTTTTTGGGGGAGGTAATATAAAGTATACCCTATTTATCTCTATTCAATTCCGAACTAACAAGAAGCGTCAAAAGTGACATTAAATATAGGATCATGCAGTCGTAACAATAACCATTTTGCAGTACAGTCGACGAGACAATGATTTGAATTACTTAATTTTTCATTGTAATAGATTCTTTCTAAAACTTTTATGCGACGGTAAGTTTGAGGTTACGGAATCTTGAGTATGGATTTTTGCTTATACAGGGTGAGTTTATATCTGTCGAGGAACCGATAGCCGTTGGGCAAACGAGTTCTTGTGTGGAGACCGCGGATCGGCAAACGTAGTGTAGGGCGCTCTCTGGCCAGGTGGAGTGACGATTTGCGAATGGCTGCTGTTAGAAACTGGATGAGTCGAGCTCAGGACAGGGCACAATGCCGCTTATTAGGGGAGGCCTATTTTCAGCACTGGACTGCTATAGGCCGATGATGTTGAAGGTGAGTTTGAATTCGTGTGCTATGTCGAAAAGGGATGATTTGGGCTATGGTTGTCCACAAGTTGTGACAACGTCAGTTAAAAATAGGTAGATAGATAAACTCTATTGTACACCAGAAAAAATAAACAGTATTCAGGTTAATTTACAATTTAAAGAAAGGTGCAATGGGTGGTTTTATTGCTAAAAGTGATCTCTTCTAGATTTCTAGAAAATAGGTACGTAATTCAAAACTTTTCTCTAAAAATTTCAAGCTTATCTTTGTGTTTTATGTCATTAATAAGTCTAAAGCAAAGTTTAAAAAGATAAGCTGTAGAACAGCTGTACCTAGAGCAGCGTTTTGAGCAAAATTATGACTTAACTTTATAGCCATTTCTTCAAATAAAAACAACGAAACTAGAAAAGTCCTTGAACACATTAATATTGTTGACGTTCGGGAGTTACCCCATTTCGTGTTATCATACCTTTTCATACTCACCTATAAAGATAGCTGCTTCGTTACTTACTTATTATCAACTGTGAGCGATGCCGCACATGCCAATAGAACGAAACCTAATGTAAAAACTTACCCAGGGACTTCTATCCAACCTACCAACAATTGTTCCCAAATTAGTTCCGGTCTAGTTACGCAATAGTTCGCTTCCACTCCAGATATTTGGGATCCATTTGCCTCATCATCAACATCCTCCTTACGTTATTGGCCTAAATCATGTTTATGAGGTTCTTCCAATAAAGTGGACCGGAATTTTTGAGATAGACCAAATATGAGAGGGATAAATAGTTATTTTACCGTAGGGATATTAGTTAGGGTAGTTGTTGTACTACCATTGGCCAGACTAGGCTGTGATATCAAACCTAGCAGTTACCAGAGTGCAACGGGGAGGTTTATTTCACTAAATATTAGGCTAATACTAATTAGTGGCTAGAATTATTCTAATGAATGATTTACTTCATTATCATCACGAGGATTTTATATTCAGGTCAGGAAATAACCAATAATTAATGCTGGACACTATCAAACAGCATCATAGACCCAAACTAAGCGGAGTTTGTATTATGGGAACCACACGACTGTTTAACTACATATTTTTTTGTAAATACGTTGAGTTATCATACATAGGAAACACCCAGAACCAAGACAAATATTTATAGATCATACATACATATGTTGCTTCGCGACGGGAATCGAACTCACCACCTTCTGCGTCTCAGGCGAGCCCACGCCCGCTGCGCCACAGAGGTCGTCGTGAAAGGTTTTAAACATTCCCTAAGGAAGTATAAATCCATATCATAAACAAAATATATCTTCTAGATAGGTATCCTAGCTCTTCAACAGAATAAGATAGAGATTACTTCAATTGGTTCTGTGTTCAGTAACTATTATTTCTGTGGTACAGTACCCATATCAATCTATATGATATGTTTGTATTAAAAAACAGTATATTATGTAGTATATCAATCATGTGGTTCCGATAACTCAAGCTCTGCTTAGTTTGGGGCTATATGATGCTGTGTGATTACGTCCAGCATTTTTTTCTTATTAACACTGACACGAGTGGAACTAATACATTAGAATTCAAGGTCCCCGCAGTACAACTTGGTTAACTCATTCATAATCCAAACAATATCTAGGAACGTACGAACGCTCTGAGTGGTTCCGTCTGAACGTCGATATCGTTATCGCCAGGCCTTGTTACGCAGAGTTTAACTCTAACTTGGACAGTTCCAATTGAGTTTAGATTGCAGGAGTTAGGGTCTGTTGACGTCCCGATAACTTTAAAATGGTCTTGGATTACGTACAATTTGACTGTATGCTAGAATAATAGTTTTGGGTCTATGTAACTGGTTGATTTAAAATTCATACGAGTTCTTATTATCGTTTAATGGTGATGATTCATTGTTTCGATGGTTTCCAAAGAGAAACGAAGTAACATATTTTGCCAAGAGATAACAAATGCACATAAGCTAGCTTGCCGCGCGACATGGCTTCCCGACTTAAAAGGACTGGTGTGCCATCTGTATGGTAGCTAGGCACGGGTTAGGTATTTGTTTAAATATGATCTTAAATAATCTACTGAACAATATCCTTAACTTTCAGTTGGGGCGTTTTAAAATAACTTAGGTTGTATTATTAGCAAGCATCTCGGAAGAATCCGATTTTACACACTCCGATACGATTTACGAGTGCCATGTCGCCATCGACTGCTGGTTTCTCAGTGTTCGGAAAGTAAGTAATTATTTCCGAAACCGGATCACAGGCATGGAGTAGGTGCTCGACTGTACCTCAAAGTTGTCACTTTCGAGTCGTGAGTCACGAAGACAGCGAGCTTTCGTTGCTGGCGTTGGGTCACTAAGCTGTCATAAATTGTAATGTTTAGTGGGTATAGTATTTATTACGTAGCACTAAGGTATAAATTACTATGAAATTATTTGTGTAGGTAGTAGGCTAATAAAAGAGGTCTAATTATGCTGTTTAGGTCAGCAGATTATTTGGATAGGACAGTATTTAGATAAACATCCAGGACTATTAAAGTGGTCGTAAAAATTGATTAATCCCTTGCGGTGTTCTGCTCACTTACATTTTGTCGCGGGAAGGAGTGTAAGAAATTACCTTACGCAAAATGAAAGCTCGGTATTTTTTTCACATTGGGGTGATTGGTGTGTGTGCATTATCGAGGAAAAGTTTATAAAAATCGAATAACTAGTAGCGTAACTAGTTGCGAACTGCCCCGAACTGAGATCAGCGCGCGATATTCACAATCCGCATTACCTTAATGAAAAAGCATGCAAAAACATAAAATACCTACTTATGTCTAATAGGCTATCTATATGAAAAGTTAAGAGTAGGTATAATATGCCCTTATAATACTTTATGTCGACTCTCTTAACTTGTTAAAAGTGACGTAGCAAACTCAACTACTTATTGAAAATTGCAACGATAACGCTATCTAGCTAATTGTAATAACCAATCTAACCTGTACTACGGTGACATCGAAACTCTTAACAAAAGGGGGCTTAGATTCTAACGGTTTTCTTAATTTTAATTTTTTTTTGTATTGTAAAAACGATACATTCAACAATAAACATTTTGGAATGTACAATTATAGCCCTTTCATAATGATACCCCACACATTTGCGACAAAACTTTTTTTTTGTTTTCACCCTGGGAACTTAATATCTTTACAACCCCTTCACCGATTAAGCTCATTATGGTTCCCAGAAAATTTTCATGACTCCGTTATTCCAAGTTTCATGCAGATTGTATAAAACGTTTCAAACATATCGACAACCATCCAATACCAAGCGAAATCACCTAAGTTGCCACTGTGTTTTCACTTGCTTCACTCGCTCGATCAATTAATATGTTCATAGAAAACGAACATTAAATAGGTATTTAGTTATTTTCCAAATAATGAGGACTTAATAGTATGACGAATAATCTGGTACTTTATACTGTAAAAACTTCAGTAACAATGAAAGTCTAATTTCGGTCACGTTTTTGTCAAACGATGTTGTGCGATAAAACGGGAAGTCATAAAACTTTCCTAATCAGTAGCATCTTTGCTCAGCGTGCAAAGACTCTTATTCAGTAAATAATTTTCATTCGAATTCTATCTTTGACTCCGTAATCGCTGTTTTGATCTGCTAATTTGAAACCAGTTGTGGACGGTATAAGGTTCGATTCAGGATGGTGGGAAGTCAAAATCCTTAAAGTACTTAATGTTTTCAATTCTGTATAATCGGTTTAGAATTTCCAGAGTTCCGCTTCCGTAATTGGATTGGTGGAAGTTGGTCTCCTCGGGGTGAATTTTTCATCGGACTTTAACCGCCTTTGCTTACGAATCAATCGTGGAATTTAAATCACGTATTTATTTATATAGCCATCTTTGTAACTCGCCAGCTATCGCTCGCGAGTTCTATCATCAATAGAAAGCCCATGATAAACGAAATTATATTTATTAAATTCTGTTCAGCGTTATATGGATAGGATTACTCAATACACAGATACACACAGACAGTTACTTTTGTTCCACCACATACTTTTATATGGCCTATATCAGGAGCCGGCAATCTGCGGCTATTTCGATGCAAAGTTGCGGCTATCCAGTTCAACACGCAAAAATAAGTTTTTTTTTTATCAAAACCCTTAAAAGTCATACAATCAATCCATAAGTGAGTATCTCTGTACTTGCTGATGGATCGATTGCGCGACTTTAAGTCTATCTCTATTTCTCTGCCGCTTTCACTCGCGTCGTACCTGCACCACAGATTAAATTAAACACCGTCCCCGCCGCGACGAAAATTATCTCATTTTCAAAATCGGAAGTTTAGGTTTGTTACCTCTTCAAGATCAATCGGCTGGACGGATTTGGATGAAATGTTTAGCTTATGAACTTGATTTAGGACTAGAAGTGCCTAGACAGCTAAGACTATAAGTTACAAATAGGTACGATATCCCATATCTAAGCTGGGTTGCCGGTACGTTTGTCTTTCGAGAATCTGTCTTGCCTATAAGTATATTCTACAGCTGTACGATTTACTCATTATCATTATAAGGTATACCTATGATGGCCTAGTATTTCTGGTCGATCAGAAGTGTCTGTTTATCTATAATCCGCAAGGTCGATTAGAGCATGACCGCATATTGCAATTGCATTTAGTATTTTATTGATTGCATATTGTGCGTTGACCTATTATTGTCCTATTCATTTAGAAGGTTACATTGATCTTTGTTTAGACTTGAATTATTTCTAAGCTCGATTTTTACGAAGTATCTTATCTCTAGTAGGTACTCCTCTAGACATCCGTTTACCTCAATTTAGTTCTTACTTACCTACATTATCTACAGGTTTTCGAAACAATATTCAAAGAGGTGCTTTGAAAAGGTCTTAGAGAGATTTATATCAATTCAGTTATTCAACTGAACTCACTAAGCAATAACTCAGAGACAGATCGTGAGCAAAGCGCCTAATAGCCGAGCGCTCCCTACGTATTGAGTGCGTAGTACAATATCGGCATATTTTCCCCGTTTTTTATAAACTCGCCCACTTGAGATATCTTTTAATATTGCACGGGGGAGCAGCTGTTGAAACCTTTTACGTACGGGTCCTAACATCAGGGGAGGCCTAATGCGAGCGACAGACGAGAGCGCTTGATCTTAACGGTTGAGAGCACGCATTTTTCTTGATTTTCTCCTGTATAATGTATCGAACACTTGTTATGTTAGTCTGTAGTGGAATTGAATTGCTTTGCTGATGTATTCTCGTACTCGTGCTAAGTATTTACTATGAAGGATAAATAGTTGTATTTAGAAGTAAGTATTTTTTATTGTTATTTGAGAAAACGAAGAGGTTGACTAAATAGGGATTTTACTTTCGTGGAGTGCTGGTTGTGACAAGCAGTTGTGTCAAGGCAAAATTATCAAGCTTCCAACTTAATCCTAAGCTTCATCATATTCATCAACAACGTATAAGTACATTGCTAAACATAGGTCTCCCCCAAAGGATTTCCACGAAGAACGGTCTTGAACTCTCTCCATCCAGCGACTACCTGCAATCTTGACGATGCCGACGTTCCATCTTGTCTAGTCTGGGGGTTCTCCCTACACTTCGTCATCCAGATCGTGGTCGCCAATCAAGAACCTTTATTCCCCAACGGTTATCTGCTCAACCGTCTATAGCCCGCCAAGTGTAACCAACCAAGTGCCAAGTGTGAAGAAAATTAGAATTAGCAAGTTGAGTGCCACTTCAACTTGCTAATTCGAAGAGCTATATCTGTTACTATGGTTCTCTTACAGATTTCTTCATTGCAAATTCTTTCACATAGCTCCCTCCGTTCTAGCTAGCTCCCTCATAGCCCGTTGTGCGACTTTGAACCTGTGTCCTAAGCTTAAGAAAATCATAATAAAAATTCGTGTCTATCGTTTGATAGGAAAACATTTGCTTCTGTGAACAATTTCAACTTCATTGATTAGTTTGCCAATATCCTTGCGGAGGAATTTCCTTCACAGCGTGCACGCCGCATCCGTCCTCAATCATGTTATGTCTGCTGCAGAAACCATCGGAAAACTGGAAACTTATCGTAATGAAAAATGTCTCGGTCGCTACTTGGCACTTTGTGTCAAGACCTAGTAACCAGTGTTGTGACCATGTCGATGACTTAAATGTATTACATACAATATTCCGCCCGCGGCTTCCTTTGCGTTGTACCCGGGTTAAAAGCACCTTAAATGTTAATCCAGGTCACAAACTATGTTGGTATATCTATGGTCCAAGTTTCATCAGGAACACACTCATAAACATACAAATTTTCGCGTTTCAAAAAAATTCAAATCAAAATAAGTTTATTCAATAAGCACATACATTTTTAATTTTTATTTACACCAATGTGTAACGCGACCAAACAGAGAAGAATTGGCAAGAAACTCTGCTTGGCTTATATTGTTTAGTCTTGTTTTTTACAAAGTTTATTATTAACTATTACATTGTTTTTGAGGGAGTCGGAAACAGTTTCATCCAAAGCTTTTTTGTTATCTAAATAATCAGAAATTTTATAATAAGCTTTATTACACAGATTACATTTAACAACATTTTTGAATTTATTTACCGATAAATTAAGCATATCATTTGGGATTTTGTTAATAAATCGTACACATTATAATATTAGTATAGATTTATGTACATTATTTCTATAAAGCTATAATAATATGTTGTATTTTTATAAAGAAGTCTTTTCTTTGTTAAATTCTACAAAGAAAATACTGTTAATGATGTTATATGTTAAGTATTTTACCTACATCTTAAGTACAAGGAAGTAGATAAGAACCAGCCGAAGTAGATTACCTACTCAGGTATCTAACTAAAACTTAAAACACGTACGAAGAGCGAGTAAATATTTTTTCTCCAAAATAAATTGCTATTCAATATTTAGCTGTTAATATTGCATAGAACTATCGATAGAACTCGAGACTACGGAAACGGAAACATTGAGAGAAAAGTTCAAAGTGCCGTTTGCCGACACAGAATTCTAAGAAACTAGAGTTTAGCCCATATTGAACGTTCATCTCACAGTGTTTACTGGAGGTAGGTATTTGTTTATATTCATCATCACCATCCGCCTATAGCAGTCCACTGCTGGACGGATGCCACCCCTAATGAATGTGTTAATGTCCCCTAATGTTTATATTAATTGGTATATATTATATTTACAGACTGCGATTTGTGAAGAACCCTAGGTACTCCCTTTATACTCACATGTCTCATTTTCTTTTGTACCACCTACAATTGGTTGCGTTTACGTAATTTATTGTAGAATAAATGACCTAATTTTTATCGACGCACCATCATGATATCTAATCATTGTTATAATAATAACTTAGGTATGCACAAGCTAGATAGTACCTAAGTACTCTAATTTTTTACGATATAAGTACTAGGTGTAGGTAATACACATTAGGTGTAGGTATATATAAGGTAATTTTTATGCAAGTATATAGCTTTAACTCATTCATTCGTTCGTCTTCTATTCCTTACCGTTCGTTTCGTGTATTTGAAGTTCAGAAATTGAGTGGCACAACTTTGGTGTTCACTATGGAGCCGTTATCTTGATACCAAAAGAAAATAACAGGCTAATGAATCGTGCAACCTAAGGAGTAGTCTGAAGAAGTCAGAATTGATAGGGCTTATTGGTGGGTTTGGGAATTATTTTGCTACCTACCTTGTCTATATACTGACCGTCTTCTCCAAGCTTACCATACTATTTGCAGATTCGTGTAACTAAGTGGTCAAACGCTTGATTTTTTTTGTAAAACTAAGTTTATTATTAAATGTTATTAATTAGTTACGTATCGGTGGATTCCTTCCGTGCTTCGGAAGGCATGTTAAGCTATTGGTAAGCTCCGGGCAGCCTAAAAACTGCGACTAGATCATACGAAGAAGAAGAAAGAAAGAAGTAATCGGTGGTAGGTACATGTACTCTATATGTATAGATAGATGTCCTAAAAGAGCCGGTGAGCCAAAATTGGGTGAAAAATGATACGATTATTATGCTCTGGTATGCCGTACCCCTTGCCTTACTACGGGTAAAGGCAAAAGAGAGGTGTAATGTATGTAAGCGCCTGGCAATAAGGGGCCACCCTCTTGACCGGATTAAATTACAGGCACCGTGTTGTCTAGTGATGGCTATATATCGATTGCTGGGAACCCCGAAATGGCAGAGCCTGCTCATGAATTTGTATAGATTTTTTACATACACTGCGCAATGTTAGGACCAATAATCTGCTTAAGGCGACTATAAGGGTCAAACCTCCCTCTCGCTCGCACTATTCAAAATTTTTGAAGATATAAAATCACTGAATGTAGTTATGCAAAATAGCAAACCTTCACGGCCTAGAAAATAACAATACAAAGGTTCAGCAATAATATCATTTAGATTCTATCACGTTTCCTTACCAAAAAACTTGCACCAATGTGATCAATTTTAGTGCCAATTTTTTTGTAGGAAACCGTGTCGGGTTCAACATAATATGCTTGCTGAATCTTTGTATTGTTATATTCTAGGCTGTGAAGGTTTGCTATTTTGCATAACTACATTCAGTGATTTTATATCTTCAAAAATGTTGAATAGTGCAAGTAAGAGGGAGGTTTGACACTTATAGTCGCCTTAATGTGAATGAGTGGCGAATGAATGATTATACATGTATCCTGCAATACCAGTATTTTCTGACGATTTAAATTTGCAGGTACCTTAGATTTCAAACGCAGATCATGTTACTGTTACCATGCGTTACATCTGAAATAACATGTTAGCCCGACTCGTTGATCGTTTATGTTGTGTCAAGAGTCGTGTTCTCAGTGTGTTCTCACTATGTCTGAAGGAATTGGACGGATATGTAAGATATAAGGTTATTGTTAAAATGATATTACATTATTTTTGATTTTCCAATTAGGCACAACCTTCGGGAGGCCTATATCCAGCAGTGGATAAATAAAGTCGGGCTGTGGATAATGATTATCGTAACACAAAAATGATAACGAATATTTCTACTTGGTATTCACTGTCAGCTTAAATTAGGTTGATCCTGTGCTATAAGCACCAATATGTCTGCGACTACTCGATTGACTAAACTGTATAATAAACATTGTTTTGTACCGAAATGCACGGCTACTCTTGTTTTAATTCGACTAGTTACAAAATATAAACATGAAGACATCAATATCTGTGGGTGTTTTCTATGTATGATAAGTATGTATTTACAAAAAAAATATGTGTAGTATATCAATCATGTGGTTTCCATAATACAAGCTCTGCTTAGTTTGGGGATACATGATGCTGTGTGATTACGTCCCGCATTATTTATTTATTAATATCGGATAAGGACGCCATCAAAACCTTTTGATGGCGTTTTTGGTTGACCAACTCTACATTTTATTTCCACCATCGAAAACTTAGCACCTCCCTACGGTGTTGTCCACGATAGACCGGACTTGAGTTATAAGGCTCTTGGGTTCTGCACAACGACCGTCTATAGAGAATTTTCTTCAAAAACTCCAGTACAGTTAGCAACAAAGATTCTAAATCTGAGATCTGGCGTTTCAATTTACATCAATTCACATTTCGTTTAAAAAGAGTTTTTGCTTATTTTGCTATCGCACTAAATAGAATTGACTAGTTTTGCCAGTTACTTGGTATAGTAGTTAACTTTAGTGTTTACAGGAGAAATAGCTACACCTGTACAAATACTTACCATATTTCTTTTTATTGTAAGTTTTGAAAACAATAAAATGGAGTCTAATAATTTTTACTTTGTTTTATGAATTTTTTAAAGTATTCTGGAAACAGCTTGTTTGTTTTAAGTGCTGTGTACATTTTTGAGGTATACATATAGTTACTAGAAAAGTTGAGTAACTAATGATGTCGTTAGGAAAGGATGGAGTCGAACTCTATTAATATTACTTCACTATATACTGACATGCCTTTATTGTCCAAACCAACAAGGGAATATAATCAATATGGGATCAATCATAATCCCACAACATAATCAAGCTTCTGTAGTGTTACACTAATAAAAATAAACCTAGTTATATGTTAATTGTGGTCTAGAAACTCATACTATTGATGAAAATACATAAAAAAATATTATCTATATGCGAATAAACAGGATGGGGCAAAACTTTACCACATTGAGGACAGCCACCTTTTCTTTTGTAGTTAGAAGGTTTTGTTCTTGGTTTTGAGGAAGCTATAGGTTTACTTTGAAGAAAAAACAATAGCGTTTTCAGAATTTTGAAAAAATCTAATGTCAGTTAAATGGAAAATGACATTTAAAAAAAAAATGGTCTCAATTGACAGTATTTCCCATCAGAAACACTTTTCCCAAAGTAACTTATCAAATAAAATTGTGAGATTTTGCGAAAATTAAAAAAAAAGTTTCCATACAACTTCTATGAAACGCCATTCGGCAATACATACAATTTTACCCCACCTGTATAGTGTATAAGCATTCATACCTACATCCAAATAAACATTCGCATTTATTATATTAGAAGGAGTGACATTAAACAGGCATAACTAACAAGAAAAGTCGTAAAAGTCATTATAAAGTTTCCGAAAACTTGTGTCCCAATGAGTTTCTGTAGCCGCCAAGACCACACACGATACAAACGGAATCGGAACTTGAGACACTGATCGAGCAAGTGTGTGGCCGATATTAAATACCTAGGTTGTAAACCTGTCGCCAAACAATAGCCGACGATTACGTTACGAAGATTTACTACACATAGATACACTTATCCTAATCCTAACTAACAATATATGCGAAAGTGAGGAGGTATATGTATTGAAATTTCGCATACACGTAATGGCTAGGTAAGTACGGAAAAAGACATAGGGTACTTTTCGCCCAGAAAAAAGTAATCGAGAGACAGAAAAATAGCTATAACGTGAGTCGTGAACGGAGCCGAAGCAAGTTTATTTAATTAATGCTGGACAATATCAAACAGCATCATTTATTTAAGTTCTCTCTCTAGCTATTGTAGTGCCTATCAGGGTACATAAGTAGGTATGGAGTATTACCTACTTAATAATAACTATAACTAAGGTGCCTCCGTAGATTTTCCGTAAAATCTGGTTACAAACTTCTGGTTCAGTTCTTATGTTCTTTTCTAAATAACGGTTGGATCAACAGTACTTTGTAATTACCTAGGTAATTCCTTTTTACCTGATATGGTAAACATTCAACCTACCCGTGATATATTAATCTAAAATTTCTATAGAAGACCATATAAAATGTAAGAACTTCTTAAAGGTATGTTATATTTATTTAATGATATAAATTAGGTATTTAGTTACTAACCTACCTACTTGAATTTCAATATGAAAAAAATGTGCCGATAAGACCGTTCTTCGTTCTTGGAACGGTGAGTCGTTCACAAAAGGATAGCTACGGGAATTCGGAAATGCCATCTTTGAAACCGGTTGAGGTCGACGTGCATCTCATACGTGGTGACTGCATTCTTGCATTATTTTTGCAAGGCAGAAACAACGATTGCATCTCCTAAAGCAACATTTAAATCGTCCAAACGAATTTACGTTTTCAAGGTGATCTTTGAAGCATTGTATTCTAATTAGCAACCATAATTTGCATAGATTGAAAAAAATCTAATCTTACGATCAAGTGGTTCTTTTTTGGCTCCATGGTTGGTAACTAAAAAGAATTTGAAAGTAAAAATTGTTAAAAAATCCGCACGCATTCACTTTCAAACAATGGGTAAAGCCGTGTTTGCTGTAGGATCAACTTGTTTGAGTTTCTCATGTGATTCAGTGTATTGTAGAGCCGTTTCACAGGATTGAATGCGCCGCTGGGACACTAATATAGCTTATGGGAGTCTCAAAACCACACTAGATTTAGAACATGCTGGAAGCTGGCTTTTGTGGACTAGACTAAGACAGCTGAAACTCCGTGTTAGACAACGGCACAAGCGTTAGCCACTCAAGGCTTCTAGAATTACCAACCTACATACTGATAGGAGAACTTTGAGAGAGACCCATGTCCAACAGTGGACTGCTATAGGTTGATGATGATGATAATGCTGATAGGACACTAGCTATTGGTCGAACTCCGCAGGTAGTTATAATAATAGTATTTGGTGTAAATTTTCTGGAGTTTACTTTTTACAGACTAGACCCTTTCAGAAAAGAGTTGTGTAAAGAACTGAGAAGTGTTCAAGCTATGCTTTTGTATCTGTGTGTGTCTATAGATTTGTTCTCTTAAGCTCTGCTAATACCATGTTTTATGGGGACTCTCCAAAACAAAACAATGAGATCCTGTTTATCTTCTTTCTTTGAACTTTTAACCTACAAACATTAGATAATATTTTCTAGCCAAGTTTTGTCTAAATACTGAAACAGTTTTTTTTTAAATACAAAACTGCGGAAACAACGTATTTATTAGGAGTGTTGAAATAAATAACGACAGTCAAATATTTTTGTGTCTGGGGTCGGGATCAAAGGTTTTGATGGGATTAGTTCTAATTAAGTGGAGGATTTAATAGAATGGTTTTCTGGAAAAACTAATAAATTAGGATAAACAGAATCTCATAGTATTGAAGCATATTCTTTTCGTTGGAGGCGGTCATCAAACGCTATAAATAATATAAGATATCGCCTCTTTTTTACTAACCAATACATCTATGAAACCAAAGAGTTAGGTTACGTCTCGCTCAAAAACTATAACTTCCTAAGATTATTGAAAATTTATTTGATCATGTACATTGAGTGGTCCTTCAATTTACCTACTACTAGGTACATCTACATTCAACTTGATACTTATTACTATCTCCATCATCTGTTATGTCTACGATTGCTATCTCCAATTGACACGGCAAATAGTTGTTGATTTGCGATCTGTCGCGCTGATTAACTTGTTACCACTTTGTATATCGTGAGAGCTTAATTAAGCTGCATGATTGATCCCAAGGTGCGTAGATGCCTGTTTGTGGGAGAAGATGGGTCATGCTTTAAGTATCTTAAAATTTCTGGCCACTGACGGAAGGGTTGAGTTTAGAGAGGTTTTGAAAAAAAACCAAAGAATTAAGGACAAAGCTTCTGCATCAGTACGAATAATTTTACTTCTTTTTGTTAATTGTTATATTTTGAACATAGCTCTTTGCCTTTCAATCGCTATATTTTCGAATGACATTATGCATGGAGGATTACAGATAATCAAATACTCATCACTGTTTGATTTCATTGGAGTCCATTACGTATCGAAGTGAAATTTTTTAACCAGTAATCGCATCTCGTTTTACTTTTTTCATGGCAATTATCCAGCCGGTTCTAACGGTGGAGCCAAGTTCAAGGAACCAAATACTCGGGATCCGTACCTAGTTTCTCGATTGCTAAGATTTCTGATAATGTTACCGAGTTTGTCTTAAAGTGGCTAAATTTAGCCATACACCAGCCAAGTCAGACATTTTGTTTAAAAAGCTCTAACATTCTACTTAGTAGAATTACTAGGTATAAAGGCTATGAAGGCTCCATTGTCAATGTCTTCATAGAGTTGTTTTATTAGATAATTAAAATTAAATTAAATTTAAATAGCAGTAGTTGAGTTCTTCGTGTAGGGCTCATCCGGAAAAGAACTACCACCATGCCTATTTCTGCCGTGAAGCAGCATTGCTGTGTTTCAGTCTGAAGGGCGTGGGTCGCGGTGAAATTGCAGCACATGAGGCTTAGCACCTTCATGCCTCGTTGCCTGGCACATTCCAAACATCCGTGACCTACAAAGCAATACTTTATTATGGGTAATGGTTGCCACTTAACATCACGTGGGCCATGTTCTAGTTACTTCAAGAGATATAATTAAAAAAAACAAGAACCATAACATACCTTAAAGTGTTCCTTATTTTGCTAGAATTCTAAAGCTTCACATACAACTGCTGCTCATTTTCTTGCTAATGATCTCATGAAATGGGTAACGTTTTGTAAAGATCCAGCAACTATACTCTGATTAGCTGGCAACACAAGTTTCTGCGAAGAGCTTAGCGTGACAGTTGCGGCTCCGGTCTGCTTCCGAAAAAGGAGCGAACCACTACTCGCTAGGTTGGTGTAAGTCGCCTTGAATTTTATTCGCAGGCCCTTTCAAATGCTTGTAAAACAAGGGCGTGATAACTTTCATTCTACGAACAGCAACAGAAAATTCCTGTCAATACTGTATTTTGAGGCGATCGTTATTTTATCGTCATTATCATTATCAGGCTATAGCAAGCAGTCCACTGCTGGACATAAGTCTTATTATGAGCACCAATGCGCCCTGTCATGAGCTCGACGAATCCAGCTTCTACCAGCAGCCTTTCACAAATCTTCACTCTACCTGGCCGGAGGACGGCCTACACTACGTTATTTTATGATATTAAGATAATCCACAATGTGATTTACCTAGATCTATAGGTACTATAATTGGCCTGATTATGCCTAATTTTTCAATCATCACACCAGTAACCATTTGATTGATTAAGTTTTGATTTTGATTGTGTTATTTTCCTACCTTTAGATAACTGGACTATCTAAATATAGTTATGTCATGATTTTTTTAATATTATAAGTTTATTTTAACAATCATTATTATTCAATAATCTATAATAAGCAAATAATAATTACCGGATGTAAAAAGTATTAATAATGCATATTATGGCAACTCAGAACGTGACCGACGAAAACCATAGAGCAAGTCTCTGGTTTTGTCAATGGTTGGATTTTGGAGGGAGGTATTGTCTGAAAGTACCTAACGAAAAATGACGAGGCTTGGGCATTCCGAAAAGTGAAGCGGTAGCGACAAGTCTTCTTGAGAATTGAGATTGAGCCACAAGCCTCGTTAGTTTTTTAACAAAATGATCTCCAAGTAACCTCTGTACAATAATGTCTAGAAAGTATCTAAAATGGATCCAAAAGCCAAAATAAAGTCTTATCCCAAGATAAATGTGTATCATTTATCACAGTTACTTGACTAATTGTTGGCCATAAATACATACGTGTACCTATATAAGTAGCTACCTTGGTAAGTAATTGATAAAAATATTAGGAGCACCGAGCTGGTACTTACTACTTACCAGATACAACTCAAAAATTATTCAGCAACAATTCGCGCACCTATCACTAAAACAGATACGTGAATTGCTACAGATACGCCGTAAAAAGCTCTGCGTAATCCGCTCGTCAGCTATCGTATGTTTGCAAACACGTTTTCAAATCGTGTGTGGTGGTTTTGGGTGGGTTTGCGAAACACCTCTACATCCACCTTCGTTGGCATGTCTGTCACGCAATGTTTCCCGCCAAAAATAACGTTTTCCGCCATTTTGACGCACGTGCGCGATGACACAGCGACATGTTACACGCTCATATAAAAATTTACGATCACCTCACGCGTTAATATGCTGGAAGGCAGGTGGAACGCACCTATTTTGCAATATGCAGACATGTTCTCTGAGTTATTTCATTTATGTAGGTAAAAGTACCTACCTATTTACCGGAATATGGTATTTCGGTTTTGCAAGCCATCTTCGCTCTTATGTCCGAAACTAACAAAGTTCGCCGTTGACGGATACGTCAAGGAATACCTCATTTACAGGAAATAACCAAGATAACTTTTATAAAATAAAATTAATGAATTTTTTGAAGTAATTCAGAAAAGTAACGCTTTTTAGACTATTGCTCCTTATTGTGGACCATCTGCTGAAATGATAATGTAAGATTTAGTAGTGACTTTTAGCACAGACAACTTACCTCGCTGTTGTCTATGGTCAGAGTAAGTATTTGAGAGTGGATTCTATTTCTTCTTTCTTAAAACTCAAAATTTTTTTTCTAGACAGGTTAAATTCTAGGAACCTAGTACTTCGATACAAGGAAATAATGTTTTGGTCTACACTAGAGTCTGCACTATATAGCCATGATGTATGCATGTTATTTCAATGATTTTTTGTCTATTCTGTAGCTAATTGCGAAAACTTTGAATTGGCTTTCCAAATTTACATATTTATATATACTCTACTACCTTTATATACTCATGTAACTAGCTGTAAGTTTTCCTTTGAAAATTAAATAAAATAAAATAAATAAACTAAGAAATAACCTATCGTCTTGTATATACATAATGGTAGTTGCTGATTGTGCCTATTGGAGCCTGTTTCATATTATTTCTACGGACGGTAACGTACTGCGGCCTTTTTAATTAAGATTTGACTTTATTTACGATAGTAGCTATTAATGGAATAGGTACGCTCAATGAATAGAAGTCAACTAATTTAATACCGATTTATATGCCAAGGCGCTCTTTAATGAATTACATGTACCAACGTATGTAGATGTGTGTAGGTACCTATTGTTTGTCAGGGATCTTGTTGTTGAGATTTTCTCTTTTGCCTCTCTGACAGCCTGTTTTTACCTAAGTACTTTAAACATTAGGCCCTGAGACACAGAACAAAGAAAGGCCCTGTGATTTAAATGAGGAGCGACGTGCTGGGCCCGAGATAGGCATATTGGAAATAGCTGAATGATGATAGATAGAAATTTCTTTATTGCACAATATTAAAACAATTACATAGGTGAACTTAAAGCTTAATAGTTACCGATAGGTGCGGAGGTAGATAATATCAAGCGAGGTAGTGGCAATAAACCATTGTGATCAAGAAAGATTGAAATCTTTTAAGTAAAGTATTTAGACTCGCTTAGGTACTACAGAGTCCCGTATGGAGTAAAAATTATACCACTTGACGCTTTATATAGTGTAGACTAGATTCATAGACCTCTTGTTAAGTATGCATCCCTTTCACTAGCATTAATTCAATTATAAATGGATCGTCAAATTGCGCAAACGCATCGATATTCATAGCGTAGCATCATTCCACTAAGCTTTTACGATGCTTCTGCAGTCTACTTATTCTTGGCTGTTTCCGCCTCTTTGGTTGTTATAGATTATTGCGTGCCATTCCTGTCGCCTATTTATAGGGTTTATCTTATTAGATTGCTTTTAAATACTTTCTTAACTAGCGATCTGTTTTTCTAACAACTGCCAATTAATCTTCGGGTTTTTACAAGAGTTATGTAGTTAGGTTTCATTTTGGATGTCGATTTAGGTCAATATTTTTTATAAACATTTTAATGTTGTGTTTTATTGGAATATTTGCGCATAGGAGATATCTTAAATGTAGCTAGCAGATAGCCGCTAAAAAGAGCCGAGGATCAGGCTCAGTGGCGAACCTTGGGAGAGACCTATGTCCAGCAGTGGACTGCTATAGGTTGATGATTATGATAAGAACATTGGTTTGACTTATCACCTACATAAATAAAAAGTTGCGAATGTAACATTAACGAAATTTACACATTTTAAGTGAATAGATTTGTTTTTGATGATTTCCAGTTTTTATTCCAATAAAGCTAGACAAACAAACCTTAGTATTAGCTAAAAATTTACGATTTGTACTGGATACTTATTTATCTTCTTTTTTACAGACCCCATAACGGTTGCACTGATTGTGATCTTTATAGAGTTTAAATTATCTTTTGGAATATATTACGTCTAAATATACACACGCGAGTAAGGATGCTACTTTAGGTACTAATATAAATGGTTGTCTCACTTCATGATTTCGACAATGGGCAGTATTTGGTCCAATTTATACCTATCAATTCCCTTCATCAATCAATAAGGAACTGACTATTGTTTTATAATCATCATCAAAGTTCTATGATAGCACATGGCTGTGTGAACTTGGCACCCGACTTTGGAAAATCGATTGTTTTTTATTTTATTCTTATAGATATTGGTTTGTAGTTGATTGTAGTAACAATTTTTTCGTTTGTAGTTACTCCAAAAAAAAATTGGAGCACTTTGAAAAATACTTAGCACCCGACTTTGGAAAATCCAAATCTTTTTTTTCGATTCTTATAGGCTTTCGTATGTAGTTGATTATAGTAAAAATTATTTCGTTTGTAGTAGCTCTGAAAAAAAGTTAGGAGACTTTGAAAAAAAACTTGGCACCACACTTTGTAAAATATATGTTTTTTTATTTTATTTTATATAAACTTATAGATTTTGGTTTATAGTTGATTGTAGTAACCATTTTTTCGTTTGTAGCAGCTCTAAAAATGAATCCGAAGATTTAAAAAAATCTCACACAGGTTTAGTCGACACTCGGCAATGAAGTGTTTGTATGAAATGAACGCTACTACAAACGAAATAAAGTTACTACAAACGAAATGAACTTACTACAAACGAAATGAAAACTACTACAAACGAAATAAAGTTACTACAAACGAAATGAACGCTACTACAAACGAAATAAAGTTACTACAAACGAAATGAACGCTACTACAAACAAAATAAAGTTACTACGAACGAAATTAACGCTACTACAAACGAAATAAAGTTACTACAAACGAAATGAACACTACTACAAACGAAATTAAGCTACTACAAACGAAATAAGGTTACTACAAACGAAATGAAAACTACTACAAACGAAATAAAGTTACTACAAACGAAATGAACGCTACTACAAACGAAATAAGGTTACTACAAACGAAATAAACACAACTACAAACGAAATAAAGTTACTACGAACGAAATTAACGCTACTACAAACGAAACAAAGTTACTACAAACGAAATGAACACTACTACAAACGAAATTAAGCTACTACAAACGAAATAAGGTTACTACAAACGAAATGAACGCTACTACAAACGAAATAAAGTTACTACAAACGAAATGAACTTACTACAGACGAAACGAAAACTACTACAAACGAAATAAAGTTACTACAAACGAAATGAACTTACTACAGACGAAACGAAAACTACTACAAACGAAATAAAGTTACTACAAACGAAATAAACACAACTACAAACGAAATAAAGTAACTACAAACGAAATGAACGCTACTACAAACGAAATATGGTTACTACGAACGAAATTAACGCTACTACAAACGAAATAAAGTTACTACACACGAAATGAACGCTACTAAAAACGAAATAAAGTAACTACAAACGAAATTAACGCTACTACAAACGAAATAAAGTTACTACAAACGAAATGAACGCTACTAAAAACGAAATAAAGTAACTACAAACAAAATAAGGTTACTACAAACGAAATCAACGCTACTACAGACAAAATAGTAGCATTTATTTCATACAAACACTTCATTGCCGAGTGTCGACTAAACCTGTGTGAGATTTTTTTAAATCTTCGGATTCATTTTCAGAGCTGCTACAAACGAAAAAATGGTTACTACAATCAACTATAAACCAAATTCTATAAGTTTATATAAAATAAAATAAAAAAACATATATTTTACAAAGTGTGGTGCCAAGTTTTTTTTCAAAGTCTCCTAACTTTTTTTCAGAGCAACGAAATAATTTTTACTACAATCAACTACATACGAAAGCCTATAAGAATCGAAAAAAAAGATTTGGATTTTCCAAAGTCGGGTGCTAAGTATTTTTCAAAGTGCTCCAATTTTTTTTGGAGTAACTACAAACGAAAAAATTGTTACTACAATCAACTACAAACCAATATCTATAAGAATAAAATAAAAAACAATCGATTTTCCAAAGTCGGGTGCCAAGTTCACACAGCCATAGCACATGCTTCCGTCTGCGGCTTCGCTCGTGTGGTACTGGGATACAAAGCCTATGTCCATGTATAAACTTTGTATATTCCAAGTTTCATCCAAAACCGTTCATCCGTTACGGGGTTGAGTGTTAACAAACATACTCGCAGACACAAAAACATTCGCAGTTATAATATTAGCGTGATGGTAGGTACCTACAACATAACTTTGTTTTATTTTTTCAAGAAAAAAGTTTGGCCTATTCATGGTTAATCTTCACTACGTTTAGTCTAGACGTATGGATTTGTATGCGAATAAGATTTTTTTGAGTTTTACTTCAAACAAAGGTGAAGGTTATTTTGGTCGTCTCTGGTCTACATTACAGCAACAAAAACCATCAACAACAATACCAGCCTATATATTAGTCCAGTACTCGAATAGGTCTCCCAGAATATGATCTTATCGTTCGTATATTAATAAGTGTTTTAAACAATATTTTGGTCCCGCAGCAAGAATTGCACTTCTTGCCTTACAGTCAACTACACCTTTAGTCCTAGACCTTTCGTTTTCTTTCTAAGTACGAATGAGCTAGTGGTCAACTCTAATGTTGAAGGTTTAAGGCCGCCCAAAGCCCTCCGCGACTAAGAAAGCCGGAACGAACATCTTAACGTGCATTCTGTATCACAGGAGCGCTGAGATTTAAAAGCCAATACTTGGACTACTTGGTTTTAGAACAGCAGCTTCAGTTGGTATTGTACCTTGTTGACAGTGAACATGTTACTAAAAGTTAACATTCCGTGCTGCCTTTTTGTGATGGTGTAGCGCCTATGATGCGCCATGAATTAAACATAGGTACGTGTTGGTTACCTCATACCGTGAGACAGCCGGCGCGGTGTTACCTCCACAATGAATACAATTAGGCAGATGAGGGCCTTAAAACGTTAAAAGTTGGTGCAGTTGGAATTTTTATAGATCACCGTATCCGATTTCAGTTTGAGTTATTTTCATTTCTAAGTTGCTATAACCTAATTCTATGTCGACCGTTTCTTGGTTGCTAAATAATTTCTAAGTTGCTAAATCTTTGTCGGATTCTCGATTATTTCTTAGTTGCTATTTTTGGTCTGCGTCTCTACTGATTAGCCTAGTATTCAAGATACTAAGTATTTAATGTTTACGTTAGGTAGAAGTACTTACTTCGTTTATAAGATGATAAGATTGCTTATTTAGTTTGATTAGAAAATCGAAATACGTATTACAAAGGCTGATTCATGACTAGATTACTACGTGTGTCTTCTATAAATAATATAAAGAGATGGAAACTGACTGACTGACTGGGTAATAGGAAATTACGTACAGACCAAACCGCTGGACCTAGAGACTTGAAATTTTGCACATACATATCAATCTTAGACAGTGTAAATATCCACTCAGGATAGATTTTTAGAAAGTTCATCAAATCCAAATAATAAAATAGGCGATGAAAGTTTGTATGAATGACCGTCAGTTTCAAAGTAAGGATTTAAAAATTTTGTGCTGACGATTGGAAATTAATTTATACATGTCTCAGCGTTTTTGATAATTTTACCTCCGATGAAATAAAAAAGAGGATAAATGTATTTCACAAAATTTACATAAACGCGAAATCAAAATCAAAATTCATGTAGGAACTGTAAAGTAACTTTGAAACGTAATTTTTTTTAATTTACTCCAATTCGTAACGCGACCAAACAGAGAAGAATTGGCAAGAAACTCTGCTAGTCTTATATTCTTCTTAACTATTACATTGTTTTTGAGGGAGTTGGAGACAGTTTCATACCAAGCTTTTTTGTCATCTAAATAATCAGATATTTTATAATAAGCCTTTATACAGAGGTAACGTTTACCAAGAGCCTTACAATAGGAACATCAAGTTTATTTTTATTTCTAGTATTAACATTATGATAGTCGCAATTTTTTTTGAACAAGTTATTATGTTTTCGGATATACATTAAGTTTTCATATATATATTGGCAGGGCACTGTCATAACATTTATTTCTTTAAACTTAGTTCTCTGTGTTAGTTCTAGTGATTCTCTGGGGCCCATATTATAAATTGCACGAAAAGCCCTCTTCTGCAACACAAATATGGTGTTGATATCTGCAGCATTCCCCCACAACAAAATGCCGTAAGACATATGCTATGGAAGTAGCTGAAATAAACTAGTCTAGCCGTTTCTACGTCAGTAAGTTGACGGATTCTTTTGACTGCGTATGCTGCAGAACTGAGTCTGTTCGACAACCCATCTATGTGAGCACCCCATTGAAGATTATTATCAAAAGTTATGTTCTAAAAATACAGTAGTATCCGCAAGATTTAAGTCTTCATCTTTTATATTAATTTGAGATTTAACTTGTTTAACATTTGGTAATATAAATCTTATACATTTTATTTTAGTCTCGTTCAGTAATAAATTATTTACATCGGACCAATTAACAACTTTCGCTATTGCATTGTTCACGTGGTCAAAATTGGTCTGAAATCGCTTTAATTTAAATAAAAGTGACGTGTCATCCGCAAACAATACAATTTCGTGGTTGTCTCTCACAAGTTGAGGTAGGTCATTAATATAAATTAAAAATAAAAATGGACCAGTATTGACCCTTGCGCAACACCCATCTTTACTACAGATCCTGGGGAACATTTTCCATTTACGTCTACTTTCTGTATTCTGTCAGATAGGTAAGAAGTGAGAAGGGCTAAGCCATACCCCTGACGCCATAGTTATCTAGTTTCCTGATTAATGTTTCATCGTGTACGCAGTCAAAGGCCTTAGACATATCACAAAAGATGCCTAAACAATCATGTGAGTCCTCCCAGGCATCGTAGATATGCGATACCAACTCACACATCAGTAAGTTGTTAAAGTTGAAATGGCTTTGCAGCTGACTAAGAATAAGCTTTTAATTTTTTTTACTAAATGTTGGCAGTACTGATATCTTACTAAAGTAAGTAGGGTCAGAACTACAACCAGATTTAAATAGAGGTGTTATTTTACTATGTTTCATTAGATCAGGGAACATTCAGTCAATACCTTCGTTGAATATAAACGCTAGTTTTGGTGCGACAATATCAATCAACGATGTTACAACGCTTACAACAATGCCCCAGAAATTCGTGGTTTTTTGACATTTATCAGTTTTAACGTTTTAATAATATCATTACTGTTAACATATTTAAAATAAAATGGTATTTCACATTTTGGTACATTTCCATTTAGTAATGAATCCGTAATTGTAGGGGAAGAGTTTAAGGATCTTGTGGTACAGACTGGATTGTCTGTAAAAAAGATTCAAATGCTTTGGCAACATCACCATCTTGTTGATGATGGAATTACCAATATTTAATTTATACTCCTTAGAGTCATGTTTCCAGTCTCACTGTTTATTATTGTCCAATTGGTTTTAATTTTATTAGACTTAGCTGCGCGACATACATTAAAAAAAATTGAGTAATTTTTAACTTTAACCGCTAGCGAAGCCGTGGTTGGAAGCTAGTTTGGAATAAGTATTATCATGAAAGTAGGTTTCGTTCTTAGAACCTGTTATGAGAGCTTATAACCATGTTAATTAGAAACATCATGCCTTTTATACATTGTATGCATATCGTTTAGTTATCGTACGGCACAATTTCGCAGCCCGCATACCTACATCAATTAACGTACAATAAACTACATTTGTGATACGCGGTACAATAGCAATTGTACTCGTAGACGGTTCTCAAACTTTTAGTTTGTTAAATTTATTTTTACATTCTAAAACTCCTCGAAAGAGTAGGTAAACATTTTCGTGTTCTCACACTTTTAGTTTGTTTAAAATATATTTTATTCCATTATATTAAACTAGCTATAAAAAAGTCTGACTATTGGTTACGAAATAATAGATAGCTTAAGAAATTAGTCGTTAAGTGTACCTACTGTGTTCACAAACTTATGCTAGTTTATTACATGTCTTTTTTATATTTTATTGGACTAGCAATAAAAAAATCCGCACTATAGTTACGAAAAAATATTTAACTGAAAAAGTCAGTCGTTAAACTCATTTGTCTTATATAGTTTTTTACATTTTATTAGACTAGCTATAAAAAATGTCCACTATTAGTTACGACAGAATACTTAACTGAAGAAATGAGTCTTTAAACTTATTTGTCCTCCATCATACTTAACGCTAAAGTGTTTGTAGCCATCATTATTTCAACAAAATTGTAAACTGAAGTAATTTACGATATAATCTGTTCTTTTTTACTTCGATTCATTAATTAAGAACACTTGTTGAATTATCGTAAACCTCATTTTCTCAAAATAACTGCGGATGCCAACTGGGTCGAAAAATCGAATCGCGTTTCATCGAATTCTTTTACTGCCCTTTTCATTCTCGGAACACGTAATTTATTTTAGCGAATTTGATTGACAACTGACTGAAACGGGTATAAGATAATGATCTTTTTGCCTGCATAGTTGAAAAAAATAATAAAGATAAGAATAAAAATATATTGAATAAAGATTTTTTAATTTCATTTAAATTGATGTACCCATGCATGTATTTATGGGCTAGATTTTCAAAATTGCTTAAACTTACACTGGATAAATTCTAAAAATGTATGAAATTCTATTTTCAAATTATCTGGACATATAGATAGCTGTAAAATCTAAAACCGGTCCTTTAACCCCACTGAAGATGTACCTATAGTTGTGTTTTCAGCAATCAAAGCGTTCTGTCATCATCATCATCATTTATTTAAAAGCTGTGCTCTCGTCGGCACAACTGATGCAGCTCCTTCTATCTGCCTCCCTCCAAAGCCTTTACTTCCCTATACAACATGACATCTACTTTCTCTTTAATGTGGCTCATATAATTCATCCTTGGTCTTCCCCTTCCTCTTTTTCCTTCTACTTTTCCCTCTATGATATTGCGTATAAAGTTGTCATGTTGTATAAGTACGTTTCAAAAAAATAAAAAATATAAGTACAGTCTTAGCAAACTTTGTACATTTTAGCAAAATAAATGAAATGAAATGAGAATCGGTACATAGATAGTTTGACATTCAGCGTTCGATCTATCGCCGATCAGTATGATCGATTGATTCGCGCGTCCCTCCAATGGTGGTCCAATCGCGATAAGCCAATGCGTGACACTCGTATTCGATACGAGCTTTTGAATAATTTCTAATCGTTATGTCACAGATAATGATATCTACTGTGAGGTACAACGTTATGTACTATCACCACAGAATACAGAGAGGATCACCAAATCACTATCACCAAAAATTCTACGTTACCAATTTTAATTGCAAGCAGTTTAGACAGCTGACACCTTTTTCTTCGTCTACTTTCGTTTGATTGTTAAAAGAAGAGGTCTCTATTTACGAATGACTAGTCTTGTCATTAAAAAGGACACTCAAAAAAATAAAACTTAAAAATAAAACTAAAAGCTTGTTAAACAAATCGAAAGTAATTTTTTATCCGTGCGTCTTTTCTTTTGACTAGAAACAAACATTTTCTATTTTAGTAAAACGGTTAATGATTTTGGTATCAAATCTTTACGACTAAGAGCGCGTTCATATGACGCGATTTCAACGCGCGCTGGTCGCGCGCTGATCGCGAATATGAACTTTATGTAAATGACATAAACTAAATCACAAATTTAAAAGTTTCTGAGGAGCAAGCGACGTTTACGCGACTCGTGCGCGGTTTCGCGTCGAAGAAAGTCGCGCTCGTGTCGCGCTGGTGTGAACGTGCCCTAAGAGACAACACTACGGTTCTTTGGTTTCATTGCTCTCTTTAACTCTCTTCTTTCGTCCTACCCTCATTTAATTGTGCCAGTACCAAAAGCACTGGCACAATTAAGGATGTCCTAAACTTATTCAAACGGCAGTTTTCAAGGGTCTAAGACCGCGGTCAAGGGATCTTAAGTACCAGTAACTTTCAACTTTATCTCTCTACTTTGCGAGTTGGGACTTGTATTTACGTAACTTTCGTTACCTACCTATTTAGTTTCAAAGTCGTTACACATTTTGATAATAATGCTACTACGATTATGCTGATGGTAAAAATAGTGAAATTTAATGTTGATAAATTGAATAAATAGTAGATGTCTTTATAGGTGATGATTTGACGAGCTTTGTGGCTATATATATTTTTTTTATTTCAAGTGAATATATTATGTTAGCATAGAGAAGAGGGAACTCATCTAATACAGGTCAAGAAAAGATCTGAAACATGTTGTAATTGAATAAATAATTTTGATATTTTGATTTTGTGTCGTGCTTGCCAACGGCCTGCCTGAGATGTAGAAGATTACGGGTTTCGTGACAAATATTTGTATGTTCTGCAAATATTGTTCTCAGGTCTGGGTGTTTTCTATGTTACATACAGGGTGGCACTGTAATGGCGACATTAAATGAACAGACGGATAGTCAGAAGACACGGGTAGTGCTTTAATCTTAAAGCTAAAGTCCATTTTTCAAAATTTTATTTTGTTAAACAAACTAAATCACGAATAAGTTAAGAAAAATTGAATCATGCTGTGTAAGGGCTACTTGCCATTGCCAATGTCGCACGCTCCTGAACTTTTTTTTACCTTATTTGTGATTAAGTTTGTTTGAAAAATTTATAAAATTTTGAATGGACTTTAGTTTTAGGACAATTTTTTTTATCATATACAAGTACCCCGTGTGTTCATTTAGTGTCGCCATTACAGCAAAACCCTGTAAATACAAAAATATATAAATATTCTATATTTACAAAAATGTATCCATTTAGTTCAATAGTCTTGTGGTTTCCCTCCGGCCAGGTGAAGTGAAAGGCTGCTGGTAGAAGGTGGATGTGTCGAGCTCAGGACTGGGCGCAATGGCGCTCATTAGGAGATGCCTATGTTCAGCAGTGGAATTTTATAGGCTGATGATGAGGATGATGATGTGGTTCCCATAAATTCTGTGACAGAGTCTGCTTATTTTGGGGCTACATGACGCTGTGTATGTGATAGATTAGATTAGAGTCGGGCATTATTTATTTTATTATGTAAAAACTTGAGCGTTTATTTCGGACAAACTATAAAGTAGTCAGTTTTTGTATGTAACTTTCGCAATGAAGGTGATGAGTACCATAATATTCTATCAATAGATTCCTTTACTATACGTAAGAAAGATTGTGAAGAAGGGAGAATGTGAACGTTTATTAAAATCTGCGTTTTTAATCAACGTTCTTTAAAGTAACTTTTCTTGTGAAGTCTTTATAAAAATAAAGCCCAAAATATACTGGCTAAATAAAATCTAATAGGAAAGGATATTAAAGCAATGGTCCCATGACTCTTTTCATTTCTTCATGAAGGTCTGTTCCATTATGAAGCGGTCCAAAAACAAACAAAAAAATATTATATTTTCCGCTCTGTTAACAGGAAAATATTTTACGGACCTGATGTAAGATATAATAATATTACAACGTTCCTATATTAGAACAGTGGATGTTTTGTCTGTCTGTAGGTCATAATGATGCTGGTACTTTATTAGCTTCCGGGGAATGTCCTCTTTATAGTTATCTGTGTGAGTTAGTAAATGCCGAGTTCAGCTGAAGCTGTGAGACTGTATTCATTTGGTTATTAACGCTTTGAGTGCTGAATAACATAACTGCGGTGCACTCGCTGGACCAGCTCGCATGGGCATGACGTATAGCGTCAATCTCAAGCCCGAAAACTGCCGTCAACATGTTATTCTATAATGTATAACACTTTGAGTGCTAAAAAGACACTTGTTTTAGGCCACGTGCTTGCTCCTCCTTACGCATGGCGCGTAGCTTCATGTACGGGGCTCCCAGTCAACCTGCTCTACTTTTAAGATTAACGTGAAGATTCCTTCTCTTAGGTACTTAGAAACTTTGGTGATACTTAGTATCTCCGAGTCTACTGGGAAAGTTGGTAGAGCAGCCAGTATTCAAAAATGCGAATTAAAGTTCGAAATTTTGGATAGCATGTAAATCAACAAAGAATCTTAACTCAATCCTCAGGTCCAAATTTAAAGATTATGGAGAAATCGTCTTTAGTCTTCATAACTCGCCTCCTTAGACGACCCAAGTTGTTACGTCCAGGCCGTTTTGGACTGACCGCCTGGACCCCCGACCTAATCGGTAACAACCTTCAGAAACTGTTCTGACAGATCAATCTAATCACCGAAAAAAAAAATTAAATATTTGAGTAGTGTTTCTGTAATCGATCCAGACAGTATTAACAGTGATAGAGATATTTTCCACTAAGCGGCTTCTTGCGTTCAACTGCGCAAGCTACCCGAAACTAGCCGCTTAGTAGAAAATAACTAAGGAATAAGTATTGAACATCAAAATAATAATCATACAAGATTCCAATACAATTTTGGAAAACAATACAAACAAATCACAAGTTTTAGTTTATGTTATATAAAACGAAGGTTACATGTTGGTACAAGTTTCAATACTTCTAGTTTCAGTACTTATTATAGGTAACCTATGTAAACCCAAAAAAAATGATGGTACGTAGAGGGTTAGCCTTTTCAATGCAGTTAGAATATGCACGAATAGTTATTAGAGATGAAAAATTACGAAGCCACTACAATAAAATTAAATGAATTGTATAATACACTCACATTATTACATAATTAATTTATAACCTTACTAAAACATAATAAAGCTAAGCATATTCTTAGCACCAAGCTATCAAATTGAAAGTGCACCCACGTGATAATAATTCTCCTCTAATGTTTCTAGCTATAATATCAGTATTTTAACGTTCTTATTACCATTATTAGAATCTCGACACATTATAAAGTCTGTTTCCACCGTAGTTGCGTAGCGGTATTGAGAATATCCTCCAACCATCGAGATTATTCAATAGAGTCACAGTTTTCAAGTAAAAACTGTCAGAAGTCGTTCAAGCGTATTTAAATAAACTTCAAAATGCCTAATTTCCAGGGTACTTATTCTCTATGACTCAAAGGATTCCTTACCACATACTTATTACTTTTACCACGGACAATTACTTACTTACGTGTGCCGTCATAACATGTTCCAAACACGCTTACTTACGTATGACGTCATAACATGCTTCAAACACAAACGCGTTTCCAAAACACGCCATGGCGTCACGAAGAAATTTTACATGGGCATAGAGAATATGATTACGCACGCAGATATCGTAACGAGGTGTTATATGTTTGTGTTTGGTCATAGGGAATAAGGGCCCTTATGTCGTTTGAAAAGTGTTCAAAGTCGGCGCAATTTACAGCGTGCGTCGAGTTTTGGTGCAGCAGACACATTTTTTCCCGCCTTACGAATATCTAATAATATTTTCGTCGATAATAAGCCATTATTATATCGCTGTATTCTTGATGGGTTCTGGCCTTTAGTAAGCCACTCTCGGATTTCTACAGATGCGGTTTCTGAGGTTTTAAAGCGATATTTATTTTTGATTACCTACCTATTTATAATGTCATTGAAAAATGATACTTGCTATAAAGTTTTTATAGTCGGACGGTGTTGGTCCCACAGGCATGTTGAGTTGACTTGTTCGGTATAAATTTGTCCAATCATTGATATTTTATTATCTGTTTTGGATTTAACCTTCTAATTTGTCGCCTAAAAGATAGTAAAAAGTTTGATGATCGCTGTAAATTTTCGTCAAAACGATTGTGAACTCATCACCTTTGATGACAGATATTCGTCGTTTTGATCGTAATTTTAATCAAAATAATGTTTAATCATTATTAAATTCCTATAAAATAAGATATTTTTTATATTTTACTGTAATTGGTACTTATTGATAGATTTAATAGGTTCCTTCGTTTTGAGTGCCTCGCTTTGTTATTTAGTACACGGAAGCTTTCATGAATAAAGATGCGATCAATTTTTAACCATAATTTTATTATATACTGATTAATGTTTCTTTTTATGAAGAGGAAGAATGACTAAAGCATTAACCTACATCATGAGAGTATTCAAAATTTAATATTTAGACAGGAGAATACCAGTGGAAGACCAAATGAATCTCAAAAATAAAATCACTTTGGATTCAAAATTAGCCAAAATTTTATTATTTTAAAAGCCATACAAATTCTTTTTCTTTTCGGAACCTCTTTTGCACTCATGAATATTTCAGATATCGCCTTTCTTTTTTTTCCTCTGTCTGAAAAAAAAAGAATTCTGATAGAACCTCTTTAATTTTAACTGTATAAATCCATTACATCAAGTTTTTTCTAAGTGATTGAAATTTGCCTTTTTGTTTCAGGTCAGTATAAATTGAAGCCAAAGCCAAAACCCAGGTTGAAAGTATCAAGAATGTAAGTTTTCAAACCATAAAATTAAATCATCATGAGTAGGCTAAAAATGTTCAAAAATGTGCTGAAGCCTATTTCCTAATCGTACCAGTTCTAGGTAATCCAATGTTATTGTTAACAAATTCATAGCGAATAGAGAATTGCAGTTATGCAAAAATATTTGTGTAATTTAATGCGTACTCTCTTATTAATTGAATGATTTCAAAAGAATTTATGTGTATTATTTTTCATAAATACGTTTCATCAGCATGGTTGGTCAGCTTACAGTTAAATTTGATGATAACTATATAATGATAATGGTGGCAATTCGGCTGTTTAGTCATGCTTAAATTTAGGTTAATTTTGTTTTTTTTTTTATTTAAAAGCTATTCTGCTGTTACTTCAAACATTTTGTTATCGTTCTTATAGTGCCATCTTGCGCACCAGAGCTTGCAAAAAAATGTAAACATCTTGGCTAGGTATTTTATTCAAGGTTAAATATTTCAGCCAAAATTATACACATTTTTTCAAACTGATCGTACGTGGAAAACTGACTAAAATTTTACCACGTTTCTCACTTCCTAGCACTAGATCGCGTCGTGTAAAAGTGTACAATCCTAGATCGCCGTGACGAAAACGCCCGGCATTCTAATGGGTCAGGATGTTTCCAGTGTTCGAAATGTGAATTGAAAGTTACAAAATAACAGCAGAGATTAATTAATTTAGATATAAAATCTTCATATCCTGGAATTTTAATCAACACTTTTATAGGTGCTGACTGAATTGTATGATTTTACATTCATATTATTATATTTTAGGATAAAAGTTCTAAAAGTTTTCATAAAAAACAAGTAAAATAAATTATAATAGCCTTTCTAATTTAGTGATAAAATTTCAAGAATATTTACCTTAAATTTACGCTAATTTGGCAATGATTGATGCCAAGCAAATTCCCACCAATGTGTAAGTAATGGAAACTTGACTTGACTTGACATGACTTCTTGATTCTGGCTTTTGTGGCTCAATCAATCTGGACCCAGATTCTCAAGATTAGAGATTATTGTCAGACATAATTTTGTCGCAAGAAATGTCAAATTGCCAAACACTTTTGACAGTTCTTGCAAATTATGTCTAATATGACATTATTATATGGTTGCGTTGAGGACAGAGCGAAATGGCGCTCATTTGGGGAGCCCTGAGTGGACTGCTAGTCTGATGATGATGATGGTGACATTAATTTCCATTCCTCTAAGAATCAGGCCGCTGAAACAGTCACAGATGACAAAGATCCAACAGATCCTGAAAGTTTCAGGCCCTTTATCCATGCCCTAAAATATTTGAGTTCATAATATCCTCAGGCCTCTCACAGTATGTGTCACAGTCTGCGAGCCGTCATAATCGTGTGAACACTTGTCCCGTTCCCTTCATTTCACACATCCGTTATCCGTCCCGTAATAGCCCATCCGTGGCGAGACAGCCCTGTGATGCCGTGATGGAATACTGACAGGGTTGACGCGCGGAAAAACGGACGTATTTTCTCGTATCTAAATGTGCATGACTGTGCAGGGATGTTCCAGAGAGTGCGAGTTTTATTAAGTACTCTTTTGAAACCAGTACCTGTACCATTACTGGTAACCTATTACTTTGAACATAAAGAGAGGCATATTTCTATTACAGAAGCTTAACGAACTGTACTTAATTATAGCCATATGATGATGTTGGGGGAAACCTATTAACTAAAAATCAGCTACTTACAGCTAGAAGAATTAGATAGAAAACTCTTAATTTTACTCGCACCAACTATAACATTTTTTTTGTTATTCAACCGTTCTTGTCACCCCAGCTGGGCAAAGGTATCCTCCATAGACTTCCATCAAAATAAATAATAAACATTTGCACCTTTACTTATGAACGCTACTTAAAGTTAATCAATACTCAAAGTTAGCCCTGTCACTGTTTGGCATTATCCAACGGATAGAGATGGCAATAGTTTAAGCATCGTTTGTCTTTTGAAAGATCTTCATATGTAAGGCCAATAATAAATACCACATCCTATATAAAAAATATAATCAGCAATCAATGTCAAATCTGTTCGCCCAACCCTATCCATAGACCAAGTATGTACACACTGATCGGCAGGGTCAGGGCTGACACCAGCGATTTATCGAAGTCTGACCCTACATCCGGTGGCTCCAATTGACACATTTGTCAAGTGATGATGTAGTGACGTGATGTGGCCTCGCGCACTCTCCCGTGACGGTCTAGCTAGACAATAACAGACTTTGGTTATTTATGTAATGTTTAGTTTATTCTTAACTTATTGCACCTTTGTTCATAGACAAGAGTTCAATAAAATAATTTGGGCAAGTATAATATGTTGGCTATTTTTTTATAAGGAACATTTTAAATCATTAACTTTTTTATTTACACAAATTTGTAACGCGACCGTACAGAGAATAATTGGCAAGAAACTCTGCTTGGATTATATTTTTTATCATTTTATCTCGCAAAGAACCTTTTAATAGTTACCCTTTACTGCCTTACCCTGCTTGTCTAAATCAATGTAGGGGGCGCCCATTAATTACGTGAGGGGGTTGAGCCAAATCTCACGTGGGGGAGGAGGGGAGTCCCGGCAAATCTCACGTAATTTTTTTCCTGAAGAAAAATTAAGTAATCCCCGTCAATTTTCCGCAGGCCAAGCCGCGGACAGTTTTAGCTTTTAATATTAGTGTGATTGTGATGTTTATTTGCATTAATAGTGTAATTTGATATATTAAATTTAATTTAACACTTTATTTTAAAAAAACTTGCATACTTTTGTACGTTTTTTATTTACGGTTAGTAGCCTAGTTGGCAACACTGCGCAACGACGAAGGGCTACATAGTATAAAATTTGACTTGTCCTAGTGCTTACAAGTAAGTTTAAAGAAATAAATATAATGGATCCGATTCTTGACACCTGCAAAACTTTTAGCTTTTGAGACACAGTTTGATAGGAATCTGTCACTAAAAAGAATAAGAAAAGAAATCCTACGCAATCAACTTATTACATCAAGCCACATTTTGAAAAATATCATGTGAGAGTTTTGGTCCATCAAAATCTCATGACATCTTACCAAGGGGGGAGGGGGTCGAAAAATCGCCAAAATCACCTCACGTAATTAATGGACGCCCCCTTAATGCGTACGTGTGACATCTCATGTTCATAGCATTAATCAGTTGTTATCACACATGAAGTTACAGAGATCAGCGTGGGTTGTGGACACACCTTTATGCTGATAAAAATACTTGTTGCAAATCCGTGATAATGATATCCACAATGATATCAGATTTTTGCATGACATGGCCAGAAAATGGCGGAACATGATAACATACAATGACGTCAATCATCCGTCTATTTATAAAGCGATCTTAAATCAATTGCATTCATATTCTTTTTACATTTCATTCCATCGTGGATAAAAAAAATCGCAATGCTTGAAACAGGCATTTAAGATTTTTAAGGACATTGATGTCGATTCTGTTGTGCATTTTCCTAAACTATACTTAATTTGACATTCCTAAAAGTGTGACTATCACTTTTTGTTAGGTGTTAATGACAAGGATAACTATAACTTTAAATCTGCTAAATTTAGTTAAGTTTAGAAAAGTAAACAACAGAATCGACATGATTATATGTTTAGCATTAAGATCATTCACTACCTACACTTAGTAAAGCAAATAAATATTTTGAATCTTGAATATTTCGACAATTTGGCAAAACTCTTATGACGAACTTCAGTGTTGTCAAAATTTATTTTTTCTTAAGAAAATTAATTAAACAACTCTTAAAGCCATTTGCGCTGCACCGCTTAGCACACGCTAAAGGTTTATTACAGGTCTAACTTAACAAATATGACAGGTTCTGTGTTGCAAGCCAACATGTCTGTTGCTGCGGAAGGTAACAGCAGAAAATCAGCGTTGGGTGTTTCGCACTACCAACACAAACTGAGCTGAACCCCTTTTTTGGCGGCACTCAGAATGGAACCAACGTACTACAACTTAGTACAGTATAGTTAGGCTTACTTAGTTTATGAGTTAAATCCATGCCCTGTTTTTTTTGTGTGTGCCAAAATAAGTTTTCTATTTAAAAGTAGGAGTAGGGAGGAATCTTAATGTACATAGGTAGGTGCTTTAAAACTGCTACACAGTTTCTTTGACCCGACTCAACCAAAACGAATTACCTATAAACCAAAGTGAACTCAAATTTTATAAGACTTCCCTGAAATATTGAATAACTTAGAACATTTCCAATTAATGAAATTAATATCATCCATTACGAAGCTCCTGGGGAAAGCTGGGCCATTAAGCAATTAGGGACTTAATTACCAGTGCTTTAAAATCCAAATAAGTTGACCCGCATTGACCGGAGCATAAAAATGATGGCATTTTTATGATGAATCGTAGTTGTGCATAAATAATTCATTTAGTTAGTATATAGAATAGTAAGTATAGATGCTACTTTTACCAGTGAAAATGCAATTCATTTAATAGTTTCCACCGGCGACTTCACTTACGCAAAAGTATTTTTTCTATCCCTCTATATCTTTTAAAAGTACCCTATGTCCTTTTCTGTACCCCTGACAACGTTTATGAGTAATTTCATGATTAGGCGTGAAATCGAAACAAACAAATACTAAATATTTACTCACTTTAGCATTTATAATAGTAGTTAGGATTATAAAAAAACTTAAGGTATTTCATAATTCATCAAGTTTCATAAATAATTAAGTATAACAATTTTTTTGCTAATTCGTTTATGACAAACTAGCGTCCGCCCGCGGCTTCGCTCGCGTGGTACCCGGATAAAAAGTAGCCTATGTGTTAATCCAGGTCATAAACTATGTATATTCCAAGTTTCATCCTAATCCGTTCAGTAGTTTTTGGCGTGAAAGAGTAACAACCATTCATCCATACATCCCTAAATACTCACAAACTTTCGCATTTATAAAATTAGTAGTAGTAAATAGTGTGATGTGATGTAGTACGCGATCAATTATTACTTTCGTATCAAGAGTAAAAACGTGTTATCTTTCGAAAACTTAATCCAATAAATAGTCCAAATAACCATCTCCTAGTGAATTTCGGTTGTTCTTGTAAGACAGTAAGTTGGGTAAAACTAGGAACTCACCGGTAACGCGCTTGCAGTAATTTATAGTCCACTTATACAAGTTCGCAATAGTCCGAGGTCTGCTATAGTTTATGGTAGTCCTCGGTAAGAAAATTAACAGAAAACGTTAGTTTTCTCTTTGGTTGCTAACTTCGTGTATTATGACCATAGAATCTTGCTAATATTATTATAGGCGACCGGTTGTCTAGTTAGAGTCTAAAATATTTGACTCTTCTTCCTTAATTTAATTTCTCCTTCAAAATTACTGAAGCTGAAATTTGCATGTAAGACGTTCTAGCAGGAATATAATATTAGCTACCTTTTATCCGGGTGCCATGCGAAGCCGTAAACGGAAGGTAGTAAGTACTTGTTAAAGAAAGCTATGGAATTTCCCTCGTTTTCACCAGTGTGTCTGAGCTCTAAGAAAGCTGTTTGATACAGGAGCACGACGAATTGTGTAGACACGGCCGATTTGTGGCGAAAGTCGATTATGTCATCAATAGCTGTTACTAGGCTTTTAGTGAAAAAAGTACTGAAGTAGCCGTGTAAGCTCCAAATACACATAGTCTTTCTGACGGAGGCGGGCATCGGCCAGAAGATAAGCGCACACCAGCCGGGAAGGCCGTGGATTTTCCAGGTTAAAGAACTTTAATCTCATACAAAAACATGGTTAACTTATTATGAGATACATAAGAAACAAATTAATCTAGGTTTTACAAAATTTAAACTAATTAAAGTATTATTTTACCAATTTAAATTTACCAATGTAAATTCGTACGTATTTAATGGTAACAAGATAAAAGGCTCAAAGACAACTTTACATAAAGGGCCATCTTTGATGCTCAGTTGACGGTCTCTGAGCTTTGTGATCTTGGTCTAAAATATACCGTCCGCCGGTTTGCACTAGCCATTACGGACGGGTCTAAACCCTATCAATGTATTTATTCAATTTTTTTGAGATAATCATTCAAGCAACTGGCTCGTGATAAGCTACATAAGTATCTGGCTATGTCGTACACGTACCTATCTGATATACATACATATACGTGAAAATTTGTCATGAGTAAGAAAGGGGTGAGTGTTGAAATTACGAGTGACTGAGGGAAATCGTGGGAAATCACATGTTGTGCCGACCCATATAACATGGGATAAGAGCATGAAGATATGATGATGAAACTTGTAAAATTGTTGACTGGGTTAAAGCCAATAGAATATGCAATAACAGAAACAATAACTCTATAGCCAAAGAAAAGGCTCCAAAACATACAAATAATCAAACAAAACAAACACAATTGGAAGTAGCACACAAAAATGTCAATGGAACATCTCATATCTCGTGACTAGGTTTCCACATCTAGGTGAAAGTGGAACCCTGGCGCGGCGCAAATCGCAAATTATCCTTGCTTCTCCTAGTCTGTTATTATGTGTGTTCCAAGATGTAAGAGATCTACAGACATTATCTACTGACTACCAACTTTACTCGATTGTTTTGCAAGTTTTTGATTGTGTTCATTAATTTTTTGACCAACATCATTGAGTTCATCATTGAGTACATCATTGAGTACACCATTGAGTACATCATTGAGTACAACATTGAATAGTACGTTGGTGGCACACTCAATGTTGAGCCGAATGATAATGAATTAATAAATTTAGTTTGGTTGTTACTATATCAATTTAAGGTTAGTATTCAATCTATTAGGGTAGATAATTTTAGCAGCTAACGTGAAATGTTGTCAAAATAAGCTTCTGCTTACACCACAGAAGACCGAATGAAAAAACATATCGTTATATTATCATGGAGAAAAGGCGAATAGTGTGAATGACAGTTCGTGAGGTGAGACAACAGGCACAACTAGACGTGGATGGATTGGCAGAGGAAAACTTTCGTCTGCTGCTATCGACATGTTTATAAATTGCCGATAAGTTTGGTTTTATGCTTCGGAATATTCTTACTGAAAAGAAATTGTATGTGTTTTTCTTGGTTACTCCTCTTTTCAATCTTGGGCTCACTAAAGTATGTATGGATTCTGTAAATAACAGAATAAAAATACTTTTTTTTATAAACGGGTCTCGCATATGGTCAACCGATATCAAACTAGGCAGAGTACTATGGATATCAGAGTCACATAGAGGTACATAAATGTACATGTGTGATTTAAAAAGCAAATAAGTATTTTATCTGTTTAAACTTACAAAACACCCAGACGCAGAACAAACATCCATGTACACCACACAAATGTTTGTCCTGGAGGGGAATCAAACCAGCGACCTGCAACTGAGATATGAGGTCAGTCAAAGGATTTTTGGCAAAGATTCCGTTGTGATTGTTAACGAAAACAAAAATAAAGAAGAAAAGAATACGTATGATCATAACAGCTTAAATCTAGATACCGAATATACAAGCATAGTCTCGTAAATGTAATGGAAAACTCACTGGATCCGCATTAAACCTTACACACTTATTTATTGACCGGCATAAAACATTGTCCATAAATTACTCAAAAAGAAAAAACAGATTAAAAAGATTATATTATAATCTCAGAATAATGAAGACAAACCCCTATTTGTATCAAAAAGGTTACACATGAAAAAATCAAAGGCTTTATGATTACCTATAGTTAAAATATCGAAACGATCCCCTCACATTGTTTATCTGAGCGATGATAGAGAACGATGATTTGTTCGCCATCCACAGAATCCGGTATTAACACATAATTGTGAATAAGATATACGACGATAATGAAAGATTTACTAACCGTCGGATCGTAGGAAAGGCTTGTTCTTAAGGTTAAGGTGGCTTGTTCAGTTATGACCTGAATGGAGGAAGCATAAATCTTCGTTCAAGTTAGGGACCAATTTTCTCTTCTGTACCTAGATTTGTTAAATAACGTGCCGCTATTTGTGGCTTTCTTCTAAGTTTTAAGCACGCGTTTCCATTCGTCATTAATTATGACTTATCCCACCATATATTGTTTTGTTATATCTCAAGAGGATTAGGCACGTTTTCGGTAAAAGCTCCCAGGTGACTTGACTTTTTCCGACATTTACAAGTATCGTCACATTTTAACCAATTTACACAAAACCTTAACACTATACACTATACCTTCCTCATTAATCATTTTGCCTATTGATGAAATCCGCATGAAAATCTGTTCAGTTGCTTTCGTTGCGACCAGACAGACAGACAGACTCGGCAAGGGACTTTGTTTTATGGTATGTAGTAATAGTGATAAAAATATTGTAGCCAGGTTTTGATTCAGACCTTGAACTTATAATTCATCCAAATTGGATTGAATAAGACGTGAATCAGTAACATCTGGTTTGATTATGTATGGTATGATCCTATTGAGCATCTCTGGGCACATAGTGATCCAAACTAATGAAATCAGGCGGGAAAGGACCAAAAATATTGAAGATGAGAAAATGACTCAAAGTAACCTTTGTTTTAGTTCTTAATGTACAGCAAATAGTAGTAACCTATGTAAAATACCAATAATAGGCCTAACTATGTCTATGTCTGTGTGAAATAACTGTCTCTAAAATCAAGATGAGAAAACAAAGAGAATAAGCTTAATAAATCTTTGAAGAAAACTCTTTTTTCAACAATTCTTTTGACCAACTTCCTTTTTAAATGAGATGCAATGGTTTTTTTAAATGATATGCAATGGTTGTTTTAAATGATATATTATTTTTATGATTGACTCTATAGTTTATATATAATTTGAGAAATGTATCAATGTTTTAGGCTAGTTAGATATCCGGATCAGGCTATTGCAGTAAAAACTATATCAAACTAAGTTAATTTTTCGGTTTTTTAATTTTAAATATCGGTCCACCATTGACGGAGATATCGGTGAACATACATAAAAAAGACGAAAAAAACCCGATGAATTGAGAACCTCCTCCTTTTTGAAGTCGATTAAAAATGCCGTTTTTTTTTGGGTGAAATTCTCTATCTCCAATATTTTTTCTACTTTTCCTTCAGGTTCAGTTGTGAACCAATTAAACCTGACCTGAGCTCTTGGACCACCCTCTATAGGTACATGGTAGAAAGTATTTCGCGGAAGTTCTATCAATTTCTAGAGCGAGTGGCTCTAGAAATTGTAGACTGCTAAGATTTTTTGTTACTTGTAACAAAAGAAAAACAGCTGTCAAAAAAATAGCTACAATAAAAACAATGAAAAGTCCCAATCGACTACTGCTAAAGTATCTTACACCGTTCTCGTAACTAAGTACGACATTAGGAACTTCCAATGGGGGTGTCTAGTAATTTGACGCTGAAAGTTTACAAAAAAATATATTTTGCTGTGTTTTTCATATTCAACTCTGTGAAGCAGGGTATAAGGTAGAGATTTGTATGGAATGTTGATAAGAAGGTGAGCTAGAATGGCGTTGGGATCAATTACATACACACTTGCTTGTTGAGTGATACGAGTGTATTTGTGTCAACCGGGTAAGTGTTTGTTAGAACGCAGTTTGCTTGAGATTTATTAAGCGGAATATCTTAAGATTATTTCGTTTTGAGTAAGACAGTGGTTACTAGAATAACTTAAATTCTTAGGCCTGACACGAAATAAATACCAGAAACACCATTCACTAGCTAGATTAACGCCATAAACTTACCCAATTAAAATTTAGTCAATAGTGTATTGGAGATTTACACTAATTATAATCATCATCTCATCATGATGAGCCTATAGCAGTCCAGTGCTGAACATAGGCCTCCCTTAATGAGCGTCATTCCGCCTGAAGGTGATCACTAATGTTCTTAATCGAAACTTCAATTACAAACGCAAATAATTGCTCCAAGCCGCTTCAAATTCATCAAAACAACTTCACAACACTCAATCAATTGCCTAACTTCAGTGGCACCTGTACAGGATTAGAATCACCGGGCGGTGTCCCAGAGGGGCCGTAGCGATGGACAAGGGCTGCGATCAAAGGAACAGATTTACGACTCCACAAATGTATAAACCAAATGTCCGGAAGACTGATGAAAGAGAACGAAATGGGAAACAGTTAAAAATAAGAATTGGATGTGTGGACAAATTAAAAGGTAATCGGTACGAATTGGTAACATTCTCGATGTTTCACTCTGCATTGGTTGAATAAAAAGTGCAGCGAAATGATTCAGAATACCTCGCGTCTTTCAGCTTTCATCTCCCGTGTCTCTAAATACTTGGCTTTGATAAAAACTAAAGATCATCATTATTAAAGTAGCTATATTTTATCAAAGTATATGTACAAACCAAAAAAGATTATTTCTTTTTTAAAGTTTATTTTTTCTCAAAATCTCTGTTCCGATTGCTACCCTAAGCTCCCTGCTATAAAAAAAGTAACGATACGTCAAACAAACGAAGAATTACAGCGGTCACCAAACTTGATCATAACACTAATCATAAACAATTTCGAATCACAGCAATGACCATTGCCAATAACCATCTAACAAAAGACCCCAAGTGATATAAATACTGTCGATTTCTCGGGAAACTTGGGTCTTTTCATAAACTAGACCGGTCGATGAAAGAGGTTTAAAACAAAGCCTCTCTGAGAAACTTATGCTTCGACCCTCGGCATTTCCTTTAGATATTTTGCGGGACAAAGTGGTTTTCTATGGACTTCTTTACATTTTATACTTTAGCTAGTAGAATGTTCATTGCATATTCCTATGCAGATGTTCCCATCTACAGGATTTTTATAAAGCTTAGATTGAAGTGATGAAATCAAAAGCTTTCTTGAATCTAGTATTTCTTATATTTATAATAGTGAATTGGACCAAGCTTAGATTTCAAATTTGCTCATTAATTTTTACGCTATTCCTACATGAACATTAAATTAATTTTCAGGACAAGTCTTGTCATGCTGATTAATTACTTGGACTCATTTACATGATTAGTTTCATGTCAGCTGGGATTGGTTTGTTTCTAACTACAAATGTTTCCACAGGGAATCCTGTCCTAGAAATACATGAAGTAATTTACATTTCTACTGTTAATTTGTCTTATTTACATACTCAGTATGCATGTACATCCCACTACCATTACTTCTCCGACTATTATTTTTGCTAAAAAGAGGCTCAACGCTTCTTTTTTATTTTTGCTAAAAAGAGGCTCAACGCAAAAGTAAAAATTTAATTTATTGTACATGAGACTAAATGTAACATAAAAAATAATATGCGGAGTGATTGTTTATTTTGATTAAGTACAGTAAGTACCTACACTAATGTATTCGAACATTTTTTTTGTAGTAGTGTCCAATGTTATGTTATTATTTCTTTTGGTGACTAGCGCCGACTTTGGTGTCGGGGATTTTATGCTAATCAATCAATATAAAAAAAATACTTTTTTAATCGAATTTAAGTATTGAAACTTATAACTTAGTAAGTATAAAGTAAAAGTAAAGTAAAAGTAAAAGTAATATTTATTGCTTGAAATACATGTACATATATAATTATCATCATCAGCATAGGCTGATGATAAAAACTAATGTCCAGCATATATATATATATACTACTGCTATAGAGCAGTCCACTGCTGGACATATGCCTCCCCTAATGAGCGCCATTGCGCCCTGTCCTGAGCTCGATGCATCCAGCTTCTACCGCAGATCGTCACTCCACCGGAGGGCGTAAAATAACAGATTTACAAATAATTCGATCACTATTTAAAATACTTAGGTAGGTCTATCTGTAGTAGAAAACCAAAGTCCCCAACTTCCTAATATATCGAACTTTTTAATAGCGATAAATCACAAACATGTGAGGGGTTATGAAACCATTTAACGCAATATGTAGAATAGACCCTTCGAGCTGACGCATCGAAAAGGTGTACGGCGGGACAATCAATAAACCACCATTTTAGATTGAACTTTCTTGTAAAGGCTAATGAAGGGAAGTTCTTAAAGCCAAGGGGTCTAAAGAAACTGGTGTTATAGTCACAGGAAGAATATTAGTAAGCAGTAAGGCATAAAAGTTTCACTCTGACCTTTCAAAAAGCGAAAATTTCTGTGCCAAAATATTTTAGGGAAATGGAAAACTAATTTTTAACTTGACTTTTTGATTTCATTTGAGATTTAAAAAAAAACTAAGTTCGATTCTTCTTTGAGTGCGAAATTGAGAGTTGTCAATATCAAGATTGGTTTCTAAATACCTACCAGTCTAAGATATGAACTACTCATCTCATTCTCATCAGCCTATACCTACGCGTAGTAGTCCACTGCTGGAGCCCTGTCCTGAACCCGACGCATCCAGTTCTTTCCAGCAGGCTTTCGCAGATCATCACCCCATCTGGCGGGATGGCATCCTACACTACGTTTGCCGAGCCACGGTCCCCACTCAAGAATTCATTTACCCCAACGGTTATCGGTTCTTCGGTAGATATGACCAACCCACTGCCACTTCAGCTTGCTAATTCTCTGAGCTATGTCGACATCTTTAGTTCTATATCGGGTTGTCTCGATTTTAGCGCCCTGCACACGTAAAGATCGGACCGCGCATCTGGACTGCGTATCAAACCGCAGTCCGATCTGTACGGTTTCGACTGCGGATCAAACTGTCGTGCTAATGGCGCATCCAGGGTGCCTAGTGCGAGTTTTTTTACTAGCTCGATCGCGTTTGCGTTTACGGAAATTTGTATGGAAAGGAGTCAGTGCCACGCGTTTTTCACTAGATGGCGCTACCTCGATTCCATATAAATTTGCGTAAACGCAAACGCGATCGAGCTGGTAAAAAACTCGCACTGGGCACCCAGTTGTCTGCCAGCCACGCGCATCTACACGTACGTTTCGGAGTGCATGTTGGAATGGCGCGTGCTGTTACCCACGGTCCAAACTTTACGTGTACAGGGCGCTTAAGCTTCAGAGAGAAGGATACAATTATTGACCTACTTAAATTTAAAAGAACGCCCTTTACTATAACCTAGAACCTACTTAGATACCTTAGTATTATTTTTAGTTTCACAAGTGACTTTTTGTTTTTCTAGAGAAATAAATATCATATCGTTTTTGAAATAAATTACAAATTACATTAAACAGTTGATTTCAAGTGCCATACAAGGGCCTGGCAGAGCCCGCTGTTCTCACACGTCACTCGGCATAATCCGGTCAATAACATAAATTTCTTGAAAGCACGCTTCTTTATTGGATTTGTCGGGATCCATTCAACCCAGCTCATAACCTATCCGCGTAAGGCACTATAGAAAATGTGGAGAGCCGAGGAAATCTGTTGCCGGGATCCAGTCAATTTAGACGGTTTTGAGTAACTTCGATAGATTTTTTTATTAAGATGATTAGAAGAAACTATCGGAATTTTTAAGAGACAGGACAGAATAAATAAGATAGCTATACAATACCTAACGCGGACGAAGCATTAGATATTATTACATAATTCAACAGCAACAACAGGTTTCAAAACTATCCTATATCTTTAAAAGTTTCTTACAACTTTTGGTAGTACATACAACAACAACCGCCTATATCAGTCCACTGCTAGACATAGACCTCCTCCAAAAAGAAGGGAGATCTGGCCATAATTGGGGATAGCAGGGCACAGCTTCTTGCACCACCGACGCTGCTGCCCCTCGGCAGTCAGGAAATTTAGCGGTGCCGGTGTTAAGCTGCGCTATGCCGCAATTAGTCGGCCGCCAGAGCCTCGTTTGTTTGTTAGCAGGGTGCACCACGGGCAGGTGAGGTTGTCTTGAGTTCCGAAGGTGGATGGTGGAACCCCTCACACCCCACATATTAAGTTATAATTTATATAATAGGACCAAGATTAGCGAGAAACAGTGGAGATTAAACACTAAACTTGACGTAGCTAGTTAAATTTCAGAACACGTATGCAATAATACATGCTAAACATTTCAGTGCTCTAAACAACATGGCGTCTCGTCTAGACGAATGTTCAACGTAATTTTAAATATTTCCTATCCGTCGTGAGAACTCCAGAGGACACTTGCTTTGCCTTAAAGAAGAAACTTCGCAGACCGTTTTGTTTTTTCAATACTTAAAATAAAATGTAAATGAGCTGAGTAAGCTTTAAATATAGGTAGGTACGTGGTGAATCGGTCTTTCTTTTTTCAATATCGACTCAATAATATTTGGCTACATGAATATAATTTATGTATTAGATGTTCAGATTGTTTCGATGTTTATGTGTTAGATCCGCAACGAGACTATCCGACACAGAACTAAAGTTGTCGACATAGCTCAGATAATTAGCAAGCTGATGTGGCAGTGGGTTGGCCATATATGCCGAAGAACCGACAACCGTTGGGGTAAACTAGTTCTTGAGTGGAGTCTGCGGCTCGGCAAACGTAGTGTAGGACGCCCTCCAGCCCGGTGGAGTGACGATTTGCGAAAGGCTGCTGGTGGAAGCTGGATGCGTCGGGCTCAGGACAGGGCGCAATGGCGCTCATTAGGGGAGGCCTATGTCCAGCAGTGGACTGCTATAGGCTGATGACGATGATGATGATTTAGATGTTATACCAGTTGTTTTATCGATTTTAAGGTTATGATAAACTGGTGTTGTACAATGATGATATTTCACCACCGTCTGCTCCAGTCATTTTAGATCCAGTCCATCCAAAGGCTGTCAGGAAGAGATCGCTGTAAGTAATAATGCTGGCCATTGTACTTTCATTATTGTAAGTCTATTTTGTTCTGTGTTGTTTATGTTAAAACCTTAACATACAAAACAGAAGAGGAGAAATGATTGGACAACTTATAATACATGACAGCTACATTAGAAACATCATCGAAGGAAAGGTGGAAGGAATGCGTGCAAGAGGAAGACCACGAATAAGCTACAATGGAGAAGCAATGGAATGGCTTGCAATGGAGAGAATTGCATTACTACAACGGCAAGAGCTAGTCTCTTAAATTATAAAATAATAATTGTTTATGTTGGTGTGAGTACAATAAAGAGAGTTCTATCTATCTGTCAATAGTACTACTTATTACACTATCTGTCTTTATTCGTATGAGGTAGTTGCCAATTTTGGTGTCGGAGTTTTAAAGCCGTCAGCGCCCGAAGTCCTCCAATATGGCTAAAGACTGTAAAAGCCAACAGTAAAACGTGTCCAAAGCACGGAAGCCATCAAAAGTATCTATAAACTAACGTAAAAAAACAAAAACAAATAGTCACCCATCCAAGAAGTGACCGCGCGGAGTGTAGCCTAAGCAAGATGATCCGCTTAGAACACCAAAGTAAGCATCGCCACGAACATGTCATACACTATTATAAATATATTTTGCCATATCATCATACATTCTTACTTTAAACATTTTCAATTAAATAATATTGTAAATATTTCTACGGTTTCAAGCAAAAGGTCGCACAGTAACTTTTCATCAATACACTCAATCTTCCCTTAAACGACACAGCAATATCTTAATTACAATCATACGTCATCTTGCTCACTTTATCCACGTTGTATAAGAGCTCATCCAATAGGTGTCCTTATAAGCATCGCCGTTTTTCCTCGGAGAAAGTTTTCGTATGCACACCGCTCTCGAACCTTTTAAAATATTTGCATTTGTTTGTATGGAACCCTTTACCAAGGATTCTTAGATGTAGTCTGCATAAAAAATCGTATTTGTGTAGAGATTTTTATGGAGATTGTGACTGGTAGAGCTGTTATAACGAATAAATGTTTTTTTATGGTGGTTGAAGATGGAGCAAGTGCATGGCCCACCTGATTTTATGTGGTATCCATTACCTATCACAAAGCATTGCATCGTAGATCACGTTTTTTGGAACGTGCTTTACGATGCAATACCCTGCGTCCATCAACGATCAGCCTCTTGTGCTTGTAATTACACCAGCACCCACACCCTTCAAACTGAAACACAGCACAGCTGCTTCACGGCAGAAATAGGCATGGTGGCAGTACTTCCCCGGACGAGCCATCCACAAAGAACTATACTACTTCTAATTGTTGTACTTGAAATTGTTGGGGAATCAATTTTTCTTGGTTCTGCTAGCAAAGTATCTGCAAAGCTCAGAGACAACTTTACGTCAGGGGCAGGCATCCTCTTTGATGCTCAGAGGTCTCTGCGCTTTGGAATTTATATCTAGATAAAAGAGTCAGGAGCCATTGCTACGGCTGCAAGTCAATAGAAATCTATTGAAGTAGGGATTAAAGTGAGATCACTAAGTAATGTGTTGGCATTTGCCAGTCATGCAAACCAGCCTCAATATTCTATTTTCTAAAAAAAACAGAGGAACTTTGATTTCAGCTTTGAGAGTGGTAGAAATTAAAAGCAGAATCTATGTATACATTTACTATACATTTAGAAAAAAAAAATTGAACTTTATTTAAAAAGGACTTTTCTGAAATAATAATATGTATTGATGCTTGGTGAGGCCACAATATTTACACCAGGGTAACCCTCTTTAAAATTATTTGAAATGGCCACTTTGGAGCAATGCCAGGGTTTATAACAGACCAAACAGCCGGGTGCGGGCAAGACATGGGCCATATTTTAGTCAAGCCCAACTTGTACTATGGCAATTTTCACTAGCTCATTTATTACTGCAGATATTTATGTAACTGTGTTTTTTCACCGTAATATTATTGTGAAATATGATTATAAACAACATATTTCTGTACTTAAAGTACAAAAGCAGTGTTTCCGAAGACACTAAAAGAATGTTAAGTAACAGCTCCCTAGCAACTAAAATGAAAAGTTTGTATGATACAATCTTCTTCTTTATAGGATCAATAATTCTGTATTCAAACTCGAGTTCAACTATGGTATAAATGTGGGATAAATTGATTTAAAAATTCTATTCATAAAACCTCGACCCTTATAGAAAAGGCCTGAACTGAATTTCCACATAACAATAGCGGACCCACATCCTGAAACCCGCTGCAAACTCATAAAGACCGACAAAACCCTTTTATTGAATCGACCCTTGACACCTTAAAATCCAATCAAGCTTATACCGTCGTATTAAAGGGCTTTAATTAGACCGTACAATAGTGAGGGTTATGACGTCACAGGTGGGGGGAATGTAAAAACCGTGGAAACGTGAAAACGTAGAAGTGGTCTCAAGCTTTATAAGCCCAAAAGGGCGGCTATGCTCCTTTCACATTTCCATGAAATAAATTATTGCCCACTCTACAAACTATATAAAATTATTGTTGTAAAGTTTATCACGGAAAGAAATAACTAGTTATGAAAAACAAAGTACCTACTTAATACAGGAATAGTGAATACTTTTTAAATTCAGTTAAGATATATCCCCCCCCCCCCCCCCCCATCCTGCCTAGCGTGGAGATTATGGGCATACTCTCCTTCTTATTTGATGATGCTTATGCACAGCAATTGACTGGTATAGGCTGGTGTAATTGTTATTGAAGATCCTCTTCGAATCCACTAACAATAAGCATTCCAATATAAATACGGTAAAATTCCACATCATAAAAATTTTACACACATCAATAGCACCTCTACACAAAGAGACGTATTCTCCGATGAGTTCCGTGTTGTGACGTCACAGGCACACAGGTAGATGGAAAACGGGAAAACAATGGCTGTACGACCACAATGAAGGAATTTTAATCGCCCTTCTGTTATACGACATGTCTTTGAGGGTTGCTATCTCGTAGTAGAGGTAAAGGATTTACTTTAACGACTTAGGTATTTGTTCAAAGAATAAAATATTAGACTGGAATTTCGATCCGAGCGCTTCCGCTTCCGTGTTGGAAGGCGAGATCTTATGATAAGTTCTACTATATTAGTCTTGAATGTCAGTAAAACCAAAATCAAAGTGTGCGCTAAAGCAATTAGTCCCCAAAACCACAAGCAGCGGTTTCGTGCTAAATGATGAAGGCGTCTCGGGTTCAAGGCATATATCATGCCCGCCCATTGCATACATAAAGGGTTTCCAGGCAGCTAAAGCTAAATGCGGGAATTTGCCGGACGTAAAGCATAATTTAGGACTTTTTATTGGTCACTTACTAAAAACTGAATGACTTGTTCCATTTCAATGTTAATAAAAATAATGCTTCTTTAACAAATACCTTTACTGGCTCCTGATCTTTGGTGGTGTAAGGGGTTCCAATGTCGACCTTTGAACACAACTCAACTTAACCTGGCCGTTCACCCTGCTGTATAGCAAACGGGGCTTTGACAGCCGGCTAATTGCGGTATAGCGCAGCCTTATACCGGCACAGGCATAACCCTTGACCGCCGACAGGCTGCAGCATTGGTGGTACGAGAAGCAGTGCCCTGCGATCACCAATTCGCATGCTCAGCGTGGGGATTATATGCATATCTCCTCTCTCATAAAGAAGGCCTATATCCAATGGTGGACTAAATAGGCTACCGGTGTTGTTGTGATTATCATTGGTTGAACAAGCAAAGTATCCAGATATATCTAGTTCGACATTCAGAAGTATCTTTGGGGAATAATTTAGTATTTCAGGAAGAGGGATTCCCTAAATTCCTTAAGCAAATTATTTTGCTTTTGCCAGAAAGTCCGGTCTTTTTCCGCAACTCTATTCAATGATAAATAAGCCCCGGTACCTGAATATTGATTGGTGAATAACCAACGAGCCGCTAATTATGTGCAGACTTGTTTGCGAGGGTGTTTGTATATGGAGACGAGATTCGAGAACGTGCATAAAGGGGTAGTCTAAGTATCTTGGAAACGCAGTTGTTTGATCATAAAAAAGGTGTTTTGAGGATATTAAAGACGTAACAGAAAGCATTAAGGATTATTATGGTGTAAGGTAAAGATAACTTGGCCAGACAATGCAAATTCGAGGTAGGTATACAGGGTGTAATGGGTCATCCTTGGACAGTTTCAACAGGCTAGATGCCTGAAAAATTCTAATTAGTTCATCATTAACATTATCAAATAATATTGGACTCGTATTTTTTCTTTTGTCAATTAAACTAAAAATGACAAAGCTATAGTGCGTTGAAGTTCCGCGTGACGTCACGGCATAGTACAATTTTTACATACAAGTGACGTCACGAGCCCCCAGTCCCAAACTTTGACGCTCTATAACTTTGTCGATTTCCATTGATTTAAAAAAAAATACATGTCTAATATTTTTTGATAATCTAATTGACGGACTATTTATAATTATTATTTTTCTACCCAGGCGTCATCCCTATTGTAGAAATAGATAATAACACAGTGACAAAACGAACTCAAAGAGATAAGATAAGTAGAAACTAAGAGAGTAGGCACAAAAGTCTTGTAAATATAAATGACCACCGAGTGGTAGTGAGTCCGGTCTGTACCGGGTGCAGCCAAACAGGCCTTTTTTGCTGAGTGAAAAACAGTAATTGAAATTTCTATGAAAATCAAAACTCTTTCGCTCTGCTTTACTGAATGTCATTCATAAGAGTTACACTGGTTAACCAGTTGGTCATTACCTACAGCCACAATACAACATTACGTTCATGTTATAGTGCAGAAATGACCTATAACATCGCTGACCGATTACATTCCGTTTCCTCAAACAAAGAATATTATGAGACGCGCATGACTGGCACATCTTTTAATACCACTACCGATGTAAGACTAGTTTTTCTTGTTACGCAACTGGACAAGGGCTGTATGCTCACTTTAGTTTTCATAATATTTTGTAGTGATTTATAAGAAGAGCAATATTTACCTATTGTGATAAATGACATGCATATATACTTGGGATAAGTCTCAATTTCTTCCATTTGCTTTCAGATCCGTTTATTAAGATATAATTTCGTAGAGGTTACTTGGAGATCAATTTGTTCGAAAACTAACGAGGCTCTTAAATTTTCAAGACGTCTTGTCGCTTCCGCGTCACTTTCCGGAATGCCCAAGCCTCGTCATTTTTCGTTAGGTGTTCTAAGACAATCCCTCCCTCCAAAATCCTACCATCGACAAAACCAGAGAACAAGTATCGCTCGTCAGGCAGTCAGTTGCCAGACCTCAAAAATTAAAAGTATAGATTTACATCCGGTAAATAATATAGGGCACTAACCCTTACTAAAAGGACTACCCACTTTGGAAAGTGGAGGTAATCTTTAACACGTTGACTACGGGTTGCGGACATGACGCCACGCTATGCCCGAGGAGAGCTAGTCCTGCAGCGCATACGCAGTTTTATTTTCAGCACTCAAAGTTTTCATGCGTGCTAGAGCAAGTCATCACCATTATAATTCTAAAACATATCATAGATAGTCTAGTTGCTATAGATTCCATTTAGATTCCCGCAAATATTGAGGATAATGTATTGATTCTTTAATTTTATCAGTATTACTCGGAGTCGCTGGAGATGGGCCGTTCACGCTTGCAGAACATCGCATGGTGATCACGATCTTCAGAAATAAAGTAGCGAGTACAAAGTGGTTTGCGGTGGTTAGTGACGGCATGGTTAGCTCTTTCAAATACACATTGTTTTTATACACTTCAGTTTTCGATTAGTCGTCATTCGAGATTTGATTTCCTGAGAGCATTTCAGGCTTCGATTCTTTGACTGGTAAAGATTTTCGCTACAACTCGCTAGTGAGTGAACGGCTTTGAATCTTGTAAGTCAAATCTTTTCACAAATATATTAGCAAAGAAAAGAGGTTGGAATGAAGCCAGAAGGGGAAATCGATGGCAGTTTGACGCAGGACGCGGACGGTCTGATAAATTGTAGGAAAAATGCGGTCCAAACGAATGAGTGCGATTTATTTGTTTTGGGTGCATGAAATCAGCCTGCTTGGTATCCAAGATCCTTCCACAATTCCAAATTCCTTGACCATAATATATATAAGTAATCTAACAGTCATGTGGTTCCCATAATAAAAACTCTGCTTATTTTGGAGCTAGATAATGTCCAGCATTATTTATTTATGTTTTTTTTTTACTATTCTACCGGTTTTATTTACTATTCTATTATTATTTTATCTCGATTATTATAAATACAATAACTTGATTTTTATGCTGATCACTTTTTAGTTAGGATATGACGGCAGAAGGAATAATAAGATGATAACGTGTTTTAAATAATTCGTAAATACTTCCTACTTATTGTGATACTGTGTTTCGGGTCTTGGACTGGATTGTTGATAGAAATCGAAATTAAAATTATTCGAATCAAACTCAAACTCAACATTTCTTTATTCATTACGAACCTAAAAGGTACTCTTTGAATCGTTATTTTTAGGCTTCTGTATCCAAAGTGTAAAAATTGGGACCATTTTACTAAGATTCCACTGTCCTTTTGTCTTTCTGTCTGTCTGTTACCAGGCTGTATGTCATGAACCGTAGTAGCTAGACAGTTTAAATTTTTATAGATGATGTATTTCTGTAGCCGATATATAACAAAAAATACTAAAACAGAATAAAATAAATACTTAAGCGGGGTTCCCATACAACGGTACGGAACCCTTCGTACGCGTGTCCGAATCGCACTTGGCTCGTTTTTTTATTTACATCAATTCGTAACGCGACCAAACAGAGAAGAATAGGCAAGAAACTGCTTGGCTTTTACTTTATTAACGTCTTTTTTAAATTTATTTATTTACATACATTTTTGTTGTCGTAACTAAATAATCGGAAGTTTTATAATGAGCTTTTTACAGAGATTACGTTTAACAACATTTTTGAATTTATTAGTACCTATTCACCATATTTTTCACCAACAGCTATTTCAAACTTAACGATCGTACTGTTGGCCAAATAGCTCGTTCATGTGCATTTTGGTTGGTAAGTTATTTGGCACGTGTTTGTTTGTTCAGACATCAAGTCTAGGAACAGCTAAAGTTTTGTACGAGCTTATAAGGATTATCTGGGGCAAGATAAGTCTTTGTCGTTCATATTTTATTGTTGGGATCTATCTAGGATTCTACGACTTTACTCCATATAAAATACCTCTGTAGGCAGTGGGCGAAGATCCGCCTAAAATGCAGAAGACTGCGTTCGATTCTCGTAACGGGAAAATTGTTTACAGATAGGTACATATTTATATCAGGTGTGGATGTGTTAATAAAAAAATGTATAAAAGTAGTATATCAGTAATGTGATTTCCATAACACAAGCTCTGCTTACATTAGCTCTACATGATACTGTGTGATGGTGTCCAGCATTATAGCTCAATGCACGCCTGGATTGCAATGGATACTAAGTTAAAACGATTGGTTTAGAAGCTTATAATAAAAAAAAATATACGTACCTCTAAATATTAAAATATTTCTCAAATTCAAGAACAAGAATCAAGAATCTTGTTCTTAAACAAGCAATTAAATTAAAGGTTACTGGCCTTTCTAAAGTATAACTAGGGTCTAAAAGAGTAAGAGATAAAATAGACAGAGCTAAGTTATACAAACTCAAAATAAAGTAGGTAGATAAAAAAACGACTTACGTTTTTTATTTTGTTATTTAAACGAATAGAGTGTAAGGGGTTCCAATCTCCACCTTTGGAACCCCAGCCAGCCTCACCTGCCCGTGGCGCTCAGTGCGAACTAACAAACGGAGCTCTGGCGGTCAGCTGATTGCGGCATAGCGCAGCCTGACACCGGCACAGCTATATCCCCTGACCTGGTACGGACAGCATCGTTGGCGTCCAAGAAGCTGTGCCCTGCGATCCCCAATCCACATCCTCAGCCTAAGGTTTTTGGGCATATCCCCCTTCTTATTAGTGGAGGCCTATGTCTGATATGTACGATTCACATTTACCGGCGCGCGTCGAAGAGCATTTTAAAATATTGCTAGAGGAAATTGAAACATCCACAAAGCACTTAAATTCCTTATTTGAATGCTATTTACGTAGCTTTGATGTGCCGACCGGCTGCTCTCGAACTCCGCGACCCACTCGCGTACGCGGCCGGCTGCTCTCGGTTGCTCGCGGATGCTCGCGGTTACTGTTTCGGCTCGACACGTCCGTCAGTCTCCACACAGAGCTTAGTTTCTCTATGAGACTCCAGTCAGATTTTAGCCGTCAAGCGGCTTCGGTTGGCTGCCGGCGTGTGCCCGCGCATCCGCTGAGACGCGCTGCGTTGCGCTTCGATGTGAATCGTACAATAAAGGCTGATATTATTGTTGTGTTCACTATTAGAGAGTAATTAGATCATGATAAACCAATAACTAAAATTTGAAACCAAGAACCATTAGAACAACTAAAACTATTTTGTAACACTAAATAAAAAGGTAGATAAATGAAGGTAGAGCTAATAAAACTAACGATTTATCTGAACAAGTCAAGTAACGAAACAAGAAGTTTGTAAGAGTGCGGTGTGGTCAAATCATTGCTCCTTTGGGACGATAGTTACGGAAAAGTTCAGTATCGGTTTTACGAAAGACATGGTTCGTGATGTAGCGGTTGGCACTTACTTAACCCGGTCAAAATATTTCTAGATCTGGCGTCAATCGACAAATGTCGAGACACTAAACACGAAAATGTCAAAATGCGTATCGCCAGAAAATATGCGAACCGTAAGTACTGACTTAACAGGATGAGCGTGGGGAGTCGGGTTAGGGCTCTTATACACGAGCGGCATGCCGCTAATGGCAGAGGCAACTGCAGCCGTCGACGGCCGACGGGTATCGACGGCTGCAGATGTCTCTGCCGTTGGCACTTTGCCGCTCGTGTATAAGAGCCCTTACGAAGCAGGCGGGGATATCACTTTCCAGCGAGGTCCACATACATTTTACTGGGTTATAACAATGATGTAGGTACAACGACAACACCAACAATGTTCAGTCAACAGTTGACATTTGCGTCCCCCCAGGCGACGCATACTGGTTGGGAATCGCAGGACACTCTCATCATCTCATCGTTTCTCGACTGCCGACGCTGTTGTCCGTTTGCTGTCAGGGAATTTAGCTGTGCCGGTATCCTTACTTTATAGCCTACTGCGTTATAGCATACTGTTGGCCGTCGAAGCCCCGTTGTGATAAGCTGGGCGCACAATATGGTCAGGTAAAGCTTAGGTTTAAAGATGAAGTGGACTTAGGTTTAAAGATGAAGTGGTAACCATTACCTATAGCATAATATTCCATCGAAGGTCTCGCATGGAACATGCTCTACGATGCAACGCTCTGCGTGCACTTGAGGCATAAATGCGCTAAACCTCATGTGTTGTGTATTTTATAAAAGAATTACGCTCATGTGCTTACGCTGTTAAATGTTTCTGTTATTTTTTTGCTTTTAGATTATTCATAAGATGTGCGGACGATAAGTATTGTATCCATCGCGGGCCGTGACCCACACATAGGGAGGTCTCTATACCCAGCAGTGGGTGAAGTTGGGTTGCGGATGATGACTATGATATTACTCATAGAGTTTGCTCCGCTGTAAATTGCACCAAACCTTATCTCCGGAGATTCTGTACAATACCCATGTGAAATGCAATAACACTCTGAAATATTTTGGGACGATCTTCCGTACGTTCTTGGCGAATAGTTTTCACAAACTTTTTACAATATTCTCACCAGAATAAAAATATATCAAAACCTGTTGGGATCTGTGGTCTTTGGTATTCCATTCATGACTAGGCGCTCATGGCGTTAGTTACTCCGGTGATCCTAGCAGATCATCTTGGTTAAGCAACACTCCACCCGGTCACATCTTGGTTGGATGACCGTTTAGTGCTACTTAGATCTGAGCGCTTCCGTGCTTCTGAAGGCATGTTATGTGCTAGTCGCGGCTTTAAGTCATGTCTTTAAGCCATGTCGTAGGCTTTCAGGCGGCCTTAAATCTCATACAAAGAAGAAGAAGGAGGTGATAATATAAATAATATTACGATATTTAACTTATTATCACAACTAGCCAAAATGTTTTTTGTTTTTGTTTATTGTATGAAAAAAACCTTTAAAATAGTTGATTTCTAGCAGAAATACAGTTTTGTTTGCAAAGAAAACGGAAAAAGCTTTTGAGAATGACTAAACACCACGAATAACATTCAATAAGCTCAAATTAATTAAAATTAATCGAATTATCAATGGTTTTTCATTTAACTGAAAATTTTGCTATGAATTATGATATTTCTAATAAACTTAAAAGTATTCGTATCCATTATTAGAATCTAGCAGTATCTAGTAAGTAAGTCGCATAGATAACATTAGTACTTTAGTAGGCTATAAATTGCAAGTTGTAATCTAGGCCTCCTTGGCCTAGACAATTTTGATACTTTAGTAATTTTAGATTTTTCCTAGTCATATATACTGAAAAAATAAAATACTGCTAAGTATAATGATCCTGTTAGCCGATTTCGACTACGCTACGGCGACTGTATATCTGAACAGGCATTTTAACACTGTTCCCAATGAGTTTCTATGCGAGATGAGGGCTTCGTTGTTCTGTCCTCTAATACGCTCTAATGTGGCTTGTGTACTGATCTTTATGATGTATCTAGTAAGAAGGTGGCATAGATAACTTTTGTATTTTACTTTGAGAATTCCTAGTCATATCTAAAAAAAATACTATAAAGTATGAGTTGTATTCCTAAAAATATTCACGCAAAAGAAAATTCAAGTAAAGCCTTCGAAGAACTCAAAGCCCAGTTCAGTTAGTCCTCGTCTGGAGAACCCTTGAAAATTCCCGTTTGAGAGGCAACTGGTTTTAATTCTCGAGTATCTTTGAAGGATCCGGCTTTATTCAAAGCGTTGGAGGTCGTCTTCAAGACCTGAAGACCAATCTATAATCATTTTAACGTATTCAATATTTTTATCCCTCTTTTAGTTTTTTGTTTATCGTTTAAAAGTATTTTTTTCTCTTTTCAGGTAATATGACTACGCCCTGACATTGGTAAAAGAGAGAATCCAGATTGAGAATACAGTCAATGTTACACCTTTTTGAATTTCAGGGAACTAGATGTCAAATACGCGAGCAAACAAGAAAAAAAACAGTACGGTATGATATTGACGCTGCACCAAATTCAACAATATTTTTATTATAAATTATTATTATAATTTAAGAGCTTAGCTCTTGTCGGTGTAGTGATACAATTCTCTCCACTTAGCTCTTTACAATGCTTAAAAATATTTTTCATAAAGTCCCCAAAACTATCAAACTAAAACAAAATTATGTCTTCGATATGACAAGCATTATGAAAAAGTTGTAAAGTATTCATATTTTTGAAAAAAAAAATTAAAAAAGAGATTCTTTTTTTCAAGAGTTCTCAAGGGAAAACAAAGCGTAAAATTTTTTGTACAATTTTTGACAGTTTTCATGGGAAAACGAAGCTTTATCGGTTACGGTATATTATAGAAATCGGCCATGTCATTGAAATCAAAACAGTACGTTTTGTGACTATCGAGAGAAAACGTCTGAAAAATCAGTGAACAATTCAAATCATCCCATCAAACCTTTTGAAATCTTGCTCCACCGAACTTTTTTAATACAGGGTGTTACTGTAACGGCGACATTAAATAAACACACGGCTAGTGCTACTTTTAAGTAATCATAAAAATTAAATCCTAAAGCTTAATGTCGTCATTACAGCAACATCCTGTATAGCAGTATACCTACTAGGTTTCATGCATGTACAATTTTGGCAGTAGTTAACACCATAAAGCAAGTATTACGTCAAAAACCAAAGGTACAAAATTCTAAATTGCCTTAAATCCTGGTACAGAAACTAATTCATTTAATGTTTCTGTATTGTATGCAAACGAGGTTCCTTAACAAGATATGACTTCATTTGCAACTAGTTGAGCTTTCTCGCTGTGTCTTGAGAAACTACGAGGTCTCATCTTAATGATATTAATAAACCAATTTTCTAATGGAAAGTTGCCCTTTTGTTAGATAATTGAATGGAAGCCTCGCTGTGGTAGAATATAAAGTTTTCCACTCAAGTTCCCTCCAGTTGTGTGGTTTTTCTCTCGTGTGTACAAAGCCTCCTATGAAAGTTTGTAAGAGAGTTCACTAAAAAGCATTGTGTAAGTAGCCTGAAGTAAATTTACGTATAACAATAAATTATTAGTAGTAAATTGAAAAACAATTTTTCTTTGAAAGATCTTAAAGGTATTGTCACTGTAAACTACGTCAACAGATAAGACTATGCCTACCAATCCAAACTAATATTATAAATGCGAAAGTGTCTCTGTCTGTCTGTTACGTTTTCAAATCTAAGCCGCTGATTCGATTTTGATGAAACTTAGTATAGAGATGGGTGTGACTTTGGAAAAGGACATTAGCTATTTTTTGTCGCGAAAATTAAGCTTGAAGGGGGAACCAATCATTGCTCAAGTCAGGGATATAAAAAAATATCATCATAATTTTGGTAAGAAATAATGAATGATTATGTGTATTTGACAAATCAATTTAATATAGGGGTGCTTTCATGTAGTTTCTGAAAAGTTGCATATACGTATGGAATTCTAAGACCTGGAATAACATTTAGGCTACTTTGTATATGGGTACCATGCGTGTGAAGCAGCGGGCGGAAGCTAGCTGAAGATGCTGTTATTATATCGGGAAAACCTTGACGCTTGCCTTTGTACAAAGACCTCCTGAAAAAACATTACTAACGACTACTCAATGATGTAAATTAACCTTAAGAAGGATAAAAATAAAATAAAAGTGACACAATACACCGCAATCACATCAACGCATCATTAAATTGGTGATTTTCACAGCGCGACATTTTGTTGAAAACAAGGTAATGAATGGTAATAAATGTAGCTCTCCGGCATTGGACATGATTTATACAATCAACGTGTCGACACAACAAATGACTGGACATCTGTCATATCACGATTCAATCAGATCGACACCAATCATTATACTCGCACTCATAAATGGACAGGGGTGTACTGCATGAGCATGATTATATTGATAAAAACATGATATGACAATTCTTTCTATGACTTGTTTGCTAAACTACCACAGAGTGGAGCCCTGAAACGACGTCGCTGTAGACCACGCAAACGATGGTGCCACGAGCTTGACACCTTCAACGACTATCATTGGCAGGCATTGGCGGTGACAAAGAATAGTAAACTTGAGGGCACGCCTTTGCCCAATGGTGATACAATGCGGGCTAAAAACAACAATATGGTTTATTTAACATGCAAGCTGCAACTGCAGCTGCAATATTTAAAGTCAAGTCTCTTTTAATATTATGATCTTTGAGGAAAAACAAAACAACATATGAATATCATTCCATTTGCTGGGTACAGGCATCCCCTAAGGCATCTCCTAGGGGCATATGCCTATAATCCCCACGCTGGGCATCCGGGTTGGGGATAACAGTTCACGAACTTCTCGCACCACCGACGGTGCTGCGCGTTGACGGCCTGCCGAGGATTTAGCTGTGGTGGTGCTAGGCTGCGCTTGACCGCAGTCTACCGGTCGCTACAGTCCCGTTTGTTAATTAGCAGGGTGCACCTGAGGTGATTAAGGTTAGCTTTGGTTCGATAGATAGAAGTTGGAATCTCTAACACCCCTTTGAGGAAAACGTAGGATTTCTATACTAATTTTACAGCTCCACTTTATAAATAAATAAATAATCCTGGAAGTTCTCACACAGCATCATGTAGCCCCAAACTAAGCAGAGCTTGTATTATGGGAACCACATGATTGATATACTACATAGATACATTTTTTTTTTGTAAATACATACATATCATACATAGAAAACACCCAGACCCGAGACAAATATCTGCAGAACATGCAAACATTTGTCCCGCAGCGGGAATCGAACCCGCAACCTTCTGCGTCACAGGCGGACCTTCGCCCACTGCGCCACAGAGGTCGTCAACTTTAGTGTTGCCTCCCTTCTCTGAATGATGCAATGTCACCTCAGAAGCGGTAAATACACTCTTGCGGTCACATAGTAGTGATAGAAGATATGGCCATTCTAGGATTTTGAGAACTCCACTGTTCTTTAAGAACTTTCTCGGGATTCGATCTCAAGCTGCTATTTAAAACATATACTAACCATATCTTACCTGCCTTTGGAGATGAAAATACAAGGCATTAGAATAGAAGCTAAGATTAAGAATGGAATAAGTTTTTTTTATTGTTTAAACATGAGCCGCACATGCTTAGCGCTGCGCCGCCTCGCCGCGACTGCCACCCGCAGCGTGGTGCTGGCGTGCTACTACGCGACGGTGCACAGCACCATCACGTACGGCGTGGAGCTTTGGGCGCGCGCTGCTGACGCTGAGAGAGTCTTTGTCATGCAGAAGCGCGCAGTGCGCGCCATCGTTGGTGTGCCAGACGACGTGTCATGCCGCGAATATTTTAAAGAATTACGTATAATGACGCTCGCCTGCGAGCTAATATACCAGGTGGCGACGTTCACCCACAAGAACATCGATGGCTTCAAACGCAGAGGAGTAAACACTTCCCGTGCTCTCCGCAGCAACAAGCTAGCCCACCTCTTAGTCACACCCATGCATAAGCTGTGCAAATCGGAGAGGTCCGTGTACGTGATGGGTCCCTCTGTATATAACAGGCTGCCGGGCATTATCCGAGAGGATACAACCTCCACGACGGCCTTCAAATCGAGGCTACGCAAGTGGCTCCTCGGAAACCCGTTCTACTCCATAGAAGAGTTTTACGAACTGCCAATTATTTAAAAATAATAATGCATTAATTTATATTATATTCATATTGATTGTTTATAAATGATTGATATTTAAGAAATATGATTGTGTGTGTGTGTGTGTACCTACCTTGGTACCTGACCTATAACCTGGTGTTATTAATAAATATATTGTATTGTATTGTATTGTATTGACTGTACACAAAATGCTCTAAGTAACAAAGCTACGTAGGAACAGTTGGTTTCTGACATACAATAATTTAAAAGCCTGCAAGCCTAGTTTATTGGGTATCTTTATAATTATAGGTACTCACTTAATTACACTTTTGAATAAGATTGTTGTTGATATTCATTATTGAATGTCAACAACAATCCAAAAATATAACTTAAACTAGGCTGACAAGAATAAGATCAGAATAACAGCATATTTTAGTCTCTAATTTGAATTAATTTTAATATTTGTACATGACTGCAGGAAGAGTTACGAGACAAGAGCATAGCTGGAAATACCCTGTGACCCTTTTACTTGAATACGTCTCTGGATCCCAATAGGTACCGTTCCACTTCACTCAATAATGCAGTCTCGCCAAAACGGTCGCCCTTGCGGTCGCGGGCGCACATGTCCGTATAATAAACCTCCAAAGGAATTATTTACTGCACGCACGGGACGCGGAAGCTCATCAGAACGCCTCTATATGGTAGACTATCTCCTTTATTGTGCGGTGGAGTGCAGTTTTGTACCAGGAGTGAATTGTCAAACAACTTTGCTTTTAGCTGGAGAAATATTTTGTTAGATTGTAGTATCTATTCAGAACAAAATTATAAACATAGGCCCTATGACCTATGTGTACATTTTCGTAGTAAAACTCTACCAATATTGCAAAACTTTTCTGTTTTGTTGATTTCGTTATCATCTTTAACGGTCTGGCACCCCCCCACATTGTTTATATTATAGGCCTTTCTACTTTCTCTAATGATATTCAGCATGAATTTACTTTCTTGATTAGATTCTAAACATCATTCCAAGACGGTAAAAGTTTATACTACCATCATATTTTTAGTTTTTGTTTATAAGGTTTTTCAGTAAAAAATAAAAGTGGAAATTCAACTTTTATAGAGTCCTTGGCCAGTTTTCTCAGAGTTAAAGTAATCTGAAAGTTTCATTAACAAGTCTGAAAAGGGTATTATCGTAAAGTTAACGGCTGAACCTTGAACTTTGTTCATAGGCTCGTTGCCAACTGGCCAGGCATAGATACCTATTGTAAAATTTAGAGTTAATAACTAAACAACAAATATAAAATTGAGGTGTAAGGGGTACTAAGCCCCATCTTCAAAACCCAATCCAACCTGCACGTGGTGCACCCTAACTAACAAACGGGGCTCTGGCGGCCTGCTGATTGCAGATAGCGCATCTTAGCACCGCCCGGCACAACTAAATGCCCTCGCCGCCAACCAACGGTGCGAGAAGTTGATTATGGGATATGTCTAGCTCTTGACAGATATAGGCTAGTGTGGTGTGGTGTGGAAAAATAAAATTGCTTAGGAACTTCTTAGAAGAACTTTACAATCAGCCTATCCAATTAATCATGTTATTGTAGTTCACATTCTAAATTACACAAATGGTTTTTCGGATCATAGGGGCAAATCAGATTTTTTAAGTAGGGACCTAATTGATTCTATTTTAAGACCTACCTACTTTATCTACTTTTTGCTTGTTTTTCATACACCCATGGTTAGAAAGCTTGGTAGGTACTTCAAAAGGTTATTCAATGAGACAAAATATTTAGTACATATTCCCCTGACCTTCTCTGGCGAGTTCAACAAAATGCATACGTGTGCATCGCCCGATTCAGAATAGAATCAAATAAAGAACAAGCAAAACAAGCAATTAATAAATGGAAATGTCTACTCACTCTTTCAAGAAATAAAACAAACACCTGTAGTTAGCTAAGAGCGGAATTTGTACTAAATATGTCTCGTTAAATATCTTATAATGGATTGCCGTAAAGACATGCCTATTAACTATTTTTGAATACTGTACTAACTTTTTTTTGTAATAACTCGATTTGCTTATGAAAAGTATTCATTTTTATCCTAAAAATAGTACAAATCTTAATCCTTCCAACTTTCCTCCCCGACATTCTCCAGCTTTCAGTTTTATAGCACAGGTAGTATAAATAATCCGAAACGTGCTTGTAGCGTAGATAGCTCACAAATTACCCTTGTATGTGCCTAATATATCTTAGTTAAACACTTCTCTCGGTTTAATGGTATCTAAAAGCCGCAGTAAATGGACATTTTGTGATATAAATTCATTTGTGTTTAAATACTTTATGTTATCTACTTTATAATATTATATAGTGGTAGTTGGCGTGACTATATTGATGCCTTTTGTACTTACTCATCTTCCAAGACTTACGATCACTTAGTACCAAAGGAATCGATTAAATTTTTTTTATTTGTTATAAGGACAATATTATATTATGCTGCAGCCTATGCTGCCCAAATATCACATTAAACACTCTACCAAGATTTTCTGAGCAACAAACTAGCCCAACAAGATCTGCATAATTAGAAATAATAAAGATGTATTGATATAAATTATTATTATGTGCCTGGAATATCACATTAAGGGGCATAGGTATCCTTTTTCTTTTTCTTTCTTTCTGGTCACAGAAGTATCAGGAGACCACGCGACATATCGTGCCGAGAATGGAGAGACAAACTCGACTCCTTAATGAATATGTTCGCTAACCTGTAGAAAATAGATAATAGATAGGAGCCGAAGGAAAGATCTGATAGCTTTAAAAATAATTTAAAAAGGACTGAACTTTTATGAAGCTTTCGAAATCGACATTCAATCTTCTCACACTATTGGCCGATCATTCGAGAGAGTTTTATCACGGAATTAAAATGTAATCTTTTGTCTGGGTTTCATTTGATCTCGGTCTTTATTGCGAGTTGCAAGGTTTTATGGAGATGACACTGTAGTTGTCTGGATTAGAAAAGTTGTTTTGTTATTTTTTGTAAGATTACAAAAAATATACAACAAAGAAATAGAGAAGACTGAAGCTCATTTCTTTGCAAAAGAATGAGAAAACCTAATTGATAAAATCGAACGAATTGCAATTAGAAAACAGAAAGTTTGGCTTTTAGTTTTGGAAAGCGAGTGAAATGGATTGCGTTAGCGGCTTGTGCATAAAAAAACGCTCATGTTTTCAGTTAGCAATGGTAGTAATTAACAAAAAAAAAAAAACCGAAAGATATTGTTTGAATTACAGTCGACTCGTATTTACGTATACCTAAATTGTTGATTCCATTGTAGAACCAAACTGCTCTGGAAAATAAAAATCTTTATATAAAATACCTATAAACCATTTATTCAGAGCTTTTATAATCTACGAACTGTATCTCACCCATTGATATAAACGCAATTGCAAATAGAGAAACACGTACTAGGTATAGTTCCACATATAGACGGAATTTTGCAGCGTAACATCATCAGGAAATAAACCGCACATGAACTTCCGAGAAATAAATCACATCAGTCAGAAAACTTTCTACTACAAAATTAGGAAACGGCAAATGATTGATGGATCCTAGATAAGTATAACTTAATAGGAGCTAGATTGAAACAGGCTTCAATTTCACTACGACCGATGGCAGCTGTAAACACGCGCCATGCCGAGCTCTATTACACTATAAATTGAATAGAGCTTAGTTCCATCTAGATTATACTAGCGGGCGTGCTGTGCAAATAACTAATTTGATCGCCATTCATGTTCTATACTTTTATGACGGCATCATTATTTGCATGTGATATCGAAAGTGGTCCCTTATTTTCTTTTGCGATGGGTGTGCAATTTGAGAAGACTTTGTACTTCACATTCATTGGCATTTCAGAATTTATGGGCAAAAATCTTTTTTATTTATTTATTAGGCAAAGCCAACAGTACAACAATAGGCATTATATAAAACACTTATATCAATAATACTATAGCATGTGTGCCAGTAACAGGCATGCACATCATTTACATAATTCTTAAGCAATACACGACAACAGCTAAACACACAAAACAGAATACAAAACAAAATGAGAGCAATAATATTTAAAACTGAGGAAAAAACAATGTAAAATAAGACTTATATAATTTCAATTAACTTTAACTACACCAGAGTGCGTCTGGGGGTTCCAAAATAATGGTTGTACATCGAGATGGCATGCTCTAGCGCCACAAACGCGGAAACTAAATTTCCGCATCAAAACTCGGCGCAAGCTGCCTTATTCCGTCGACATTGAACACTTTTCAAGCAACATAACATCAATTAATTAAAATTTATTTATTTGAAGTTTATGTTTATCAAGAATGCTCGGATGATTTTTGTCAGTTTTGGAGATTGTGACTATATAGTACTATCCCTGTACCTTGTTTGTACTTACCTAAGTATGTATTAGTTTATGTTGCTGGTTTTTAGTGAGTAGTTATAGAGATTTTATTAAACTAAATTGTCATAGTTTTAATCCTGTTATGACAACTTTGAGGTACCTAGTGATAATCTTACTAAGTGTAGGTCTATAATAAAAAAAACCATTTGAGCTCTAGATTCAGAGTGAGCGTTCTAATTGTAACGTGTACACTTACATCTGCGATTAATCTGCTCACTACAGTAACGCCCCTTGGATTAATTGCGCTGGTAACACCCACAATGACTTTAGTCATCTAGGTTTGAACTAATTCCTATCACTTTTCTTATTTCATATGAACGACTAGTTAACCTACATTCTATTAAAGAACTATTTATTTTTGACTGACCATATGTGGGAGAAGAGGATCAGCAAAGATGTAGAAATAATAATAATAATATAGCCTCAAACTAAACAGCTGATATTGTGGAAACCAAATGACTGTTATAATTACTTTAATTCATCTTTCAGTGAATACACACATTATCATACATAGAAAACAATCAAACCTGAGATACATATTCGCAGATCATATAATTTTTTTTCTCGCAGCAGGAATCAATCTTCCGCGTTACACGGGCTTTCGTCCAGTGCACTACATAGGTCGACACAAGACTGATAACAAATATGACTTTGTCATACGAGCATCAAAATTGATGAAATTTCATTAGAATTCCAAGTCTATATGCCTCGGGCCTTCCAATTCCCATTTAGTATCAGCTAACTATTCACACAAGAAGTGTCAAGATAATGAATAGCTATTCAATTTACCTAACAAACATAACCGTAAAACGATTATCACAAAGACTTTACGACGTTGCATTATTTGAACAGTAACAATGGCCTTTCATAGAGTAATAAACTCAGTGATAAATCTTTGATTTACTAAGAATGGACAATGCTGATCGTCATAAAGGGAGACATGTAGTTGTAGCGCGCTAAGTAGAGCGAATTATAGCTAAAATAAAATTACGTAAGCTCTCCATTACCAACCAAACTAGGTAATTTATAATATTCTTACTTTTATATTATCATCATCATCATCATCATCATTTATTTAAGCCCTCTGCTCTTGTCGACGCAACTGATGCAACTCCTTCCATCTGCCTCTCCAAAGCAGCCTCCTTTACTTCCCTTTACTTTAACATATTAATATTTTTCCTTAAATGCATGTGAAATGTTTGTCCTTCCCTCACACGAAAACTACTGTATTACTCTCGAAAATATAAATAGGTTGGTCTGTCTACCTATATGAAAACTGATAGTAATACCAACTTGTTCGATTAATTGCTATCTAGGATGGGAAATATTCCAATTTAATTGGAGGACTGAGAAATCTTTGTTCCCTTCGGGCACTGAAGTCATGGCCAATACTACAAAATTTATATTTGTAATCTGCGCGTTGGATAACTAGGGTTGGTTTACGCATAACATAAATTATAACGCAAAAGCACTGGAACTTTCTTATTGCAAGACGGACTGAACCGGTGGAAAACAGAACGTTTATGCATATTTGCGAACGGTAAAATGATAATAATGTTTTTCCGTTTCATAATACTTCTTACGGAAGTATAGCAGACTAGAAGTTATTACTCCGCTATTCTACTACAAATCTAAATTACAATTACTTACATACTTATGATCATAATGAAGTGAAAATCAAAAAACTAATTTTTCATAAAGTCCTCGTAATAATACTCTCAACATGTGGAACAAAAAAGTTAAAAGTATATAGTTATATTGGAGGAGGCAGAATTACTAGCAACTGAGCTATAGCCCTTTGAATGGCTTATAGCTCAGTTGCTAGTAATTCTGCCTCCTGCGCTGCAAATCGTGGGTTCAATTTCCTCCCAGGACAAACATTTGTGTGGTGAACATAGATGTTTATTTTCGTATTTGGGTGTTATAAGAATAATGTATGTATTTCTCTGGTGTCTGTACACATGCTCTGCCTGGTTTGGGATCAGTTGACCGTGTTTTAAATGTCCCGTACACTTACCTCACTCGGGTGAAATTGCCATTATAAGTCAAAATATTCAAATTTTAGATAAACAGTAGCTTGATTATAATAATAATAAAATACTTTAAGTCGGCTTTTGACTATGGCATATATATTATATTTTGAGATATAATGTTTTATCGCTCGTCATTAATTTTTTTACGAGACCGTTTACATTGTGATATAATATATATTACATCCCAAACTATAAATATGTTTTTGAGCAATATTGGTGTATATTTTACCTCACATCCCTCCTTCGCGCCTCTCCTTGCCTCGTCCTCAGTTTGAACATCCCAAACTATAAATATGTTTTTGAGCGATATTGGTGTATATTTTACCTCACATCCCTCCTTCGCGCCTCTCCTTGCCTCGCCCTTAGTTTGAATGGTGACTGACGTTCGTGTGAAAAGGGTCAACTGATCACGTGTTTTGATTTTTAATTTGAAAAATATATCTTACAGTGTGAATAACAGTTGCGGGATATAATATATAGCTCAAGATGTAATATACATTACATCCCATAGTCAAAATCCGGCTATACAATACATATTTCAAATTTACATAAATGTTTTTAAAATTTGGTTTATTCAAAGGAAAACATCTTCAACAACTAGTCTGTTGGTCAGGTTCGACATAGGCCTTCCATAGTTTTACGGCCTCTGTGGCGCAGTGGGCGAAGGTCCGCCTCAGACGCAGAAGGTTGCGGGTTCGATTCCCGCCGCGGGACAAATGTTTGCATGTTCTGCAGATATTTGTCTCGGGTCTGGGTGTTTTCTATTTATGATAAGTATGTATTTACAAAAAAAAGTGTATATATGTAGTATATCAATCATGTGGTTTCCCATAATACAAGCTCTGTTTACATTGGGGCTACATGATGCTGTGTGATAACGTCCAGCATTATTTATTTATTATTTATTTACTATAGTTTCTTCCGCTCATCTCTGCTATTCGAGCTAATCTTCTTGATCCTTTTGGTAGGTGTCATCTTCCCATCTTTTGATTTGCCCCTTATTTGCTCACAAACAAATAGAAAAACTTGAGCGACCTGCTCGTGATTAGACTCTTGGCCCACTGAAAAACAATAAAATTTACCGTAGCATGCACCAGATCTTAGTAGAATAGGTATACAAACTGAGTACACTCGTAAAGTCTGGTGGAGTATAATATTATGGTAGAAGTATCAATTGTCACGGTCACGATGCAGCATGGTTTCCATCGCGACGTCAATGAATGGTCATTGCTATCGCGTTTACAGCTTTGACATCTGATTTCACTGTAGAGGTCGTCAGTATAAGACTGTGGCAAAGATAAATATGAAGATATTTTTATTTAAAATTTAAATAGTACAAACATTTTGTAACTTAACTATGCATTACATTCTAGACAACCTTAATCAAAATGGAAGACCGCTGCTCAGAGTGCCTAAATAAAAGACACCGCTACTTGAAGCTATGAAACTTATTTGTTTCAAAAATTGATCAGCACGCAAATCTATTGAGTATACCATAAGGGGGTAATCAAAGAAAGAAAGAAAGAATTTATTTATTTAGCACACAAAAAGGAAGGTTCACAAACAAAATAATCATAGTGTAAGCTACCAAAACAGTTAAGACACAGTAAAAAACACACAACACACATAGCTACAATCATTTTTGCCCCTCCCTGTTACGGCCAAACAGGCTTAGGCTCAGCGAAATGCTGCCACCGAACATGGGATGTAAGGTGGCAGCGCTGGTTTTCAGACTAGACCTTAGTAATAACCTTAGTAAGTAATCAGAGGTAATTCCAAACATTACATTAGGTATTATCCCCACTTTATTTTTTTTATTTATTTAAAAGGAACGCCAACAGCTTACAAAATAATTACAGGCGGACCAGCATTCATTATAACTAAGTAGTAGGTACTTCTTAGCAGCCACGTGACTGGTGTCGACTTTTATTAGGACACTAAGACTTCTTGTTAGCGAGAAAGGTCAACTGAACGTTTTTCAGCTCAGTTTTAATTAATGACGGGCTCATACCCGTTGCAAGCAACGGATACGCGCTGAGTTATGTTATGAGTTGAGGAGTAGGTATTCCATTTCGCGTCGGCCCGTTACTCGTTGACAAAAACGGTCGCTAACCTAACACACATGCCTTTCGAATGTTTAGCCATGACCATAAACATTATATAAACGAGAGATAGGTATGTAAACTTAATAGAGAAATTGTTAAAACGATATTGATTTGATATTTTCAATTTCATATTTTGGGTATGATATAGACCACCTGAACCGGAACCGGATTCCTCAATATAGTAACTTCTTTCTTCATGCACATTTTGGTAGGAATATACCCTCCAACTTTTACGACCGCTGTGACGCAGTGGGTAAAGTCCTGCCTGAGACGTAAAAGGTTGCGTGTTCGATCCTGCCGCGAGGCAAATGTTTGTATGTTCTGCAAATATTTGTTTCGGGTTCTGCAAATATTTCTATACCATGCTCAGGTTGAGGCTACGTAAATGATGCTATGTGATAGCATTATTTATTTATTTATAAATTTCAAGTCTTTAGGACTAACGGTAAAGGCTGTGTATTGATTGTCAGTCAGCTTCAGCTACAATAAAATTATATATATATAGCAAACCCTTGCATACTGTTTAATATTCGACTTCCGCCATAGCTCTCCTTGACGTATTCCTTCGAAATGCGAAACTTAAATGTGCTTTGGAAACAATAACCTGAAGTTCAAGGCTTTAAGTTTATTGCCTTTCCTGCTTGTATTCAGTAACAGAGAGTAATCCGCGTTTACCACAGCTGGGTTAGGCATGGGACATACTAGTCTCATATCATAATCAATATACATTTTTCATTTTCATTTTCATTTTCAGTTGTTTTTCAATACGTTTGGTACAATGGTATGAGAGATAAGATGACTATATAGTGTATACGAGATTGTCCAGGTGAGCTGGCTTCCGACGGCTTCACTCTCGTGCGTGGTACTTTGATAAAAGTACAGTACCTACGCGTCATGTACAAAGAACCCTGGAAGAGGTGGAGGGGGATGTTTGCGCACGGGTCAATTTTGATAAATCACCTAATGTGCAGTTAAGTGCAAAATGTTGAATATTTCTTTACAATTCTACAATACCTATTATATTAGGTCCTTACTTATGAAATTGGCGTTTTTTCTCTCTATTTCATTTTATACATATTTTATTTTATTCAACAGTCATATACAAAATTAATTTATCTCTTTATCGTAACATTATTGTAATGACTGAAAATTTAATAAAATACTATTTTTGAGGAAGTTCATCCGCAAAAAATAAAACTTAAAAACAGGTCATTTCACGTGTTGTCATTTTCAATGCTTAAATTCGAAGTATTTTTTTATGTGTTAGTTTTCTTTTTTAAATAAGACCACATACTTTTCACAATGTTGTCCAATTATACACACAACATTTTAGCAGATAAGTATTAGTAGTTCCAGAAAAAAATACAAAAATGTATGTATGGAGAAATCAATTTTCTGGAAATTATCCATACAAAACGCCAATTTCATAGGTAAGCACCTAATTTCAGTTTTTTTTCAGTTTAATCAGTTTATGTTAAATAGTTGAGAACTTAGTGCTTAGTTAAACCTAACAAAGGCTTTAAAGCACGGTTAACCAAACCTTGTAACCTACGTTTACTGAATAAATGATATGTTTGATATAGATATGTATATGGGATTTATTTGTACTATATATAACTATATTTTAATTAGTCTGGTGTAAGAGATTGTATCAAATGTCTTTAGGGTAGCTTTAGACAAATTAATGTATCCTTATTAGGCTGTTATAATCTATAATACTTCTATATTTTCTTACAAATCAATGAAGATACCTACAGGGTAATGTCAATATTTTCATTGCTCTAGAATGAGGTCTATAACTTTGTGTCTGTATCATGTTTACGAGTATTCGAATATAAATCACTAGTTTTCCAACGCGGCTTTGCTTGCGAGGTACCCGAATAAAAAGAACCCTAGATACTATGCTATTTCTTAAACTACATTTGTGTATAAAATTTCAGCTCATTTCGATTTAGTAGTTTTGGTTTGGTCAAACAATCATGTGACTTTTATATTGAAAAATACTAGCTTGTAAAAAGTAGTACATGTAGCATAAGACCTTTTATTTAAAACTTTTGTTAATTCTTCATGTTACTACAGAGTGTCTAGTGTGAATTTTTTTACCAGCTCGATCGCGTTTGCGTTTACGCAAATTTGTATATTTTATCATTTAAAAAAAATTTTAATTTTCACGTATCATTACATTGGTGAAGTCACCGACGCTGTTTCAACTCTTTCAGAGAGGTTTTATCGGGATGAGTGAACGCGACGCTCTCCCTCAGCGTCTCGTCTAGCTCTTTCATCTAGTTTCATGGGCAAAAAACGTGATAATTTATGTATGTGTACCTATCATAAAATTTGCATGCCAAGGATTTTGGTAGAACATTAACTAGACTGATTAATTTTCAAGATCTTTTTTGTATTACATGTGTTCGTTCAAATAATTATCATTTATCATTTGTCCCGCAGCGGAAATCGAACTCGTAACATCCTGCTTCTTAAGCGGGCGGCCCACGCCACAGAGCTCGTCAATTATTGTGGTTCAGTGTGTCTATATCCTACTGTTGCCGCGTAGGCAGAAGTTTACGATTGGGAGCAAGACGTCAAATTCGCGAGCGAGACACGTCCTTGTGCCGACACGTTCGACTAATGCCACGGAATAATAGTCTATTGCACAGAATTTGCAATTAGGTATAAGCAATGACAATTACAATATATATTATATTACAACAGTCACATATTATATCACATCTACTAATAATAAACGATAAATTTCTGCACAACGCAACTTGCGTAGAATAATCGAATAGAATAATCGATGTTTTATTTATAAATCCTAATAAATCTTTGTATTACTATAAAATCGTAAAGTACAAATATACACATTTTTTTTATATAAACTTATGTTTTAAGAAATATCTTATTTCGCAAAAAAGAATACAATTCACTTACAATAAACTTTAAAGAATTATAAGCTTTTCTAAAGTACATGGTCATAAGACAAGCTTTAGTTTTTTAGTTTCTTTATGCCACCAGAAGGAAAAACAAAATTCTTGTAAAAGTTAATTGCTGTATATAAGCAAAAGAAACATTTTTATTTATGTTTATGGTACCTGAATCACATGGCCCACCTTAAGTGGTAACCATTACCTATCATATAGCATTGCATCGTAGATATGGCTTTTTAGGAACATGCCCAATGCAACGTCCAGCGTCCATGAACTTGAGGGATGCACTAACATACCGGCACTCACACCTTTCAGACTGAAACTTAGCTATGCTGCTTCACGGCAGAAATAGGTATGGCAGCAGTACTTCCCCGGACGAGCCCTCCAGTAAGAGCTCTACAACTAGGTACTAAGCAACCATTGTTTTAAATGATAAAAAATAAATATTATTTGAACTGAAGCCTTCCCAAAATGACCTAAGTAAGTAAATTTCAGTTTTCAGTTCACTATTTGTTTACTTTGATACCCACCTTGATTTTAACTAGGAAAAAAAATTGCAAGTAGGTATTGAGCAGAATTATTTGTGCCGCTACTTTTGAAAATATCGCTTTCCACATACCAACTAGGGTATAATATTTTCATCCATTCTCGCAGATAACACGCTAAGTTGGGTCGTTCCGGCACCCATGTCTCAGTTGAGATAGTTGTGCCCGTGACAAACGGCCCACTTTGCGACATTTGCCAGGCAGGCCCTCCGCGACGACCTGATTTTATTACCGGGCCTCTTTGTTATTACTATGATCTAAATCTATACTTCTTCTTCTTCTTCAGCTACCACCTCTACTTTTGGGAGGTTAGCCGTAAGCTCTGCGAATTTTTCTCTATCTTGAGCCAAGCGAAAAAGATGTTTGACGCTGGCTATCTTCGTCCACTCCCGGATGTCACGCAACCACGACTTTTTTCTTCTTCCAACGCGGCGGTAACCCCTTACTTTACCCATCATAATGAGTTGGAGTAGTTGGCTTTCGTTTCTTAATACATGACCATACATGGCCAAGATACGCTATACGATATATTTTTCTGCGCTTGATGGTCTGCAACAATTCCCGAGTTTTTCCGACACGCTAGAGAACCTTCACATTCGAAACCTTTTGCGTCCAGCTAATGCGTTACATACTACGCTAGCACCATATCTCAAATGCTAAGTCAATACATGTACCTAACGCGACTCAGCCACCAGTTAGATGACCGTGAGATCCAACAATCAAGGTGTTCGCTTCACGGTATCTAGACTATACTCTTTTCTGTAATCTTGCCTGCTTATGGGGAACACGAAACATTGTCGAATTTCTGTTGGGTTTTTTGTTGTGTATTGATTCTCTAAGCTTATTAAGAGAACACACAATTTTTGTCCTGGGCGGGAATCTAACCGCGACTTGCAGCTCAGAAGGTAGCGCTATAAACTCAGTCAAATTGAACGATTGAACCGTTATCTCGTAGAAACCAATATTGCTTCTAGCTAAATATCGATAACAAAGATGTTTGTGTAGCAATGTTTGCGTTTACGCGGGAAATCTGACAGCTGCCACCTGTCAATCACATCAGGCAGCCGATAGACCGGTGCCTTATTTAATATTATGAACAATACGACGTGATGTGGGCGAAATTGTGGAAATGTTATTCCAGTTGACCAGTTTCTTCCATTATTACAGCATCCAAGGGTATATCCCCTTTCGGGATGAGTACCTAACATACAAATTCAAACTCACACTCTATAGTAGGTAGGGACGCATGCACCCAAAACAACAGTTGAGACTACAATATGCAGCGTTTCAAAACGGGCGTTTTAAGATTTTTAAAAGGGTCAGCAACGCGCATGTAATAACTATGTATATGTTTTGATGTCATAGGCGTCCATAGGCTACTGGAACTGCTTACAATCAGGACGATCGTATGCCTGTTTGCTAACTTAGTAGTATAAAAAAAATAGCCTTATGAAAATCAGCTAACAAGAATTTCATGATTTAAGAATCATTTATTATGTTGATTGACGAAATATACAGGTAATGTTTTATTTTTTTAAGAAATTACTTTTTTTTATGTTGTGTTGTTTTTACCTCGATACCTACTTTTCTTGTGATAGGTACTTAAGACTGATAAACATTATCAATGATGGTAACCTAAGCATAGCTCTATCGAGGACATGTCACTCAGTGATAAGTTGAGTGCTTGGACATGCTCTACCTGGCTTGTCTATTGATAAGAGTACTTTGAACTTTTAACGATAGTCATGAAAGTTGTGTGAGCAAGATACAGATAGCTTGGAAATATTATATTGGATTATTTGGCAAATTGAAAGAAAGTTATGAGTACCTGTATATTAAATTTTGATCTAAATTTCTGTTATGTCATCGATGAATTTATTATTAACTGAACAACAACAACACCACACCAGCCTATATCAGTTCACTTTACATAGGCCTATCCTATGTATGTACATAGGCCTGCCCCAATAAGACCCGCCCTCTTAATGCCCTAAGAAGGACGATATGCGCGGTGGACATGTGGGTTGGAGATCGGAGGATCAGCTCCTCGCACCGCCAGTCGACGCTACTGCCCGTCGGCGGTCAGGGAATTGAGCTGTGCCAAAATCAGACTTGGGGGATATCTTAATAAAATCAAGTTCAAACTTTATCTGCTCACACAGTACAAACTTATTGATATAAATCCACAGATGTAACTCTTACACATTTAAAAAAATATTAATGAAATACAGAACTTAACACGTTTACACGCAAAAGAAGTTGCGGGTGGGTCAGCTAGTAATATTAAAAGTTGAAAGTTTGTGGTGAAATGTTTGTCCATCGCGCCAAAACTACAGAACGGAATGAGCTGAAATTTTGAACGTACGTAGTTCTAGACCTACATTAACATATAGGCTACATTTTATCCGGGTACAACGCGAGCAAAGCCGCGGGTGAAAACTAGTACATCATGCAGCATGTTGGCTGCTGGCTCTGGACCAGCAGTATTTCCACGGTTGTGTTATTCAGTCAAAACAAGACTGTCCACCGTATGCCTACGCAAACTTTTTGAGTGGTTTGGTAGAAGGTGGGGATAACCTGGAACAACTCATGGTTACTTGCTAAGTTGATGGCAAAAGATTACGAGGATTCAGTCCACTTCGTTGGACAGACTGAATCCGCTCAACTCTGGATACGAAACTAAACGATGCGCTCCACGCAACCCAAAACCGAAATAGTTGGCGTGATATTGTTACACAGAAGATTCTATGGAGGAATCACGAGCCTCAGTCATGAGGAGTGCGACGCGAGGAGGATGTATTCAAAGCGTTAAATAAAACTTTATTTGAAAATTAATAATCTCCAAGCTTAAGTAACTAACAATTATTCACGGTTGTACGATAAGTTATGAAAGTAAAATAAAATGATTAATATTATTCAGCAGTGGGCCAATAATAACGACATTCAACGATTAATGGCTCGTAAATGAGTACTCGTGAACGTGGTAGGTCGCAAGATAGGGGTTAAATTGCAAGCATGCAGTCCTTTTTGCAAGATACATATTTTAAAGGATTTATTTGAAAGTGCCGCGAGGCGTGGTTTTACATCTGACGACCTCTGTGGCGTAGCGGGCTACGCCTGAGATGGTTAAGGATTTCATTCCCGCCACGAGACAAATGATTTTATGTTCCGCAAATATTTGTCTCGGGTCTGGATCTTTCCAGTTGGATGTTTGTATAATATTAATGTATTTACAAAAAAACATTATGTAGTATCAATCATGTGGTTTCTAATACAAGCTCTGGTTAATTTGGGGCTATATATGCTGTGTGATAATGTCCAGCATTAATATTATGGCTGAAGTGGCAGTAGGCTGGTCATATCTGCCGAAGAAATGATAACCGTTGGGGTAAACGAGTTCTTCGGTGGTCACCGTGGCTCGACAAACGTAGTGTAGGACGCCCTCCAGCCAGGTGGAGTGACGATTTGCGAAAGGCTGCTGGTAGAAGCTGGATGCGTCGAGCTCAGGTCAGGGCGCAATGACGCTCATTAGGGGAGGCCTAGAATTTAGCCATCCGTATCTTCCTTCGTATGAGCTAGTGGCTAACTCTGGTGTCAGAGTTTTAGGCCCCGGATTTAGCCTTTCGTTTATTTATATAAATATTGAACACGCTGCTCGACATTATAGTTAATATTGTTATTATATTATTCAAGTTCTAATATTTTAGTGGATTATAATACATTAATTAACAACAACTTGTTCCATCTGTGACCGCGCACCGAAATTGATGCGAAATTAATTCTGCAGGTTTCCCTCAAACTCAAATTTTAATTAAACATTTGCTAGCAACTCAAATAATCAAATCTCAGATACGCGTAACATTTTGACTGTAATTACATAAACTAAGTAATCGTTTGTTCCAACAAGCTGGGACGTCCTTTGACTGAGGGTTTTCCTATTGGTTAATAGGCATGACGAGGAGGGGGGGGGGGCTCGTGACGTCACGGCTAGGTAAAAAGTGTACTAAGCCGTGACGTCACGCGGAACTTCAACGCACTATTTCTTTGGCATTTTTTGTTTAATTGACAAAAGAAAAAATACGTGTCCAATATTTTCTGATAATGTAAAGGACGGACTAATTAGAATTTATAAGTCGTCATCCCTAACCACCATTACATTATGTTAATTACCTTGCTTTTTATATGAAAGACGAGCTGACCGGCCCGCAACTTCGTTTGCAAGTAATTGCTTACTTGACTATGGTTATTTTACGCGGAACCCTAATTAACTATGTATTTATACGGGACAAAATCCTGCAAGCACCTACCAGTGAATGTCACAGATATGGCCAGTACCGTTCATAATATTTTTAATTCATGTAAAAATACAGAAGCGTTCTATTTAAAAAAAATATTAGGTATCTATCTACTTACGCCAAATAATGACTTTTAAAAGCAAATATTACAAAACAAACAAACTTAAAATTACAAAATTGAAATTATTGTATGGGATCTCTGATTTAAAAAAATGCAACCTATGTTTAACACTGATAATGTAGCTTTCTAAGTGAAAGAATTTATAAATTCGGTTAATTAGTTTTTGAGTTTATCCATAACAAACAAACAAACAATTTATTTTATATCACTGGAGATGGAACTAGCACATAGTTCTCCTGATATTAAGTGATAAACGTTACTTATAACAAAGTATTGATTCGTAGGTCACGCATTTTTGAAACTTTTTCTACAATGCAACTCTCTGCGTTCATCAACTTGAGGCTTAAAGGTGTTAAGATCTACAATGCAACGATCAACTTGAGGAATAGAGGTATTAAGTCTCATGTGCATGTAATTGTACTGGCACCCACGCCCTTCAGACCGAAACACAGCAATGCTGCTTCACGGCAGAAATAGGCATGGTGATAGTACATCCTCGGATAAGCCCTTCGCAAAGAACTTTACTACTTCTAGACGAACAAACAAACAAACAATAAAATCTTTCCTATTGAATAGATAAGTAAAACTCCAAAGTAAAGTAAAGCACAAAAATCATTTATTTAGTCGGAACCACAAGAAACACTTTTTTTAAATTTAATTTACACCATTTCGTAACGCGACTGTTTGGTCGAGAGGAATTGGCAAAAAACTCTGCTTGGCTTATATTTTTTAAAGTCTTTGTTACACTCTCTATTGTTAACTATTAGGTACATTGTTTTAGAGGGAGAAACAAAGTCAACCTGTAAGTATCATAGTAGTATATTTATCCCAAACTATGTATTGTTGTGTGCACTGAAAACCTTTTAGAGCTAACGATTCATGCGAAACATTCGAGCGCGAACCCCTCTGCTGCAAAAATCACTGTAAAGCTGTTTCAGTCTTTACCACGACCCTTCAACCGGTAAAACAAATCGTCTAGATTTTTCTAGCTAAACAGACGGCAAATTGGCGAATATGAGTACACTGAAGGCCAATAGATATCTATTTGACATTAACGTTTTTTATTTAGTTTAAATTTAAATTTATTTTTACGGGTTAGTGTTTGGCCGTTTTTCTGTACCGAAAGTTTACATTTGTTTATTTTAAAATTAAAATAAGTTAGAGAACATTATACTGTATATATAGATATGTGATGTTTAATACTTAAAAATTTTATCTGTACAACACGAGGTCTATACAAAAAGAAATAGTTATATAATCATCATGTAGATACAGCCCAACTTTATCGACTGCTAGATATAGGCCTCACAAAGTCTGTGCTACCGCGGTTTTGTGCTAGACACATCCTAATTAATAAGGAACTATAATTTAAAAGTAATGTACGAGTTTAAGGATGTACGAGTAGTGGGAGGCCGAAAAAGAGATGGATGAATTATGTGAACGAATATAAAAGAAGTGAATAGAGTTGACGGCTGATAGGAGTGGATGGAGAAAAAAAAAGAAAACACGTTATGCCGACCCCACCTAGAGTTGTATAAGGGCAAAGAAATTATGAATTAATATTTGTAAGAGCGCCCCAAATTCTGCTACCGACAGTGTACAGGATGTAGCAAATACGGCGGCCCACGATGTGAAAATGATTTACGTAGTGGAAGTCGGAAATCAGCCGAACCCTGCCAAATAAACGAAGGCCCACATCCCTAAAAGAGTTGTGAGCGAATAGCATTTATTTATTCACCATTAAACACCAGTTTGCATTTTATGTGAGCATTTCAAAACTATCATTAAATGCAACGCATGTTATTACTTTAGGGATAACCACCCCAACTGGGGTGGTGTTGGGGTGTACGGGGTAACAACATCCATCTTCGGTGCCCAAGTCATACTTTCGTTTCCTTCGTTTATAGGCCTTGGTGCGGCCTAAAAACTCCGACACCAGAGTTGGTCACTAGCACATACAAAGAAGAAGAAGAAGTCATACTCACCTGCACGTGGTGCACCCTGCTAAATAACGAACGGCGCAATGGTACTCATAAGGGGAGGCTTATTCAGTGTCCAGCTATAGACTGATGATGATGACATGCGTATTGAATGAAATAGATTTTACTCTTCGTGACACTTCTAGTACGTCTAACAGAAATCTGTTTTCCTGCTTCATATCTAAATACTTAGATAAGTGTTACAAGCTTATAAACTTTAATTACCAACCGCACACATAACAGTTATATATAATCCCCAGGTAATAGAAATGGCGATAAAATATAATTTTACATTTAATTGACAGGAACAGCTTACTTTATCAAGCCGTTATGAAATTACATTAAGAATAAGGGGGTAAGATTGGTATGTTGAGATTGGACTTAACACTATTTTTCACCATTGGAATATCACAGTACACTTGGTTATATCTACTTAGATCATGGCCGTAAGATATGTTCTGAGTAATATATTGTAAGTATAGCTATCTATATCTTCTATACTTCTAAAATCCTTTGTCCTGGATGACTGACAGATCAACGAACATAGGCGTAGGCATCTGAAAAGAAAGGATTTTCAGCAATTATACCCCTAAGGGGGTGAAAAACGAGGGCAAAGTTTGTATGGGACAACGTGATTCCTTGGTCCAATCTACTTCAAATTTTGCATGCACATTATTCAACAAAATTGATGGAAGGTGTGGTTCGTATTTTATTGAAACTCATCGCCTAACAGGGTTAAAAAGGGGTAGAAATGAATTTTAGGGGTGATTTGCATCGAAATTGATATCAATACTACTCCTTAGTGCTTTTAATTTAAATAAAATTTTATTTTGACACGTTTCGAAACTCAATCCTATCTATTTAAAATTGGAATATCAAATCATCGAGATATTATACTCTAAACTCTAGACTCTAGTACCACAATCGTGGAAAAAAGTGTCTGCACCAAAACTCGGCGAACGTTGTCGATGACATTGAACTTCCTTTCAAGCCACATGAGGTCTAAATAAGCGCAAATTTGGCATTTTGAAGTTTATTTATGTCAAATACTCTAAGACAATTTTTATCCTTTTTCGCTTGAAAACTGTGACTCTATAGAGTACCTACTTTCAAAGAAGTACAAATATTGTGTTTGACATACATGCCTGGTTACTAAGTGCACAATGCTCACAGTGAGAACACAAAAAAAACAGTTCGCTCCCTAGAACAAGTGTTTTTTCATCACTCATACACTAGACACTTGCATATTGACTGCGGGCTTCGCAGCAGAGCGGGTCGAATAGCAGCTCACCCCCTAGAGCAAGTTTGTTTTCAGGACTTAAAGTGTTAGGTACTGAATAGTAACGCTATGCTGTGTGGGAAGGCCAGATAGAAGATGAAAGTTTGCGTGGAGGGGAACCAATTATTTCTCAAGTTATGAGAAGGGATATAATAACTTATAATATATATACATATATACCTATACTTTTCAACTGGCTGTTGACTTGGCGAAGGGTCGCCAACGGAAAAGGGAGCAAGAACGGGCTCGGAGAAGGTAGCGAAATGGGAGTGGGAACGGGATTGGGAACGTGAACGCGCCCGGGTACTGACCCGGACCTAACCTGGTAATGTAGGTAGGTACTTTTTATTCCATACATAATCAGGGTTACATGCAACATAAAAAGCGTATCGACGCAAAAGAAGTTGGGGCGGGTCAGCTAGTATTCAAATTTTTTCTGCGGAATCTTTATAGAGTTCAATTCTGGTTTTAGAGTAAACAGGCAGCCCAAAGCCTAATAGAAAACTCTTTAGTACTCACAACAAAAAGAACAGAACGGACAATAACTACAATGAAGGCCAGTCTTTAAGAAAATAGCTTACAAAGGACCTTAAAAACCTTACGTAAAGCATCAAACACATTAAGTGATAAAGCTTAATAAGTTGAACTGTTTGAGGAAAAAACTTTCTTGTTTCAATAAAAATACTTAGTAGAAGTAGCACAGCAATTGATAGGTTTTATCTTTCGTTATCAATCACTTTGATCGTTATTTGATTAAATGAATGTTACATTCAAAATGTGTATTAATTAATTTAAGTGCTCTAATGAATTCCACATACGATTCTGAGATTATTACGTGAGGCAGATAAAAAGCCAAATACTCCAGTTCATGGTGCTTACCACCGAGCCAAATCGAGAACGGGATTAGTTAGAATTGGATTTATGTCACTCGAAAGTCAAGATGGCGGAGCCACATCCTAACAAATATATATTTTTTATTAGTGTGTTGTACATTTTTGACCTGTAAATAACGTGACCAATACTCGAAAATTATTACCATTAATTATATTTTCTTTGTTTAGATAAATTTCGAAATATTTCAAATTTTATTTAAAAATAGATAACTCAACGTTATTATAATTATCCGACTCTGAAAGGTGTCCCGCTAGATTTAACGTCGTTACGATTGTTGTTTGTCTTGCAAACGCACAGCAGCATATTTCAGTATTTATCTAAATTTGTACCTCGGAAATAAGTTTTTGTAATATGTAGCAATTCCAGTGAATACTAATAACAAATAATTTGTATGTACCTACCTACTTAGATGATAATTTATGAATTTAGCGCACAAGCATATAGTTATGTACCAAAATAATGTTTGGTTTTGCCTCAGACTACCTCCTAATTTTTTTACCTAGTTTTTTCAAACTTCATCATGATTATCCTCGATCGCTAAAAAGTTACTTTCACAAAACTGTAAAAGCTCTATAGTAAACTCGATCAATTTCAAATTTATCGACGTCGACATTGTCAAAAATAGTCAAGTCTATCCTAATCTCGATTCAAATTCCGCAAGATGTCATTTTTTGTATGAGTACGAGGCAGGCTTTCAATACTACCAAATGACAGAAGTCAAATCCTAATACCGTTCTCGATTTGGCTCGGTGGTAAGCACCCATGTTTCAAGCGTTACATATATTCTTCTAGTCGTGACACTCTTGGCAGAGTTCTTGAAGTATGAACTGGTAACACATAAGTCAAGCTTAATATGGCCAATATTAGGACATCTGTGGCGTAGTGGGCATTGCTCGCCTGAGACTCAGAAGGTTGCGGGTTCAATACCCGCCGCGAGACAAATGTTTTTATGATCTGCAAATAATAATAATAATAATAAATAATCCTGGACGTTATCACACAGCATCATGTAGCCCCAAACTAAGCAGAGCTTGTATTATGGGAACCACATGATTGATATAATACACATATAATTTTTGTTTCGTAAATACATACATATCATACATAGAAAACACCCAGACCCGAGACAAATATCTGCAGAACATGCAAACATTTGTCCCGCAGCGGGAATCGAACCCGCAACCTTCTGCGTCACAGGCGGACCTTCGCCCACTGCGCCACAGAGGTCGTCAAATATTAGTTTCTGATCTCGGTGTCTTCTACTTGGTTTATGTAATAGGTATTAATAAGTAAAAGTTGTATGTATAAGTAGTTTAACAGTCATGTTGTTCCCGTGTGATAGTGTTCAGCATTATTTATATATATTATTTATCTTTCAATCAAATGTTATGACAGTTTAATGATATTCTATTTAAGATTCAATTGACTGTGTATTTAACAGGTGAAAGCCGTTTACTCGTAGATAGAGTTCCTGATAGATGGGGACATAACAACCGTGAAATTAATACGTTACACGGAATATTATTGCATTTATAATGTACTGATTAATGGCTTACTGATCAAACGTGTAGGCAATTGATTTTAAATAACTTAGGACCGGTATCATAAAGAACTGTTTAAATAAAATAGTGAGTAAATAATAGAATCGTAATTACGTCTGTACGATAACGAAAACGACGTGTGTGTGTGTGTGTGTGTGTGTGTGTGTGTGTGTGTGTGTGTGTGTGTGTGTGTGTGTGTGTGTGTGTGTGTGTGTGTGTGTGTGTGTGTGTGTGTGTGTGTGCGTGTGTGTGTGTGTGTGTGTGTGTATGTATTAGTGACTTTGTTTTAAAACTTATGTGTGAAGGGAAAAAAGAAAAAAATACATCTACATTATTATTATGTAAAACTAGCTGACGCCCGCGGCTTCGCTCGCGTGGTACTGGGGTTAAAAGTAGTGTATGTGTTAATCCAGCTCGTCAACTATGTACTTATATTCCAAGTTTGATTTAACTGTTCTGTCTTGTTCAAAACATGGTATTGATGCTATGTTTAACCATAAGTATTGTTTTCTCATTTGTGTATCCTATTAAGTAAATAAATAGATGATACTATTTACATTAGAGGTATTGTATAGTAAAAAGAACTCTAAAATTCTAAATTATTTAGAATTTTGGAGGATAGTTAACTCATGATAATGATCAAGGCGTGATGCCAGTGATAATATTAATCAAATACAAACGAACATCATCTCGACCTATCCTAAAGCATATCTTCAAAGCTGTGTATGCAAATATAATAAGCAAACCGCATTATGGATAGTTAGAGGCAAGTCACACATAACGAGTGCACATGTCAACTTTTTCAAGCTGTTAGCAAATAAACAATTTGACTAAACTTAACGTACTAATACCATAAATGCCAAAGTTTTTTTGACTACCAACACTGTCGTTAACTCAACTTTGTAGCGCTGAACCAAACTTGGAGTAAACATATTTTATGACCTGGACGTAGGCAACTTTTAATCCCGGAACCACGCGAGCGTAGACCGGTTGGTCCTAAGTATCGCTGGACCAATACCTAGGGCTAGGGTGGGAGCTGACCTGCGCGAACTTGGTGCCAACCACCGGAAAATAGCAAAGGATTTATTTATTTATTTCACTTACAAAAACAGGATGCAGGTGCTTTGCTAGACTAAAAGTAGTTTATAAAATGTAGTTAGCTTAAGTAAGGATACAATTGTTACAAAATAACCTCCTTTGTGTAAAAACGAACGGGGCTCTGGCGGCCGGCTGATTGCGGCATAGCACAGCCTACATCGGCACATCTAAATCCCCTGGCCACCGACGGGCAGCAGCGTCGGTGGTGCGAGAAGCTGTGCCCTGCGATCCCCAACCCGCATGCCCAGCGTGGGGATTATGGGTATATCCCCCTTTTATTAGGGGAGCCCTATGTCCAGCAGTGGACTGATATAGGCTGGTGTGGTGTGGTGTGGTGTGATGTGTAAAAACAGTAATACTTATAATTTAGTAAAAGCGCTGGCAACACCTTCGGGGGCGAAATTTGTAATACAAGCGCTGGCAACACGTGCGAAAAAAATACCCAGACGACGTTGTTTTCTTAAAAACAACATCGGTCGAGCTCGGCATTCGATTCTCAACCACCGAGCTGACCAGTCGTCCTAATGTGTACATTTATAAACTAAGAAGAAGTAATTTATATTAACAGTGTATTTAATTTTGAAGTATAAAGTAAAATAAACACAGTACCTACTAAATAGTGCAGTTTCTCTGAGTTGTCTTCACAAAATATACTATTTTTATCTTTTACCTACAGTTTACATACTTTCAAACAGATATGATTAATTGAAGGATATGGATTAAAGTATAGGGGAAAGTGAAGAGGTCTCGTTTCGGAGGCCAAGATTCACTTCGGGTCCATGTTCCGATGAAGTAAGGACCACGCAAGCGGAGCCGCGGAAGCTTATTTTACCATAAATCAACGAGGAAAAAACAACAGAGGCTGATTTATACCCTTGTTTAATATTTTAATACCAGGGTTAAAATCATTTAAAATATTTTCAATATCTGACCGCAAATAAGGGCGTGGTGAGTAGAGCAGTAAGTGAATAATTAATTTGTTCGATTATACGCAGTAAGTACCTAAATAATCAACAAAGTGAGAGTTTACGGTAATTGATATTAGATCAGATCGAAAGTTGGGCGTGGTAGGAATGCACTACATCACAGCTCAACATGAAATGGTTAACATTCCCCATACCAACAGACATTGCTCTGGTTTTGGGTAGCGATTTTTAATTATTCTATCCATTATCTCTAGTATTTATTATATCAGATAGACATAATCCTACTATATAATTTACAGCAATATTATAAAGGCAAAAGTGTGTATGTTTTTATTTCGTTTTTACGTCAAAACAGCTGAATCGATTTTGATATAGCAAATATAAATACGACAAGACCTTTTAATAGTATTATAATTTAATAAGACCATGTTCGTGAAATATGTCACGTGAAAGCACAAGTATATTTAAGCAAACGATGTTGCGGGCGGATCGGCTACATTTTTCAAACCGTACTAATCAAACTTCAGACTAAACTTTCACGACCACTTTGAATACTTGCTTTGAATTGTTGCTGTTAAATTATATTTTATTTTAATAAATATTAATAATAAAAGTCTTGAATTAATTTCTCATTTATTTATTTCAAATAAGCATTCTCTACCAGCTAACATTTGTGAATTGTGTAGTGATGACAATAAAATTAAATAAAAACGTGACGTGTGATGTACTCACAGGTAACTTGTGTCAAAAGTAATGTTTTTTATTCAATTTTAATCAGTAAATTTTCTTCTTAACTTTGTGTTGAAAAAACATTCTTAATAAAAAAATCAAACAAGTTTAAAAAAATCAAATTAATCAAATTAATGATACGCAGACTCTCTGGAAATGTTTATTAAATGTTTGGATCCAATTAGTTAAACGTTCTAAATAATGATGTATTTTAATTTTGATCAAAATAAAATGAACAAACCATCTACAGACATAAAAGAATACTTGATAACTGAGATAAAACTAATTGAACCCTAGAAGAAAAGGTAGACTTCGTAATACCACAACAATTATTATGATGACAAACGCAGACACAAATGCAGATGAGCTCCCAATAAAAACCCAAAGACACATTAAGGACGAATAAAAATTTATTACAAATATCAACTTGAAGCTGAATTCGGAGAATGCTCAGGAAAATCCAATAACCAAAATGAAACGGCGGAAATTATTCGCGTAAAGAAGATTATTGCGAGCGAAGCCGGCGGAGATGGCGAGTTCGGAGCTAATGCGAAAATCGATACAAACAATTTTTTATTTGGCCTTGTTTTTGTCGAGGACGAAACACGGCAATGAATTAGAAATTTTATGGAGAGACACGTTTTGCTTTCATCATAATTTTAAACATTTGCTTTTACAATTAGTGAGTTGAAAGAAACAAGAAGAAACTGAAGCACTCACGGCGGGGCTTTTAGTGTTCATATTAATTAATCATAATCATTATCATCATCAGCCTATAGCAGTCCACTGCTGGACATAGACCTAGGTATAGCAAATCATCATGGTTAAGCAATACTTCACTCGGTCACTACCACGATGGGTATTTGTGGCATTCAGAGCTGAGCGCTTACGTATTTCGGAGTTGTTCCAGACTTTTAGAGTCATGTTCGAGCGGCCTAAAATCTCCAGCTTCATACAAAGCAAGAAAGAATAAAAAACGTAACAAGGTAGTTCGCTAAGTTAATATTATGACGATCAAGTATAGTTTATTACAAATTGACTGCTAGGTATCGCTGAAAATGCAGAACAATAAATACTTCAAAACACGTTCTCAATTTTCAACTCCCGTTCGAACCGTTCCGTTCGTTTGTTAAATGCGCTTCCGGCATCAGCACCATCGTATGATCTGTTTGCTGACATGTGCGGAAAGTGGCTGAAGTATTGTAATATGATTGATAGATTAATAGGGTTAGAAATAGACCTACAATCTGTTATTTTTTCCCCAATTATCTTGCAAGAAAATTAGCTTAAATTGTCGTTTAAGGTTTCTTCTTTTTTTGTAGTGCTTTGGTATCATACTGGCATTGAAACAAGCGTTTCATAGCTTTACAGTATCCGACAATATTTCAGACTAGAGTATCCTGTAAAAACGAAAAATGTAACGTTCCTGAAAGCACGTGTTCTGGAAAATTGGTTTGTTCGTGGCATACTCTATAGTGAAATTTACTTTTGATGCTTCTAACATTTTATACATGCAAAGGTTTTGATAGAGGAGCACTACACGAAGGCATAAATGTACGCTCATCTGCTCCCAGTCCTATTTTATATTATAAAGGTGAAAGTTGATGAAATGAGAAATGTGAACATGTGAAATGTTTGTTCCTCTTTGACGCCAATACTACTGAACAGCTTGAGCTGAAATTTTGCCCATATTTCGTTATTATTAACTAGCTTCCCCCGCAGCTTCGCTCGCATGGTACCAGGATAAAATGTAGCTAATGTGTTAATCCGAGTCACAAACTATGTATGTATATTCCAACGTTCATCCAAATCCGATCAGCTGTTACTGATTTTAGTGGGAACAAACATATACTCACACACACAAACTTTCGCATTTATAACATTAGTGTAATTTAAGCTTCTGCCCGCGACTGCGTTCGTGTGATGGCAATGATCTTTATAACTCGTTTGACGTGATGATGACAGGTGGAGAAGATCGTGAGAATCCGAATAGAGGCCGAGGTTAGGTAGAATAAGCATCGGAAGACCAGTAGCGAGCTGGGTTGACGACATAGTACGCGTCGTCAGGTGATCGTGGAGGCGACTAGCACAAGACCGTGGTGAATGGCACAAACTTACTTCAGGAGGCTTATATCCGGCAGTGGATAAAGTTGGGATGTGGACGATGATGATATGGAACCACATAGTAAACAAACAACATCGTAGAACAAAATGGAAGACGTCTTAAGTAAAGGAGATTGGTTTACTCTAGTGAGGATCTAGGGAGTAAGTTTCTAAAATATTTCATAATAACATGTAACAGGTCGCATAAACACAATGAAACAACTGCAAGAGGAAGCATCGTCGTAATAACACTGCGAAGTTAGAACACTGTTTGGAAAACAAACACGTTTAGTTCGAAATTGGACCCGGAATAGTACTGAACATTGTGCATCGGGTTTCATTCAATGAAAATGGCAGACTTGAATGAAAGACGTTGTACAATAACTGTGGAAATTGAATCTAAAATGGTCTAAAGTGAACTATTTGCGACTATTACGATCATCTTGGGGGAGACCTATGTTCAGCAGTGGATTTCTAAAGATTGTTGACATTGTGTTTCTCGTTACTCGGGGTCGGCTTTTTAGGGTAATGTTACTGAACCGGTCAAACGAACCCTTATGGTGCCGATTTGTCCGTCCGTCCGTCCGTCTGTCACAGCTGATTATTTCAGGAGCTACATAAGCTATAGACTTGAAATTTAGATTTAAAATGCACTGACTGAATAATAAATAATAATAAATAAATATTATTTCTAGTAAAAAAATTTTTTCGTTTTCATCCCTAAAAGGTCCAAAATAAGAAACGTCAACATTTCAAACTGGTGCCTATAGGTCGAGGGGCAATTAGCCCAGCTTAAAGATGTTTTTTATTTTTATATACAATGCTTGGTTTTAATTATATGATCAAAATTGTCCAAAAAATGACCAGCATATATAAGTGGGGCTCTAATACAACGGCACGGATCCCTTCGTGCGCGAGTCCGACTCGCACTTGGCAGGTCTGTGTTCGACAATAGATTGCAACGAGGCGGGTGAGCTTCGCACGGTTGTCATTGCACATCACAATGTATGGAGGGCTTAGAGGGACCCTCCCCTAAGTAGTCTATTGTTATTTAGTTTTTCTTTCCCAGGGGTAGGTAGTAATGTATGTTTTGAAACCAAAATGTTATCCTACTCTATAATTATAAATAAGAAAGTCTGTATGTTTGTATGTTAGTTCCGTTTTCACGTGAAAACGGCTGAACCGATTTTGATTAAATTTAGTATAGGTCCTTGAGAAAGGTTACATATTCTACTTTCTGTCCGGGTACCATGCGAGTGACGCTCCGGGCGGCAGGTAGTTCAAAATAAAAATAAATGAAATGTGTATCTAGTTGATTTAAAAGTTGTTTTTTAAATCATAAAAATTAAGGAATTATTTCATAAAAGTTTATAAATTGAAAACGAACAAATCTAGGTCAATCTTTACAGTAAGCTCAACATTTTCTTCGTTTCTTAATTTCAAAATTAAAACAGTTTGAAAAATTTCAAGGTATACCCTACTTCTGTTGCTGATTGTACATCCCGGTTTAATTAAAGTCCGTAATTTTCTCACATCTTAGGTAAACCGAGCGTTCGCTTGACAGGGCAAGGACAAAAGTTACTCTTTATCCGGGGCCTTCATAAGAACGTAAGTACGAAATAAGAGCTTTTTGTAACATCCACACCGCACCAGCCTATATTCATTCAGTCCACTACTGGGCATAGGCCTCCCCAAATAAAGGGGGATATTCCCATCATCCGAACAATAGGCATGCTGGTTGTAGATCGTAGGATACAGCTGCTCGAATTTAGCTGTGCTGTGGGTGTTTGCCGTGTAGGCTGTGCTATGCCGTAAAAAGCCAGCCGCCTGAGCCCCGTTTATTATTTAGCAGGGTACACCACGGGCAGGTGAGGTTGGCTTGGATCCTGAAGATGGAGGTTTGAAACCATGACACCCAACAACCACACACGTATGCTATAGTGTTCAGTATTCAATGTTTATTGTAATCATATTACATAAGTAGGTACATTAAAATTCTGTATGTACCCAGTTAGGGTGTTTACAACAGGAGCAGACCGATATTTTAAATACATAAGAGTATTGATTACTGATTGTCATTATTGTAATTTGAGCCATTTATAAATTCGTCAAGATAATAGGATTCTTTAAATTATTTGCAAAAATTTCATCCTTTTCTTGGGCTTTAAGTTTTTCTGGTAACTTATTATAAATTTTTACAGCCATCGCGTTTGGACCCGAGCTTTGTAATCAATAGTGACAACTAAAGACAAATAATCTAGAATAGAAATTTCCAAAATGCCAAATCCACTAACAGCATCATCCAACCTTGTAACAAACCACTATTTCCGAATTCTCCACGAGCACATGTACGTAAAGATACGACGTGACATGTCACCCTCGAGCGCAAAATGAGCGCACTTCAAACTCCCCTTACCATAGATTGGAAGCTGGCAATCACTTTCATACTACAAGCTATGGTTAGAGATGACGCGAGTTTTGTCGAATTCACAATCTTATCATAGTTTTATAACTTTATTTGCATTAACTGTGTGTAAAAATACAGTTAGTAAAATTATAAATTCACGTATTATTTTCATTTAATTATTATTATTTATGTGTTACATTTTACTTTAAGATTCTATTTTATCTTGATAATGAGTATTGTGTGTGTGTATTTATAATGGCGAAAATAATAATTTGACGGCCTCTGTGGCGCAGTGGGCAAAGGGCCGCCTGAGACGCAGAAGGTTGCGGATTTGAGGACAAATGTTTGCATGTTCTGCAGATATTTGTCTCTGGTCTGGGTATTTTCTGGGTGTTGTATATATTTACAAAAAAATGTATATAAGTAGTTTATCAATCATGTGATACCCATAATACAAACTCTGCTTAGTTTGGGGCTACATGATGCTGTGTGATAACGTCCAGCATTATTTATTTTTGTTTTTATAATGTGGTATACTTGTATGGGCTATTAGTCTGAAATAAACGAATTTATTTTTTATTTATTTATTTTCAGGCAACAGAAATTACCCGTATCTGTCATAAATCTAAAAAAGAAATGGTATTTACATCAGAATATCGTGAAACTAGGTTTGGAGTACCACAAGGGAGTGTTTTAGGGCCTCTTCTTTTCATCATTTATATAAATGATCTCCCAAGGGCAATTTCTGAAGAGATGGTATTATTCGCAGATGACAGTACAGTGATTTTTTCTGACACATGTAAGTCTAAATTAGAGGCAAATATATGCTTATCCCTTGATAAAACTATAGGATGGTTAAAACAAAATAATTTAGTCATTAACTTTGACAAAACCCAGCTTATGACATTTTCTAATAATTATAATAATATAAACAATTCTGACATTAATATTCAATATAACAACAAAAATTCTAGGTATAAATCTCGACCGTAATTTGAATTGGAAAGCACACGCTGACACTATATGTAAGAAACTTAATCAATTTTCTTACGCATTGTACATGCTTGGAAAAATTGTTAATGTGTCAGCTGTAACCACTGCCTACCATGGATATGCAGAATCCGTGTTAAGGTACGGAATTATATTTTGGGGTAGTTCTACATTAAAAGATCGAATATTTATTAGTCAAAAGAAATGCATTAGAGCAATATGTAAAATCCAGAGAACTGATAGCTGTAGACCATTTTTCACCGAGCTTAAAATATTGACATTACCCAGTCTATACATTTATGAAATTGCGACTTTTGTAAAACTGAATATGGACCTTTTTATAAAACGTAACAGCAAGCGCCACAACGATAAAATTTGTTTCCCTAAAAATAAAACCGCCCTTTATAATAAAAGTGTTGTATGTATGGCTGCCCGTATATACAACAAACTTCCTCAAGCTGTATTAAATGTCCCTAGCCTGAATGTGTTCAAGGTAAAATTGAAAAAAATGCTTGTAGAAAAAGCTTATTATAGTATTCGTGAATTTTTAGATGATAAGAACCTTGACATTTTTTTTAAATAATGAAGACATATAATTTATAATGCTTGATATGTAATCTACCTATTGTATTGTAGTTTTGACCTCTCTTTAATGTTTGTGTGCCGTTAGGTGAAGCACAGAGATCCATGTTTACCTCTTTACCATCTGATATTGTATATTTACCTGTGTTTACAAACAAATAAATGAATTGAATTGAATTGAATTTCAAAATACAGCATTCACTAGAAATAAAGGTAAAGGCAATAACTATAGAAGAAACTAAGCACAATAAATTTTGTCTTAAAAAAAGTAATATTTCTAAAGTACAGAAGTTATTTTATCTGGATTTTATGTTTGAGAAAATAATTATTAAGTATTTAATTTATTTATTTTTTCAAGACAACTTCAGTGGCTTAGTAACATTGCAATATGTAATAAATGTTTGCATTATTTGCATATATTTGTTTCAGGTCTGGGTGTTTTCTATTTATATTATATATGTATATACAAAAAGAATTATGTATACCTATGTAGTTTATCAGTCATGTGGTAATTAATACTCGCTAGTTTCTGCTCTACAATACCCCGAATGCATTTAGTTGCAGGTGCTTACCATTTTTCTTCTCAGACAAATTCGAATAGATGTAGGGGAGTCTTTGTGACGCAGTTGGTGAAACATTTTCTACATACGAATGGCACTCTCGAATCTTTTGAAGGATAATGATAATGTCTTTTTCACTTGAGTTTCCCGTTTTAATGGTGTTTTCCGGCGAAGAGAGTTATTTCGTTTACCATACGTTTACTCCCTGCGGTATGTGGGAAAATGAGTGAAATAAAAATGTGACATCAACATCATCATTTAGCCCGTTACACTTTCTCTAGCCCGGATAGTAGCCGGGCATGGCGCGTATTGTCATTTCCGAGGCTCGTTGGTGATGTTAAGCGGTAACCATTACTTATAACAAACTATTGCTTCGTAGGTCGCGAATGTTCGTAAAGTGCCTTACGATGCCACGCCCTGCGTCCACAAGGTGTTAAGTCATGTGCCTGTTATTTGACCGGCACTTTTTCAAACCGAAACACAGCAATGCTGCTTCGTAGCCGAAATAGGCATAATGCTGGACACTATCACACAGCCCCAAACTAATGGCATAGTGTGTTGGTAGTACTTCCCTGGATGAGGCCCTCACAAAGATCTTTACTTCTTATTCTCTATGTCTCAGAATAAGCACTCATTTTAAATCTTTGTTCAACTCAGTGTTTCCATAAAGTATCCCAGTTGTTTCCACTTTGAGCTACCGCTGAAGACAGACGTTCGTTAGCATAATAAATATACCCGATGTTTCAGGAGAACAACTATTTGTCTCAAGCACCGCGTAGTGGTGATGCATGCAAATTTTTATCCAGCAAATGAAGATTAAGCTGGGATTCTATATAATATTATGAATGCGAAAGTTAGTTTGTTTGTTGTATGTTACTCTTTCAAATAACACCAACACTAGCTCATACGAATAAGAAGAAGAATGCGTTAACTACTCAACCGATAATCATGACGCGTTATCAGGGGTACAGAAAAAGACAGAATAAAACATTTGACAAAATCTGTACGTATTTATTAAGGGAAACCATTTCCAAAAGCCGAAAAATCTAAATTAGTAATTCTGTATGGAAATTGCGACTTTGGATTATAAATCTGCTGGACTTGGGCTTCCTGTGGACTGTTTGTAGGCTGAAGAAGAGAACTTTTATCTGACGAGAACAGAAAATAAACACTCTTAATTAAGAAATTTTTCAATTTCAATTTCAATTTATTTATTTGGCAAAAATATAGCACATTACAACCACTAAAATTAAGGAACTAACTATGAGTAAACTTAACTAGGTATATAAGGTATAATATAAGTATTTATGTTTATAAAAGGGTACAAATCTTGTAAGCAGTATTTTGTTGTAGCCTAGTGGTTGATTTGGATTAGCCCTGGTCGCCGAACTAGTTGGAAACTGTATCTCGGCGACTAGTTTTGATCCTCCTCACAAAACGGTGTCATTTTGTCTTAGGTTACAATGGCGATGTACAAGTAAGTTATTTGTGATACTATGTTAAAAAAGAAAGAGAACAATAAAAATAAGGAGACTAAAACTAACTTGATTATCTACATAAGAATCAACAGACAATCAAAAAGGTTCTTAAGAATATGTAAGAGTAGTGTCATCAAGATATAATCTTCGATTTTTTTTAATGTAAGTATATGTAGTGTGTGTGTGTGTGTGTGTGTGTGTGTGTGTGTGTGTGTGTGTGTGTGTGTGTGTGTGTGTGTGTGTGTGTGTGTGTGTGTGTGTGTGTGTGTGTGTGTGTGTGTGTGTGTGTATGCTACAATGTAAATAAAATAGATGGATTTATACCAAACGGGTAAGTAATACTTATAAATCAAATTATTCTAATACCAAAGCACGCATCAATCTTTTTTTTTTTAATTTGATTATTACATGTTTTATTATTTATAGCATCAAATTTTTCTCATCTTAATTTCATCTGCATTTTCTTTCATTTCACTGTAAATTTTTATCGCGTAATAAATAAAAGAAGCTCTGTGTCATCGTAAGACAATTTATGTAGATATTCAGTGAGGGACTAATATCATATCAAACGATCATAATATTGGGCAAATTTAGTTTTGTACGAGGGTGTCTCATATACTTTATCTTGTCTGCGTTTTGCTGGGTTAAAGATAAATAAACTAAACCAAAGATAAACCTACATTACATAACATGGTAAAAGAAAATGACAAATATCACAACCTAAAGTAGTAGGTACATCTGGATTTGTGATGATGATGGTGTCAATTTAGGTGGTACGAAGTTCACAAGGTCATCTTAGAGTTTAAGTAAAGTCCGTTGAGTGTTGAACACACATTTTGAAACCTGCAAGCTCAAATATTGTTTGGTTATCAGCATTGTTTAAAATTTCAGTTCCACAGATATTGTCTGCATTGCAGACTTGGCAAATCCTGTTCCTTGCAACACGATAAGTGCAAAATAGGAACTATCCCAAGCTAAAATCACACTAATAAATGCGAGAGTTTGTGTGAAGTGTATGTTACTATATTTGTTCCTACTTTACTCCGAAACGGCTAAACGAATTTAGATGATATCACAATTAAGATTATTCACAAAATCTTAGGTATACTAAGAATACATAAACATGAAAGCTTGTGAGGATGTGTGGATGTTTGTTACTCCTTCGTTACTCTTTCACGCAAAAACTACTGACCAGATTAACATGAAACTTGGAATATATACATAGTTTATGACCTTTATTAAAATATAGCGAGGCTGCGGGTAGTAAGACTTGTTTCTGCCCGTGGCTTTCATTCACCTTAGTAGATTTTAAAGTATCAGAGGAGGGACTGTGACCGGGATTGACATATAAGCAACTTGTAGATTTTAAAGTTGAAAGTTATCAAAGGTAGATTTTAAAGTTAACATCCTATCATCCAACACATTCTTACATTCGCACATCACAAAGAGGTCGATAATTGAACAAATTCCTTCGGTTCCATAAAACCGTCGTATCTACCCACGACACGTGGTCATAAATCAAACTTTATAACGCCATTGTCGACCTCTATCGGCTGAATGGGACCCATTCTCTTCGCCTTGAATGAAGACTATATGGAATTAGGAAAACTATGTATTTATATGTAAAATGAAAGGCAGTACGTATCATCATCACCAGCCTATATCAGTAAACTGCTGGACATAAGCCTCCCCTAATAAGAGCCCTGTCCTAACCCCGACGCATCCAGTTTCTACCAGTAGGCATGATTTAAAAGTAAATTTGCATTAATTACATCAGAAAAAAATCTATGATGGATGCAACCACAACAACAACAACAACGACGACATCAACCTATTCCGTCCACTGCTGGACATAGGCGAAGAAGGGGATCTTAGGATTGCCCATAATCCCTACGCTGGGTAGAGGATCGCAGGGCAAAACTACTTGCGCCGACGCTGCTGCTCATCGCCAGGAGATTTAGCTGTGCCAATGTTAGGCTGTGCTATGCCGGAGACAGCCAACCGCCAGAGCCCCGTTTGTAATTCTGCACGGTACAACACAGAAAGGTGAGGTTGGCTTGGGTTCTAAAGACGGAGGTACACCTACACCCAATGGTAGATGGTTTTGCCATAATTATCACGCTTCGCAGGCTAACAGCTAAATAGTGTGTGCATTTTTTGGTATTGTCTCAATCGACTCTTGTGAAATCCAATGGAATAAACGGGTCCTTTATGTTCGAGGTGATGAAAGGTTAAGGTTAAGGCGATAACTGAATGGCGTCCAAGAACCGGGTACAGAAACGTCAGTCGTCCTGCAGCAAGAAGGCGGACGATACTGGATACTGTATCCATCGCAGGCCAAAACTGTATGAGACGAGCTTTGAACCGTGAAGATGGCACACACATAGAGAAGCTTATACCCAGCAGTGGGTGATGTTGGGTTACGAATGATGATAATGATTATATTTACTGCCGGAAGCATCACGGCCTCTTAGAATATTTCATATCAGTCACATTTCATACCAGAAATACGTATGACCCCTAAAATTATCGAGCGTGTCGAAATAAGGTTAAAGTTGCATTACGAAAGCCAATTTATCACTTCATTGCTTGATAGGTGGTCCTATTAAAAATACGTTTAGTTCGTATTACATGGCATTTATAGCAAGGTTATAGCATCACATATGATTTAACGTCAGAAACTTAATATAAATACCCACCTGATTATATAAATAATGATGAACACTATTACACAGTCACACACAATCATCTAGACCCAAACTTGTAGCATTATGGGAATCGCTTGATTTATATAGGTAGGTACATAAATACTTTTTTGTAATTAAATAATATTACATAACATCATGTCGCAACAAAATTAGCAGGGCTTGTTTTATGGTAAAAAAAACTCAAATATAATCTTCTGCGTCTCAAGCAAATCTTCTTGTGAGCCAAATTGTGGTCTAATATTTCGTGTCCTTTTTTTTCAGGTAAGAAACAACCACTTTTGATTTGGACAGAAACAAGACTTCATACAGTAAGTTTAAGCGTATTCATTTTAAAAATTATAGCTCTGCCTGCTCCGCTCGCGTTAATGCTGATTTTGTCAAATATTCATGCCCCTTTTCACCTCTTTGGGGCGAAATTATCAAAAACGCTGAGACACGTCTATATTGATTTTTCAGTCGTCAGCCAAAACACAAATTTTTAAATCCTATTTTCGAAAATAACTTCTACTACACTTATAAATTTAGTTTAGATAGTACTGGATTGCCTATTAATTAATTGTTATTGTGTGTTTTCTAACCTATGCCTAGGTTAGGCATAGAACTTACTTTGTCTTCTTTTTGCTAATAATGCGCATGTTGTGAAATTCTTTAATTACGGATGCACTGAGACTTTTATCCTCTTGTATGTTATTTTGTGTGTGTGGTATTAACCTGTGTTGTGGGTGTCCTTGTAAATAAAAATAAATAAAGTATAAAATTGTTAGATTTACAAAGAAACTTTCATCCCCTATTTTATGGATGGAATTTCTAAAAATTATTCCTTAGTGGATGCATACACTGTATATGTGCAAGTGCGATGTGCAAAATTTTAAGTCTCTAGATCCAGTGGTTTGGGCGGTGCGTTGATTATAAACCCAGTCAGTCCATTTTAGTTTACCATTTTATATACGTTTGTATACGTTTACGTTGGAATTTTCAACAAAATGTATCGTGTTTAAAAACATGCACGCTACACTTCACTGATTACTTTGTATTATATCGCCGCGGTCGTAATTAGTTCTCATTTAATTAAATCTCGTTTGGGCGCGCGTGAATATCGACAGATTTCGACAACTTTGAGCTGTGATGTTGGGTATCAACTTTCTTCATTTCAACATTCCATTTTAATCCTCCACCCGTTCCTTCTTCGTATGAGCTAGTGGCCAATAACTATAGTGTCGGAGTTTTTAGGCAGCCCGAAGTCCTCCGATATGGCTTAATGTGAAGCACAGAAACGGATGATATAAATGTAACCAGACGGTCTCTCATCCAAGTAGTGACTGGGTGGGTAATAATAGTAATAATATGATATTCTATGCACACCGCAGATAGGCACCACAAGAGTTCTTCATCCATTAATTATTGTTCATTTATCTCAGCTGTTTCTTGGAAACTGGGCGTTTGAGTTTCCCGAATATTTACAGGCCCAACAAGATTTATTAATTCTTATTATTGGTACATGACAATTTCATAGAACTTGATCATTATTTGCAATCGCTTTCGAATAAATGAGACGGGTCAAGAGTCATTTCCAGTTGAACTGAAAAACGATTCGAGATTTATGATTTATCAGTCATGTGGTTCCCATAATACAAGGTCTGCTTATTTTGGGGCTACATGATGTTGTGTGGTAGTGTCCAGGATTATTCAAGATTCATTTACAGCCCTCGCAAACACGACGCTTTGTCGTAGCACTTAGTCGCGAGCGTCTGTCATATCTTGCTCTCGCGATTGTCGCCGTGTGTGCGGAGCTTTGAACAAAATGTATGAAAATTGACCCCCGCAGCTTGTTGTAGCTTCTAATCGCTGACGTTTGTCGTCCAATATACCAAAGTAAATTTGATAAAACGTGATCATTATTTGCAATCGCTTTTGAGTAAATAAGACTTCCCTCAAGTTGAGGGTCTAGATCCATTTTCCGCTGACAAAAACATTAACTAAGCAGATTATCTTTTGATCAAAAATGAAATTATGGAGATCGTGGAAAATGGAAAATCTGTAATTCTGTATGAAAAAAATGTAAGAATCGTATTTGGATTACTATGAACATGGTATGTCCCACTGCTGAGCAAAGGCCTCCCCACGATCCCAGTCATATATGAATCGTACCTATAATGAGTAAAATATTTCATTCGTGTTTAAATGTTAAGGGGACCTTGCACTTGTAGTTACACCTCTTACAAATGTACTAAGCCCTTAACAAGAACAAAGAAGGGAAACCAAGCCAGATGGCGAGTGTTGAAACACCCGTCCAGCCATATTCGTCCGCGAAAGTTGCCTCCAACGCGAATTTTCGCTATATTTGTATTAAAACTCGACATGTCATAAACTTCGTATCGGCTGGACGTAAAGATTCCGGTTGTTATACGGTTGCAGAGCAATTTGTCAAGCCATTTTTGACCTTATTGGTAGCTATCTTAAGTTCAAGAGGAGCTTTGTTGTCGATCGTAAGGATAAGAGTTATGTCGTCGATTACGATTCGCGGTAAGTAATTTGGGGTTTTGTTTTATCTTTATATTTCTCTTTCGTATTGGGAAATGGAGCGGTTGATGACTTCATTAGTAAAATAAATACTTCCCGAGATACCGCGTAAAAAGGTTGGAGGAAAAAGATTTTTTGCTTGGTTCTTACAACCTTTGTGGAGCAGTGGGTGAAAGCCCGCCCACCCGCCTTACACGCAAAAGTTTCGATTCCTTTCGCGAGAAATATGTTTTATTTACAATTATTTATTTCGGGTCTGGATATATGTATTTATAAGTCTTGTGGTTTCCGGTCCCCTTTTTTTATGGTACTTAAAGATGGAACAAGCACCCACCTGATGGGTAGTGGTTACCATTACCTATCACAAAGCATGGCATCGTAGATCACGTTTTTTTATTTATAAGCTCTGCGTTGCTTCGGGCTAGATATGTGCGGTAGTGTCCAGCATTATTTATTTATTACTACCTTCCGCCCGCGGCTTCGCTCGCGTGGTACCCGTAATAACTATGTATATTCCAATTTTCATCCAAATCCGTTCAGTAGTTTTCGCGTGAAAAAGTAACAAAGAAGTGAGAAGAAGTGAGTCACTTTTCTAGAATAAAATTATGCTGAAATTGTATTAATTCATTCGGACTTTACGAGAATTTATGGAGAAGAAAATATCAGAATGTCACAGGAGCTAGTCTGAAACGATAAATCTAGATCATCGCATAAAAGCGTATCGATAGAATAAAATAACTATTGCCCAGCCCGTAATAATTCCTATGCAAATAAACTTGAATTTAACAGTTGTTCACAACTTTCCATTTATTCGCCATAGAGAAAATCGGGGTTGGTTACGACTTGGTGCCGGACGCGACGCCATTGCAACTTTCCCGCCATTTCCTCGATCTGGCGCGCTGCTGTTCATTTTTCTGAATGCTCTCGTTTGGACGTATTTTAAAAGATTTTTACCACTGGCAACAATCAAAACAATGAGAGGAAGTTTAACTCAAGTTATTTTCCCAGAAAGTACTTTTTTTATTTTTTATTTCACTTTATATTTATTCATGTTACAGCTCTTTAGAAAATTAATAAAGGGTGTCAAAGGGTCATTGTAATATATGCTCACATATTCCCTTTTATGAATACCGGATTGTCCAGTTGTGCCCAGAAAGGAACTCATAAGTGTTGATTTCCTACCTGATTTTGACAATTTGAAAAAAAATTACGTTGGTGCCACACTCTTTTAATCCTTATATTTTACCGTCAATTTATAAGTTAATGGTCTACTTTTTATAAACGCTACTCAAAAGTAACCATTGCTTAACACGTTGATTGCGGGCTTCGGATATGACGCTACGTGCCATGGCCAGACAAGCAAGCGATGCTACAGATCGACATTTGTGTTATTCAGCACGCAAAGTATTAAAATTAGCCTAGTAAGCATCATTTAACTTTTGAAAGTTTTTTGCAATTGTATATTTTTGTCGATAATTTTTATTTGTTTTGACTGAAACACTGTAAAGTTACGTTTTTACCTATATATTTCAGAGGTGCGTGTGTGCATCACACCTCTCGAATTGTAAATACTTGCCAGTTCTTCCATACAAAGTCCACTCGTAAAAAAGTTAAAAGTGAATGCACCGGCGTTCACAAATAGTCATCCACGTGCATCCAGCACCTGGCCGTCTGGGGTATTTCGGGCAGTCACAGGCTATCCTTAAATTATTCTTATTATATCACTGTTTATAAAAGTACTGAGTTTATCACACCAAAGCTTAGAAAAAGTAAATTGAATTAGATTACCTTTATTATTATTATGACACTTTATTTAATTGTAAACGAAAAAAATTGTGTATTATTTTTTACTCTAGATTAAACTTAATACAAAAACATTATAGTAAAAAATGTACCAAAACGGGAGACCATCGACCGCGGGGCAGGGCTCAAACGGTTGGTGGCTAGAGCTGCAGGGAGAAGAACCTCTGCACAATGCGTGCTGAGTCCAGGAGAGCCGCCTTCTGTATCTGACTCTTGATCCAGCTGCCTAGCGAGAGCCTCTTAAGATATTGGTCAAGGCTCTTGGAAGATGCTCTGTATCAGCTTGCTGTTCGATAAACATATTTCATAAACTGATTATTTTGAAAGAAAGGAAAAGAAAGAGATAATACATTTAAGACGAGGATACACATGCCCAGTAAATCGGGAAAGTAACTGGCATACCAGTTGCGGGCATGTAGGAGTAACTAGCACACTGCGGATGCATTTGCAAATAATTCTGGCATGCAAGTTGTGCCCTTGCATGCCAGTATTCCCATCGCGTATACACAGCAGGACAGTTCGTGAGGTGAGAGTCACTCGTACCTATTCTTGCACGCCAAAAATGGATAGCAATCGAAGTGAATTAAAAAAAATCATGTTGTTACTAGCAATTAATCATGTTGTGACTAGCAATTGGATGTGTAGCTAAATTAATGAGAGGTAAAAAGAAAAACAATGCAGACTGGTTTGGGTAAGTGATTGGATTAGTAGAAGGGAAGATTTTCGGAGCAAGTTGTTGTCTGCTTAAAGAAATGCGTCAAGATCTAGATGGTTACAGAAACCATTTGAAAAAACTTGAGCCACAATGAGTCAGCTACTGGTATGCCCGTAGCTGTCGCATCGGTTCACACGTGCCAGTTTGGCAACCCACCGCAACCCCTCCCTCAACGGGCATGCAAGTAAATCAAATGTTGTGCTAGCTACATATATGCCAGGTAGCGTATACACATGACAGTAGCTGGCACGTGCAAGGAGCTGGTATGCTAGTGTGCAAGCTACGTGTATGTGTATCCCCAGCTTTATTACAATTAAGTTATTTTTAATTTTCGTACCTTGAATTTAACAAGTATGGAAGGCATTCGTCCAGAGCTTAAAATTAAGCTCCAACCAAAACAAGAATATAAACATGCCTTCATATTTCGAAAATGCTTTTCAGACTGTATTCTCTCAATCACTTGAAGCCATTCTGTTCTACTGCATCTGTTTCACTACTTTTCAACTCTACCCTGTTCTCTTAAGGATCAAAATGGCATTTCTTCTAGATCCATACAGACAGTGCTTTATGATTATTGACGAGGCATCGACATGCTCTTCCGGCGAGTGAAGCACTCTCCGCGATTAAATATTTAAATCTAAAATGTAGTGATCGAAATAAATGTCTGCATGCAGGTACCCTGTTGTACAGCGATTTGCTGGAAACGAAAGTCCACGTTTAAATTAATTAGTTTTGCAAATGACAAAAAGTCTATAAATTTAGAAATTAAATTGGTTTTATAATGTAGTCGCACCCATGCAATTTAGTTTTAAATCCATTTTCATTCCAATAAACAATGTTTATTACTGTGCACTGCCAAGATACGACATCTCACAGAACTCATTACAACCCTCATTTCCCGTTATAATACATCCATTAAGTAATAAATAAATGCGAAAGTAACTCTGTCTGTACTGTATGTATACTCCGACCAGTCAGTCATTATTTGGTTGAGTCACAGTTTTGTTTTAAACAAACACAATTCCCACATTTCGGAAGGAACTTTTTAATGTATAACGCTTTGAATACTGAAAATACAAGTGAGCTGTAGGAGCCAGTCACCCTCACGTAGCATGTAGCGTCATGTCCGAGGCCCGCTTTTCCAGCTGTCGAAGGATTGATAAGCATTCTGGCAGCCAAAAAACTCCAATAACACAGTTAGCCCCTAGTTTATAACGACTTTCATTATATTCGGTAAGTGTCTAAACACACTATAGCCGAAATTACGCGACGTAAGTTCCGCAGCTGATTTTGACAAGTTCGGCTGTACGCCATAACGCAACGTAATTTCAGCATAATCTGTAATTTAAATAGCATTGCAGGCGTAATCATGCCGAACTTTGGTCGCGTAACTTCAGCATAGTATGTTTCGACCCTAAAAAGTTACCCTTGAAGTTGACCCTAGTAGTTAAATGTTAGTTAAAAGTTAGTTTATGCTTTGGACCGTATGACCATATCAACATTCCAATTCGACTCAAATTTTCTGTCAATGTGCCATGTTTGTCCATTTGTTATTTTGTCATACACTATGAGTATTTTATCATTTTGACTGTGGGTCAGCCAGCTATAAACATATTAATTCTATGGTGGTGACGAAGGAGGTGTCTTCGAAAAGGTTTTACTTTTTATCCGGACACCATGCGAGCGTATCCTCAGGTAGAAGGTTGTTTATACAAGCAAGTTATGTATGTATGTTAGCTATTTCCATTTGAGTGCATTGATCTGTCACTGCTTGAATTAAAAGGGTTATTGTGCCGTAAATCAGTATCGAGTAGGTATTGTATGGATTTTGTGAATGAGCCTGTGCCTGTTCGTCCAGGCTGAATGATCTATTACTAATCAATAGTCGTACTCTTAGTACCTACCGAAGCGCCCGTGGCGTGGCTTACTTGGTTGTCCTTAATAGGAACCCTCCGCTCCGTCACTACTTGGATGGGTGTGACCGTTTAGTAGCATTTAGATTTGAGCGCTTCCGTGCTTCGGAAGGCACGTTACGATGTTGGTCCCGGCTTTTCAGTCATTAAGCCATGTCGGAGGCCTTCGGGCGGCCTAAAATCTCTGACACCAATGTTGGCCACCAGCTCAATCGCTTTTACGTTTACGCAAATTTATATAGAATCAAGGTAGCGCCATCTAGTGAGAGACGCGTGGAACTGACTCCTTTCCATACAAATTTGCGTAAACGTAAACGCAATTGAGCTGGTAAAAAAACTCGCACTAGGCACCCTGTTCTTTCTTCTTGCCCTGTCAATTACAAAAAAAAAAAAACAGCCAAATCGGTCCAGCCGTTCTCAAGTGATGATCTTACATACTACGTCATGCAGCAATTGATTTTTATTTAAAAAGATTTAGCTAGAGACTCCGATGCATAATACACGCCAGTTTTGAATAACAGTTGGTTTTTTCATCAGCTTGTCAACAGAACACACGTTCACAGAACTTGTAATAGAAATCTGTTTCTGGTCTCAACATAGTGGAATGTATAATACTTTAATGAATGTATACGTACTTTTCCTTATCATTTGCTAATTTTAGCATTTGAAATCCAAAAATTGTGGTTTGAAAACCGACAAAAACGTACACTAGTTTTGTTTTTGAAGTAAAATTACATCATAATCTATATCATGTACAGTCCGACTTTATCCCTGCTAGATGAAGACCCCCCCGAAATTGGTGACATCTTCCACGGTCTTGTGCTAGTCTCAACCACGAACGGCATTTATAAAAATTCTAATTACACAATTATTATCACCCAATAGTCGGGCATTTTTGGAATGCACCAAACGCTTCAGCCACCAGCTTTAGAAAAACAGCTTATAGTAAAACTGCAATGCCGTCACACTATGCAGAGTGCCGGCAGGTTAGGCCGCGTCCACACAGCATGCACCGGCGCCGCCGCGTCCGCTTCCGGCGCACCGCGCCAGATGCAATTTGTAACGCTCCTTTTTATAACGCCAGCAAATATGAATGTGTAAATTTGCTTGAATAGATTATGTTAGCACTGAAAGTCTGTACGTGGTTGGCTTTGGATATAATTTTGCTAAGGTAAGCATCGATATATAGGTATTGTTACTATTCAAATGGGGGTTGAGAATGATAATAACCATCATCAATATCTTAAGCCTATCACTGTTGGAAACTGGCCTCCCCTAATGAGCGCCATTGCGCCCTGTTCTCAGCTAGACCATTGCAGCTTCTACTAGCAGCCTTTCGCAGATCACTCCACCTAGCCGGATGAAGATTGAAGATTGAATGAACGCATAAAAATACATACATATTTTGAGACTACTCACAAAAGTGATTATGTTTTCGAAGATTTACGCTAAGCAAAAGATAAAAGAGTAGAAATGAGAAGAAAGTAAAATAATGAGCCTACATAAAACAATACAAGGTGAGTTGGGTTTCGTATGTTATCCCAAAGGGGGTCATTTAGACCGTGATTGTCCACAAGTTGGGAGAACCTCACTTAAAAATACGTGATTCAAAATTTTAATCCAAAAACTTTACGCTTATCTTTGTGTTATATATGGCAGCCCTAAAATTAAAGTAGAACTACAATTTATCAGCATCGATTCCTGTCTATAATAACTGTCGAATTTTTACAATAATAGATTAAAACTCCACACACAAACATAACACAAATGTTTGTCCTGGGTGGGAATCGTTCCCGCGACCGCAGCTCAGAAGACAGAGTTACTATCAACTGAGCTATGAGGCCAGTCACAAGGACTAAAAAACCGCACCATCCAATTAAGTATAGAGCATACTTACCTCCACGTATATTAGCCACGGTCACGAACAGGACTTTATTGGTTCATTCGGCGTCGCCAGTGGTCAACTTCAGGACTACGCACGATTATGGGAAATGGATGAGCATTCAGTAGATTGGGACCGTGAAAGGAATGAATAGAATTGAATAACAAAGTATTGTTTTGTTTCGTGCCCCTTTTGTATAATAACTTGGGCGAGCGCTCGTTGCTTGGCTTATTTTTTTAACATTTTATTGCACAAAAACAAAATTATTATACAAAAGGAAGAGCATTTTCTGCAAGGTAGAAAATATCTTTATTATAATCATCATTAATACTCAGACTAATTCACTTGTATAGGATACTTGGATAGGTGATATAAATCTGAGCGTTTTCATGCTTCCCAAGTCACGTTATGATTTTGGTCTCGCCTTATTCAATCGTTTGCCCTTAGAAGGCCTTCGGGCCGCCTAAAAACTCGTACGAGAAATGCTACTTTAATGCATAGTTAATTTAAAACTTTGCTGTTATTTAATTTAAATCAATAAATACAGTTTTAAACTAGCACGGGAGGTGGAGCTTCTAAACTGTACCTATAACTACCGTCATTTAATTTTACATAAAATAGGATTGTAGTACACTAGTCTAACATTTATAACTTATATTTAGGTACATAACTTAGCATATCAATGATAATTTATAACATATTTAGGTACCTAACTAGCATAACGATGTGTACCTACCTACCTAAACTGTTTACATAAGTTTTTTGTTTTTATTTAATAAAGTTATTCTTATTCTTATTCTTATTCTAAATATACAATATATATTCTTTACAAAAATTCGTGAGTTGTTTGACCACCTACCCGCCGTAGGCGAAAAAAAAACTTAACTTATTGATTAAAAAATTAAATTACAAGTAACAAAAAAAACAATGGAGAAGACTTTTGCTAAGTATTGAGACGATGTAAATTTATTAAAAAAAAGGTTTTTACAGACGTTATAAGGCTACTTGTGACTGTTGTGTCTCATACTTCATATGGCTTACCTTTACGAGCTCAATTTTAATGTACGTTTTTTGGAAATCATGCAACTAGTTTTAAATATAATCTGATCGAATAACGTTGTTAATGAAATTGTATAGCAGCTTGCAATGTTCATCACTCGAAACAATTGGGTAATTAACGAAAAAAGATACTTAAAAATTGAGCTGGAAAACGAAAACTATGAACGTTTCCGTGTTGCGGAACTCGTACTAGGAGAACGGATCTCTAATTAAAGTCATCATCTTTATTGTTTCATGTGGTACAGAAATAACATTCACTGGAAATACAGGGAGAAAAAAGCAAAACGATAAAACTTTGGAACAAAGCTGGGGCTTAACTACGCGGCGACGTTTTAAAAACTCACACTTTCCAAGAATTAATAAAATTAGTAATGGCATTTTTTGCAACAAAATTTCATAGCAATTACTATTATTAATATAAGTTAGATAAACTTAAAAACAACACCAGCCTATATCAGTCTACTGCTGGACCTAGGCCTCAACAACGGGATATGCCCATAATCCTCACGCTGATGTATGTAGGTTAGGGACTGCACAGCACAGCTTCTCGCTCCGACGACACTACTTCCCGTCAGTTGTCAGGGAATGGTGCTAGGCTGCGCTTTGCTACAATTAACCGACTACGGCTGCGAGAGCCCTGTTTGTGAGCTAGCAAGGACCTGTGAAGTACGCTTGGGTTCTGAGGAGAGAAATGGGGCCCCTTAACTCCAGGTAAATTCAGCCACAACTTAATTTTCTATTCAAATTCAGCACGTAAGCCTACAGTCACGAATTGTAATCCCACCTTAATTTCCACGCTTAATTCCCATGTTAAGAATCCAATATGTTCCTGCTTAATTCGTGTGTGCGCGGCCTAAAGGCACGCATTTGCATTACAAAGTCGACTCGCGAATGACATTGCCACGTCGCACAAAACCATGCGCAATGATAGAGACGAAAATAATCTAATGACTTTTATATTATTCCCACTTTACTCATAGAAACACTTTTTAAATCTCTGTTTTTATTTTCTCGGTAACACCTAAAATTAATTTGTAATTAGAAGTGGCTAAATTGCCACTTCAGATTACTACTGACATACAAAATTTTTGTTTTTTCGTTTTTCTTTATTTTACCCTAAATATGCCTAAACAAAAAATATTCGAATTAGTTGAGCAGTTTTCGACCTTTTACGTGAAACAGGCATGGCAATTGATTTTATATACAAAGATATCTGACCTGGCTACAAATTTGCATTAATTTACTATGTTGACGAAAGCATTGAAATCAATCAAAACCCCAATACTTACTTTAGAATTAACAAACACACCTCCTAATCATAATATAAAAAATACTACAAAGGACTTGGAAGAACCAGATTTTTAAAAAAAAATTAGGTTCATATGAAACCAGTATCGTGAAAGTGAGAAAAACCTCTAAGAGCGTGTTCTATAGCTCTCAAAAGCTCTTAGGACAAGCTTTTGTATCATAATTAAGGTAGGCTGGAAGTTTGAACTAAATATTTAATAAGCTAACAACAGTGAAGAAGGCTTCAAGTTACATTATCTAGTAGATCTATCAATTTATTATTTAGACGTCGAAGTTTTCAGTGCTCTTGCACTACAAAGCCTGTTGCTGTAAGGGCTGGCACTTTGTTGTACTCTTACATATTTAGGAAATAAAACTCATCCGCTAGTTTAATTATCTTGCTTTGGATGGCAATGGCACGTCAAGATATTAGTCTCGACTTTTTCACTAGTTCATTCATCAAAATTCTGTCATCAGAGTTGACCATACAAATAAACTAGGATAAGTACTAAAATGGTAGGTAAATAGTACAAACCTGACTTTTGCACGTGCAAAAAAATTATGATTGCAATTTCACGTTGACAAAATATAAGCATCCGTACTATATTTTTCAGCCATTGGTTTGAATCAATAAATTCCCTACCATAAATATCGTAGTAGACGACTAAAGGATTACATAGGGCGATAGGATAGGCATATCGGTTTACTTAATCGCCAACGCGCCTGCCAAGCCTGGTAGATACTTTTGGCAAAACCTATCATACAGGAAAATGCCTAAAGCCATAGAGGAGAAAGAATAGTCCTACTGTGGACTATTTAGGACAAGGACGAAGAAGAAGTTTTAATAAAAGGCAACTAAAGCGAAGTCAACCCTAAAGCTTCATATACTTAGGAGGGTGTCACTTAGTTATCGCGACGGATTACATTAGCGAGATGAAAGTCGTTTTTACAGGCATAAATTTTAAATTGCTTTACCGTACCTTCACAACAGCTCGTTTGTGCTTGAACATCATTTTGTACAGAGTTTCCTAACGTAATAGAGTTTTGCTGATTAAGTTAAAGCTTTTTATCGAGAGGTTGTATTATTATAATCATTCTATGATGTAAAGGGAAAGATCTTTTGCACCCAGGCCCAGCAGAATTTCAGCGTCAGCGGTGTAATGGACATCTTATTTATCGGATCCAGTTATGTTTTAGTTAGAATCATGATTATCATCATCCTCATCAGCCTATAGCAGCCTACTGCTGGACATAGACCTCACATAATGAGTGCAATTGCGCCCTGCCTTCAGCTCGAAACATCCAGCTTCTACCAGCGCATCCTACACTACGTATGCTGAGCCGCGGTCAACTCAAGAACTCGTTTATCTCAACGGTGGTCGGTTCTTGGGCAGAAGGCCAGCCTTTCTGCTTTCTAATTTTTTGAGCTATGTCGACAACTTTAGTTCCATGTGGGATAGTCCCTTTGCTGATAAGATCCTGAGAGATTCCGAGCATAACTCGCTGAACGACGTTAAACTGGTGTACTAGCCGTACTGTGAGTGTCCACGTTTTGGTTCTGTATATCCGTATAAATAAAATATAATTAGCTTTCGACCACAATCTTCATTATCATTCTACTGTTCTTGTTCCACGCTTAGGGTCGACACAACAAGTTTTCGTCTTCCACTCACTTGTATCAGCCGTCAAATAAGTCTCCACTCCTTTCATTCTCTTATCCACTTTCACACAATTCGTTCATCTCTTCTTTGATCTCTCTCTACTCGTGTATCCGGTCACATTCTTATTCATTATTTTTCTATTCACATGTAACTAAGATAGACCACAACCTTCATGGTCTATATCATACCTTTTTTTTATATGCTGAAAGAAAAAAAGCTAATGGATACTAAAACTTAGTAGATCGTTATCTAACCAGTATACAGTCTAATTCCTTGTCTCAGAATCTGGCTTATAGCCAAGGTTCAATAACTCCTTTATAGGATACCCAAAAGCCTTTATCTATCTACATAAACACAATCAAATTTAATTCAATATGGCGATTGAGGATATACTTTTGCGTGAGGGCAATTTCTATGGAAATAGGGATCTATCCTAAAATAATATACAGGTTGTGCGGTAGTGGAAGAATTTGGAGTCTGTTATCTGTTAAAGGCAAAACATGCAAACAACCGGCAGATCATGAACATTTAAACATATTCTTTCAGATGAAGTAGGATTTTAGAATGGAAAACACAGCATTTCGTATAGTTATTTTTAGCGACATAAAAAAATGAACAATCCTGTTGCACCTCTATTTTTAGATTCAACTACGATTTATTCAGATGGCAAAACCCAATTAACAATTTGGAATGCATTGCGCCATGCTAAAATAATGTCCAAACTACATAATTTCTTCCCTATTGCTTTTTCCTAAAGGGAATTTACTGTAACTATTGATAAGTCGGCAAACGTAGCGTAGGACGCCCTCCGGCCAGGTGGAGTGATGATTTCCGTAAGGCTGCTGGTAGAAGCTGGATGCGTCGAGCTCAGAACAGGGCACAATGGTGCTCATTAGGCCTATGTTTAGCAGTGGACTGCTATAGGCTGATGATGATGATGATGATTATTGTTAAGTAAAACCTATTGCAGCAAAATATTGAACCACTCTGAAAACTGACTCTTGTAACATGACTCTTATGTTCCCCAAAATTCAACAAGCTCAGAGACCTTTTTGCGCTGGTGTAGTTTTGATAATGCTTTTGATTTTTTAAGCAGCTCATTTTAAATTGAATGAGATGGTGCGAACGTGTCGTGGCATTTTACCAGCCATATTAAAGGTTCCATATAAGACCCCATAAGGTTTTACATGAATTCTATATGAGTGTATTGTTTACTTAGACACGGCATCATAATTAGTTTTTTGAATGCATCGACACAATAATGCGATGTCCTTTGGACAAATAAAATACTTTATTCTGATATACTGTTCAATCAATTTTCCTGGGTTAGGTGTGCTTACCCATGGCAAAGGCGCTCATTAATTAGGTATTTGACTGCTATAGGCTGATGATGAAACTAATTGATTCTTCTTCTGTCTTCTGGCTATTATCCCATGTTATTTGGGGTCATCCCTTCTAGTATTCTGAGCCACACCATACAGTTGTAGGTTGTCTCTATTGGTGATTAATTATAACTGTGATTAAAAGTAATAAATAACAATTGTCCATGAGCAGACAACATGACTGTGTTTTCCAAAGCAAAGAAACAACCAATCTCCAAAAATAATTTCTCTAAAATATTACACATGTCGACGACAGCCAAAATATTGCCTCCCGAAGGCCCGAACAGATTTCATCGATCACATCCGTGGCCACTGCACACATCGACACAAAAGCATATGCAGCATACGATATTTATAGGCCGTGTTTAGGCATTTCGGCCGGAGGCTTATATTTTGCCACCTGCCTCACCCTGACAAGCAAAAATCAACCGTATTCCAACGGGTTGCGTGTATGGGGTGTGAGTAGAAAACTTGGCATAGTTGCCAGTGAAGCATAAAGGTCCCCATTCATGCCGTGAAAGCTTGTCGCATAGACAAGGGAGACGCAGACGCCGTAAAAATGATTTATACAAGGCGAGACGGCTTATCGGCTGTTGTCGAACCTTTAAAAAGAGGTAGATCGTGTTTGGAGATAGAGATGTGCTGTATCGTGAGATATTGATTTGTGGGCAGGAGGAATGAGCTTTTGTTATTCATTTTATATCGATTTACGGACCCTTGTCAACGTTACTTTTTTCCGGACATTAAACTTTCGACCCTTTCTTTTTCTTTTTTACTGAGAATTGAGTCCTTAGTAATGAGAACTGCTTAGTGATTTAATTAAGTTCCTTACCGTTTGACTCGACGAACCCTCCATTCTAAAAACGCTCATTGTCTCAAATAAGTCTCTACTTTTATTTAATTAACTTGTTGGAAATTCATGTATGACCAGAAATAAGACTAATATACTTATTTGACTTATTTTTTAGATAGTTTATGTAGATTCCAGATTATATTTGACTTGACATAACCTACCTATCTAATAATAAGGAAGTAATAACACAAATCTATAGCCCTCACTGATCTCCCCTCAGCTCAAATGTCAGTTCAAAGTGAATTCGGAAATTAGATTCAGATGTAAGAGAGTCGAGAACCCTTGTCAGTTTATTAGTTCCAGTGTTATTGTGAGTGTGATCTCAGTCTATGAAGTTAGGGCTTGGGTCTTTGTGCATTTAATATTTGAGTCCTTATTGTCGATTACTAACAATAATTCTAATGAATACTGTACCGCGTTTCCCGGAAAACTATAGTTAACTTCTAAATCGAAAAAATCTTTCTAAATCGAGTTTGGGTACTTTATAAATACTTATAGGGTCATTAATAGTAGTAATATTGATCACTATCACACAGCATCTCATAGCCCCGAACCAAGCAGAGCTTGCATTATGGCAACTACATGACTGATAGCATATTACTCAATTACTAGTATTTTACAATTTAAGTATTTTTAAAATTAAATTCGTAAGTTTTTTTATATGTTAAGATGCTTCTTTCTATAACATCCTCTTATTACGTTTGTTTTTATCTCTTTTTTCGTACAAATCTTGACCAAGACTTCAACCGATTATAATTATATTCGGCAATAGCAATCTGAAATCTCATTAATCATTCCACTTTCTACCTGGCTAACTATACAGTGTCAGAATCTAGTACTATGTATTTCCTACATGCTTGTTCCATGCTATCATAAATCAAGGGACCACCAGTGGTAGGTATAAAACTCACAAAGCAATTTTACATTTTTTCCGCATTCATTACAAAAACAATCAGTCCCCTGTCGTTTGACAATCTGTGTACAACTGTACCTGTACAATAGGGTAGGTAAGTATAGCAGAGTTCAGTATTTTTTCCCTCCGGGCTACCTCGCCATAATCGAGCGTGTCCTATCAACATAGGATTGTTGCACGACAAGCGTGGATTGCCCGAGTTTTATGCAACCAAATTGTTATATACAATCATACGTACGTCAATAGAAATTACGAGGGGCTTGCTTTTGAGCCAAGGTTGAAACTTTTAAATGACCTAGGTACAACATTTCGCTGTCAATATTTGGTTTCAAAAAAAACTATACTGTTTATAAATGGCCGTCTTGTTATTTTAATATTGTTAAATTTTTTACAGTATTTTTTTAAATCCATTATTATTTACCTCTTAAAACTATACCTATATGCCGTCATTGATAGGGCGTAAAAAACCGAACGGTAAGCAGACAAGCTCCAAGTTGCTGCCTGCCGTATGTATTTAAGCTAGTTTACCTATATCAGTGTGTACACAGGGGCTGAAACTAAACCATAGTGATTAATGAGAGCGGCACAGTATCGCTAGATACGGTATCGTACGTCGACCGTGCTCGGGTGATCGCTTGATTGCCCTATATTGTTTTCGATTTAGATACCACCGTGCGTGGTTTTTGATCCTTGCAATTGACATACTTTTTTAATGCATTTTAGAAGGCGGACAACGACAATTTGATCAAGATATATACACTTCCAAATATAAATAAATAAATTACTCTTTAATTAGTAGAAACGATAAAAAACACTTTAAAAATTTTTTTTTAAAGCTACCAAACAAAGAAGAATTGTCATGAAACTGAATTTGAGGGAGTTGGAGACAGTTTCATCCCAAGCTTTTTTGTCTTCTACATATTCCAGTTAAAAGCACCTAAATATATTAATAGGTACTCAATATTGCTATTATATGCTGGTGCTGATTGTGGAATACCTCATTTCAAGATGCAACAAGAGGGAAAAGACTGAGTGATAGTGAAAATAAAATACCGTTATTTTATTATTAATTCAGACAAAAATATACTTGGATTATTATTAATGTAAAATGTAGGCAACGCGATGACGATTCGCCTTCGCCTGTGTTTAATTCAAAATTAGTTTAAACCTAATATTCTACACTCTGAAAAGGATTGTTTCAAAGCATAATTTTTCTATCCTTTGGATACTTCGTCTTCGTACGTCTGAATGACAAGACGTATCCTACGATTTTTAGGGTGACGTTACCGAACCGGTCAAACGAACACTTATGGTGCCGCTTTGTCCGTCCGTCCGTCCGTCACAGCTGATTATTTCAGGAACTACATAAGTAACCGACTTGAAATTTGGTGTAGATTTAAAATGCACTGACTGAATAAGATTGCCAGTAAAAAAAATAAAAAAATATTTTTAATCCCCAAAAGGTCCAAAATAAGAAACGTCAAAATTTCAAACTGGTGCCAATAAGTCGAGTGGCATATCATATGAAAGGGGTTAATTAGCCCATTTTAAAACAGTTTTTTATTTTTTTATACGATGCATGGTTTTCATTTTATGATCATATTTTCTATGGGATGTACACATTTTAATTATGAAGAAACCTTACTAATTAGTATCGCACGCCATTGAAGTCACCCGCGGTGTGCGAGTCAACTCGCACTTAACCGGTCTTGTTTTCTGTACTCTTGACAACGTGTTTGCGTAGTTTCATGATGACCATGATTCAGGTTGAGTAGTTAAGGCTTGAAAGCGTAAAAAAACAAATATATCATATACTCACTTTCGCATTTATATTAGTAGTTAGGATGTCTGTCGTGTTAGTTTCACATAATTTCTTGATTGATTTACAAATTGCACCAGCACAAGGGGTAAATAGTGTAACCTATTGACCGCCGGTCACGCACTCCCATCCATCATCATTACCCACATTTGCAAGCCTTCTCGATGATTAAACGATGTAGGGCTAGCTTGCGAAAACTAAACAAGGTTTAGGAAGGAACTGACTAGTAAGCTGCGAGACCCAAGTTATAGTGTAGGGAATACGGTGAATAGCGATAAATTTTCTTGTTGAACTTGGAATAAATAACTAAGATCCGTATTCACGAAATTAATTCAAACGTAATTGTGGCTTGGGCATAGATTTTCTAGAAAGATTTTCCTTTATCAATTTTTTACGGTAGTCACAGTGATCAGCAAAGTACAATCTAAACAGCCTTTGTGCTGTTTCTTCAACCATTTGTAGTCAATGTAAGAAAAAGGGTACAGAACACTCATTAGTGGAATTTCGGGAAACATTCCTTTTATTTTAGGAGTGCAAGACGCAGGGCCGGCCGCGGGCGTGGCAGGTCCTCGCCCCCATTAACTGCAGCCCCACCTAAATCCGTACTTATTTTAATCACTTGTGCCCCGCTGGCTTTTATCATGCGTGTTGTTGATGGCCTATTCACCCGGCTCTCCAATAATGAACCCTAGCACCTTATTCTTGAGCATGTTTTCCGGTGTAGCAGTCACCCCATTTCGCAAAACAGGAACCTTAATGTGGATAGGAAGTAAAGCTGCGTCAAGATGAGGACTTTTCTGTGAGGCAGTGTTTTTGTGAAGATTTTTTTGTTGTTTTTCATCCAAAATATTATTTGTGACCCGCGCTCAAGGCTTTTTACTTACTTCTCTTTCTCTACTTACTTAAATTCAACCGTTGTTCTGACGGAAGGAATTTTGTAGTGTATTTTTATTTCTGTTATGTAGGCTCTGATAACCATACTACCATTGTGTAGATATTATTATATACACCGATAATAAATGCGAAAGTTTGTGTGTTAGTATGTTTGTTCCCAGTCAAATCCGTGACGGCTGAACGGAGTTGTATGAAACCTGGATTATGTAGGTACCTATATGATGTACCTACTTTTTCCCCGGTACCACGGGAGCGGAGCATAGCCACGAAAGCTAGTTCTGCATGTATATTATTATGTAACTGTGTATATTTATCTACTCGTTTAAAGTAGGTGCTAGTTAAAGCTCGTCAGCTAACTGATTTGCGTAAGACAGATCATAGACTCTAATAGCTAACTGTTTACGTAGGCGATTAACTTTTTGCTCAAATCTATCATGATGAGTCATGATGGTGCATTGCATTGCAGCCAGAATCACTCAAGCTGACAGTAAATCATCAAGATTGATGGCCATTTTGATGACGATTAGTCGGGTGCGAAGGAGAGGGGTCCCAAATTCATTTGAACCGCAAAAACCGTCCGATGAAATACCGACTGCAAAAACATTGGCAGGCATAGACACCGATTTGCAGTGGGGCTCGTGGCCCCATCTAACATGCTCCAGTTATATTTTTTTGGTGTCTGTACAAATATTAAGGAATAATAAAGTTAATTCTACAGCATCATTTTTATTTTCAGGCCGTCATAATCATTGCTCTAATCCAAATTTCGTAGATATTAAAAAATAAGCAAAATAGTTTCTTAGCATAATAAAACAAATTCCAGACATTTTTACACAACATCATATTATATAATATAGCCTCAAAGTAAGCAGGACTAGTATTGTTTAATATTGGAAATATACACGTTTGTTTATTCGATAAAACCAATAATATATTGAATTACACAAATAATAAACATAGCCAGACAACTAAGTCGCGGTCAAGACTTTATGATTCGATTAAGCATATTAACTATCTAGTATTCCCGAAGTCTAGACAGAGCTAAAACCTACCTACTTAAATACGAGGTAGAAAATGATTGTAATTTTATTACTCAATTAGATAAAGAAACTGTTTCATCATCCTCATCAGCGTATATCAGTCCCCTGCTGGCCATAGGCCTCCCTAATGAGCGCCATTGCACCCTGTCCTGAGCTCGACGCATCCAGCTTCTACCAGCAGTCTTTCGCATATCGTCACTCCACCTTGCCGGAGGGCTCCTTCACTACGTTTGCCAAACCACGGTCTCCACTCCAGAACTCGTTTACTCCAACGGTTGTTGATTCTTGGGCATATATGCCCAGCCCATTGCTACTTCAGCTTGCTAATTTTCTAAGCTATGTTGACAACTTTAGTTCTATGTCGCATATACTCGTTACGGATTCTATCCTTCAGAGAAAATCCGAGCACAGTTTCCGTTCCATAGCTCGCTGAGCGACTTTAAACTGGTGGACTAGCCTTACTATGAGTGTCCACGTTACGGCTCCGTATGTCATTTTCTAACATTGCGGTATGGGTGACGAGAAAAAAACACTCCGAAACAACTTCAAGGTGTCGATTAACGATGACAAGACTCTGATCAATTCGGTCATAACAATTGTTAAGTTAAAATTATTAAGACTGGGTCATCTATAAAAATAAAGTATAATAATAAAACAGCAGGGACTTACCTACTTTACTTGTCTTTATTGTACTCACAGCAACATAAACATAAATATACCTACTTAAAGGAAAGTTTCGTGTTGTTCTACTAAACTATGCTGTGTCCTACTTTAATAAATACTGAAAAACTTTTCATCGAATCATCTAATCGTACTTCGGAAGGCACGTTAAGATGTTTGTCCCGACTTTTTCAGACGCCTCCGGGTGACCTTAAAACTTCTTTAACCTATTATTTTTTACTGCTTTTAACGAAGAAGAAGAAGATCTCAAACTCAACAAAAGCTTAACAAAAGTATCGTCTTGACCACACTTTTATTTATCACCCATTTTATGGCGGCCTAAAACAATTATCGAACGGGATTTGGGTCGAAGTCATTAAAAATCCTGAAAATCGTTATGTCCTATACGCAGTTAAATCAGTTTTGATGATATTGCATGTTTATAGTTTAGGGTGCGATCTCACAATGACACCGATACCAGAAACTGGTCTCCCACACGTTAGATTTTCCAAATTAACTTTAGTAGGCGTTGTTCAAAGTTGCGAAATGTTGATAATATACACCTATTTATGTGGTAATGCCGGAATTTTAGACATAATCGAAAATCTAATGTCTCGCGTGAATCTGCGTCTCAATTGCTACGGACCAATTATGACTTGTCTAATCAGAAACTTCTAGAACCGCAGATTATTTATTGAGAAGGAAAGCATTTATCAAACGAACTTATACTTTTTTAGTTCATAGTTTTTAAGAGCACCTTAATTGACGTTCATGGTTTTTTAATCTTTGAAGATATCCTTTCTCATTATTTTTTTTTTTTTCATCAAAATTTAATTTCTTATCAAGTTATGATATCTCATCATATCCTGTATCTAAAAACCTATGTGTGAAGCAAAAGTGTCAATTAGAAGATCACGAAGATCACCGAAAAATTATCGTAGACGTAAAAATCAGACCGATGAGAAAATCTTATGGTACCTCAGGTTGAAATATTCTAGACCCTACATTGAAGTGTACTACGTTGCCTTATTATTATTAAGAACAATTAATAATACTTGATACTGTTGAAATTGTTGAAAACTATCCCAGAAGCCATTGAATAAAGAAGTAAAGTGACCAAATCGAGACATGAAGATACTGTTCTATGGGCTATATCCAGCCAGTAGCCGGTGCCTGCTTTCCTCCAGTACGCAGCCTATTTAATAGTGCTGTAAATCTGCTTATGTCGAGATTTATCGTTATAGGATGCCGGAGCCACAAATTGTGTTCGACACAATTCGACCTTTGTCTGCTTGGCGGTTTTTGCCGGCTGCTCGTTTCCGTTTTGTTGCTGATGGAATAATCATCATCATCATCATCATCAGCCTATAGCAGTCCACTGCTGGACATAGGCCTCCCCTAATGAGCGCCATTGCGCCCTGTCCTGAGCTCGACGCATCCAGCTTCTACCAGCAGCCTTTCGCAGATCGTCACCCCACCTGGCCGGAGGGCGTCCTACACTACGTTTGCCGAGCCGCGGTCTCCACTCAAGAACTCGTTTACCCCAACGGTTATCGGTTCTTCGGCAGATATGGCCAGCCCACTGCCACTTCAGCTTGCTAATTCTCTGAGCTATGTCGACAACTTTAGTTCTATGTCGGATAAACTCGTTACGGATTTTATCCTTCAGAGAAACCCCGAGCATAGCTCGTTCCATAGCTCGCTGAGCGACTTTAAACTGGTGGACTAGCCGTACTGTGAGTGTCCACGTTTCGGCTCCGTATGTCATGACGGGTAGGACGCACTGATTGAAAACTTTTGTTTTCAAACATTGCGGTATGGGTGACGAGAAAACTCGACGTAGTTTTCCAAATGCTGCCCAGCCCAACTGAATCCTCCTCTTGGCCTCCTTCTCGAAGTTGTTTCTACCCAACTGCAATATCTGCCCGAGGTATGTATACTCCGAAACAATTTCAAGAAGGTGTCCATTAACGACGACAGGACTCGGATCAATTCGGTCATTGACCATAACTTTGGTCTTGTCCAAATTCATGCCGAGACCTATCTTTCGCGAGGCTGATGCTAGGCCGTCCAGCATCTGTTGCAGCTCCTCCAGCGACTCCGCCATTAGGACTATGTCGTCAGCGAATCGCAAGTGTGAGATGTGCTCGCCGTTTATGTTAATGCCCATACCTTTCCAGTCCAGCGTCTTAAACATATCCTCCAACGCGCTTGTGAACAGTTTCGGAGATATGACATCTCCCTGTCTCACTCCGCGGCGCAGTTGGATGGGTTTAGACTGCTGGTCCTGTACTCGGACACTCATAGTGGCGGCTTCGTACAGACACCTTAACACTTCGATATAACGATAGTTCACTTGGCATCGCTGCAAGGATTCCAGGACAGCCCAGGTTTCTACAGAGTCAAAGGCTTTCTCATAGTCCACAAACGCCAGACACAGGGGCTGATTATACTCTTCGGACTTCTGTATAATCTGCCTCACTGTGTGAATGTGGTCTATGGTGCCAAATCCTCCGCGAAACCCGGCCTGCTCCGGTGGCTGGAACTCATCGAGTCTTCTGGCGAGACGATTTGTAATAACCCTTGAGAACAGCTTATAGACGTGGCTCAGGAGCGAGATAGGTCTGTAGTTTTTAAGAAGGGTTTTATCTCCCTTCTTAAAAAACAGAACCACCAAGCTCTCGTTCCACGCCTTAGGAGTTATCCCACAGTGAAGGACGGCGTTGAAGAGGGTCCGCAGCTCCTGCACAACAGGAGCTCCTCCAGCCTTCAGAAGTTCCGAAGTAACACCGTCTTCACCGGGGGCTTTTCCATTTTTAAGCCGTCTCAGGGCCAGTACGACCTCGTCTTGGCTGATCTCTGGCAGGTCGTCGGTATAGTGGCGGGTGAGGGTGGCTCGAGAATCGTGGCTGCTACGCTGGGGGCAAGGAGCATGTGCCGCATACAGTTGGCCGTAGAAGTCCTCGATCTCTGATAATATCTCCGGCTTTGACAAGACGGTTCGGCCATCGTGTGTCGTTAACTTCGTCAGGTGGCTCCTGCCAAGCTGCTGAGTGAATACTTTGGACCCTCGGTTTCGCTCTATTGCCTCTTCAATGAGGCGTGTGTTGGAGCTCCGAAGGTCGCGCCGTATCATCTTCGCAATTCGCTTGTTCAGGTCTGACCTCTCTGACGAAGTGGCCTGAGTGGTTTCCCGTCTTTTTGTCATCAGCCGAAGAGTCTCACCCGTGAGTTTGGACTTCTTGCCTTTAGGCTGCATTTGGCAGAATTTGATGCCCTCGTCCCTTAACGTTCCAACCACGTTTTGTAGGGCCTCATCAACGTCATCGGTAGGTTCCACAGCAACGAATCTGTCACCGAGAAGCTTCTGAAACTTCTCGGTGCCCGCCATGATCTGGAGTAGATTGGGTCGGAGCGTGGACTTCATCAGACGGTTTCTTTCCAGCTTTAGATTGATATTCAGAGAGCCTCGGACAAGTCTGTGATCAGATCCGGTGTTGAACCTGTTGATCACGGAGACGTCTCTGAATATGTGCCTTTTATCCGTCATGATGAAGTCGATTTCGTTTTTGGTCACAGTGTCGGGGCTACGCCATGTCCACTTCCTGTGGGGCTTCTTCTCGAAAAACGAGTTCATCAAGAAGAGCCCCTCCTTCTCTAGGAAGTTAACCAGCATTTGCCCCCTGTGATTTCTACACCCAAAACCATGCGGGCCCACTAAGGATTCGTCGCCAATTCGGACTCCCACTTTGCCGTTAAAGTCCCCCATAACAACGTTGAAGTGAGCCTTCGTGGTGTTGTGCAAGGCTTTGGATATGTCCTCGTACATATCCTCCACTTCATCATCCAAGTGTGCCGAGGTCGGTGCGTAAACCTGAATTATCTTCATGCTATACCTCTTGGATAGCCGAAGGATCAGGTACGCTACCCTGGTCGACACACTGGAGATTTCTTCAACGTTGTTAGAGAGGGCCTTATTGACGAGAAACCCTACGCCACCCTGGGATGTTTGGTCACCCTCGCGGAAGTACAGAAGGTGGCCCGAGTCTAGGGTTATGGTGTCCTCTCCCTCTCTACGGACTTCACACAACCCCAGAACATGCCACCTAATGTTCTCCAGCTCCACTTCCAACTGCGCTAGATGTTCGTCGAGCCTCAGAGTCCGTCCGTTAAACGTAGCCAGGGTCAGATTTTGCAGGTAGCCAGAGGTAGCCCGGGGATTCTTAGCACCCCCTGTCCCGCCGTTACCATGGCCGCTACCTGGATGGCCAGGAATAGCGGGACGGCCGGGAACTGGGGGCCATCTCTTTCTTGTGTCGTTCATAATAGGGGGGGAATGCCCATAATCCCCACGCTGGGCATGCGGGTTGGGGATCGCAGGACACAGCTTTTCGCACCGCCGACGCTGCTGCCCGTCGGCGGTCAGGGAATTTAGCTGTGCCGGTGTAGGCTGCGCTATGCCGCAATCAGCCGGCCGCCAGAGCCTCGTTCGTTAGTCAGCAGGGTGCACCGCGTGCAGGTGAGGTTGGCTTGTGTCCGGAAGTTGGAGGTTGGAACACCTTACCCCCCGGATGGAATAAATGTGGAGTTAAATAGTAATACACTATTGATAGGATTATTTCTTTTTTAGTTTACATTTCGTTATAAGAAATAATTTAAAAAAAAAACGACTTCAATACCAAAAACGGCAAAACTAAAAAGTGAAAAATGATTGCTTATTTTTTGTTCATACAACTAACAATCAACCTTTTCTTCTATCAATTTATCCCGTACGATCTATGTGTTTACCACATAGGAGGATCTAGATACCTACCTGTTATTTTTGGAGTCGGAGTCAGCTAAGGGAACACGATATTATAGCAACTATAATATTCCTCCCACCTCGGACGTGCCCTCCGTTGGACGCGCCGTCTACGCAATAGTTGGCGTGCGTTGGCTGACACCGACTCCAAAAATAACAGGTAGATATCTAGATCTACCTACGTGGTAAACGTATAGATCGTACGGGATAAATTGATAGAAAAAAAGGTTGATTGTTAGTTATATGAACAAAAAATAAGCAATTATTTTTCACTTTTTAGTTTTGCAGTTTTTGTTTCTATTTGAAGTCGGTTAAAAATAGGATTGGCTAAGGTGCATGCTCATAAGTTCATTAGGACATATTGTAAGTCTAACCCTCTGATGTTGTACAATTGTATTGTATGTATATGTTATGGACAATGTGATTAATTGGTCATTATACATAATGACCGGGCATTATGAATAATGATCAATATGTGAGGGCAATGTCATAAGAACTATTGAATTAATCAAATTGCCCGGGCAATATACATAACGCCCATCACCTGTTGGGCAGAATAATAAAAGACACAATATTTAACTATTATTTTTATTTCAGACTTTAAATCAAAATTTAAAACACAAATTTCTTCCTTTTAGCGATGCCTTATTAATGCCTTTGCTAGTCTTTCTTCACTTTAGTAACGAAACTGAATTTCGAAATTATCCGTCTGCATCCGTCCGTATTTGTTTGGAATGCAAAACTGTGAGCTGTGTAGTGAACAGTGAAGCGATGGACGTTCGTACGCCGCCATGACGGCTCTGATTGGTTAGCGCGTGTCACGCGTTCCCTTCCCTCCCCTCACTCCATCCCCAAAGTAGCTATATTATCACATTGCCCGATGATCACGTAGCATTATTCATAATGACCGGTCAATGTGATAAATTATGAAGTTTAGGTAATAATTAATCACTTTGCCCTAAGTAGCTGGTCATTATTCATATTGCCCGGGCACTATGAATAATGCCCGCATTAATCACTTTGTCCATAACATATACATAAATAAATACTTCATACTGCACTATCACACAACATCATGTCAGCACATAACGTAAGAGTTAAGGCACCTTGTTTTTAGACTTCAAACTATTTTGCTTATCAAATTTGTAGTAAAAATAGTAGTACCTGTATTGTTTTATTTTCAAACCTTTTCATTGCTACATTGTTTTTTTAGTAATTAAGAAGAAGAAAAAATCCGTATAATGACCCATAAACAAGATCAACATAGATACAAAATAAGTAACACTGCCTAGATAATATTTATATTTCGTCAATCAATCAAATCAATCAAATTATTTATTAGTAAAAACTTACTTTTACTACTTACTCTTAATAATAATATTATTTGTTGCTAAAACACTAGGGTTGGACTCTAATTTTACTCTATTTTGCTCCATAGGTTTTTCTCTAATTTTGTTAAAATTGCCTCCTCCAGTTATTCCGCTATGCTGCACTCTCATTACAGCCAACGCATTACCTACACATAACCAGGTTTTATCTTCGTGACGTGCCACATTCGCACCGATCACTTGTGGGTAATAACTGATATCTGACACGAGATGCAATCATTATGCACAGATTGTATTTACTCTTAGGGTAACTTCGTCAGTGAGGATGCTCGATCACGAAGACTAGGGAAAAAGTATTCGTATCGTAGACGAACAATTTTGGCCAATGAGAAAGCATATAATCAAAATAATGCTTTGTCGTTGGCCAAAAATTTTCGTTACGCTTATGATAACTTAGTTTGAAATAATGGTGACCGCACTACCTATTAATATTGACTTCTTGCATTCTTGATGTTTTGTTACGAGTATTTTGCTGGTAATTTCTTAATCTAAAAAAATCGGCCATTTTCGAGTTGGACTCGCGCACTAAGGGTTCCGCACCGTATGGAAGCCCAACTTAAATATTTATTTTATTCTGTTTATTTGTTTTATTTATTGTATTTGTTATTTCACCTTTGTTGGCCATTGCCACTATGTTATAGTGGCAATAGAAATACATCATCAGTGAAAATTTCAACTGTCAGGGTTGAAATACAGCCTGGTGACAATCAGACAGACAAACAGTGGAATCTTAGTAATAGGGTCCCGTTTTTACCCTTTGGATACGAAACCCTAAAAAGACTAAAACAATCTTAATTTGACTGTTTGTAGATTGAAATAAAGTGCCATTGTAATCATCATGTGGTTTTGTGATAATCGCATTTTCATATGCTTTACATCCATTACCATCAAATGTATTATTTGAGATTGCTAACAAACAACCTGCCAAAATAATTATTCAAGTTTTTATTTATTTGAGATAGATAGATAGATATTACTTTATTGCACACCATACAAAGAATTACAAAATAAATGAAAAAGGCATTATAAATTATGGTACAATGGGCGACCTTATCGCTTAAAGCGATCTCTTCCAGGCAACCTTTGGATGGAGAGATACTTTCATAACAAACAGGAACGGCGGTATGCCTAGTCCAAATTAAATAAAAAAAACAATACAATAGACTACATCCAATAGTTTGACAATTTACTTAAAAATATTTTACTAGCAATGTGTTTATGTATGACCATGGTTCCTTGTTCCAACTTCACGCAGACCTCTTGGCGTGGCTCATTTGCACCAATCACTGGTAATAGCCCAGGATATCAGATGCAAGGTGGCAATCATCACAGATTTATGCTCGATAATAACTCGATCTACGACGCCCACCTGGGTTCTATGTGGTCACCGGATCTCCCTTTTCATACACAATTACACATCGTAGCTATTTAACAGGTTGACTGCGGGCCATGGACGAGGAGGGTGAAGTCCCGCGGGAGTATAGTTGTGTTTTCTACACTGAAAGTGTTAACTGCTAAATACACCCACTAAGTATTACATGAAAATCGAATACTTTTAATCAGATAAAACGGCCGGACTGACTAGTTTTCTTGTAAGCAATCGAATGTTTCAGTCTACTGCTACAGAAAAATTGAAACAACTGCGGTTGTTCACATAATAATATTGTTGGCTTAGACTAGTAAATTATCCTAGTTTACAATATTATTCCTATCTTCAGAGTTTTGTTCGTAGGCAGCGTGGCCGAGTGGTCTAAGGCGCTGGTTTTAGGCACCAGTCCGAAAGGGCGTGGGTTCGAATCCCACCGCTGTCAAATTATTTTGTGTTCTTTTTTTTTACAACACTAATTTGTTGTTATTTTGTTTCAGGTAAACAGAAAATAAAAGGAATCATCATATTCTATAAGTTATACAGAACACAACTGATGACAAGGGTAGATAAGGTGAGAAGGGATACAGTTTTTACTACCACGATTCCAATGATTTTTTTGCATTCCGCAGATATTCTGCGCTTTTTACCGACATACGATATTAGTCTTTATTACAGGCGAGTATTGACGAAGAAAGGTATTGAATGGGGCAGATTCATAAAAACAAGGGTAGAGATTTGTCATCGGTCCTGCCAGTGGGTTTTGGATGCCAAAATATAGGCACGTTATTTGTTTTAAAATAACTTGTATTTTGTATTGTCTGCTGCCGGACACAAAATCCCTTCCAAAGACTTCGAGCGGTTTTCAAAATTTTGCATTCGTTAATTTATTTCTAAACATTTTAGGGTTAACAAGGTAACAAAGGTTATCTGGAAGAAAATGCTATTTAGCATTAAGTTTGTCTGTGTAGTTGTTTTCTCTTGTGCGATCAATATTTTTTATCTATCTATCTAACGATGTTTGTAGCGGCGGATTAATAAAAAGTGATCGTATTGCCCTATACCTATTCCCAAACCGGTACCCAGCCGCATTGTACATAATATTTTTTAGGTAAAGCCAATTGAGTAAAAAACTTTTCAAAGTTTATCCCACTATGATTTTGGTTCAGACTCTAAAATGGCCCAAATACTACGGCACCAGTAGCTAGGGGCCAGGTCTGGTGGATTAGTGTTAGCTACTCTCTATGAAGTAGACATTTACCAAGTCAATTCCAATACATTTAAAGGTTCCAACACCAATAGCCGACCATAAAGTAAAGTATAAATATATTCGGTAAGGCTAATGAGTAAAAAACATTACTCAGTTCATCGCACTATGATCTTGGCCCTGACTCTTAAATAGCCTACTCCAGTACCAGACTTGGCCTATACAGTACATAGTAGAGTAATTTACTCTCTATGAGATAGACATTTCCAAGTGTATAAAACTTGTCTACTCTTTATGAAGTAGACATTTCCAAGTACATAAAACTCGTCTGCTCGTAAAAGTTGATTATATAAACCTTTATGAATTACAAATTAGTGTATTGGGGGAAGGGTGTTCGTGAATAATCATGAATAATACAGCTAATCGTTATTATACACGTCGTGTACGTACACGTTGTATGTACATCATGTTTAATTTTTGGGTTTAAGGGTCAGTATCCATCCATCAATCCACAAGGAGATGAACTAAGACGTGATGGTAAATAAATTCTTTGTTTCATCTGTTCATGCTTTGCCTTTCATTTCACGTAAGAATAATTTAAAAAAGATGTAAACATAATTAGGGATGATTTTCTACGTAAGTACAATAGCTACCACCTATAAAGGATGGGCCTAAATATCTACAGTAAAAGTTTCCCTACAATAAGTTATAAAATAAAATAGTTTTTTTTTTTCAAAAATTAAATAATGTTCTCCCTAATCTTTCTCTGAAGTGCCATTCGCCAAAGGCATTGAGTTCATGCAGAAGTAAAATTTTGCCTGACCCTGAACGGATTTGTATGAAACTTGAAATATATTTACATAACTTATGACCTGGTCTAACACATTCTTTATCAGAGAACCACGTGAGCGAAGCCGCGGGCGGAAGCTAGTACATTATATATGATATGATAACAAAGAATTTCAGAATTCACGAACATGTCTTGCGTGATCTTTTCCTGTAGTTTTTTCGTAGATTTAGTCTAAGTAGGTAATTCTCCTTTCGTATTATTACGGTGGTAATCCACATTAAGAAAATATTTACAGGAATTCCTAAAAAGGTTCAACAAGGTCTTTGACATTCACCAAGCCTTGTAATTGCATCATGACATTCGTACAAGTAACGAGAATGTAGCAGCGGTTGTCAATACTTTGAGTAATTTACGACTTAAGATTTCTTTGCCGATTCTTCTTTGTCGAGGTCAACTCAGGGTCTATATTCCGCAAACCGATTTACGGTAATTATAAAAAAAGAGTAGAGTGTGTAGAAATTACAAATAGGTACTTAAGTTGTTGATGTTGTACATGGGTCTTCTACATGGTACAACCTGTATAGAAGAGTCCTCTCTTTTCTTAATTTTCGATGACAGAAATCGAACTTAAAACGGCAATATCTCGGAAACTACTGATCTTAGACCTGCAGTTTCTTACTCAAATTATTTTATTATTATATTATTATATTATTTATTTATAGCTATTCGTAAGATCTTAGTTTTTTAAGAAAGCTGTCTAACTTCAAACTGGCATATCTCGAGAACTGCTCATCCTAGACTTGCAGTTCCTTACTCAAATGATAGCTATTCTTAACATCATCTTCATTTTCAATGACAGAATAAAAATATACTAATTTAAGAAGTCAAACTTCAAAAGGCCATGTTGTCGTACCTTATTAAATATACGTGTTATATGAGATAGCGTCACTAAAAAACTTTTCAATATCAGGGATGAACGAGAAAGAAACGCAGTCGGGGTTTTGTTACTATTATATTATTAAATACTTGTCTTTGGTTAATTTTAACGAAAATGTGATGAAAGTAAGAAGGTACCATCTAAACTATTTATATACATATAAAGCGTCAATTAAGTAATTTGATAGCGTACACACATTTATATATATATATATATATATATATACAAATTTTACTTTAGACGTTTATTTCGACGACTAACGTATCGTTCCGAATATGTTAAAATTGTTTTGCGGAGTAGATTCCCTGAATACTAAAGCCAGATCCAGCGTCTAGACAAGATCTATTGTTATATCACGCTTTCTTGTGGAATGATAAAACTGTATGAAATTGCCGTGAAAATAAGACTATGTATTTTTCATGTTTTATTTTTCTGAAATAGCAAATGCTACAAGCATTGGATGGTGTCTTCATTCTTGAATGTGTACAAATCTCATCTTGAAACAACACTTTTATTACATTTATTTTTCGTTGATAAGTTGAAAGATCACTCTGAAGGATAAAATTCGTAACGAGATTATCCAACAGAAGGACCAAGTTATTCGACATAGCTCACAGAATTAGCAAGCTCAAGTGGCAGTGGGCTAGTCACATGTATGCCGAAGAACCGATAACCGTTGGGGTAGACGAGTTCTAGAGTGGAGACCGCGTCTTGGCAAACGTGGTCTATGGCGCCCCCCCGGATAGGTGGAGAGATGACTTGTGGAAGGTGGCTGGCAGAAGGTGGACGTGGAGACCCGAAAATGAGTCTCAGTAGCGCTTACTGGGAGAGTCCTATGGCCAGTAGTATAGCAGACAGATACAGGCTGAAAGAGGAATTTTTAACTAGATATATGACATACAGACGAATCAAAAGTCATCATTTTATTAATATTCTTACGATTTTATCTCAATGTAAATGTCAGAATTGTATGTGACAAACAAATAAATAAATATAAATTCAAATAAATATTTATATAATGCTGGACTATCACATAACATCATGTAGCCCCAAACTAAGCAGAGCTTGTGTTATGGTAACTACATGGTTGATAAATTACTTAAATAAATATTTTTTTGTAAATACATACATATCATACATAGAAAACACCCAGACCCGAGACACATATCTGCAGAACATGCCAACATTTGTCCCGCGGCGGGAATCGAACCCGCAACCTCCTGCGTCTCAGGCGGACCTTCGCCCACTGTGCCACAGAGGTCGTCCGTCACATAACCCATCGACATAACCTACCCCAACTTATTAAACAACTTTGCCACTCGAATCTTTTTCCTAATGGGTTTGAATTTATCAGGAAACAAGTTTTAAAACTAAATAAATGCTTTTTTTGTAAAAATCTCACCAAGAAATAAAAAGTAAAACATCATGAAATTAAAATTCAACCGTCGACTGATCATTGAGACCTCAGAGGCGTCGATAAACCCCGATCTTCTCTACATTGATTTCTTCAGACATTTGTATGCAAAACCTTGCTTTCTGTTGCAATCGATTGTGAACCTTATGCCTTGGAATTAGGGTTGAAGGGTATTGTAGTACAGTACTATCAGTTAGATGCAGCCGAACACAAGGATTCGAAGTGCGTGCCGACTTTAGCTTAGTAAATGCGACTCATTATAGGTCTGACACACGGTGGAGAAGATTAGGCAGCATGCTACAAATGTAAAAACTTTTTAATACGCAGGTAGTCTATCTACGCCCTAAGTACCTAGAGCTTTTTAAATCAGCTTTGAAGCTCATGCTATTATTTATAGAGCATCATCGTCAGCATTATTATCATCATCATCTTGATCACTAATAGCTTGGTATTTACCAATTACCACTGCTGTAAGTACTAGACTTCCCTAAAGATTTCCACAAGCCTTGAGATGTGAAGGCCATCTCATCTACAGGCTTCCCAGTCTTCTGGTGTTTACAAGATATATGCATCTCACTCTTGAAGCGTGTACTCTTTATGGATTGATTAACATGTCCTACTACCTATCCTTGGGGAAGCCTTCCTACTTTGTATGAAGTAGCGGCGAACTCTGGTGTCGGAGTTTTTAGGCTGAAGGCCTCGGACATGGCTTAGCGAATAAAATAGCCGGGACCAAATGACGTGTATTCTTAAAAGATCAGCATGATTAAGCAACACTGCGGCAGGTCTCTACTTGGATGGGTGACCGTCTAGTGGCATTTAGATCTGAGCGTTTCCGTGCTTCGGAAGGCCCGGCATTTTTCGTCACTAAGCCAAGTCTAAAAATTAAAAGTTTTATTAAAAGTTTTGTTGTAGGTAAGTTAAATTAAAATTTAAAGAGTTCAATAAGTGTTTTTAGTCCCGTGAGTCAGTCCACCTCCAGTCTAAGGAAATACAACCCATTACAAACGTGTATAAATAGCGGTGTTATTCGTCTGTCAGTCACGTTTTTAGAACATTAATACTTGTAACTGAGAACAGTACAGTGCACTGAATAAGCATATTGGCTTTGTCTGAAATTGGTTACAAAATGAATCGCCTCAAATAAGTAAAACGTAGTATAGAAAGCTATCCGGCAAGATATGCGAAAGGCCGCTGGTAGAAGCTGGATGCGTCGAGCTGAAGGGTACAATGGCGCTCATTGGGGAAGGCCCAGAGGGGAATGTCCAGCAATGGACTGCTTTAATCTGATGATGATAATAATGTTTTTCAAGAGAATGAAAATTATCCAAAAATAATCGTAGTAGATTTATAACAAAGTACTAATTTGCGACGAGCAGGCAAATGGGCACCTAGACTTCGTCTGCATAGATGTTTCCCCTGCTGGCGCATTGTGATGTTGATGACAGTTGATTCTGATCTGATCATATGATTAGTAATTATTTCCTGCATTATTTATTTATTTATTAGTGCACCCTACACTGCTTACAATATACGCACCAAATATTAGGACTCTAGGTCTGTAGAGGCCATACACGATCAAGTTTACCGGCCAAGATAGCAACGGATGGAAGTGACACCTAGTAACCTTGACCTATTGTAGCTATTAAAATATACTTGTCAAGCAAAATGATAACCACAAACGCTCAAATTTACTTGATGCTGTTTCAAGTCTGCTGCAAACATTCGTTATTCAGATTGTTTTCCTTTCATTATTGGCATATCGCTTTTACGTCTAAGGCCCGCGGTTAACGTGATTGTGTCTAGTTTCTTAAAGCTTGGACTGCTGAATGATACAAGTTCGCTGCACTCGCTGGACCTCGGGCATGGCGCGTAGCGTCATTTCCCGCTGTCAACGTGCTAAGAAACTTTGGTACAAAACCATCAGCATCATAATACCCATAATTCATGTCTCATGGATTCCTTATTAAAAACGAAGCTTGTCTTAACAATTAAAAACTTAAACGTGTGAACTGTTCTAACAATCTGTGATACAATGCCACAGTCAAAGACTATGAGAACATTTGGTATACTTCTGAACATGCAGTCATGCAGCTCTTCAAATTATTCGTTTTGTATACTTTGAGGCACTTCAAGCAGTAATAAAGTCATCATTTTAGTCTGTTAACTATTTTACTTAATTATCTTTGCTATATTGGAAAGATAAATACACACAAACTCCGGCCAGTGCACATTGTTGAAAAAAAAGTCTGAATATTGTTGCAGTAACTCATTTTCGATTTGGTTTCTTTTGATAAATTCAATTTCTATCTCAAGGCTTACTACTTAAATGATCAAACTGCTTTGTATTCACTGTATTTTAGAAGCACATCATATTACCAGATGTGTTTTAACGACCTTCTAACATGTGCTCAATGTTTATTTTGGATGTACTATGATTATGAAGGTCATAAACTTTATCTTTTTTAACTATAATATGATGTAATTGCTTCAGAGGAAGCAGGTATTTCTTACTAGCCCCTACCGTTCTCGGTGACATTTTTACTTTAGTCGTCAATTTGATTTCAGTCGGGAAAAGTTCCACAAAATGCATTTTTAACCGACTTCAAAAAGGAGGAGGTTCTCAATTCGTCGGAACCTTTTTTTTATGTATGTTCACCGATATTTCCTTCAATTGTAAACCGATTTTCAAAATTATTTTTCTGTTTAAAAGAGTATATTTTCCAGGTAAATAAAAAATATAAATTTTATTCTTGAGGGATTGGTACTTTTCCCGGAAAACACAAAAAAACCTCATCCTCACTTGTAATTTTCGCCCTATGATCACAAATATCACCATCAATTGTGAACCGATTTTCAAAATTCTTTAGGGCAAGAAGTAAAAAGTGATTTATTTGAAGTAGTTTTTTTTTAAAGTCCTTGTATTGCATAAAATTATTGCATTATGCTCAATCAACTTAGTTTCCTCCACTGCAGGGGGAACAATTTTCGTCCTACCTGTAGTTACTTATGTTATGTTACTTCATAAAAAATGCCCTTCGTGTTAAAAAAATGTCGCGCACTCATCACGGTTCCGGGTAGCAGACCCGGATTTCTTAGAATCAAAATAGCCAAGGCTTCATTCCAAAATTCTACTATATTTAATTCTACTGCTTCTAATAGGTACTGCGAGTGTTAATTTAAAAATTTAAATCAAGCGCACTATCTCGGCATCCTTTTGATCTCCAAACAATTACACAATATCAACTCTTTTTAGCTGTTCATTCTTTGGTAGCCACTTTAATTCCAATGAACAATTCATTTCTCTCGGGCGTTTTGGAGTAATTAAAATTTTAACTTGTCTGTCCTTCGAATAATTGGGTTCGGTGTGGCGCGCCCCCAGAGCTTGAAACTGTACGTACTGTAACGGAGTAGAGACAGCCTGGTAAAATTATTTGTAAGGTTTATTTTGTTGTAAGATACTATTTTTCAATTAGCAGTTGAAACTGCATGAAATTACGTGTCCTACCTATTTTAAAATTAAGTTTACTTATAATTTTGATAATGACGATTGATAAGTCGGGCCTTAGTCTTTTGGCTTTGTGGTCATCATAGGTCATACTAGATTAAAAGGGTGTTTTGTCAGTCACTTCACTGTACCTAAAATATATTTTTGTAAAGCATGCTCATGAATGATAAAAAGCGAAAAGTAAATTAAAAATTGAGTTAAAATTCCTTATTGTAGTTCTAGACCAGGATAACATTCAGGCTCTTAATCCAGATGCTACGTGAACGAAGCCGCGGAAGCTAGTAAGATAATAAATCACGAAGTAAAAAAGATATTCCATTTCATTGTTTTTTTTTTAGATTTCTCAATGCTTACCTTATTATTATTGTAGCTTTAAAATTATTTTCGAATCAATCTTTCAAATATTTTTACAGACTTTGAAACCAAAGAAGTATCTATGATTAGCGAGACAATTATCTTCTCTTCGGTTTGCGAAAAGAGTACCATTTCTTTAGACGTTTCGTGATAAATGTTTTGTTAGCATGCTCGTCATGTCGGTATGTTGTTTTAGGTAAGTGTTGGATGTTATTTTGCTCTAAAATATCGAAAAAGAATACGAATTAAAAAGACAGATGCTGTTTTTGTCATTAAAATTATTAAATTTAGGTTCCTAAATTGAACTTACATAATTATTATAGAAAACGTTGTTTTAATATTTAACTTAATTATCCTGATAAACATGTTTCATTTGTGCTTATCTAAAATGTAAAAATAAAAAGGTTAAAATAAGTTCTATATTAGCAACTTTAATTAAAATAAAAAACCTACTTTCGAAATTATAAAAACAAAATATACTTAGCGCAATTTACTAATACTAAACTCACTCATAATGTTTTAAAGTTAAATCGCGCTCATCATAAAATATTAAGTGATAAGTAAACATTTGCTGATTGATCACTTATTTCAATATTTAACTTCATAATATTGTGCACACATATAATTAACTATCTTCCGCCTGTGGCTTCACTCGCGTGGTAGCCGTATAAAAAAGTAGCTTATGCCTATGTCTATATTGCTGGTCTAAAACTAAATGTCCAAAAATATCACTATATAACAAGTTTCAAGCAAATCGCACCATTCGTTAAAAAGTTTAGTTTAGAGATTTTTACACAACACTTTTTACCCCTTTTCAACCCTTTAGAGGTAGAATTTCCAGAAAAAAATCCCATCTTATTCGTCGGTGGTTTCGCTATAAAAGGAACCACCACTTCTATTGGTTTAGGCTATCCGTTGATTCCAGAAAAAAATGCCTTCTCTTTTATATAAGATACAGAAGATAACTTATTACAGAAAAATACACTCTTAATTGAAGTATACAGTCTCTATACTACCATCTTTTTCCCCGTTGGATATCTCCACATATTGCTCAGTAAGCAAATCTATTGCAGAAACTTTATTATGGGGGTGGGTCTGTCTAGTCTGAGGCAATTCCAATTATTTATAATAATCGGTACATGTCAATTTTTTTAAATTTGAAAGCATTCCATATGAAGCGCCACTTCTATTGAAACACTCCTAGCACATGCCTTCCATATTTTAGTTCTAGGGCATTTATTTCATGAGTTCATAGATTGAAAGGAATTCAAAACGTATATAAAAAGCTATGGAAGAAAATAGAAAATTGAAACAAAATTCCTGTCCGCTCAGTCGACTCAAGGTTTCAACTATTATTTTCCGATTTTCCTTTGTCGATTCGTTTTGAAAAAACCTTACGTATCTCTAAACGTAACATACCCGTTTCTCACTCACCAACCATTTCATTCTATTTCCACAGGAAGCCGGGATGTCGGTGTCTGTCTGTAGTCGGATGTGTCGTAAAAATAATATCCATTATTATAATTGGGGCGGGACCATCCACGTGTTTATTTAGAAATAGTTAAGTATATTTGTCTGCACATGGTTCACACTTTGATATATTTTTACTCTAAGCTCTTTATTCCGATTCTCATGATTAAGGCCCATATGCATATACACTTCTTCTTCTTCTTCGTATGAGTGACCAACTCTGAAGTCGGAGTTTTTAGGCCGCCTGAAGGCCTCCGATATGGCTTAACCGATTCACACTTACTGGCGCGCGTCGGAGAGAATTATTGCTAAAGGAAATTGAAATATCCACAAAGCAGTTAAGTTCCTTATTTGCGTGCAATTTACGCAGCTTTGAGCTTTTTCAAACACTGACATAAATAGATCCGTAAGAAGATATTGCATGCAAATAAGGAATTTTACTTTGTGGATGTTTCCTCTAGCATGTATTAAAATGCGCTTCAATGCTCTCCGACGCGCGCCGGTAGGTGTGAATCAAACTTAATGGGCTGTTAAATAGTCATTTAGCTAAACCTATTATTTAAAAAAAAAAAAGATTATTGGCCTTACTTAAGAACATCTTTCAAAAGAAATTGAGGCTAAGCAATAGTTAACTTTGGGTAGCGTTCTTATGTAAGGGGGTTTATCTATTTGTCAGGTTACAGCTAAACGTTTGTTACCTTCAGGTAACTGTCCGATTTATTTTCTGTACTCTCAATATTGTTACTGTGCGTTTTGTTCTATATATTTATATTCGTGTGAGTACAAAATAGTTTTCTATCTATCTATCAATCTTATGTAGGTGTAGGGCACATGACGTCATTTGATAGATTGGTTCGTCTCGTCTTTAACGTGGTTAAAGATAACTTACTAATATCGATTTATATACGATACATAAAGACATTTTAAGACATTTTCTATATTATAAACTTCCCTACTGATTTTTTTTCAATATACGCATGCTATCGTCCATGCTTCTATATACGTCCAAAAACATTAATGCTGCTTCAAAAACTCCCAAAGATGCGTCTAATTAGTGAAGAATCAAAACTGACTCTCCTCTCATTTTCTCGAATTTGTTTATTAGAATGTTTAAAGGCTCTTTGATGTTACGGAACAGTTTTAGTCACGGTCATTTTTATTTGGAACTAAAAATATAAATACTTAGAATAGTAATATAGTTTGTATACAAAGGTTAGCTTCTAAAAAGAACACCAACAACACCAGCATCATCATCATTATCATCAGCCTACATCAGTCCTCTGCTGGACATGTCTCCCCCAATGAGTGCTATTGCACTGTGATTTCAGCTAGACTGCTAATTCCTCACCCAACACTGTCGGTGGTATAATTATCACTATCATTTCCACCACACCACACCACACCAGCCTATATCAGTCCACTGCTGGACATAGGCCTCCCCTAATAAAGGGGGATATACTTATAATCCCCACGCTGGGCATGCGGGTTGGGGATCGCAGGGCACAGCTTCTCGCACCACCGACGCTGCTGCCCGTCGGTGGCCAGGGGATTTAGATGTGCCGATGTAGGCTGTGCTATGCCGCAATCAGCCGGCCGCCAGAGCCCCGTTCGTTGTTTAGCAGGGTTCACCACGTGCAGGTGAGGTTGGCTTGGGTTCCGAAGATGGGGATTGGAACCCCGTACACCCCTATCACTATCATTTCATAGGTAGTATAAAATAAAGTCGCTTCTCGCTATTTGTCCCTATGTATGCTTAGATCTTTAAAACTACGCAACGGATTTTGATGCGTTTTTTTTTAAATAGATATAGTGATTCAAGAGGAAAGTTTATATTATAACTTGTACCCGTGCGAAGCCGGGGCGGGTCGTTAGTATCATATAATTATATCAGTCCAATACTGGACCAGCCCTCCCTAAATAAGAAGGCGTTCGTATGGACGTATCCCTTCAACTTCAACTTCAATTTGGGATCTTCCACCTGCATGTACAGTGAGATTATGGAATCTCACTGTACATGCAGGATGAAGATCCCCGAGGCTCAGCTTTGCACCACCGATCTGCTGTCCGTCGGCGGCGAGAAACTAAAGAAAGTTGTACAACAAAAAATAAATTTATAAGCTGACACCATATGGCTCACACAATCAGATTGAATGATTAACACGCTTTTTGTGTTGTGAACATCAGCCGATCGTGAAATTATAGGGTGGGAAAACATAAATTAAGCAGTGGGTGAGCTATGACTCTGTTTTAAATAATAACAGACACAAAACTGGAAAACTGATAGCATTTCGAACAGATGATGAGAATTTTAATAATTAATTTAATAATAATAAGTTAGTATTAAAAGCACGATTAATGTGCAAATTTTACAACTTTGCTTCACATACTCAGGATCTCATGCCATTGGAGATAGATAGAATATGAGTAGGTATCTAGCTACTGCATTTCAATCTTGAGGGCAATGTAAAAGCGGTACTATCTTAGTAAGTCACAGCACACTTCATATTTTGAATGCGAAAGTTTGTGTGTTCGCACTCGATTGCGTAACAGCTGAACGGATTTGGATTAAACTTGGAATATACATAGATTATGATTTGGATTAACATATTCATAAGCGAAAGTAGCAAAACATCCAATAGCGCAAATAGTCCCATTAGCAATACGTCTAGGTAAATAGGTATGGGGACAATACATACATAAACTAATTATAAACTTTATAACTTACAAAACAAAATCTACAAAAATACCACCATCAAAATGTTAGACCATGTTAGGTCTAACGCTAAGAAACAATTTCTCAATGCTGTATTGCAAATTATCTATTCAGCTATAACCTGTTAATTGGTGAGTATAGCTTTCTTTTATGATTCGTGTAGGTACGAGTCATGGCATATTGTCTTTTAAATAAATTTTGCTATGCCAATTTAGTCCTCTGCATGCTGGTTGCGTGTCTAAAACTTTCATAGTTAGTAAGTACCTCTCAAAATTAAATTTTAAAAGTTGAATAATTGCTGACAGCTTTATGTTAATTTCACTGCTCCAGCTGAGCTTATAGTGCTATTAAGTTATGTATTTATTACACAGCCGAATGGGTTGCATCCCTAAATTAATCAACCCCTATCAATTGAGCGTTAAAATATGTAAATAAATTGACGAAAATAGCTGCGCAGGCAGTATGGTGTTGAAGGGTGACAATACTTTCAAGAACATTATAAGTTTAACGAAACATGCTTATATTAATAACCTAGATTTGTGCGTGAGGAAAAATATGGAGGTATTTTTTTAGAAAAAACAATTTTTTTTTTTTTAAATTGTAGGTATAGGCAGAGTGGTTATATTTTCTTTTAACCTGTCTCAATTTAGGGGTTAAATCCAATCTCAAGCTTTCACCATGAAACTTGATAGTTGTGAACCTCGCATTTTTCTCAAGTACCTAGGCCTTAGGAACCCTATTTGATCAAGAATATTTCTTCTAAGTTAAAAATGTTCGGTCTTGAATCCCATATTGCGTGTAATCTTTTAATATCTAATTTACCACAATGTTTCTTTACTCAGATAATTATTTGACTTTTCTTTTATAGCTTCTTCCTGCTACTGTGACCGAGTTAAAGTGACACGGTTACACTCGGCGGTAGCGTACCTACCTACCCAAAAATACATAATATTTTTGAACGAAGTATATGTACTTTACATAGCCTTACATAGGTTATTCTCTCGCAGAATCGTGGTGAATGTCACAAGGAGGTCTATACCCAGCAATAGGTTAAGTGAGGCTGCGGATGATGATGATGATGATGAAGTATCTTTTTCCCTAAGAATGCTAACGTTAATGTCACCCTACCGTAACCCCACACTGCAAAGAAGCGAGCAATTAGCGCCGGGAAGCCTCGGATCGAGTTACACAGTTTTTGTGTCAAATAAGACGCACAATTACTTGTCCTGCTTTGTTCTTTGTAGACATCCTTTGCTAATGGCAGAGTTTGTTGTATCCGACATTTTTATCCGTACTTTTTTCTATGAACTCTCTTTAATTTTGTTGGGAAATGCGACATTAACAAGTTTCAAGTTTGCATTTTCAATAACTCTTATAGTTTAATTTAATGTTTTGATTGGTTATCTGTTTTTCAGTAACTATTAGAGCTAAAAGCCTTTCTATTGGCCTCTATTATGTCAGATTATGTTATCTAGTTATAGTTTGGGGCAAAAAAAAAAATCCATTACCTTGTATTTTGAAATTCCAAAGTCATTCTTTATTATCATAGAGCAAGATAACATAATCAATCATGTATCTACAAATCCTTTGATATCATATTCGAGGCGTTGCCCAATACGAGTCAACATTGTTGTACCTACTCACTTCTATTAGCAGACATAGCGGCACCAATTCATTGAGTCATTATTCGGTTACAACTTAAAGTTTTGTTACAGCCATAATTGTCTCTTCTATTGTATTTTTAGCACTTTTCCTTCCAATATTTTGAAAGCATTAAAACAATACATGATAATTGAACAGACAGTGTATTAATATTTTGTACAATAACACAGACTAAAATTTGATGAAAATGAAATAAATGAATGAACTTGAAAACTCAAGTGGCCTTCACTAAAAATCATCAAAAGTTTTCACTGTTTTTGTTTTCACTACTGAATTAGTTTGTATTTAAAATAAGATGCACAAACCGCCGGTGTTCAGACTTATATAAATTGTCTTGCATGTTTTTATTGGCCAAATCAAGCAAGATTAATCTTTAAAAACACGTAAAATAATTGGAGGTGCAAGCCAGGAAGACATTTACATATGAAATGCGCTACCACGTTGGCGAATTAGCATGGAAAAGAACGGCACCTTAATTGCAAAATCTGAATGAAGGTTTCAAAGAGTTTTTTTTCTCGTTTCATGATTTTTAATGTCAGTAATAAAACTATGTTTGTAAACTAATGAAAATTGTGTCTTGTGTAAATATATATCGGTACCTGTACATTTCATTAACTCTAGGTAAGTCAAAAATCTCTGAGATTATATTGTTTGAACAGATTTTTATTATACTAATCACAAGTCTAGACTAACCCTAAACAACAATCTAAAAAGTTGCTCTTGTTGAAAAGCTCTCAGGCAAAACGAAAGTAAACTAAATTAAAAACTTAAAATGCGATTTATCATTTAAAACAAAATGAAAAGATAAACCAATTAAAAGCATTACTCGAAGTTTTTTGACTAATGAAACAATCGCAAACAGATGTTAGTCACATGTGTATTGAAATCACTTTAATCACAGATGCTGTGTGATATTTGAGAAATAAGAATGCGGGAACATAAACATTGCTAAATATGTCAATACTATAAGTATTTTAATTAACAGAGGGTCGATTACGTAGACCTGCAAAAGAGTAATCGTATCGTAGACATATCATTTTGGCCAATGAAAATGCGGGAATTCAAAATAATACTTTGTATATATTCGGGATCGCTCTACAGAAGTACCTAAACTATTACAAACAAATGAAGTCCGAGAACAAAAGTTTTATAAGTAGCGTTAACGCTTTGCTCTTTCTTTTTTATATGAATAAGAAGACGCCCAAAGCAATAATATGAATCAAAGTCTTGTCATATGAAGTGTTACGAGACTGAAGCATCTATAGCTAAATGAGGTCATCATTGCAACAAGCTCACATCAAAGCTAAAGAAACAAAGAGTATAATAACAATGCATTGTGAGGGGATCGTTTGACAAAATGTGTGGGCTCGGTGACAAGTGGTACGAGAGAGCGTAAGCACTACGATTATGAACTCCATCAGATGAAATATTATGTCGTAAATGCGAATAATGCATAGCTTTCAGAGAAATCTGTGTATTATCTTCACAAATTCTGGTTTTTACTTTTTCAACATCAAATAGAACTTTAGTGTATCACGAGAATACTTAAAATGTTTTTTTGAAATTAGGAATTTGATATAAGACATGCTTCCGCCCGCGGCTTCGCTCGCGTGGTACCGGATTAAAAAGTGGCGTATGTGTTAATCCAGATCACAAACTATGAATATTACAAGTTTCATCCAAATCCGTTCAGTAGTTTTTGCGAGAAAGAGTAACAAACATTCATCCATTATACATCCGTACTCACAAACTTTCGCATTTATAATATTAGTAGGTAGGATAGTAGGATTTTAACCAATCAAGACATTAATTAAGAAGCAATGTAATAAAAAATGTACCTACTTAATTACACTAGACTTCTGATTCTGAGATATTCCAAAATCATTGAATAGTAAAAAAGAATCACAAAAAAGTAGAATCAAAATGGGAATAATTACTAACAGGAATTTGGGGCAAAAAGTTAATTTTATCGGTTTAAGTTACAAGTGTACAAGCGTTAACGATGTCAATTTATCTTTTAAGGTAATCATTAGATATCCTATTAAAGTACTGGCATGTAAAACCTATAAAAAGTTTATGTATATGACCTACGTCAATAGGATTTTGAGTTTCAAGTAACAAAGTACGAAGTTACGATGTAATACTTTAAATTGAATAAGGTTTATTGCACTTGAATGAAAACTTAGCCTATTTACTAATTTATTTCATCATATTTAAAGAGGCTTCTTAATTCTTTAATTCTTTATTGTACGCGTAAACATAATACAGGAATAATTTTACTTATATGCTAAGTTAATATGATAAGTTCATAGATTAAATCGATACTGTAGTATTATTAAAATCATCATCAGCATCATCAGCCTATATCAGCCCATAGCTGGAGATAGATTTCCATATTGGGCGTCCTTGCGCTCTGTTCTGAGCTCGACGCACCATAAATTAATTTATAATCTTCAAATTATAACCACAAACCTATCTGGTAATACAAAACCAAAAGAAACCGTTTAAAAAAAATATTTCAAGTAACCATAACCCTCAATCAAATAAAAATAATATCAAAAATCTATGACCCGTCAGACAGACGTCCTTGAGAGCCGACCTTCCCAGAACAAATTCCCAAATAAAACCAAGCGGACCTTGTGGCTGATGAGCCCGATCCAAACTAGTTTATAAACGTATCGCTCCTGTACAATCTCCAGAGGAAAGGATAATTTATCTAATTACTAAAGTGAGAGATTCCATTTTACGATTAGCCCCCAGTTATGGATGGAATATGAATCTTGAAATCACGAAATTCAAATTAAATTTGAGATGGAAAGACTTTACCTTTGTCGATCGCATGAAAGTTGATTCGATAAACGCCTGTGAGGATAATAACGGTTATATCAAAATTAGAGATTTTTGGAGGAAAATTAAGAGTTTGAAATACTTGAGCCATATTGGAGATATTGGTGATCTCATTAGTACGTATATTAAATAAAATCTACGCGAAATCGAATGGCTTAACTGGTAAATGACATTAAGATGGTATTTGATTGATGGACTGCTAGATGATTTATTGACCAAGTATCCTAATAAACTTTTAAAATTAGTAGAGCTTCATAAATCTTTTCAGCTTTCTATCAAAGGAATTCATCGCCCTATACGGTATGATAATGTATGACTAGAATCCGTTTACCGTCACATAATTTGAATTGATTTTTTAATTGTTTAGATGATAGATTTTATTAGGCCGCTTGAAGAACCTACTCTAGTTCTCAGGTGTGGTTAACTTAAACATGTCACTCGAAGTCGGATTCGCTTGTGTCTACAATGTCTCTCGGAAGACGCTCATCCAATGACCAGGCACTATACAGAGCTTGAAATTATAGATGTATCGATCCAATTCAATGTCTCCTCCGTCATTGTCACTTTGGACTTTTGTATCGTAGTAGTACTCACGTCGATTTGTTATCGATGCTCGGTAGAGTGCCACACGCCTGATAACGGTCATAAGTCTGTCACCGCATAAATTCACACAATCTGGTATTCCTAGTGAGCAAGCATCGAAAGCCGCGCACCCACACATCAGATCTCAGTACTCGAACACAAAACCCGCCAGTATGAGAAAGAATTTCATATTTCATACAGTAGGTTTAATCTATTGCCGAGTCACGACAGTTTTGTGTTTGGATTTGCTGGGTGCAGTGTCGGTCTCGGGACTCGGGATCTGCAGCGGGGAGGGAGCTACCGCGTACACAGAAAAATAACAGTTTCTATAGCATCAACTACTTCAGGCATAGATTACGTAGAAGTTTCTGGCTATAGTGCTTCGCGTCGTGCGTCGGTTGCGTCGGTACCAGCGTGCCACCTCTCCGCTCCTCGCTCGCTCCACCCGACCCGGCTAGTCTGTCGCTTGCTCTGCCCGCGAGAGGACGTTTGTTGCAACTCACACCTCACAGACGACTGTTTGATAACTTGTAATCAAAACTTACAGCCGGTAATAAGTGGATTTGATAGTTTGCAGTGTATGTGACGATATATTTCATTGGATGTGTTGTTTCTGTGCTGATTAAGGATTTTTGGAAACTCTCACCGATGGTCCTCTTGAAAAATAACATGAGAATAAATGGTAAAGTTCATTAAATTTCTGCATGACAAATTCGTTCATCGTCACATGGTATGCTGTATAAGGATGATTCGATGATCTTGGCTTGCACGACGCACGAACATCTCATCCGCACTCGGGAGAGCATGAAAGGATCTGAACATAGGCTCATTTAGCATATTCAAATGAGCGCGACTGTATTTTGTATGGACCACCAAAACAGTCAAAACAATGGCGGACCTTGGGTCTGTAACGACATTGACTTTCCGAATGTAAATTTGAGTTAGCGCAGCTCAAACAATCGAACTTTGAGTTTAGAAGTCGTATGAATAAAGGCTTATGTGACCGTGGTGCGCCTACGAGACCAGCCCCGGTGGGTGGACGGCATAGCTCTGAACCGCCTAGAACTGCAGTGGGTGTTTGAATGGAGCCAGTTAATAATAATGGTGAGATTTAATCACCGCCATAGAGGTTACACAACAAAGCCAAAAGCATGCCCGTTGCTCTTGTAAAAGAAAAAAATCAATAACATATTCAAAATTATGACTAACAAAGCTTTCGAGACTGTAGTAAAAGCTTTTATGTAGTTAGTGTAGGTAATTACTAATCATTAATGCGAAAATTTACTACAGTGGCGTGCATTCATTGATGCCATGCGTTTTATTGGCATTAAAAAAACTTATATGCACCTATTATCCAATTATAAAGTGACCTTAATAATTTGCAACGTGAGGAACTATTTTCATTTAAAAAAACCTGGCGGGAACGTTGCTTCTAATAGCGTTTATATGGACTCTTGAAGCCATTAATTTGGCACATGTTGCGGAACTCAGACCTCAGATGGCGGCTGACAAAAAACAGACCCGCACATGTGCGGCAGAAATTTAGGGCGAAAGGAATCTCACGATGCCGTATGCCACGTAGAATTAAAAACATAACTAAAAGATAAACAATACGACACCTACGTAAACACAAAGGGGAAATTGAATTAAAGAAAAGGTACATAACACTGTTATTATTACCATCTGTTGATGATGAATGCTCTGTAGCGGAAACAAGAAAAAAGCTTTATAAGCGCGGGCGGCACGTGGGTCGGCAGATGCGTCTGTGCAGCCCGAGGCCTTTTATCTCACAATCTCGCTAACTTTGCGTGCAGCTGAGATTATATCCATTATTGTATGCTCAAAACTGGATAAAATCGAACAAAGGATGTATTCCATCAGGTAACCTGACAATAGACACAGGAACCGAAAGGTGACCCTTGAAAAATATTGTTAAACCTAGAATGTCAATTATTTGAAATTAAATCCAAAACCATAGCAGCACAAACTAGTGTCAAAGTTACAAGCTTGAATATTTCCTAGAATATTAGTTCCAAGCAGGTCAAGTCCGGCTCAAAGTTGCGTTTTTCCATCGATTATGATCGGGCAGTCGGTGATCTCCATTTACGGCAACCTGCCGGCACGGTCGGCCCCTGACAACTGTGGGATAGTCGATATAGAGATTAGTATCTTTCTAGGTGTTTTTAATTTCTCCATATGGCCGTGGTATGTTTGGAGATTACCCATGGTGTGAACGTGACAAAAAAATCTTAGGCCTAAAAAACTGGATACAAAGATGATCGAGACTCCAGCTCAGATTTTTTGGACAGGTCATACAAAAAAACAGGCAAAGCAAAACCATACATGGTCCAAAATGTTATTATTTTTAATCCGGCGTAGGATGTAGGCAAAGACTCAATTTATCTGAACGAGTTACTTTTTAATATGTTAGAAGAAAGTAATTTTCAACTTATCCGATTAGCATCGTATCTGTTCGCTCGACGGCAAACGAAGAGAAAACAAGTAAGGAAAACAAAAGTACGCAACAAAACATAAAAAAATACACGAGGTTTATTATTGAGCTTAATGATAGTGTACCTTTGTTCATAGAAACGAGTTGCAATGAAACAATTTTATGCATCGAGAGTTTACAAGCTTACTTGCAAGTGAAAACAAGGCGTGTAACAATACTACTATTTGCCATGCTTTGTAGAGTCAATATGTATGCAAATATAGTTGTTTATCAACGTTTTATGTTGGAGTTTTTCTGAGAAAAGTAAAATAACCAAAAATGAAATACAATTTTGGACTAAACTCTGCTGAATGTTTTTATAAAATCAAAGATACTCGAGCTGTACCGTAGGTAATATAAGTTGTGGATGTTCCTGCATGCCACTTAGTATTTAAACGGTAAAGCCAGGGTAAGACTCAGGATAATCGTTGACAGCGCATTATGAATATTAATAAGTGCGGAGTGCGTGTTAACGAGAATTACTTAGATTTTCTTCATTTTATATATAAACAGGAAATATTCGATTTTGAAATCTTTCTGAAAATAAAAGGAGAATACCGTCTGATGTATGGCGCTCGGTACCAAGACTAAAGTCAGTGCGTCAAAAAATCTCCGATAAGTTTTTAGTCGATTCTACTGTCAGAATAATTAAAAATGAGGGTTATTGCTATAGTAACAGTTTACATCAATTTTTGTTGCCATAGTAACGTATATATCATTGGTAGTCTAATGGCAGCGTGCGGCGGAAACCAAATCAACAAAATATTTTTTTACTTGATTTTTAATCCCGACGGTGTGTAAAACTAAAGAAAATGTTAATGTAATTTATAAAATATAATACATTTTATGGGATACGTTCAGTTTTGACGCAATTGGTACGGGTTCTCGGCATTCTCCTTTGTGAAAGTAAACACTTAATAAATCTGAATAATTCTGTATACTCACCCAGCATCCTGCAGCCCTAAACTAAACAGAGCTTGGGAGCTTTATGACTGATATACCACCTTATATATGTGTTTAGTAAATACATACTTAATAAACATAGAAAACACCTAAACGAGACAAATATTTGCAGATTATACAAAAATATTCGTCTCGCTGCGAGAATCAAACCCACAAACTTCTGCCTCTCAGGTAGATCTTCACCCACTACGCCGCAGAGGTCGTCAACTTAAAAAGTAACTTTATGATCATTAACGAAATAATGACATTAAGAAGATGAAATGATTAATGCAAAACCGATATACAAACGATACATCTTCCAAACAAGAGCATAATCCAAACAATCCAATCCAAATAAATTCAGGTATGCAGCATACAGACCACAAAAGGACGAGATCTGTCAAAACGTGGCACGTACGCTACCCCACACCTGCCAGACAGCTGTGTACAACTGGCGGTGAAAAATTGTTCCCTTGATGGTACCCTAAACATAGCAGATGCTAATAAAATTATGGACGGAGCAAACCAGGTGAATGTTCCGCATTTTGAATTCTTGAAGAAAAACTAAGTGGGGAACATCGATCAAGATTTAAAAAGATTGGCATCATAACGATGGCACATTTGATTTCCCATCGTGATACTTTAAGTAGTTTTAGATTTAGACATCTAAATTATCTCAAAATTTAGTTTATAAGTTGCTAAAGTAAATAAGTAATGCGGGACGAAATCACACAGCATCATATAGCCCCAAACTAAGCAGAGCTTGTATTATGAGAACCACATCATTGTTATACTATATTATATATATATATATTGTAAATACTTACATAATCATACATAGAAAACACCCAGACCCGAGAGAAATATCTGCAGAACATGCAAACATTTGTCCCTCAGCGGGAATCGAACCCGCAACCTACTGCGTCTCAAGCGGACCTCCGCCTGCTGCACCACAGAGGCCGTCAAAGTATTTTCCCGGCCAGGGCATGAAGCCCTGTTCCAAATTTCATCTCAAACCTACTTAATTCACTTTAGGAATCTTGACGAATTCATTTATAAAATTTATCCAGAACGGACCTTAAGAAGGAAACCTCTTAGCTGCGTGAAGAGCCCGTTCCAAATATAATTAATCCACCTTTTAATCTCATTTACGCACCTGCAATAAAAATAAAAGCATCCACAGACTTTAGATGAGCATTTATAGTCACGTGAAGCGTTTCCAAACTTTTTATTATTTTCACATTTGTTCGAGAATACATTTAAATAATAGCACTCGAGCGTTTCGAAAGGAAATAGAGCTAGAAATAAATCGCCCTTACACCGAACTTATACTAAAATAGTCGTAGTCTACGCCTTCCATTTCTCTGCCATCATTACCATATCCTGTGTAGCAATATGTTAGTTAGAGTGCGTGCATCCATAACACTTAATCTCAAAAAAAGAGATTTCAAAATATTTTTAAATAAAATCTAGTTGGGTAATCAAAGAAAAAGCTTCTGAAAACCAAACAACTAAACAAAAACTAACTATTGATAGGTACCAAAGTTCCACACTTAATCTCGAAAAAAGAGATTTCCAATTATTATTAAATTAAATATAGTGTGGTAATCAAAGAAAAAGCTTCTGATATCATTAAAACCAAACAACTAAACAAAAACGAACTATTGATAGGTACCTAAGTTCCAGACTACCAAAGTAAAGTTATTTATATTAAAAGGCAGGCGGAGTTTTTATAGAGCAATAATCTGAAATCGAAAATATTGTTTATGGCGGCTTAAAGTTATGATTATGATGTATATAAACGTATTTATGTAATAACTGTTAATTATGGCGTGGTGGGTAATTTACTTGACGCCAAGCGTTACAATATTGCTATTATATCGCATGACTTGGACATTGTGGCCTGACGAAGGGCGACGGTGACATAACATCGTTAATCATTCTCTAAAGAAAATTTTGATTTTCAATTTGAATGCCCACAGAGATTACTGGATCCAATATACTTGATAAATGACGTTGGTTAATTAGGAGTTGCGATTGATTACCTTGTTCAACAATAGTGCAGGATATACGTGTATGTGTGCAATATCCGTTTGGATGTTTTTTCTAATATTTTACAGTTTTCCCAGAGGGTCATTTTTTTTGCTATCCTGTTTATCAGAAAAAAGTTTAAGTGGGATTGAGTTGAGTTGATTGCCACAGATGTTAGTTTTGGTTTTTTATTATTATGCTAGTTAGAGATGATTACATTTTATTATTGTGCTGCTTTTGGTTGACATACTAATTGATTAACTAAAAGTCATTATTGATCCGCACAATAAATAATATATACCGTCTTCGACGAAAGTAAAAAGGATACAGGTCAACACTGTTAGTACTTTTCTTGATTCGTTCATTTGTTAAGACTTTCTTTACGGGTGTAAATTGCAGGTGGCTGCTATCTGCGATTAATGTCTGGCAAGTTGCCAGACACTAGCAACAAGTATTGCTCTCTGTTTTGTGTTCTCACATTACTTTGAAAGGAATTGTCTGTATCCTCTTTGCATGAACAGTCTCTCTCTGAGTAGTTTTGCTATTCAATTTGCTTTACTTTATTTTTGTTATTCTCTCTCCTTGCATTTATATTTCATCTATTACTTCACATTTATAAATCACCCATCACTTCAGCAACAATATTTTTAACTTGCCTGCGTATATAATTTTGATTTGTGTGCGAACAAGCAAATTCTTAGAAGATATCTAATTGTAATTAATGTCTCTAGCTTTCTTCCACAAATTAAAGACGAAAGCTGAATAGAAACACTGTCTCATCATATTACAATCTTATCTTTTTATCTGTCAGCTAAATTCGTTCGTCTTTCTTAGATCCAAGATAAAAACACCGCTTTCATTTGCATAGCCCCTAAATTAGTTAGAAAGATGTGATGCTTGATGGTCTCAGATAATACTCTATCTCTCGAAAATGTTCAGTGTTGCAAACCTTCATAACATTTTTACAGAGTAATTAGACAAATAAATATTTTTTTATGGGTTATACTTTTTTGTGTGCAAAAAATATAGTAAACTCCACTCTTTGATGAATATCTTTATCATTCATCATCTGGCCGACATTATAACAGTTTCTGTCAAGTGCCTCAAGAACTCCGACCCCCATGCGGTCGTGGTTGCGATTAGTCAAGGTGCCCATTTGGGTACGCTCCGTGCCATATCAGGCACACTGACACTGTGTAATCTCCGTGCCTTATTTGGACCCTACAATTAGCTGTCATACTCTTCCTTTGTGCAAGTTCTGACTGTTTAATTGTGTTGCTTTTGTTTATGCTAATAAACTGTGTTGTTTGCAACTACAGAACTTGTAGTGTGAGACTTTTTTGAATATAAATGCTTGTTTTTTTTTCTATTTTTGGAACCCTACTTCCTACTAATATTATAAATGCGAAAGTTTGTGAGTATGGATGTATGAATGTCTATTATTCTTTCACGCAAAAACTACTGAACGGATTTGGATGAAACTTGGAATATACATAGTTTGTGACCTAGATTAACACATAGGCTACTTTTTATACCGGTACCACGCGAGCAAAGCCGCGGACCTAAGCTAGTAATTAATAATTTTCAATTTTAACAGCAGGATATACTAAAAAAAATGTGATATGTGGTAAAAAAATACTTGTAATATTTGTTTGATTCAAGTTCATAAAGCCCTCATAAAATTCATGGCACATATACCTACTTGTACAGAGACGAACTCGTTGTCATTTTCGGGAGTGAAAACGCAATATTGATTAATCAATAAGATGATGAATGATACAAGAAGCATTAATTAATCAAAGAATGATATTGATACAATGATGTTCTTTTCATGTAAATAATGCTTCCTACATGACTATTAAAAAAATAGAACAGTTAAAATTAAACATCATTTGTTGATCCATTTTCTAAACCAAAAAACTTTTGGAAAACTAAGCAGTGGGCTTGACTTTTACTATAAAATCACTTTATCAACTCCAAAGATAAAAATCTAAAGCAATTACTGTGTACCTAATTGTTTGTTACTCTATTGTTTTACTGCAGACGTAGACACGTGTTCCGGCCCGTTGGCTGACTGAACCATAAAAACTAATTAAACGAAACACAAAGGATATGAACGAGGCTGTAATTATTGAATTGTCTGAACCGAAATAGAAAGAAGTCTTGATGGCATTAAAATGAAGCGACAAAGGTGTTATTTATTTCGTATCAACTAAAGCAAAGTTTTTGTTAATTTTAACGTAATTTTTTGTATTATCATAGAAGATACTTAGCTGTTAGCAATAATATTAAGCCGGCTTTTGACTATGGAATATACATATATTACATCCTGAGCAATAATATTTTATCGCTCTTCATACATTTTGAACGACACACTTCCCCGGACACCGCACCTCCCCCTGCCTCGCCATAAGTTTGAAGTGTCAAATGATCACGTGTAATGATATAATATACATTACATCTCATAGCCAAAAGCCGGTTTCAAAGTAAAAACCTTATCGCTTACTAAAATATCTAATAGACAACATATAAACGTTTAGTTTGAGTATTGGTTAATCTAGGAGTTAATCCTCGTCTAAGCATCTATTTTTTCGTTTATCTCGGTTTAACATTTAAATTATTGATGTAGAGAAATAAATTGTTGTGTTCGACGCACTCAAAACATTCCCTCAATTTCGATCACAGAATAAGTCTACGAGCAGTATTGTAACATCTGATAATAAAGACAGATGCAAGAAAGATGTTTAATGGCTGTATAAGCTCGACCAAGCGTAAACAATGACATCGTAATCAACGGTTCAAACGTTGTAAAGTGAGGTTCTACTAATACATGCAGTAATGCTGTAACGCAATATGTCTCTACCTACCTACATCTAACTAAGGGTTGAGTTTTAACTGTTAGATAGCTCTGTAAAATTCTACAAACTCAAAAAATTTGCATCTTTTTTCATAGCAATATCCGTATTGGCGATTGAAAAATCGGAATTCAATCAATTGTAGATTTATATGGCCTATAGGCCATATAAATCTAGATTTATTATCTAGATTTAATTAGATTTATGTTGATGATTTAATTCTAGCTACAAATGATGATGAATGGTTATGTAATGTAAAGAAACAGTTATCTAGCGCATTCGAGATGAAAGATATGGGAAGGATAAATAATTGTTTGGGTATTGAATTTACTCGTGATGAAGAAGACCGAGTGTACTTAAATCAAAGTGAGTATGTGCGTAAAATTCTTGAGCGCTTTGGTATGAGTGAGTGTAAACCTACAATGACCCCTATTGATGTGAATGTGAAGTTAGAAAAACCTAAATGTGTGAAAAATGATGTGATGAATCAGTTCCCTTATCAGAGCTTAATAGGCGCTCTTATGTATCTAGCTGTAACTACAAGACCCGACATTACGTATGCCGTGAACTATCTAAGCCAATTTAATACTAACTATGATGGTGAGCATTGGAAAGCGGCGAAGCGTGTACTGAGATATGTGAAGGGTACGTCAGACTACGGCTTAGTGTATGAGAGGACTGGTTTACCTTTATTTGGTGTGGTTGATGCAGACTGGGGTTCGAATGCGATTGATCGTAAGTCTTATTCTGGTTTTGCATTTATATTAGCAGGTGCTCCAATCAGCTGGGAAGCACGTAAGCAACGCAGTATAGCGTTGTCAAGCACGGAAGCCGAATACATGGCGATATCCGAAGCTACTAGAGAAGCCGTGTATTTGCGAAATGTTTTGGGTAATGTTGGGATGGAATGTGAGTTTGTAACATTATTCAACGATAATCAGGGTGCTATAAAGCTTGCTAAAAGCAGAAATTATCACTCACGAACAAAACATATCGACGTGAGGCACCACTTCGTTCGAGATATGTGCGAACAAGGTGTTATTGATCTGAAGTACTTGTGTACAGAAAGAATGCCTGCAGATGTTTTGACCAAAGGTTTAAGCGGGACAAAGCATGAAGAATGCATGCATAACCTAGGCATGATGAGTGTATGTAAGGTATGAACAGAGTTGCTCACGACTTCGAGGGGAGGTGTTAGGAATCTACGAAGAATCGTGAGTTGTGCCTATCTGGATATAAGTGGTCTGTGGTCGCAAGCTACGCTCCGGTTGTCGCAAGCTTCCGTGTTTTGCTTTAGTAAATTGGAGTGAATAAACTGTTAATCAATGGCCATACCTGCTTATTATTCACAAACCTACAGGTTACCTACAGCCTCTCGGTTTATAAACCGAGAGATGAGAAACCGAAACAGTAACACTGTAGTGAAGTGTAACCAATTTGCCAAGTTTAATGCAGGGTAACATGAGACAATGTTCACGAGGTTCACGTCGTTCGGTAAAGTTGTAACATTTCAATTTTATTCCTGCTGTACGCCGGAGCGCTAGAACAATGCCATCCAATACAGAGTTTAATATCCTCACTTGCATCGACGTCCTAGGGAACTTGTCTCTCTTGTCTATTATTATGGTCTGACTTGTCTTCTCTGTTTATGTTGTCGTCAGTGTCGTAGCGAAGCTCTTTATACTGCTCATGGTCAGATAGAATGCACCTTAACGATTTATAACCAGCACGACAAACGTAGTGAATACACAATTTATTTTGAGCGATAGTGTCAACCGTCAACCCAACGTTACCGATTATCATCGTGTTGCCTATCAGTTGGGCGCAGGGTCTGCAGGTTAACGGGATTTAAATTGATGCGTTTGTTTAAAAACCTCAGATGTTTTTATCAACTTGACGAATATTTAACTAAATTACTGCAATTAACAGCACATTAAGTGGTATTATTTTTTAAAACTTTCAGTATATAGTAAAAAGAGAATAGCTAGCACATTTTTAAAAATAGTTACAAAAAATCCTTACTAAAGTAATTTTACACATTTTTTTATCTAACAGCTACCTTTGCAATGCTTTGTGATAGGTAATTACCACTTAACATCAGGTGGGCCATGTATTTGTTCCATCTTCAAGTAATATAATAAAATACCTAGTAGCTTATTAAAATGTATGTGATGAGGTGTGACATCCCTAGATGATGATACCTCGTCGTCACATATTTATATAAACCTGGTCTACACTTCGTCGTCTTTATCTGCACGCACCTCGATATCTTCCTCATCTGTGGTCGCATTTATTCACTTGGGTCCATTGGTAAAGCATTAGTCATGTCATCAAGTTTCGGTTTTTATGGCGTTTTGTTCTCACGGCTATCTGACCTTTCGATTTTAAGGCATCATTTTTCATTGATCTTTTTGGTTCGACTCTTTGTTCTAAGTGAATTATGCCTTTGGTCCTAATAAGATTTCTAAGAAACTATAGGGTCTGCTCTGATATCACATCAAACGAATCAGACTAATATTATTAAAATTTGTGTGTTATCTGGTGTCTGTGTTACACTTATCTTGTTGTGTGTGTGTTTGTATGTTTGTTCCCATTCAAATCCCTAAAGGCTAAAAGCATTTGGATGAGACTTTGAATACTTATATTTAAATAGTTTGTGACTGGATTAACACATAGGCCTACTGGACGAATCAAAAAACATATTTTGGAATATTTAAAATATCAATTTGTATACAGTATTTTGAAGTAAATCCTACTATTATTATTTGCGAAAGTATGTGAGTATGGATGAATGGATGAATGTTTCTTACTCTTTCACGCAAAAACTACTGAACGGATTTAGATAAAATTTGGAATATACATAGTTTGTGACTTGGATTAACACATAGGCTACTTTTTATCCCGGTACCACGCAAGCGAAGCCGCGGGCGGAAGCTAGTAATTATTAATTCTATAAGCTTTGAATTATTGGTATCAGTTCACAATTTCGGTGAACCACACAACGTCTGCATTATGACAAATTGGCCTTGATGAATCAATAACATTCGAATTAGTTCTGCACGAATCAATAAAACGAGTTACTTCGTCCGTCTGCATCGAATGCACGAAATCTAAATCATAAAACTTAATATGTACTTAAAACATAACGATTCGAAATAGAAACAGATGTACAATAGCAGCTATTGCTTATTGAACTTTCTGATCGTTAAACAAACATAATAATAGTGCTGCTGTAAATATTAACTTTTTAAAATTAGATTAGTTTGTATTGAGTTCCGCGCCGCTCGACAGGCTAATCCATCATGTGATAGTACAAGGTACAGTTGCTGCCTCATCAAGGCTCCGCGGTGTCAATGGCCTAAACAACAAGCGTATCATATGAGATCTGATCAGGCTTAGGCCATACAATCAAAGCAAATAAAAATAATTATCAAGCACGTGATCCTGATCTTACAATAATAGAATTTGTGTAGCAAGATAGTTTTTTGCTCGCCTGTCATTTTTTGCGTGACAAGCAATTATTGCTAACGACTCTAATGCAAGATTAATACATTTTGGCCATGTCTGTTCGCATATTTGACTGTACGAAACCACTGCTTTCTAAAACCAGCTTTGTGAGATGATGGATGTAGGCACCGGTGACTACATCCTATGTGTTTATCTGATTTATTGGTACAATAATTACGAACATGACATTATAAACTGGTAAAGATTGAGAATACGAGCTTTCAGAAGGATTTGGTAATGAGACTTGGCTCCTAAACTGAGCGTAAATGTAGAAATTTACGTCATACCTAATGTCTAATTCAAAACATTTCAGTTTTTGTCGAACCACGTGACGTGGTGCGACAAAATCCCATAAAGGTTCTTAAACAAACAACAGGGGACTGTTTATATAACGGTTAAAGCTATCGGGTTTTTTCGTTGGGAGAAACCTCGTTAAAAATGGAAAGGAATGCGCAAAAAACGACTTTCATTTAAACATTTGTACGGGAAAGATAAAATGAAGCCCTCCCATGCACTGGAAATGTATACAGACCGTAGAGAGTGGCCAAATTTAGTAACGAACTGTGTAGAAGGCTAGTAGCAGATACCTTGTCTAAATTTTTGCAATAAAATCTGAACTAAATCCAAAGCACGAACATCAATTACATTTAATTAAATATTGCCCTAATAGTTTTTGAGGTTTTTTTTTATAATATACTTAACACTATCAAATACACCCAGTCTCCATAAATCTTACTATTCACCTGCTTGCCCCTAAATGTCAGAGTCTGCTCAAGGTAGGGTCATTTTCTATTCATTGGTGTATGATTTGCGATATTTTCAGTGTTCAGTGTAACTCACTTGCCTGAGGTAATTTAGGTGTAGCGGTTGGCACCGCTTTCACTGTGATAAATGACCAGAGGTCCCTTCGCACACGTCTATTGAAGCTCACAAATCGCTTTTCTTTCATCGGTGCCTTGTTTACAGTGAAATTAAAATTAAAATATTCACGTTTCTTGACATAATACATCAATCTCGCAAGTAAATTCTTGCCTCTTTAACAATGCGCTAGCCAACCTGGTGATTTAGGTCTAGCTTTTGGTACAAGGATTGTTTCACAGGTATCAAAATAATAGTTCAATGATCAAGTCGACTTAAGCTAATACGTCAAAGGCGTATAAGATATCGCAACCGGCAATTGGCGTGTCAGATTGCGAATTATCAGTGCAACAATTACTTGATCTGTTATTATCGTACGTATTTGCCTCAGGGGTTTGAGATTAATCAATTGCAGAGCCACTTTCTCCGGGGTCAGATATTGTTTTATTAGCTGAGGCAGGTGATGGTCGAGTTGGTACAGGAGTGGCATTATCTATCTGTAGTTTCTCCGGTGATGGATGCGGTTTGACCGCCTAGTTTTCACGGCTTGTGTTTCTGTCATTTGTTATAAAGTGAGTTCCTAGTAATGAGGCGAATACATTACGTATACGTGCTTTGTCAAAAGTTCGGATATTGCCTCTTTTCTTTAATTACATTGCTATTTTATACACGTTTAAGTTTTATTCTATAGTAAATTTTTAATCATCATTCCCGCCAACTACCTGGAACAGAACCATCTCCAAGGATATGACGATGCTCGGCCTTACGCCACCGAAGACTCAAAACCGCAATAAGTGGCGGTCAACTATCAAGAGGGCCGGCCCCAAATAGTGAATGTACCAGGAGAATAATGATGAATACGCTCATGTTTCCGTATGGTGTCACTGACATCACTTTCATCATTGACTAGATTACTGAGCGTTTAGATGGAACCATTCTCTGTTCAGTTCAGTGGATGTAACAGGTTTTGGTTTATTCCATTTTCTACACATTGCCCATAAATCTATTTCAAGTCCCCAGTTGTCATCGGGCCTCTTTAGCATGTATACGATAATTGTTGACCAGAAGTTTACTTAAATTATTACGATCGTTTTGGCAAACATAGTACCTACTGTTTGCTTGCGAACTTCCTACGTCTATTTTGCCACGATAATTCTATTGTAGCAATATCGGTGTATCGATTTTGCAAGTAGAGAAGATTGTAGGCTTAGGTACGAGTACGTAGTGACTAATGAGGTATAAAAACATAGTAGACATTTTAAATCACGAATGTTTGATGAGCAATTGCTATAGGCATCTTTATGATGAATATACAAGACTTATCTTTAATTCATTATAAAAAAAAAAACAATTTAAATCTCGTGTTTTGTAAGCCATGTGAATACATTCCACGGTTATTTGGTTAATTGATTTAAGTTAATTAATCTGTAAACTTACGCAATTTTGGTATCGAGAATCTGTCATCAAGCCCATTCAATAATTTAGTATTGGGAACGTGGAATTCTCATTTAAATAAAACTTTATGTGATACGTAAGTAGGCTAAGTGCTGAACAAGTGCTGTCGCATACACATATTTTAAAGTTCGTCCTCCAGAATTATACTGAAGGTACATCTACATAAAAATAAAGAAATTAAATTACATACGTACTGAATTATATTCTTCTAAATTAGTTGTGTCAACCAATGGATGAAGGGGTATTTTTATTTTTCTATTTTTTTTATTTTTCTTAGCTTTTAAACAACAGATGCAAAAAAATAGGTTAATAAAAACTAATCATGAACATGTTTGCTAAGCTTACCTGTTTAAATCATCATCATCATTAAAAGTAATATAAAATTAAAATCACAGCAATTAAAATCAGAGAGACTGGACTTAAAAAAGCTAGGAAATAACAAAAAAAATAATTAATTAAAATTTTTGGTAAAGTAGCACTACAACACTAGAACCACTACAAACTAGTGCTTCGAGAGTATATATTTAACGACGTTACTAATAGGACTAATTTGGAAAAGTCAACCAGTTTTTTAGAAGTATTCGCAGATCTGATGGAAAAAGAATTTTGTCTGGGTATATTTTGTGGCACCTTTATTCTTTGACCCTTAATGCTATTTGATTAAATAGAGTACGCGTATCTAATGTCTACTGATATCAGGAACCCGAAATCTTTCCTATTTCATTTCGCGTTGCCAAACTCTCGATCTCGTGCTCTTTCTCATGCTCAAAGGAAGCACTATTTGGTAATCCGTCCATATACGGACCACATACGTTACCCAATGTATGCATCATTATACATTACTGTACGTCGCCTTGTTTTCGTAATGTATGTGAATAAGATCGCTTTTGCGTCACTTTATCTCCAATAAGAAATCGTTTTTTTTCATCTTTGAAGTAGTAAATAATATTAAACGATTCCGTTTTGCACGGAGGAGGATCACTTTAGGAGGATCCAGCAGTATCTAATTTTGGCATGCGGATGATGATGATGATTCCGTTTAATGGTTTTATCCTTATTCTAAATTGTCATTCAAAGAACCTTGTTCTTTTACTTTTAAAACATTATTTAGCTGTTATGTGGTACCTAATATAACTTTTTTATAGAAATATATACAAGTGCCAGTTGGACTCGCGCACGAAGGCTTCCGTACTATATATACTCTATAAATAAATAAATAATGCGGGACGTAATCACACACCATCATGTTGCCCCAAACTAAGCAGAGCTTGTATTATACATACATATAATTATTAAATACATACATATCATACATAGAAACCCGAGACCAATATCTACAAAACATACAAACATTTGTCCCGCTGCGGGAATCGAACCCGCAACCTTCTGCGTCTCAGGTGGACATTCGCCCACTGGTCCATAGAGGACGTCTGTATCTTTACATGGTATGGGTCCCCTTAATTTATTTTATTTTAGATTAATTATTTTTAAAGTGAGTAAACAACTAAATATTCTGTTAATTTCTAGCGTCTACTTGTTGCCGTTATTAATATAGAGCAATTAAAAAAATCACTTTTGATGTATGGGAGCCCCCTTAAATTTTTATTTTATTTTGTTTTTAGTATTTGTATAGCGGCAATAGAATCTTTGTAGCTTTCACGGTTCATGAGATACAGCCTAGTGACAGACAGACAGACCAACAGTCAGTGGAGTCTTAGTAATAAGGTACCGTTCTTACCCTTTGGGTACGCAACCCTAAAACATGACTCTCAGTTAAGTATTACTAGAAATCTCTCTAAAAACACAAGTAGATCCTCTTCATTCATTGTTCGAATCATAAGTTTGTGTCAAACACACATACACACACACACACACACAAATCTGAATATACGTATGACCTGGATTATCACATACGGATTATCGGATGAAAAATCCGAGGCTTATTATGTCTTGGTTTCACCAGGAACACACGAAATAATGATCGATTTTCTCAAATTTTGTTTATAATTCGCAACTCCGGAATTAAAAGCACCATTACCATCTTGGCAATAAACAGCGGCTTCCTGTTTTATAAACATTAAATTGTTTGAGTTGGGCGGGTTAAGTGGCATTGCCTCTTAGCGACTAATTTTAGCTATGCATGAAGTATTACCCACTTATTCTGCTAATGCGTGTTTGTTTAAGCATCAAGTATAGGTATTCACTTGACTACCGATTGAAATAACCTTCAGAAAATTACGAAATTCGAAAATAACAATATTCAATATACAATAACAATTATATCAGGTTTAATTTATTTATTTGCAAGCATTTTATATTTTTAATGTTGATCTATTTTGTCTACTTTGAATCAAAAAAATATCACTTCTTAAACAAGCTTAGATTTCAAAAGGAATACAGTAATTTCACGGTCCAGCAGTTGCTATTGTTGTTCTAATGAACCGCAAAATTCTGTTCTAATAAAGGGATTAAAAAACTTCGGAGAAACCACTAACAAAGCAAAGCATTGTCTGGGACATTGTAAAAAGTTTATGTAAGAAGTCGATTCGGAAGCGCATTTAGAAAACAAGGAAGAGTTAACGAAGAATTAAAAAGAAAACACCCAATTGCGATATCTTTAGATAATAATACGGGGGAATTTGGATGAGCTTGTTTTACGGTGATATTGTTATGGCATCACAAAGTCCTACACACATTTTGTTTGTACCATGTCCAAAATTAAAATCTAATCTGGATGAATTATACAGCGTCACTCTTACTCGTGCCTGGGGCATGGTTTGTTTTAGTTGGCACCTATACTATCCTGTCAGCTTAGTTGGTCTTACAAACAGGAAAGACAAGGTCATTGCATGAGGGTCTGCTCCACGCCATGGGTTTCCACACGATATTTCTTTATCGTATTGAGCACGTGGTAATCTAATCACATTATCACATTAGTATTGTAAATGCGAAAGTTTGTATGTGTGTGAGTATGTTTCTTTCACTCAACTCCGTTACAGCTGAATGGATTGGGATGGAACTTGGAATATACATGACCTGGAATGTTATTCCAGGTACCATTTGTCAGTCGGGGTAGGTACATCACACTAGACCGCCCCGGATCTCACCTCAAAATTAAAATTCATTTGTACCATTTGACTATAAACATTTTTTTTTATCTGCAAAGAATTTTTGTCGGTTTCCTCGCTAGGCCTGTATCGAGGAAACCTGAATACGAAAAAGTACTAGTATACTTGGGCACTCCGCTGACAATTATAAGCTAGTTCTGATTAAAACAAACCTCATGAAAAAATTAATAAAATTTCAAAACTATAATTAAAACCATTATTTTAGAAGTTGATTTAACACAAATGATTGATTGATTGTTGACTAGCTCTTCTCTTTTATCATATTTTAAGCAGACAAGCCATTTGTTTATGGTAAACCTTACACAGATAGTCCCCGCTAAAATATTATGACCGATTATGATTATCAACAAACTATCCATGTTTAATCTCTGGAGCAGTTTTCAGTCGGTCACGTAAACATTTAACGAAAAACCTGTTGCTCCTTACCGTCGCGACTAACTGAATTAGAGTCACCTAACTGGCTTCAATGAGGTCAAACGCGTCCCTTAACTAGCAGGAAATGGTATCTAATTCGATAATTGTTCGGATACCGTCGCTAATCGCACAGCCCCGTGGCATAGACTACAAAAAGTACAGCTAAGTGTCTGTGCAATTTAGTCCTGACTCTACCTTAATTTCCTGAAATTTTGAAGCTTTTGGCTGAAAGATCTTCAAACCTTCATCGGAATCCAAGCCAACCTCACCAGCCCGTGGGGCATACTGCTGTTTATCAAAAGCGCAGCTTACAATCGGCACAGCTAAATTCCCTGACAGCCAACGGGCAGCAGCGTCGGTGGTGCGTGAAGCTGTTCCTTGCTAACCCCAACTCGCATTCAAGCGTGGAAATTATCGGTATATCCTCCTTTCCTAGGGGAGGTATAGCTGATGTGGTATGGTGGTGTGGTTGTAGCTTAATCTCTAGTACGAACTACATATGAACGTACCTAAGGTCAGATACACATGAGACATAATTTAACTTTTGTAAGTTTATCGAATTTCAGAAATCTAAACTTATCAAAGAACTATAATTTCAATAAAATTATAAAATATTTCTATCTGACGCTAACTTTCTAACATGCGTGTCAGACATTGTCAACATGGTTATAAATTTTCTTATGATAGACGCTTTTCAACATCATATTCGTCAAAACTTTCACTGGGTTTGCATTTTAATATATTTACACTTAAACTCAAAAGCTTTTTGTCATTACCAAAAAGTTGGAAGTATCCCAGCTCTGTTTTTCATAGCTGTGTACGAAGTGGCAGCACAATTGAATCCAATTCTACAATCGGACAGTACGTCCAGAGTAGCAATTACGCCTTTCGACCACTCCAAGCACACTTTAGCAAGACTGTCAGGAAGTTCGTTATTGAGTGTGCTCTGTCCTTTCAATTTTGCTCATATACTGGGTTATTTCGCTCAAAAAACTTTTCATGAATTAGTATTAGACACTTGCCTTTTGTCCGTGGCTTCGCGCCCATGGTACCCGTATAATAAGAAGCCTATTTTATTCTAGGTTTCATTCTTTCAACCGCTATGGCGTAAAGTGGGAACAAACTTACGCACAAACTTTTTAATTTATAATATAAGTGTGTAGTATAATAATATAAGTTCTACAATTCCTTCACAACTAAAGCTTGACTAAAAGAACATATTTAGCAATGTCATAAACCTTGGTTAAACATCTGATTGAGTATAGTCTATAGTTATTATAGAAAGAAGATATCGCAGATCAAAAACGAGTTTTTGACAAAAACTGACAAAGTAAAGCAGTTATAGAAAATGGTGAACCTCAGTTGGACCTGACTGAACGCCCCGATATAAATACCGTGGAGAACTATCCAAGAAGCCATTAAATGAAGTGAAGTTAACCTCAGTTACAGCTAATCATAAAAGACTTCGAATCCAATCGCTGGCATAGATTCAGAATAATTATCAATCTAGGGGTATATTAATTATTCTATTTAAGGAACATCTGAATGACAAAACGGAACCCGGAAAAACCGGATAGTAAGTCCGTCTATCTCAGCTCATTGGCTCCGAATGAATTGAACCAATTCAGTTGAAATTTGACCCCAAGGCAAAGTAAATTATAGTCTTAATATAGTAAAGTAAGGTATATATTAAGGTTCTTGACTGGAGATAACGTCTCGGCGAACGTAGTGTAGGACACCTTCGGTCGGGAGTGCCGATCTGCGAGATGATTGGCTAATCCTGTTGCAAATAAAATGATTGAAAACGGTCCTGTTTTTACAAACTGTAACAGTTTGTCAATTGACTTTCATTAAATTTCGACAGATGAAATTGAAATCTCAAAGTTTGTACAAACAGGATCTGTGTCAATATTTTGTTTGCAACAGAGTTAGCCGATCACCCCGCTGAAAAAGGATGCTGGTACAAGCTGGATGAGTTAGCTGAGAACAGGGCGCAATGGCGCTCATTAGGGGAGGCCTATGTCCAGCAGTGGATAACAATATGCTGATGATGAACTAAACACGGACACGTAACGTAAATAAATTAATATGAATTTAAGGGTTACTTTGGATTTTTTTAGTCAAGGTCTGCCTGCTTTAAAAATGTTTGAAGACATCTTCATCATAAATCTCCTCTTTTTAGACTAACAGTGAAACTTTTCCTTTGTTAATTGGACATTTTTACTTTGAAAGAAAGTTGCGTAAACAATATTTCTCTTTGTCACGATTATTCTTCCTTTTTAGGGTGCCGCAGTTAAATTAAAAACACAATTACGTGCGTCCATTGACTCTATACTGACTGAATTGAAAACGACAAGAACTAATTTAACAAATCACATAGCGTGTTTGGTGTTTAGTAACGTATAAAGTTACTATGAAAGTTAGCAGCGGAGACCCGTAGATTTTGTTCGTAAACGAACCTTTTTGTAAGAAATTTGTGAATTGATATGTTCCTTACGTGTTCGCGTCAATTCATCCTGGTTATCGCACCCTGTCTTGGTAAACAAATTTTATGGCGATGTTTCTCAGTTATTACGTTGTCTGTGGCAGACAGTCACGACAATGTTACCAGTAACTGCACCGATACACGCTCTTCACACTATTTCTGTTTCTGTAAAGCATCCTTTGTTGTTTCGGTATGCTAAGTTATTTTAATTTATTAAAGTTTTTGACTTAGATCTCGGTCATTCGAGCAAAGGTTCAGTGAACTATTATGGTTAAATTTAATATTGTGTCACGAATTGAGCATAATACATTGTTTTGTTCTCTTATACGAATGATAGTTTTACAATTAAAACATTTGCTACATATATATCTCACACAAATCTACCTACCATAAATTAAACTATAATATAAGTTAAAATATGTCTTTGTTCAATTGCATATACATTTACCATGATATTGCAATCAAAGCCCAGGGCAATAGCTTCAATTAGCTTTCCTAGCAAAGAAAACAAATGGTTATAAAACAAGTTGAGCACGGATCTACGATTGCGTGAAGGTTAGCGTGAACAATCAGCTTCAAGTGGCATTTATGATGCTATTCAACGACCTTGGAAAACCTACATAGTTTTGCATGAAATTAATATAATTGTAATACTGGCCTTTCAAGTAGACGATGACATTATAAAACTCTCCCTGAAAAAGTTTTGTGCAGTTGGGGGCAAAACTAATATGAGAAAATTTACTGCGTTTTCTGCGCTCTAGTGCGAAAAGTTTGTAAATAGATAAATAATCATTGAAAAATACGCGCATTGCAAACCAAGGTCATCAAGTTATCCAAAAAGTGCAAAAAGCGCTAACCCCAACTCTCTTCGCCAGGTTGACTTGGCTCATAAAATGACCATTGATAGAGCAGGCCGGCCGCCCGCCCCTCGCCGAGCCTCGTCAACTTATAGAAGCTACGACGAGCTCGGAGCCATGGAACGTCGAGAGAGACCCCTGAAGTACAGGCATGGCGCCGTAGAAGACTTAACCGGGATGGAACAGCCCAGAACGTACAAATCGTACGAATACCAAAACCTGGATGATATCACCGTGATCAGTTCGGAAGAAGTTCCAAAGCCCAAAAGAATGACAATGGACAGTCTAGCCAACGGATTCCGGAGGACTTTTTCTGTCAGAGGACGCAGAGAATCAGAGTCGATTCCTCTGGAAACGTTTAACTATGAAGAGAATTTTGCTACAGTCAGAGGACTCCCTTTTGGAAGGCGTCGGTCGCTTTCTAGAGATAGAGGATCGTCGTTGCTCGCGAGGAGTTCTTCGGAAGGGGATGTGAGGATGCCTTTGCCTCGTGCTCCTCCTGCTACTCCCACTCCACGGCTACACCGCTGCCTCCGAGCCCTGGGCGGTAGCTGGAAGAATCTTCTACTATGTGAGTCTTCTACGCGCTTAGCTTTACTAGCGTCCCGACGAAACACTAATGATCATCATTACAACGTAACCATGGCGTAAACATAACCCTTATCCCATTATTCTATTAAATGGAAGTTAACCGTTTACCGCTCTCGGCCCGTCTGAACTAATTATTACAGCGACGGGTACAAATGACCAACGGGGCTTAGTCTAAACCTGTGATTAACCGCAAAGCTTAACCGAATTAAACGCTTTCTTTTATGTTAATTAACTGATTGTTTGTACTGTGATTGAGGAAGGCAATTAATCTCTGATTAGCTACTCAGTGACATAGCACCACAAGTACATCTCGTACATTCTATAGCAATAACAGTGGCCGTACACTTTGACGTTCTAATATAAAAACAGTGACTATTTTTCACACGCACCTCGTGCTTATTAATATGGACACTTATAAAAGTGACCCAGCTATTTAAATAAGTATGTGACCGTCAAGCTATATTTTAACGGAAAACGATACCAGTTAATTAGGTTTGACATAATAGCTGAATTATAGATGGTTCATTAATGTTCATTATGATTTACGGTCAAAATGGCGCTCGGTGTAATTATTAATTAGTAAAACCTCATTAAGTTCCGTATCAACTTGAAATGATAATGGTGATAAGATAATCGTATAATATAATTGTGTTGATCACAAAAAAAATATTTTTTTTAATCTATCAGTTTTGTAACTCCTGTATCAAAGTATCCAAAAAATCTTTTATCAAAGAATTTCAATTGTAAATAATCATCATCATCATCTTCCTGGCTTCAACAAGTGACTTGTGTATCTTTTAGCTCCATTATAATAATGTAAATAAGTGCTTTTAACACATTGACTGCGGGCCTCGTTTGTCTAGCGAGTGCAACGCAGTTGTGTTATTCAGCACTTAAAGCGTTAAATATGTATCCATGTCTATAAAAGATACACTTTCTATCATATCCTAAATATCAACTCCACTGATACGGCACTATAAGGAGTTTATAGCTACTTGTGCCTCGGTTGTGCCTTAGAAATGACCGTAACAAAATATAAAGTAGTGTCCATATACTGCAATAATACCAAGGCTATTTACGCCTTCGCTATTGGTTATAACCAAGAGTTTAATAAAACTGGATGATGTCAGCTAGCATTTCTGTTTCGGACATTCTTGACGACCTCTATGGCGCAGTGGGCAAAGGTCCGTCTACGACACAGAAGGGTGTGGGTTCGATTCCTGCCGTGAGACAAATATAAGAGATGGCATCGTTTATCTTTTGACATATTTTTGTAAGGAAATAAATTTTTAATAAGTATGAGTTTGTAGAATCTATTCGATTCGACCACATTTATACGAAAAAATATCAAATTTTAACACGTTAACTGCGGGCGTTGGACACGTCAGCAGCAGCACTCAAGGCGTTAAGAAAAGATATCTTAACTTGAACAACACGTTCAAGAAAATATCATAAACAACTTTACTAGTTCTTATTGTGAAATAGATAAGGAAGGTTATTATAAAACAAGTTGTTTTAAGGCTATCGGATAAAACAAACATCTGGCGACTGAACTCATTACACCTACATCCGTGTGTAGGAAGCATACGTAAATTGCATAATTAAATACTTACATAGTATAATAACAAAATTTAGCCTTGGAACTTGTCAGTTGGTAGTCATAATGGCGGAATAACGGCGCTAACATGTCTTCGGATAGTGAAGCATAATATATACAGGGATTAAGGTTAAGTCGACCTAGATCCTGGAGGGAGTTGTAGCTTCCATAATTCCTGACTGATTTGACTATATAACACCCTACCCCAAACTTAACCGTTTTCACGATATTTGACTTTCAAGTTTTTTTTAAAAACATAGCGATATTTTTGTCTATTGGTCTATTATTTTGGGTATTTGGTATATCATTTATTTGTTTTTGCAATTTTCGTGTAGTAGATGAGTTGCGTTCTTATTCCTAACACTAAATTTGCAGTTAACTGATCCAATTGGGTTGCAGTAGACGATTGATTGTTATAAATTGAAATAAATTCGTAAAAAATATTTCTTTCTCTCACAAATATTTTAAAATTTGTCTATGACAGTCGTGCTGCAGATGTGTTTAAATATCTACGTTTTATTAGCTATACAGCAAGGTATAACATGCCAGGTTTTTATCAAAATTCTTAGAAAAAAACTTAGATGAATATGTTTTAAAAAAATACTTAAAAGTCCAATATCGTTATATGTTCCATAGTCGAATCAGTCAGGAATTATGGAAGCTACAACCCCCTCCGGGATCTAGGTCGACTTAACCTATAGCCCTGTATATTTATAGATATATATAATTATAGTCTAGTGCTACAAACGCGGAAAAAAGTTTCTGCACCAAAACTCGAGAATTTAAATTAGTGCAAATTTGGCATTTTGCAGTTTATTTATGTGAAATACGCTTGGACGATTTAGTCAGTTTTCACTTTTTTTTTGAAGACTATATATGTGTATCTATAGAGTGCTATCTCGAAGGCTGTGACTTTGTGTAACTTGTGTTTATAGAGTTGAGCCAAGTAAACTGTCCTTTTCCGACTTTATTACTATGGGATTAGAACTTTTTTCTACATTAACGTCCACTCCGAAGTTTTCTTTATTTTATCTGAGCAACTAATTTTATATCCCGCACAAATGTTATCTACGCCTGTTAACCCTCCACTAGCGGTGGTCTCATTAGTGAGATTGCCTTTTTAATTTTCCGTTACGCTGGGCTTACAACTCGGCAACAATACCCCGTAAGTGGTGGTTGTTCTAGTTTTTAAATGAAAATCATGCACATTGTGAATTTGTCCACATTTTGCAAGTGTTTTTGTGTGAAATTATTTAACTCTTTAATTCTATATTGTAAACGGAAACGTAATACAGAAATAAATTTACTTAATGCTATATACAAAGGCGAGCTAACCCTGAAAGTGTTATCTTACTGCAAACCTTTGTGTATAGAGAGAAGATATAAAGAGAAGGATATGTACATATAATGGTTAAGATAAATTTAAGATTTAGAAATCTTAAATCCTAATGAAATGTGGGTTTGCAGTGTCGTTGTTAGTAATGTTTATGATTTTATCTACTTTGTAAACAAACAGCAACGATAAAAAATGGGTTGATGGTTGAGCAATTTTTAACACGTTGACTGCGGGCCTAGTACATGATGCTAGGCGCTATGCAAGAAGTTCAGCAACTCGCTCCTAGAACTAGTGTATTTTCGGCACACAAAGTGTTATTTTACTAGCATGTAGACTGCAGGTCTCATGCATGGCACCTAGCGAAGAGCAGCAGCTCGCGCCCTAGTGCAAGTGTGTTTTCAGTACTTAAAGTCCCCCAGAGATTCCCAAATGTTTAGTAGATATATATTTTATTACACATTGATAAAAATTGTTATAACTTTATTTATACTTGCACCTAATTTCACTACTTATTCAACTAAGTAGATACCTATGTTACGTAGGCATGTCATTCTAAGCTATTATATCAACAAAAGTGTGTACGTTCATATTTTATTTTATTCTTTTAGCAAGATAAAACAGTCTTTAGTAACTGGCTAGGTAGGCAAAAAGTTGGGTTACCAACAAAGTCGTAAACAAATAAGTATACTAATAGGTATGCACTCTCTATATTGCAGGTTGACGCGTAACTATAGGTAAGTAACCTACCACCTACTCGCCACATAATACAGAATTAGTTGTCAGAAATAGAATTCCCGATAAACGTATCGGTACGTGTCACATCTAGATATTCGCACATTATTTCTAAACATTATCCGTGTTGTAGGGGAGCCGGGGGTACTGACAATCCAACATGCATTTCTGACGGCCATGATGACAGCTGGTTTGTTTGTCTCTTAGCCAAATTGCTTTTTGGTATAATACTACAGAAACTGCCGAGAAGCTAGGGGCTTTATGCTTGAGTAATTTTTGAGATTAAAGCAAAAAGATAGAGGTAAAATGTAGGGTTGTTATATAGTGGCTGCAGGGATATGGACATGTAAATATGCTCGTAATTTAAGTCATAAAATGTGTTTATATGTTTTGTGTTCTGGCTTCATTTAGTTTTATCAATTCATTATATCTTACGAGCTCGATCCCTTAAAAAGAGGTGGGAGGTGCCTAAGAAAAGAGATGTTTAGAAGTCTATGGGGGAGATCTTTGTCAAGCAGTGAGACGATGAAGGCTAGTAAAAAAATAGTTTTGTAATAACCTAGCTTGCCTAAGGCCTGGACTGGCCGATTGGACGTACCTACTAATTGCACCGGCAACTCAAGCGGTTTCCAATATCTAAAAACATTTTTTTTTTCAAACTACATTTCTCTGAATATAAATACTTGGGTACCAAAACTACATGAGAGTAACATACGAGCAACTCAAGGGTTTCCAATCTTTAAAAACACTCCAAAATACTAGATTTACAAAAGAAATTACTACAATTCTTTGAATCAAAATACTTACCTAAAATATGAGACAGTAACAAACAAGTAATTATAAAACACTCCAAAATACTAGATTTACATAAGAAATTACTACAATTCTTTGAATCAAAATACTTACCTAAATATAACTATATGAGACAGTAACAAACAAGTAATTATAAAACAGTCCAAAATACTAGATTTACAAAAGAAACTACTGCAGTTTTCTCTATATAAAAATACTTACCTGAATTGAAACTGACATACATGAGACATTACGAGTAATATTTTGAAGCAGAGCTAGGATATTGAATCTGTGGGTCTGTGCGGGTCGAATGTGCCACCTCACGTAGTGACTGGTTAACAGATCGGGCACGTACGCGACATGATATCATTTGCAGTGGGATTTTGTGGAAATCAATCTGCGGTGAACCTCGCAACGTAGTTCTGTGAGTTCAATTGCGTTAGACTCGGTCGCTCACTTTTATTCATAGTTTCATTACTTCTAAAGTCATTATACAATCTTTCATTATATGTGACAAGAAAATACTTTAAAGAGAGGACAGTGCACTTTCCAGTTTTTGTGTGTGAAACAATAAACATTATTACATTATAGAGAAGGGCTAGTAAAAACAATGAGATTCATGATAAAGTTTGCACTTTAAATCAAGGTGAGCGGCCGAGCCATAACGCTAACATTAGCGCACCAAATTTCATTAAAATATAGGGACTTTTTACGAATATCCTGACATAAGATATGTTTGTGATGCACTTTCCAGTTTTTGCCGGGTGGAGTTATAAAGAAGTGATAACAAAAGTTTAAAAATAATAAGCTTTTGTCCGCCGATTGTCTTGCGCTAAGAGTCTAAAAAAATCTTAAAAGTCTCCCTCGGGAACTGTTAATTTTTTTGGATGAATGATGAAGTATGTCCAATGTTCTTTTTAGTAGGTACAGTCAGCATCAAAAGTAGATGACGAGTTTCAGAATGTCAATACAGCTGATAGAAATTTGCGTCAGAATTAGATAGCACTACAATGTTCCATAAATAGGTGATTGAAAAATATACCACAATTAAGCTGATGACACTAACCACCACATGTAACTGATGACTTTAAGGTTCAAAAGTAACTGATGTAAATTAGTTTTATAAATATACGAATTATAATAGTTTGCAATATTTTGGATATAAAGTTATAGGTTCAAATATAACTGACTCTCTATATTCTCACTTAGACAGAGTTTATATCGTCGGTCCAAAAGTCAACTCGCCAAACTGACACTTTGGCGTTTTTACCTCCTTGATAGGAATTTTAAGGTTTATACCAGACGCACATTGTGGCAAAATATTGTGGCTGTAGCATAAAAATTGACAGAGTTATGGCCAATTTCTTTTTCGGCTATCTGAACAGAATTCAGTTTTCACTGCGGTCAATTGTTATATCTGGTAGATTAATTAAAAATAACATAAGTCAACTAGTTAACATTAACTAGTTGACTTATGTTATTTTTAGATCTTTAATTAATATTCTGCCATGTGAAACGAATTAATCTACCAGATATAACAATTGACCGCAGTGAAAACTGAATTCTGTGTAGATAGCCGAAAAATAAATTGAAGAAGGAAAATTATCCGAACTGACTTGTGTCAGTTCGGATAATTTTCCTTCTTCATTTTGTTTAGTAGGTAGGTTTATCATACTATAAATTTTAATAATAGTAGAAGTAGAAGAAGATATTTAATTAGAAAGTCACTCCTACATTGTATAGTATGTGTAGTAAGTAAAAATTATGCATTAATTTTAAAAAATAATCTGATTTATAACTAAATTATTCACCTAGTCAGATAAGTCACCTTGTGAGAATGAAATCACGGAAGAACAACTACGCGCAGGTAGCCAACCAGTACTTTAGATTCTTACAAAACTGATGATTCTTACTTTAGATTTAGATTCTTACTTCAATGATGTTCTTATCGGTGTCAAAACACCTAATGCATGGTATAACACAGTGGTTACTATACTCCACAAAAAAGGAGATTGCTCTAAGCTCGGAAATTATCGCCTAATTGGCCTCCTCTCACACATTTAGAATTTAACATTTAGTTAAAAATGCATTTTTAACACTTCCATGCTTTTTCTTTTAAAGGGATAAATATCAACGGTGTTTTCCTCTCGCATGTCCGATTTGCGGACTTGTTATTTTTTCCGAAATCCTAGGAGACCTCTAAATCATGTTAAAAGACCTGTTGGAACAGTTTCCTTGGAAGTGGGTCTCAATATAAACATGTCCAAGGTGCGCCTGGATCGACAGTGCCTTGCGTTGCTTGCGTAAAAGTTGGGGGTTCTGTTCTGTGAAGTGGCAAACCAATATGTTTATCTTGGACATGTTCTATCTTTTGACAAGGAGCCTGTCAGGCATGGAGAAGGTACAGCTAGGATGAGCGGCAATTGGTAAGTTAGAAGACGTTCTATGTTCTTAGGAGATTCCACAGAGCCAGAAAACTGAGATGAGATTTTCATGAACCAGCGTGTCCTGCCAACAATGACTTACGGTACCGCGACTACGGTATTTTTTTTCCAGTGCCGACCATTTCAGTGTGCAACTGAGTTAGTTTACTAATTAATTTTAAAAAAAACTGACTTGTGTCAGTTCGGATAATTTTCCTTCTTCATTTTCCTTCTTCAATTTATTTTTCGGCTATCTGCACAGAATTCAGTTTTCACTGCGGTCAATTGTTATATCTGGTAGATTAATTAGTTTCACATGGCAGAATCTTAATTAAAGATCTAAAAATAACATAAGTCAACTAGTTAATGTTAACTAGTTGACTTATGTTATTTTTAATTAATCTACCAGATACAACAATTGACCGCAGTGAAAACTGAATTCTGTGCAGATAGCCGAAAAAGAAATTGGCCATAACTCTGTCAATTTTTATGCTTCAGCCACAATATTTTGCCACAATGTGCGTTTGGTATAAACCTTAAAATTCCTATCAAGGAGGTAAAAACGCCAAAGTGTCAGTTTGGCGAGTTGACTTTTGGACCGACGATATAAACTCTATCTAAGTGATAATATAGATAGTCAGTTATATTTGAACCTATAACTTTATTTCCAAAATATTGTAAACTATTATAATTCGTATATTTATAAAACTAATTTACATCAGTTACTTTTGAACCTTAAAGTCATCAGTTACATGTGGTGGTTAGCGTCATCAGCTTAATTGTGGTATATTTTTCAATCACCTATTTATGGAACATTGTAGTGCTATCTAATTCTGACGCAAATTTCTATCAGCTGTATTGACATTCTGAAACTCGTCATCTACTTTTGATGCTGACTGTACATCATCGTATCTGAAATTATATGATGTAGAAATTATATGAAGTAGTTGAGTAGTGAATGGCGCATTTGACGACGCAACTTGATATTTGGAGTATGTTCTGCAAAAAAATATAAAAAATATATAAAAGAAAACATGTTGTGCCGACCCCACCTAGAGTGGGATAAGGGCAGGGAAATGATGTTCTGCAAAAAAATACCTCCCAAAGGGCTCAAAGGCAGGGAACTTAAGCTAAAAACTTATACGTAAACGAAATGTAAGATCTAGTGGCCTCCGGTAGTCTCGGTATTTTAAATACAGGCAGGTAGTCACTCATTAAAGTTTACATAGAGTTCCGATTTCCCCTTCATCGGCACAAAGGGAAATAAAATATCACCCCATTACTGTCTATCAGCTTAATAAACGAAACAGTCGCTTTCTCAATAATTCTCATACAAACCGAGCTGCACTTATATCTTGTACTTTAATCCGGGTGTAAATCATCTGTAACGGTACGTTAAGTGTCAATTATGAGTCTCACACAATAGTGTTCGTTGTATGGACTGTGCTACTTTGTTCGCGTTCGGGCGCGGCGATTGCAGAGCAGTTTTTTAATGCAATAGCGTAGATAACTGTCTAGTTTACATTGTTTGATATATTAACCCTTTGAGTGCTGAAAAATCACTTGCTCTAGGGCTCGAGCTACTACTCCTCGTACATGGCGTGGAGCGTCATTTGCGAGGCCCGCACTCAACGTGCTAGTGCGCTAAAAAATAACTTGCTATAGGGCGCGAGCTGCTACTCATGCCCGCAGTCAACGTGTTAAAATTTGATCAAAATGTCATCCCTTCGATTACTTTACTAACTGATCGGCTCTTCCCCTTGAGTACACACAGATGTTTAATTAAGAAGAGCTCGTGGCGTGGCTTACTTTGGTGCTGTTTACAGATCATCTTGGTTAAGCATCACACCGTACGATCACTACTTGGATGGGTGACCGTTAAGTGGCATTTATATCTACCTAAGGGTTTCCTTGCTTTGAAATGCACGATAAGATGTTGTTCCCGGCTTTTTCAGTCATTGGCCCTGTCAAAAGCCTTCGGCCGGCCTAAAAACTCCAACACCAGAGTGACCACTAGCTCATACGTAGAAGAAAGTAGTAAGTTTTAAGACATAGAAAACTGAGTCTATGTGTTGTTGCTGCAATTGTTTACAGTGATTGAAGAGTAGATACAGCACAAGCAAAGGTACTGACGTATTCTAACTTGAATTTGCATTCTCTATCAAAATCACATTGGGTTAACATTCTGTCAACAAAAGTTGCTCACGAAAAAAGTCACCCAGTCTGCATTCGCAATCACGTGGCGTGGCATAAAAGTAGGACGCACTGATAATGATCTTCGGGAACAATAAGCTTTTAAACTAAAATCATTTCGCCTCTAAAGTGCAACTACCATGTAGGGATACGTACGTCATTATGTGGTCATTTTCCAGTAATGGTTCGTTCATTATGAAATGTAGAGTTTACGACTTCGCAAATTCATTCATTTACATAGTCTATGGTACATACCTACAAAGTCAGGATAGACCAAAAAGTTTGGATTTTTTTTTGGATAGACAGTAGCGTTTGTAATTTTTCACATAGGTAGAAAAAACTCGTTATTATACTCACACCAACAAAAACATAGAACAAAACGGTCAATAACAATCATGAAGCCGGCTTTGGACTATGGGATATGTATTACATTTTGAACTGTAATATTTTATCGCTCATCATACATTTTGAACGACACACCACTCCCTACCTCGCCCTGAGTTTGAAGTGTCAAATGATCACGTGTAAACATGTAATATACATAACATCCCATAGTTCAAAGCCGGTTTCAAAGTAAAAATCTTATCTCTAATAGACAAAATAGATGGACTTTATATAAATAAAAATGTATCAGACGATTGTGAAATCTCAATAAATAAAATCCTCGTCAGTTGTGGATGAGAAATAACATATTACATTTTATGAATCTACATAATAAATAATAGTTACATAGATAGCAGGGTGGTTAGTTCATGCTTTGGCCACCCCAGATCGGTTTCCTTGCGGAATCTAATAACTGATTGTTTACCAAAATTCCAACTTACAGTAGCTATGACTCCGGGTCACTTACATAATCTTTAATATCTTGAAAAATAAGGATGCTGGCTAATTCATATAATAGTTTATTTTACCAAAACGGCACATAAGTATTCTTCAAATTAAAAAGTATTTTAGAGGCCAACTAATAAAAAACTAAAAAAAAGTATTTTAACATTCTTAGTTTCCAACTGACCCGGGGGCTCATCGCTCGCCACAGTGTTTTTGAGTTCTTACGTTTGAGCATGGTGCTTACCTTTTGGTAAGTAAAGATACGCTCGACGATGTAGCACGCTTGCCTAGAACTAGCACAGAGTTTAACTCTCATTTTATACAGGGTTATAGGTTAAGTGGACCTAGATCCTGGAAGGGGTGGTAGCTTCCATAATTCCTGACTGATTTGACTATGGAACATATAACGATAGAGGACTTTTAAGTTTTTTTAAAAAACATACCGACATTTTTGTTACTTAGTTATTGTTCTACGTATCCGCACACAAACTCTCATTCTGTGTCTTAATCCACTTTATAAACGTCATTTTGTACCTATTTGGATTGTTTTATTGTTTTCTGACTTAAGTACCATTATTTTATATTTTATTTTTTAAAACTTAAAAGTCCAATATCGTGAATACGGTTAAGTTTAGGGTAGGGTGTTCCATAGTCAAATCAGTCAGGAATTATGGAAGCTACAACCCCCTCCAGGATCTAGGTCGACTTAACCAATAACCCTGTATACTCTCATATTATATATTTGAATAACACCACACTTACTAAGTAAAACACGTATGTATACTATGTCAATAACAAGGTAGTGATTTACGGTTATTGCACGTAATTTGTGGCAGATTGCTATGTAATTGACATTTTCCGACATGCTATTGATCATAACATTAAAGGCATTCGTAAGGCATCTTAGGAGTAATTGGCGTAAGAAGTCAAGCAATTTCTTTCAATGTCTCACTAAGCTTTAATTTACTTTTTTATTAGTGTAGGTGGTGAAGAAATTGAGCGTTTCTGCTTATTTATGTGGCTGCGTTGGCGTCGTGTTTTGCTCTAGGGTAATGTCGTTGCTAATGTTTTATTATTTTTGATATAGCTAAGTTGCAATGTGGAAGCTCTCAGTATTATTTTCTACATTATTATTCAGTTTTTGCTTGAGTGAGAGTCAAATACAAATTTATTTATTCAAATACATAGAGTATTTACATAGGTATTTAAATGATCTTATTATTGACACATGCTGCGTCGACTGAGCGGTGAGATTGCGTCGTTCTAACTGCAAATTACAACGATATGCCACACGATACCAATGTTGCGACGTCGTGCGTCGACGCAGCGCACGCAAAACGAACAAGGGGGGCAGAGAGACGAAACGGGGAGGGGAGATGCGCTGTACGATACCGGAGTGGCAACACAGTGGTTTTGCAGCGCTGCGTACTGCGCAGTACCAATTGTTTAGTATCTAACTTTATTTTCGTTCAAAGAGTCATGCTTTTACTCATTTATTTCACCATAGGAACATTATAAAACTTGGTTGTGTCAATTTTAAAATTAGGCATAGAAATAAGATCGTAGTTACCTACTTAAATCATGGCCGTAAGATTGACATGACATATCCTACACCGGGACGCATTACGTCGTAGTTACAGCGTAAGTTCCGAATACACCGCAGTTGCCGTGAAGCACCAGTGCGTCGACATCATTGCGCCGGCGAGCACGCACTGGCAATATCGTGTGGCACCGCACTTATTCAAAGCTAACGCTAGTCAATGTTATTTGAAAGTTAGTAGTGTATATAAACTTTTTAATGTTTCGTCGCTTTTCTGTTTCATCATCATTCATCAGCCTGTAACACATTCCGCTACTGTACATAAGCCATAATCAGCATCATTGCGCCCCGTACTCAGCTCGACGCCTTCTGCAAATATCCCCAAAATCTCAATTTTCCAAGTAGGCAGAAACACCAAAACACTCAAATAAGATGACACCAAATCTCAACAAACCCCATTCGAAAGAAAACTCTGAAAATCTTTTAATAAATACCCAAATGGCTTTTGTTGTGTCCAAAAAAATTCCCCCCTCAATTGTGATTCAGAAATTGAACAAAGCGCTCGTGCAAACATTTATAAAAAGTTTAGCATTCCTTTTTTCCCTGCCCTTTCACATTTGCATTTAACAGAAGTTTGTTGAAATTGTTGAAGTTTAAACAAACATTGTGACAGCATTATTCAAGCAAGATTTTGGCTCCGGATTTGAGTTTTGTGATACCTGAGTTGGTGTTCTCATAGTTTCCATGACACGGGAGAGTACCCTAGACTCAAAGCAAAGGTTTAAAAAACCTAGTTAATATTCTAGTTAAAAATATTGATCAATTTATTTAGCATCCCAATTTTTGAACCCTGAATAAACCGAAATTTGTTTTGCGATTTTGCAGGCGACGAATTGGACAAAAAATCCGTGCCGTAAATTCTTGGCTGAACTCGCAGGAGGCATGTCGGGTCGAATTCTCCGAACTATTATTTAAAACCTGTGCCCTTTGGAGACGGCTTTCAATGCCCTTTATTGTTGGTCGGTTCGTCCCTATACGGCCAGCCCTTTGTGTCTACCCCTCGGTCGCGAGAGGGGTAGACACAAACATAAACAATTGGTACTGCGTACTGCGCAGTACCAATTGTTTAGTATCTAACTTTATTTTCGTTCAAAGAGTCATGCTTTTACTCATTTATTTCACCATAGGAACATTATAAAACTTGGTTGTGTCAATTTTAAAATTAGGCATAGAAATAAGATCGTAGTTACCTACTTAAATCATGGCCGTAAGATTGACATGACATATCCTACACCGGGACGCATTACGTCGTAGTTACAGCGTAAGTTCCGAATACACCGCAGTTGCCGTGAAGCACCAGTGCGTCGACATCATTGCGCCGGCGAGCACGCACTGGCAATATCGTGTGGCACCGCACTTATTCAAAGCTAACGCTAGTCAATGTTATTTGAAAGTTAGTAGTGTATATAAACTTTTTAATGTTTCGTCGCTTTTCTGTTTCATCATCATTCATCAGCCTGTAACACATTCCGCTACTGTACATAAGCCATAATCAGCATCATTGCGCCCCGTACTCAGCTCGACGCCTTCTGCAAATATCCCCAAAATCTCAATTTTCCAAGTAGGCAGAAACACCAAAACACTCAAATAAGATGACACCAAATCTCAACAAACCCCATTCGAAAGAAAACTCTGAAAATCTTTTAATAAATACCCAAATGGCTTTTGTTGTGTCCAAAAAAATTCCCCCCTCAATTGTGATTCAGAAATTGAACAAAGCGCTCGTGCAAACATTTATAAAAAGTTTAGCATTCCTTTTTTCCCTGCCCTTTCACATTTGCATTTAACAGAAGTTTGTTGAAATTGTTGAAGTTTAAACAAACATTGTGACAGCATTATTCAAGCAAGATTTTGGCTCCGGATTTGAGTTTTGTGATACCTGAGTTGGTGTTCTCATAGTTTCCATGACACGGGAGAGTACCCTAGACTCAAAGCAAAGGTTTAAAAAACCTAGTTAATATTCTAGTTAAAAATATTGATCAATTTATTTAGCATCCCAATTTTTGAACCCTGAATAAACCGAAATTTGTTTTGCGATTTTGCAGGCGACGAATTGGACAAAAAATCCGTGCCGTAAATTCTTGGCTGAACTCGCAGGAGGCATGTCGGGTCGAATTCTCCGAACTATTATTTAAAACCTGTGCCCTTTGGAGACGGCTTTCAATGCCCTTTATTGTTGGTCGGTTCGTCCCTATACGGCCAGCCCTTTGTGTCTACCCCTCGGTCGCGAGAGCCGCGGTCTTTTACCTACGTGAAGGTTTTTTTCTAGGTTTTTCGATTGCGATTATTGCTAGCCTGTGTTTTACGGATATAAGAGTTGGTATTAAACTACCCGTACAAATACTTTATTTTTTTTTATGAATTGTCTATCTATTTAAAGAAGGTAACTAATGTGTGTGGTTCTGACGGATTATAGTAACTAATCTAACTTTTATTATAGTTGTTTTTGTTTGAATAAAAACAATTACATTCAACAGTTCATCGAATAATTCAATTGAAAAACTTTCCAATGTCTACCGAAATTATCGATCTTTGATTTAGCACACTTTGCCCGCAGCTGCCAAGCTCGTCCTAACCAAAGTAATTTTTCACTTTATTCCCTTTAAATAAGGGTGTGATTGCATTGTATTTGCTAAGAGATATTTGGCTAAATTAGGCGAAGTTTTGCGACACACGTGTACGCGATTACAATGGATTAAGCCCCCCTATAGAACTTGATCTATTGAGTTTTGGAATTCAGTAACCTGAGCTTTTGGTTCAAAAATCGTTTTACTCCTAATTCTATGTATTTATTACTTCGTTTTTGTTTCAGGTAAGTAACGAGCTGAAATTACTTAAGCTACAGAGATAGTTATGTAAGAAAGGAGCAGATCTGTATGGTAAGGTCATTATTATATGAAATGTTATGTCCAAACATCTATTAAAATATAAATTATTTAAGATTTATTTATAATACTCGTATTGTTTAATAGTGAAAAGCATAAACACTCTTTTATTTCAAACCATATTATGATTACTTTCTTTATAATCATAAAAACAGATTTTTTTCAAATGAGAAGCGGTTTGCTAAGTTTACACTGATTACAATAAATAGTGAAATGAAGTGAGCACATAATGCTATAATTGGGTATGATTTATCAACTAACTAGAACAAGAAACCACCAATCAATGCAAGTGAAAGCGAAACAGATATGGGTCGAGAGATTACGTCAAATTATCGTGGATACCATCACCTCGCACCTGACCCGTCAGCGATGTAATCGCTGTAATTATTGTAAATACAGCGCTGGACGAGCTGCTCATCTTGATGTAGGCGCCGGATAGAGGTTCTAATGTTTATAAGTTACCAGATGAGGCAGGCTGCATATATATTTTGGACAGCAAAAAAAATTGGTAGTACATATTTTAAAACGTTGTAGGAATAAAGAATAATGTTGTAACCTTTACTAATTTAAGGAGAGAAATAAACAATATCTAGAACATTATATATACATTATACGAGCCAGTGAAGTTTCCTCCGTTATATAGTTAAAACATTTTCTTCCCTATGCTGGGAAGCGATCACTCCCACAGACTTTCGACATACGATGCGGCAAGATACAGCGATTAGACAGCTGTAGTATCAAATCAACTTGCAGTTTTAAGTAATAACTAATTTGACAAAAGCGGATAAAACACCCGCCATTTACTAACCTAACTAGGCTAAAAACTTTCAGTTCCTCGCTTAAACATGACACTAATAAAGCATACTTATTATCGTCAGGCGTTTTAGACTTGTACCAATAAATATTACGCAAACCTTGCTTCGAGCCAAAAGCTCCTCCTACATCGAGCCCCGAAGATACCCCGATAACCAGCATCCATGCTCAACTGTTTGCTTTAACGCTGGTTACCATCATGATTATAAGTTACATTTAGCTCAGGGACATGGTAATTTGGACCTTAATACTGAAGTACAACGGAATTTATAGTTCGTTTGGCTTTACTTTTGTTGTTTTTTGCTCCGTCACTTCACACCACTAAGTGGGTACCCTAAAATTGGAATAAGTGGGTACTCCGTTTCCGATCAAGCAACTAAATAATATATTTTACTCATGAAACTAACGTGGATTAATTAACTCATTCATGTTGAAAAAAACGGGAATTTTCACGTACCCATTTACAATTTATACCGTTACGTACATACCGTACATACCGTTACGTCAGTGACTTCACCGACGTAACGTAATATAATCCCTTACTTCTATATATTAGCTAGTAGGAGCTTTTAGGCCACTCGAAGGCTTCCGACATGAAACCAACATCTTAACATGCCTTCCCGAAGCAAAGATAAGCTCAGATATAAATGCCACTAATAGCCTACTCATTCAAAATTAAATAGTGTCTGAAATTTTGCTTAACCAAGATGATCAACTAAGAATGCCGAATTAAGCTACGCCACGAGTGCTTTAACATTTTGGTAACAAAACTAATCAGATCCCGTAAAACATAGCTTTGTTACAAATATTTCAATTATTAAAATAAAAGCTTCGTTTAGTCCCTATCACAAAAGCCTCGGGCTTCGTATAGCCTTCATCCACAACAAAACCACACAAATTAGAGTCCAGAGTATGTAGCGAAACATGGCATAGCAACATTATAACATCCCTTTGTTACTGCCCCTCGGTATTACAAATAGTTCCAGGCCAATCTCTTATGAAAAGGAACGTAGCCCTGATTCTTAGGGAGCATTCGTAATCCCGGACATAATGAAGGACATTGTTGGAGTAGATTACTTGGAAATGTCGGATGGTACGAATATAGGACACGAGTATTATAATCTCTTAAGCAATCTGAAGAAGCTATGATGGATATTGTACGTAAAACCATTCTCATTCTTATTTATCCAACGTACAGAATATTTGGACGTACACAACACATGTTATAATCTCTGCTTGCACTGGTACGGACATATGATGATGTTAGAAGATGATGACTAAAAGAGTCATGAATATTGAAGATGGAAAAAGAGGCTGTGGATGACCAGCAATGACCTGGCTACGAACATTAAAAAATGGCATGATAGCGGGCAATAGAACAATGAGATAACACACAACCGTACGGTGTGGCGCGAAAGTACAAAGAGGGCTGACCCAAATAATATGGGATAATAGCCTGGAGAAAGAAGAAGTTCTACGTAGATTTTATTGACTCTTCAGTAATATATAACCTTGTATACTATGGTGCTTATTGGAGGAGGCTTATGTCCAGCAGTGGACTGCTATAGGCTAATGATGATGATGATGATGATTATAACCTAGTCAGTAGTCATTATTTTGAGGTTTAAGCAATCAAAGAAAAAATTATGCTTGCGGTTGTGGATAAATTCGAATTCACTAGTTTTTTCAGTCCATTTACCTACATTTTAACCCTCTGGCAGAATTACCTGTTCCTACCGACGACGTTATAATATTCAACCATTTCATTGGCATTTACAGAGTAACAGATACAGAAATGGTGATATTATCAGCGTAGGAAGTGGGCAGATTAAAAACTGGTCCACTTAACCAGTTGTAGAGCTTTTGGCTTGCTTGCGATAGGTTTTCAACATTATAAATTGCTTCTTTGGGCAAGGGTACCGCGGGAATTATACCTAAAACCAGGGAGTTAACTCCCTTATGTATTAGTTTCAATATTTGCAGATATTTTGGTAAGATACTCTGATTTTTCTGAAAAAGGTTCTTTAATAAGTGTTTATTGACGTAGGTAACTTTTTTATTGTTGACCAGGGTGCCTAGTGCGAGTTTTTTACCAGCTCGATCGCGTTTGCGTTTACGCTAATTTATATGGAATCGAGGTAGCGCCCTCTAGTGAGAAACGCATGGCACTAGCTCCTTTCCATTCAAATTTCCGTAAACGCTAACGCGATCGAGCTGGTAATAAAACTCGCACTAGGCACCCTGATAACCGTTGGGGTAAACGAGTTCTTGAGTGGAGACCGCGGCTCGGCAAAAATATTGTAGGATGCCCTCCGGCACAGAATAAGGATGCCTCCGGCCAGGTGAGGTGACGATTTGTGAAAAACTGAGAGAGGGGAGACCATTGTAAAGGGTGATGATGACGCTGATTCCTCTCGTGATCACACGTCCTACGTTTTTATTAAACTCTACGCCAAGTTGCTGTTTAAAATGATAAATAAAGAAACTTTTAAACATAAAGTATAGACCTATTAAAAACATTATTTTCGCCGAAATATTGCCAATTTACCAATTATGTCACGGAACACTATAACTGGCACTTCACATAATTACATTCACCATTTGAGTCAATCGTTAAATGATGTCTTATTCGCTTTTAATATCCAATAACGTAGTGTTAATTTACCGCCATAACGATCATTATTTCTTGTATCAGTTTTATTGTGAAATCCGTGAATATAAGTGTTATTGTTAAATTTTAAAACGCTTTGATGGTGTTTTTGCAATATTTTGCAAACAGGAAATTAAATGGAGTTGCGTGAATTATTAAGATACCAAGATAATTATAGCGTCATCATCATCAATGCCTGAATAATAGTCATCAATAGTTGGTTGGACACAAAAATTACTCTCATCTTAAGAGCCTGTCTAGCCCTTAAGTGTGCAGGGCAAAGGCCGCCCTTCTTTCTTTCTAGACTTTTCCCGATCTTGGGAAACCGCTTGCCAGGAAAAAATAAAAATATACTAACATTGTTATATTGAGTTCATGACAAATTTTACCACTAGACCCAATTTCAGATTACCCAATGCCCTTCGCTTTATGCTGTGCCAAATGCTGCACTTTTTATTTCTCAGTAAATACATTAATTACATGAAATGATAACATTACCTTTTAAGAAAATATCGACTTCTGTGTAGGTATTTTTCTTAAAATAAATTATATCCTGCCAAAAGTTTTGTAATAGCTTTATTAAAATAAATATACAAGGAAAAATCAATTGCCACAACGGATGTAGGTCCGTCTGCAGTTAGGCTCAGGATCTATGTCACACTGAACTTTGACTCAACAAACGATTCAACCAATCCTAGTACAATCCGACCCAAAAATAGGACCTAGAGATCACACAATCTATCCATCTCTTGTTTGGCCTCCCACTACTCGTACATCTAGTCACTTTCATAATCATCACGCTTTCAGTCACATGGTTTTCATCCCTCCTCATCACATGCTCATGCCATGCTAGTCTTCCACTCCTTATCTGCCACAGGTGCCACTTTGAAGCATCCCCTGATAAAAAAATAATTCCTCCTAATTGTACTTAAATTCCAATTAAACTGTTGAACAGTATACCACATAATTTAACTATCAGAGCTCATAATACTCTTAGATCATATCATACAGATAATGAGTGATATAATACATATGATAGATAGTTGTATAATTCCAGCAGACATGATAGATAAAGTCAATTAGGCATCAAACAAACGAAAGTGACCTAAATCCGTCTTCGCTGGACACGATGCAGATGTATTAGAATTCGTGGATTAGATAGACTTGGTCCAAGTAATAGTCGGAAGGCCAGCTACCGTGCGCTTTTTTAACCCCCGACGCAAAAACGACGGGGTGTTATAAGTTTGACGTGTCTCCCTGTGTGTGTGTGTGTGTGTGTGTGTGTGTGTGTGTGTGTGTGTGTGTGTCTGTCCCATCGTAGCTCTAGAACGGATGAACCGATTTTAATTTAGTTTTTTTTTGTTTGAAAGGCGAATTAGTCGGGAGTGTTTTTAGTTATGTTTGATGAAAATCGGTTTAAGATAGCCGCCGCCACAAAATAGCGGATTACATATTTGTTCACCATTCCTTAAATATGGATATCAAATGAAAGGGCTTGACTAGTAGAATATTACTATTACTATACACTACGACAAATTTCAAATCCAATATGGCCGCCACCACAACATGGCCAATTACATATTTTTTTCACAAATCCCTCCAATATGGGTATCAAATGAAAGGGCTTGACTAGTAGAATACCTACTATATACTATGATAGAGCTGTCGCTGCAGCCAGGATATATTTAAAATAAAAATAAATTTAAAAAATTAAAAAACACCCGAATCAAAAAGCAAACATTTAAAAAATATAAAATAATACCATTGTTGTGGCACCAAATTCGATCAACTAATTCACGTTAAATTTATTTTTTACTACTTTTGCTAGCGTGTAGGTAATCAATCCGTTCAAAGGTCAGTTTGCATAAAGGTTGTAAGGTAAATTGTTTCCTTCACTGTTACAAACTTTTGCCTTTATAGATTCCAGATTTAAGATGTTTATTTGCATAATTATGTGTAAGAAATGATACCTATTAATGCTAAACATAGGTAGGTAGTAGTAAATACAAGATGCTACAATTTTAACCTTTTTATTTGGGTTTGTTCTAAGGAAACTTCATGTTAAGAAAATAGAATTATAGTTTTTCAGTAGCTATCCAGTGAATTGAATTTTCAGATTTTGAAAAAATATACATGCTAAAAAATTACATCTCTCAAAAAAAATTGTCTGTCCTAATCGAGTCCATATCCCAACAGGAATACTTTTCCCAGTAGTTTTTAGTACTGAAGATTAAGTCGTATGAAGTAAAAACATAGGTATTCATCAACTGCCGCGTATGAGTCAGTAGCAATTATTAATTTGCGTAAATAACAATAAGACCATAGAAGTGTACTTTAATTATAACATTTGCATCTTATCGCAATATCTGACACCTGCAACTCTTTGATAGGAATTTTATTGCATTAAAATCCCTTTATGCTTTATATTTATCTCAGCGTTGCAAAGATGGGTACGAACGGGATTGTTGAGCAAATTATGGGCATTTATTTTGCATACAATTTTGGGAAGGCATTCCTATAAGCCGTAATGTTGTATCCAAAAACGTAATGAAATTAAATTACCACGATATATGATAATATTTATTATTTTATACACTTGCTGATTTGGAGATAGCATGCCGAACCACTCTGCTACCAACACGAACTTTAGGAAAATTCACATTGAAATCAATGTATCACACATTGATTGATTGGTTTAGAAAACCATTTTCAATGAGGCACATTTTCTACTGGATAGTTATTAGAAACAGGATATCAGGCTTAATTTTTTTTTGCCATAAATGCAAGTTATATGAAATGCTAGACATTTTTACACAATATCTTCCCATAAAGCAAACAAAGCTTATGTTATAGGAAGCACATACATAATAAATGCATTTTACACAACCATCATCATCATAGCAGTCCATTGCTGGATATAGGTCACCTCCAATGAGTACTCCACCTATCCAGCGTTTACCAGCAGCCTATTCTCAACCATCGGGAATCACAAAATTTGCTTCTGTGTTTCGGTTTGAAGGGTGTAAGAGCCGGTGAAATTACAGGCACATGAGGCTTAACACTTTCATGTCTCAAGTTGATCCGAGACCTACGTACCAATACTGTGTCATAGGTAACGGTTACCACTTAACACCAGGAGGGCCATGTTAGCACATGATCCATCAATAGGTATCATAAAAAAAATGTTTAAAAAAATATGACTATTTCGAGCTTTTAACGAATATTTTCGCTTTCCGCCCTTAACATGTAAACCTATCTGATTACAGCGAAAGGCGGCTTTGCATTAAGTTGCACAATAATACCATAATTGCAATCTTATTGACCAACTAATGAATCAGCCTTCTTAAAAAAACCTTTTTGAATCGCAATCACTATTCACAAATTATATATTATTGCATGTAATATAATAAACGCATGTAAAGCGTAGTGCGGGTGAGATGGACTGTGCTAGCCGGCGTGTGCGTAAAGAATACGCTCACGTTTTTACCTAGCAACAGTTACAATTAACGAAGAATGTGAGTATCTACTAGTCAAACCTAACAAGGTTTTTGGTACAACAATTACAAAAATGTATTTATGTGTGTTCATAAATAAAATAAAAATTACAAGTATTTTCAGGTTTATATCATAGACTTGTTTGTATTCAATTTGCTTTAATAGGCTCAGGGGTAAATTGTAATACGAAGTATTTCGTAAAATGTTTGAAAATACCTACGTGTTTTTTTCCGAATTATTTTAAAGCTTATTTTCATAATCGCTTCACACAACAAATAAAGAATCAAACGAAACTCTCCGCTTGACTAAACATTTCCTTTTTCTTCATAAAAAGTACAATACTTGGAAAAATATCTACAATATTCAATCAAGGGTAAACGAACAACTGAGTCAAACAAACTTGAATAAAAAGCTGATAGACTTCGCAGATGTTCAGAAGTCACCCTCCATATAATTCAATGCAGGGGAATGGCAATGACAATGGACTATCGATTCCCTCACTCTAGGGAAATGCTGCTTCTCGGCAGCGTCACATCAACAACGGTTTTTGTTGGAACTGTGGTGATTTCGAATTCTTGAATTTTGTTCGAATTTTGGTACTAAACATTAACAGTGTCACACAGCATCATGCTGCAAGCCAAGCAGAGCTTGTGTTATGGTAAACGCATGAATGATATACAGATACTCCTGTTTGTTAATACATATACAACCGAGATAAATATTTGCAAATCATACACATATACATACATGTCTCGCGGCGAGTATCTAACCAACAACCTTCTGCGTCTTAGGCGGGCAAATTAGTTAAATTAATGAAGCTTGTAACTTTTCCTCATAGCAAATTAAAAGAATTTTAGTAAGATGATTATTTTCCCAATTTGTTAATTAATTTCACATTGGAAATAATATAATAGATATAGTATATATCATAGTTTAACTATTTCAGTAAATTGCTTAGAAAATATCACTGATAGACACCCTAATTAATTTACCTTCTCAGTTCTACAATATCACTAAATTGCTTAACAGTCTAATCGTTCAGAACACGCAAAACCACTCTCGTGTTCTTTGAATAAATGATGACAATATCAATTAATTTTGCCAAATTAAAAGCATCCATCGTGATCACAATAGATTTCCCGCTTTCTCATTAGTTATTCACGGTGATTCCTTGAGAACCAGCGTTTGCGTTGATGTAGCCACATCTGAATCATAGATGTAAATTAAAAGTTCAGCTGGCTCAGTTTATATATAATAGAATAACATACTATTACCTATACCTACGTATAGATTGAGCCAACCTGGCAGGGCTGGATATAAAGAAAACTTTTTATAAAATTGATGACAGACGCACAATGTTGGCATAATCTGCCTGTATTTTGTCCCTGGTCAAGTTATAAGATCAAAGCAAATATTTATCTATAGTATATTTTAATCCAGGTCACAAACTATGTATGTATATTTCAGGTTTAATCCAAATCCGTTCAGCTATTAGTTGAGGAACAAACATACTCACACACACGCATACACAAACTTTCGCATTTATAATTTTTGTGTGATTGTCTTAATCAACCAGCAGCCTAAATTACGTGATACCAAGACTTGATTTCGTGAAACGAAGAATTGGTTTCATTTTGACATTTTGAATCATGTCGGATAGCGATTATGAAGACGTCTTCTCTTGGGCTTCAGACTTAACCAATAAGGTAGGTTTAATACTATTGGAAATTCTTTCGATTAGAAAAATACCCTTTTGGTTTCCCCATAATAGCTTGGTCTATGAGCCTGAGATAAAATAAAGGAAGTGTTCTAGCTGAAACCCAACAGCTGTGTCTGATTATGACAGGTGGCGAAACGGTGCGGTCGAAACGTAATGATTCTAAGCCGCTTTAATTTGTTGTGGCAACATTGAAAGGAACCATCGGGTTGCCAGTGATTAATGCTTGCGAATTCCGAATGCTAAACACGGGATTTCATGTTCCGATGAATCGTTGGAGTCGCTTTGTCCTGTGATTAGATTGGTGCGTTCTTTTGTTGTAAGGCCAATTCTCGTAAATATTTTATAACAAAACAAAAGTAACTTGTTTGAAAGAGGTTGAATTTTTACATCCACCGTCGCATTGTCGACCATTATATCATTTTATGTAGGTAATCTAGACTAGATTGGCATATGAACTTGGTTCGACTATTTTAAATTACGAGGATTGGGTAAACTTGATTGTTAGAACAGATGTTGAAAAAATATAGAACGCATAAGTTTCAAGTTTAATTGTTCAAATGTAGTACAAAATAATATAGATAAACTGTTTAATACTAAGATTTCATCGAGTTTTGTGAACAACAGCGCAATAATTGCTAAGTCCTCCCGCAAAATAATCGGCATATTTTCCTTAATTTTTCATTCGACTTGGGTCCCAAGGGTTTGCTTTTACTTAAGAAACCTTATTTAAAATAAACACGTCGGTGTAAACGGGCGACGTGACTTAAATCCTCAATTCTCGATAACGGTGTATTATTTTGAGAAGTGATAATACGAATGAACCCTTAAAATGGGTTTTTTCTGTATTGTTCGGAAGGTTGGGGTTGATAGTGGGTAAAGTGGTTGAGAAAACTTTCACAGCCAGTTCGAATAAATAGTGGTCAAGAAAACACTTTTCGTATTTCTTGGGAAGGTGCTAAAGTATTCCGTTTTTCTTAGCCGACAATTTAGAAGCTTGATAAATATCTACAGTTTTTCAACAAAAGAAAAACAATTTGTCGTGTTTTACAGGAAAATAAATTATACATTTTGCCTTATTTATATAAATCTGTCAAAAGATAAACAATGCTTAGAGTATTGACATCTTTTACCGTTGGATAATGAGTGTCAAATTGAACGGACTAACTAAGCAATGAATAACTTTGAGTAGCGTTTACATGCATTACGGTTAGTTCCTACTTATTGCTTGATAACTAACTTATATTTTTCCACAAATCCCACCTAAAGTTAAATGCTGATTTCTTTAGCATTGACCATATGTTTATGGTTTCCAAGATTATTTTTCTTTTGGAATAAGATAGGAAAACCTACTTTCAAACAGTTTTTCCCAACATTATTTCCCCGAAGACTGACGAAATCCATAACAAACGTTCACATTATGTCAGCTGCTCGTCAAATACTGATCCAAGATGGCGGACCCCATAAACAACTTATGGATAGTAAACGAGCGATATTCTAACAATTCATATCTGTATTCCATTTGCTTTTTGCTGTGCAATAAAATAGGATAACGATAAAACCTCTTATCTCTATTATATTGATAAATAAATAAATGTTGGTTGGTAGATACCAAGCGAACGACGTAGTTATGTATAAGGTAGGTTCAGGGAGCTCAATTAGAAATATTATAGTACCTAAATATTTAAAACGGATAACGTAATACAAATGACAAATTAAATACTAAAATTTCATTTAAAAAATTTAGCTATACCTTTACGATTGGATAATAATTTCTGTCTTTATCATAATTTTGGTACTTTTTCATAAAAAATTTGGCTACAAAACACAGCTTATTCAACTTGCAATACATCTCGCGATATAGCGCCGCGTCGGCGCCCGTATGTTGCAAGCTTGCAATAATTAAAATGCAATGCCGAGAATCTACATAGACATGCTACGCAGCGGACGGTAGCTTTTTGGGTTTTTAAACGGTCAATTTTTATCTGTATATTCGTGTATTCACACTAGCCAAGCCGCTTGCAATTTCGTAGCGTAGAACCCTGACAAAAAGTATTATTTCAGGTCTAGCTTGCTTTGTATTGTGCGAATTTAGTTCGACTCCGTTAGTTTGAGCGTGAAAGAGGGACAAACTTTCCATCGGGATCCTTGCATATGACGCCCATGAACGAACTAAGCTCGGAGTCTCCCTGCAGTACAAAATCCACAACGAGATCATTTGACAGGGAACCGAAGTTGCCAGTGAGTTGGCCTTTTCTGCAAAAACCGTCAGTGGTTGGGGTAAACGAGTTCTTGAGTAGAGAACACGGCTCGGCAAATACAGTGTAGGATGCTCTCCGCTCATATGGAGTGACGATTTGCGAAAGGCTGGTAGAAACTGGATGCGTCGAGCTAAGGACAGGGCGCGATTAGTGAGCGCCATTGCGCCAGCCTCCAGGCTGATGATGATTATGACCTCGATTAAATTATATCCATCAAGACACTGCAACTGTTCATCCCAGAACCATGAATAAAACAGCAAACTTAATTGATTATCGACTGTAATGCATGGTTACAATGTATGGTTAACACGGCGGCATTCTGTTTGCATGGCGCCATTCACTTATACATACCTGCATTTATAGGTGCTTAGATACACTCATTATGCACAAGCAATGCACTTGAGTTCGTAGCTCGAGGTGTTGCAGTAATTATTGCATAACCTGTGGCTAGATCTACACTGACAGGCGACGTCGAGGCGGTTATCGAACTAGTGATGTCAGAGGCTGAGACACGCTGAGATCAATTTATCGAACTTCTAGCACAGAACAGATAATTTTTTTTTTATGTTACTTGAAGGTGGAACTGTCACATGGCCCACCTGATGTTAAGTGGTAACCATTATCTATAACAAAGCATTGCATCGTTTCAATGCTTCATATATATTATGTTGGAACATTCCCTACGATGCAACACCCTGCTTCCAGCACCCTGATGCGTGAAGGTATTAAGCCTCATGTGCCTGTAATTTCACTGACACCCACTCTTCAAACAGAAACACAGCAATGCTGCTTCACGGCAGAAATAGGCATGATAGTAGTACTTCCCCGGACGAACCCTTCACAAAGAACTCTACTACTTCAATATATTCGGTACATGTCCACTTTTTGCAAGTAGATATATTCTTTTTGTAGCGACTAGCTTAAACCTATGTGAACTTGGCAACAAAGTTGATGATATTTCGAATTTTATACTTGCAACTATAACAGTTCAATCAGGTACGAACCAAGTACAAACGATTGCAAGCATTTTAGAATTTAAAATATCATCAGCTTCGTTGCCAGGTTCACATACTTAGATCTAGGTTTTTAGTGGAATTTTAATACTTCAATTCTATGTAGTTATATTCTATGTAGTTATTCTATGTAGTTATATGCCAACAGCATTCTGACATAAAATAATTTCAGAAGGCACAAAATATTAGCGAGCAGTCTGAGAGGTGATAGGTGTCATGTTATTGTTTAAATGACATTACAATACAATTGTTTCGCCTCAAGCGTTTAATCGGTTGTCGCAAAAGCACAAATTGATACAGTGGCGCCGCTCGGCTGATTATCCGACAAGCTGCACTTGACTGTGAGTGGGCGGACTGGACTGGACAGTGGCTTGAAAAGCAGCTAGTGTTTGCAATCGGTCTTGGTATGTCGATAAAAGTCGAATTAGGGCTGAGCTTGAATACATTTTATCGACAAAATTGTGAAACACTAAGGGCCACTTTTATCCAAGAAGTTTTTATATGCGCGCTTTGAACAAAAATATGTGCCTAATGTATTCTCCCAAAAGGGGGTTATGTCTTATTTTCTCTTTAGTGTTACACAAAACAGGAGACACAATAATTGCCGGTTAAAGTGACAAGTTCGTTTAGAATTGGCTCTAAGTATGAATAATGAAAAAAAAACCAAATATAATGTCATGATTATCAAACATACCCCCCTACTTATAAAAGCTACTTAAATAAAAACCATTGCTTAAAGTTAGCCCTGTCACTGTTTGTCAATAACGATCAGTGAGAGGCAATAATTTAAGCATTGTTTATCTTTTGACAGATTTTTTTAAAGTAAGGCCAATAATGTTTCTTACATATATCTTTTCCTGAGTTATACTAGTAAAGTTTCAGTCGAGAAATCAAATTACAAATTGACTGATCTTTTTTTAAAAAAAAAACTAAATTCTACATATCTTTATTGATCTTTTATAATGACTTGAGACACCAAGTTTATTTGCTAATTTACTGTTATCTTAATTTATTATTTTAAAAACACAATCATAAATCAACTTCGTTAATCCTCTCTTGAATTTAGAGAATGACCCAGTCTTATCTTTATTCCCATAGCCATAATTGGCTATTTTAGAAATCATGGTTCACAACACTAAATTCCTGTTCTAATGACCTGCCAATATCCTGTGGCCGTAATTGACCGCTGGAGCCTTTTAATTGAAGGCTTTTTATATAATAACACCCTGTATAATTGGAGTTGCTATCTAACAATAACAGATAATGTATTGGCGATGACGTAAAACCCAGTAGGCATGCAATAACATGGAAAAATAATTAGTTATTGATATAACAGCTAGTCTACTGTTAGTCATATATGCGTAGGTAAGAAGACTAGCAAGCGTTTAATCTAATTAATGTCTAGACACTGTTTCTTTGATTTGGAAACGTACTTTTTAACTAGATACTAAATTGATGTTATCATATGTATATATGGATGGATAATATGAACGTACATCATAATACAAAATGTAATATTAAATAGTTGGTATCTAATAGTAAGAAATAAAAGAGAGAAAAAGCACATGGAAAGAGAAAAACTTAAAAAAACACAATGCATGATAAGAGTTGTCAATAAACAAAAAATTTCCGTCAGTCAAATCATATTTGAAGACTAAATTAGCATCTAATCGAATTAATTTGAATGGAACGTTCTTAATTCAAATGCTATGTTCGTAATTTGAATGTTTACGTTCGGATACACCGCTTTACTTCTGCTTATGCGATGCCACGCAACCACCAAAACGAAACTGAATTACGAATTGATTTTGTTCCCGAATCGATGATAACAATAGGGATGTGCCACAGCCGTAAATAAAACATGGAGCTGGCACAATGCGTGAATTTTACACCATTTTTATTTTACGACTCTCAGTAAAACATTTCGGTCCCTACAATAAAATGGTCTCGCATTTTTTACGATACCTGGGACCATGTGCGTGTTCTTAGAGTGATTTCAGCCAATTCGGTTGAGTTTGGAAGTATAGTTGGTGTTGGAATCGCTGGAGGAAACCACTACGTTCATGCTCCAATTTCTTTTTTTACAGCCATCAAAATAACGTTTCTGCTACCACAGATTCAAACAGTAAAGCTTTTAACACCCATTGACCCCATTGTCAGCATCAATACAAAACAGATTTGTCTATTTTCATGACGTGGATACGTTCTCTACTTCAAGTAGAATATTATACTGGCGTCAAGCACGTCTTCCTGTTTAGCGACAATTGAAACTAATATTTTAACTACCAGCAATCATGGAGGGGTGATTGAGTAAAATTGATATGTTTACTGACATTTTCCTTCCTGATCTTTATTTACATAAGGCTGCGGGTTCGATTCCCGTCCAAGACAAATGTTTGTATGATCTGCAAATATTTGTCATGAGTCTGGGTATTTTATTTGTATAATATGTATGTATGTTTTTGAAAAAAAAAATATAAGTATAGGTATATCAGGTATGATTTTCCCATTATAAAATTTAACAAGCTCTACTTGTTTTGAGTTTCATGATGTTGTGTGATGGTGTCCAGCATTATTTATTATTTTACCGTTTCTTTGAATAGTCATGATTATTTTGATTATGATCAACTAGCTTCAGCTTGCATGGTATCCCAATAAAAAACCTATTATTGTGTTAATCCAGGACATGAAACTATGTATGTTCCAAGTTTCATCCAAATACGACTACATAGTTGAGTGGAAGATACATACTTACACACACAAACTTTCACATATATAAATTAGTGTGAAGTGTTTTATATGATGTGATATTGCAACCAAATATTCCAACGCTAGGCAAAAAATGCTCAGGTGTAATGAAGAGACAAAGACATTTGTCACGCTAATACAAAGGGATGATAATCTCAAACTTACTCTTAAGCTAAGGTAACCGCTTTGTTAAATCTACTTTCTCCGATAAAGTTCACAAGAACGATAGAGCACTATTGTGGTTCACGAATAACCACGATCTACATCCGACACCTCACAACACGGCAATAACTCGGAAATGTCAAGCATTTGTCGAAACCAGCGCAGCGAGCAATGCACAATAGTGGAAGATTGATACCCCACATTTTGATGTAAAGACGGCGCGTAGGCAGCGCATTCCGCTTGGTGTGGGCCAGAAATGACATCTGTACATTCCATGACTGATTTGGGTGGTGTATTTATTGGCTGGCGACGGTCGACGCTGGCGTACGGTGAAAGATGATTTGTTTCATTTATGGTTCGATTTATGCGCACTAAACTGGTCACAGTTTGGGGAGACAAAGGTATTTTCGGCGGTGTTTTGTTGCTTTGGATTGTGCCCGATGCATTCTGATATATGGGCAATAAAAACATGATTGTAATGCGCGCATCATTATCATCGTCGGCCAGTCTCCCGTGATTGTGATGTACTCATCGGCGAAGTTTTTTATTTGCTAAGGGGCAGCTCTTGCCCTCGAGACTTGCATGGGCAACGATGAGGTCAACTATGAAATTACCATTCCCAGTAGATGTCCATTAACTGTATTTTTGAAGCCGTTAGGCTCGTAAGTTAATGGAAAAACTGACCCTGGCAGCTGATTTAGCAGTGTTTATTATTGATTTTTGGTTTTTGTCAAAAATTAAGGTAGTCTTCAATGGAGTTAGTCATGTTAGACGAAATTATCAAGGAAAATACCGCTAAAATTATCAAGAGCACGATGGCTACTTTCACCTCTATGAGTTCTGGGAATATACTGTTGACAGTGACGCATCTTACATTACCTGGTATTTTGTATTCTTTGACCACTTACCTATTTAATGGGATTTATTAAAGCGGCTTTGTCACGTTTAAGGCTTTAATACCTGACATTGAGAAACTAAGTTGTGTAATTCTCTGCCTACGTTTTAGGAGCAATACAATTTTAGGTGCGTTTCGTGACTACGTTCTTTCAGAGCTATTTTCTTAGGTCAAGGCAGCGTTAAGTAACAAAATAGAATCTAGTTTTATGAGTCCTGTCTGAAAACTCAAGTCAAATCAAGTCAAAAACCGTTTGACGAAAAAAGTGATTTTAGGTATTTACGAATAGCTGTCGGTCCACAATTTTATCGAATTGTTTATCATCCAACTTTTTTCGATCGTTTTCGACATCCCCCCAAACTATAAAAATATCTCGACGCCATTCTGTCCCAAGATTTTAAAGCCCAATAAAGGTAAAAAGCTTTTGTTGGAACTTTTAAACAATGTCGGAGTCGCCGAGATGGCGGGTGATAGCCGGTTCGAGTCTCGACTGCAAATATGCCTGTCTAATTACTGCTACTTAGGCCGGTAGTACTATAAATTGTACTGTGGCTTAAGCTTAGTCTACACTTACTTGCCAACACAGCGTGAGCTAACGAAGCTGAAACATACCTTATTATACTAGTGACTACAACTTGCAGTAATTTGCCTGCACAAGGCAGTTGCTGGTGTATACAGAGCTTTATGCAGATACAGATAAGCCTGCGTGTGATTTAAGCTTTGTGTGGACCTTGCGTGTTAGTAGATCACTTTCATCTCCTAGACGTAAATCAAGATTGAACAGCATGCTAGAACTGTCAGGATTTAAGGTCGCATTTTCATCTTGAACTCGACATCCAAACATCTCGTATTTTACCGCTTTGAGTGGTGAATAACACAACCCTCCATGTTCACCAGTACTGACACCGAGGCCAGCAGTCAACGTACTAATGTGTAAGATATTAAGTGTAGCGTTCTACAATACAATACAATAAACAATAGGTATGTGTATATATTACAAGCAATTATAATTTATCCCAAGTGATGAAAAATATGGGGTGTAAGGGGTTCCAATCTCCGTCTTCAGAACCCATTGCAGGCCAACCTCACTTACCCGTGATGCTCCCGGCTATAAACAAACGGTGTTCTACCGGTTGACTTTTTTTTGGTCCAACCTCGATGCGCATAGTGGGGAGAGATATCCCCTAGCAGTCGACAAGCAGCAGCGTTGGGCCGGTGCGAAAAGCTGTGCCCTGCGATCTCCAACCCGCATGCCTAGCGTGGGGATTATGGGCATATTCCCTTTCTTATTAGGGGAGGCCTATGTCCAGTAGTGGACATTTATATAAGTAGGTGTTGTTGTTGAAAAATAGTTATTGCTATAAAAGTCATCAAAAACCCGCTGTTACTGTCAGATTTTGCGTTTATTACTAGACACCAAGTAAAGTCATTATTTTTCTCACATAAAATTCGCTATGGTCCTACGTTACGACCCAAAAAGCCTTGAATTCGGGGTATTGCCCAACTGATGGCTTCAAAACACACATAATCATAAATGTGATAGAGCAATAACCCCATGTGGCTTTGATGGTACTTCGACACGCTTTTGTAGCATACAGAGTTATTACGGAAAGATAAAAAAATGATTGAAATTCGTGGCTCCGAAAACGAGGTCTCTGTATGACATTTGAAAGATCTTCTATGGTGTTACATATTATTAGAAACAGGAAAATAACAAAATAATTTAAGAATTACCAATCTATTAGTACTATTATAAAGTTTGTAAGGGCTCTGGGACTGCTGATCCGTTTCTTAAAAATATTAAGAAGTTACAAATAATAATTTAATAGTAAGAAGTTACACTATCCTTTTGAAAATAATAGAAAACAGGCATTCATTTTTATAAATTTTATTTATTTCACACTTAAATATAACAAATATATCTAATATATAGCCAATCTTACAGCCAATAAAGGATTTACTTTAAACACTATTTTTAAATGTCAGTCAAAAGACCCAAAAAATAGAAAATAAGATTTACGTAAACAATTAATTATAGTTCAGATTCACATTGAAAGAATACTACTTATAATTTAATTATATTAAATAGATAGACTGTAGAGGACGTCCATGCAAACAAAGATGCAAGTGGGTCAGTTAAGTATTTAAAGATAATTATTGTTTCTTCTTTTGCAGGTAAGTCGTGCGCATGAGTCTATCATCAATATCTTCATACAGTAAGTTTTGCATTGCGAATTCAAAACCAGTTCGTTCCTTTGTTTTTCAAGGCAACTTACTTATTATTACAGTTAGTACTTGTATTCACGTTATACAGGTTACAGAGAAAACATACAACAAACATTACCAACTAGTTGTTTTAAATAAAAGTACGTTGCTAAGTACCTATATTTATGATATATTTTTTATTTATTTTATTGGTTAGCTTTTAACCTCGAGGCTTGCGTGGGTAAGAATGAGATGGATGGTGGGGCGAGCTTTCCCAAAAAATGCCTATTAACTCTCTTATTGAAACTGTTAGGATCGTAAGTCAATGGGAAAACAGACGCTGATTTCATATTTTAGCAGTGCGCATTATAAATGATGTTTGGAAGCACTTAGAGCCTTCCCAGATGGGTGATTTACTCGTTCGAGTTGCTCCCGCGATTCACATGCGTATCCAATCGGACTAGCTGAATATCACGTGGAATGTGAAGTGCGTGCACAGACCACCAGCCACCATATCTCCCAGCTGAGGTTTTCCCCAAAGACTACATAAGCAGCGTTTTAAAACGGGCGTTTTAAATTTTTTAAAAGGGCCAGCAACGCGCATGTAATATACCTCTTGGTGTTACAGGCGTCCATAGATTACGGGAACCGCCTACCATCAGGAGGACAATATAACTGTGTGCGTGTGTTAATATTAAAAAAATTGCTGCTCTGAGTCTTAGCTTAGCTAGTATGACCTCTGCTTTCTACGCTGTAGAGTGGGTTTGTTCGCGCTGGTTATTTCCTATCCATGATAAAACTTTTTTTTGTTCCTGAGAGTTTTAAACTATGAAATTTATCAGTCTTTAGTACCCATAGTACCATCATTCTCCTGTCCTTGTCCCACGCTTAGTGGGGTCGGCACAACATGTTTTTTCTTCGACTCACTTCTATCAGCCGTCAAATCTGTGTCCACCCTTTCATTCTCATATCATCTTTCACACAATCCATCCATCTCTTCTTAGGTCTCCCTCATCCATGTATCCAGTCATCTTCATATTCATCACTCTTTTAGTCACATGACTTTCATCCCTACTCATGATATGCCCATACCATGCCAGTCTAGCACTCCTCACCTTATCTACCACAGGCGATACTTTCAGACTTCCCTGATATACGCGTTCCTTACCGGCTTATTCTTTGAGGGGATGTTCCGTTTTTAGCATAACCTAAACCGTCCAATGATGAAAGAAATGAGTATATATAGGACGGTTTAAGTTAAGCTAAAAACGGATATATAGGTATGTATTCCAAGCGTGCCCTTAAGGGCATGTAGCTGTCCTATGCCGCTACTGTGACATAAGCTGGCTGACGCCAACCAGTTCAGTACAATCAAAGCGCGTGCACAAGTCAAGTTCAAGGGAGTTACATCAGAGTCCATTCAAGCTGTGGGCATCACCTTTAATTCGAACGCTGACATCATGGACAATTACAGTAGATTGTTCGGTCATTTTGTTTGACCTTTGTTGAGCTTCGGTTTCCAGGTTGCATTGACCGGTTATATCGATTCAAATTAAAAAGTATGAAGAAATATGACAACTAAAATAATAAATCAATAAATAATGCTAGACACTAACACAGAGCATCACCTAGCCCTTAACTAAGCAGAGCCTGTAGTAAGGGAATCACATGATTACTACTTATATGATTTTTTATGTAGAGTACCCGAAACAAATATTCGCAATATCATCAAATCACAAACAATTTCTCGCTGTGGGAATCGAACCCGTTTCAGGCGAGCCTTTGTCCGCTGCGCCACAGAGGTCGTCAAAGTCGTGAATGAAAAAGACAATTTAAGTTTTTATTTATTTATTTATTTTTATTTATTCGGGAAACAAACAGAACAATAAAACTTATAAACTAAAAGTATTATTAGGTCGATCTCAATCCAACAAAGTTTCCACTATTAAGTAAAACATACACGTGAAGAAAAGGTGGACAATTATGTAAAAAGTTAACCATAATTAATAACAAAAAATAATTAAACAAAAGAATACCTATAAGAATACAGTAAAGATAAAAACTAACTAATCAACGGAACAGATTAAATTTAGGAAGAGAGAGGTCAAAAATATCAAATTTCGAAAAGTTTAAGTTTCTTCGCCGTCTTACTAGTTTTTCTTTGGCGTATGCATGACAAAGGCGGAAAAATAAACAGTAAGTATGCTACAAATACTTTAGCTTGTGTTAATAGCATTCAATTCACTAAAAGACACAGTTTATTAAAGCGTCGTCATTCATTGGAAAAATCTGTTTAATTTTGAGGTAAAATTTATTAACAGTACCTACCTTGAGTATTGTTTTAACATCACTCAAGAATAAGTACTGCAGATAACCGTAAACTCAAAAAGAACTTACCTAAATATTTGGAAAGGCAGATGCGGCAGGCATGCAGACTCGAGATAAAATGCAACAAATCGCGTGTCAAGATTGAACCAAACTTGGAACTTACTCTACCGTTATCCTTTTACCTACCTTGATTAAAAACACGCTAATCCCAACCTTAAAACTGGTGGATAAGGTTGTAAATTAAAGCCAAAGAGTGAAGGTAGTAGTAAAATTTAAAACTGGACAAATTGGACGTGCTTTCGCTTTGGAAAGGTTGTTTTGGAGTTAAATGAGAAAACATTTAAAGAACCAACGTAAAATGATGTTTTATTATAGCTACACTTTTACCCTTTAAAATGTTTGAAAAACTAAGACAACAATAATAATAATTTAAATAAAAAATCTAAATCACGCATATATAAAAAGTAAAGATTGCATTTTCTTAGTTAGAAAAACATTGCAAAAAAAACAAAAGGCAACAAGGCAACAATTTTTTTAAGGCAAGGTACCTAAAACACATAAACACTATAAAAACATATATATGTACATTATGCTACATATTATCCAGGTACGACGCGAGTAAATCCACGGGCGAATGCTAGTTTGTAATATTATTGTGATGAACAACATTTCCCTGAAATATCAATACAGCATGCTAATTGTTCTGATGCGAGAAAGGAATCGTTGTCAGATCAAATTTAAATCCAGTAGTTAATCAGCATCGTGAATCTATTTATTATCGGCTTAATCCGACCAAATGCCAACTTAAATAATAAATCCGGTTTACCGTCCAATCTAGAGTAGCAATAAGCTACATGGCGTGCCTCTTACAATAACAATCGTAAGCACGACGCTGAAAAACATTTATTTTTACACTAGCACTCCACCCGTGGCCTTACTCTCGTGGTACCAGAATAAAAACTAGCCTATGTAAATTCAGATCACAGACACAACCCGTTCAGCAGTGGAAACAAACACACACACACAAACTTTCGCATTTATGGTATTAGTATGATTTGTGTGTGTGATTGCATTTACGGAATATGAAAATAGGTTAAAAAGTTTAGACTAAAAAATGGGAGTTTGTTCAAGTGTACCTATTAGTATGTGTATTTATACGTCTGTAGGTATGGGTGTTTCAAATTGCGTCTGTTTAGTAATTTTTGTGAAATGATTAAACAAACACGTCTTCTCATCTTCATATTTTATTTCACACAGTTTTGCGTAGAGTTGAAGATTTTATACATTTTTATTTGTTGGTAAATATTTCTCTCCCTGCATGGAAATATATCCCACATGATGATGTTTTCCTACAATGTTTCTTCCACTTTGCTCTATATACTGCGTCTGCATCAGAAATCTTACAGAAGAAATAGAATTCTTTGTAAAGAGCTCATTCGGGCAAGTACTACCATTCCTATATACCGTGAAGCAGCATTGCTGTATTTCGGTTTGAAAGGTGCGTTTTGCCGGAAATTACAGGCACATGAAGCTTAACACCTTCATGCCTCAAAGGGACAAAGGACGTTGCATCGTAGTCCATGTTCCAAATATGTGTGACTTATTTAGCATCTAGTTTGCTATGATTAATGATTACCAATTAACATTAAGTGAGCTATGTGCACATTGTGCACTTAAAAAAAAGTTACAATGAAATTTTGAATTCGATAGATAGATAAATGAACTTTTATTCGTATTCGTATTGCACACAACACCATAAAACAAGGAAATAAAATAGTAATTTTATTTTATTTTATTTATTTCAATAGGAACGCCAACAGCTTAAATATCTATACATTGTAGAGTTACACTGACAAAGTTTTCATTCTGATATAGAAACCAATTACAGGCGGACACAGCACTGAATACACACAGTAATGAAGTACAATCGGTGGTCTTATCGCTTCAAGCGATTTTTTCTAGATGACCTAATTACACTTACTTCTTACTTAGGTCACTTTCACTCACATAAGTTAGAATTCAGCTAGGTTGGGCTGCGTTCGGGATATTACGTCAAATATTTTCGTCGCCTATACAACAGTGCTTGAAAACAAAAGTTTTCAACCAATGCATCCTGCCAGTTATGACATGCGGTGCCGAAACGTGGACACTCACGGTAAAGTTAGTACACCAATTCAAGGTCGCTCCGAGGGCTATGGAGAGGGCTATGCTCGGAATCACTCTGAAGGATAAAATCCGTAACGAGATTATCCGACAGAGGACCAAAGTAATCGACATAGATCACAGAATTAGCAAGCTCAAGTGGCAGTGGGCTGGTCATGTATGCCAAAGAACCGATAACCGTTGGGGTAGACGAGTTCTGGAGTGGAGACCGCGTCTTGGCAAGCGTAGTGTATGGCGCCCCGCGGTAGGTGGACCGATAAATTGCGGAAGGTGGCTGGCAGAAGGTGGATGCGAAGACCCGAAAATCGGGCTCAGTGGCGCTTACTGGGAGGGGCTTATGTCCAGAAGTGGACTAATACAGGCTGTAGAAGAAGAAGAAGCTAATTACACTTACTTTCTTTTTATTACTCTAATTCAACTCCAATTCAATAAACTAGAGTTAGTTTGCAGTTATAATTGATTCAGGTTAAAGCTAATAAATGGGTTTGGGTATGAACTCCACTTGACAGGGTCTTACTTCTGCGTAATCCGCGATAAAGCTGTCTTATGCTTTGCTGCTCAATGCTATGAGAAGCTTAAGTACCTTAAACTTGTTGAATTAGTCTAGCTCTACTTAATAGTTGATTTATAGCGGAATTACAACTAGTAGTATAATATTCAGTCAGTAGGAAAAAACATTGAGGTTTTGCGTATTATGAATATTCTTATATCTGTAGAAACATGTTACGAAAATCCTAATATTATAAAAACGAAAGTGAGTTCTTTGTTATTTTTTTACGATTTCATGATTTATTTACTAAACAGATCATCATGAAATTTCGCATAGGTACATTTCAGGGGTACAGTCAAGGACATAGGGTACCTTTCATCCAGTGGCTCTGATGTACTAATTCATCGATTAAACCAGTGGCATAACTATGAACAACAATTTAAAAAACACAAATGTAAACTGAAAAAAAAAAACAAATTGATAAAATGGTCCATAAATTACCCAAAGAATGTGACTGAAGGTATCAAAATCTACATCATATTTCTTATATAGTTGAAACATTGCGAATGGAAATAGACTTATCTCATGTTACCATGGAATGCCTTCAAAGTAAGGTAAGAATGCTTAGAACTCGCATTATTTATAGCTAACATGACAAAAAACATGTTCAGCTGTTTTTATTGCAGACCCGCCAATCGACTCATGCCACCTGTTGGAATTATCTGCAATTTATGAATGGAAACTAGTTATTTGATAACCAATCGTAATTTCGTTGCTACTATTATGATAGTGATCACAATTTGAGCTGGGACAAAAAGGTTAGGCCTTTGAGTTTATTGTTCGCACTCAAGTTCATTGTGGTTATTAATAAAGTTACTATGTATGTACTTTAATTCATATAAACGTACAAAAAGTTATTGTGCTTATTTTGTTAGTAGACTTTAAACAAGGAGGAGGTTCCCAGTTCAGCTGTATGTTTTTTGAACACAGCCAGTAAAATAACAGTCTAAATTTTACGGTGAAATCCGTGGTGGTTGTTCCGGATGATACTAAAATTAACCAAATTGCTGCAAAACATTTTATCACATAACTTGCAAATATCCTGAAACAGTATTTTAATTATGTATAAAATCATAAAATCCCATAAATTCGTTAGTAAAACTGTTTTCGCCAATCTTCAAGATCGAACCTTCCACGAAAATTCAAAACAAAATAATAGTTCTATTTTCTTTCCCACAGTATTCATACTATGCCTGTTTTTTTGGGATACCTTAGCCAGCAAGGCTGCTTTTATTTCTTAGAACAACTGTCCTAAGTTTATTGACTTTTTTCCAATCCTGATTTTTTTCTGACACAAACGCTCTATTTATAAACCTAATCCTTAAGTTTTATGTATTTCACAAAGATACTTAAAACAAATCAGATGGAGAATTCAATATTTTTTTGAACACATTCGAAATATGAGATTTGATTCAACAGATCCGCCTCTTGATTCGAGGAATCTTATAAACTTGATTGAAAGCGGTTTCTTCGGAAATCATAATCCCATACGATTCCGACTATAATTACACGCTTCAGTTATTTGCATTTCACTGGAATACTATAGGATATGTGGAGTGAGATCACAAGTTTTAGAAATAAGTATTCCAGTGACCTTTGAATTTTCCGTGACATCCATGATGGTTTTTTTCCATAATCGCCACACTGCACTGGGCAGGCGGCCTTGACGCAGACTTAGCGCAGAGCCCAGCTTTTTCTACCGTTGATTTCATGCTGCTGTCAAGTATTGAAACTCATCTTGGGTTTCCTGGATATTGTCTAGATATCCATTGTAACGACGTGGTAAGTTGTGAAGGTGCCTAATTCAATAATTATCCCAATCGAAAAAAATCCTTGACTTTTTTCTGTTGTATTGATGTTTCCAAGCGCGATAAAACTAGGCACATTTTAGTGAAAGTCTACAGTACTGCATTGCAAAAAATATCTACAGAATAAGCTAAACAGAATATCTCGACGAACAAGTGCAAATCAAAAGTCGTATCACATTATTAAACAAGCCGCAGACAGTTCCTAAGCAGGCTTGCGCATCACGTCTCATTTCTTGCTCCAAAACCTGTCTTCCTTTCTGGGAACTTGCTCCTTAAAGCTAGGAGTTTTTGCGGTACGATAGTCAATGCACGTGCTGTCGCTATTAACGATAGTTTTTCTATTTCTTGCTATTATGGATATTGAGGAAGTGCCTGGAAGCTGTATAGGATTCAGTAGGGTTCTTAATCTCAGGTATTGAACGTGTGGAGGTAGGGGTTCGTAAGATAATAATCAAAAGAGTGAAATGGTAGGTAAAAGGCCCTTTGGTCGTGATACTTATGTCAAAATTACGGGAAGCGAAATTGTAGTACAAGGCCCGTCGTGGTACTCTTTGGATTTGGCTTTATGTTCTGTAGGAGACTTCTACAGGCTTTTGATGATGTTGAAGCTAATAATCATTTAAACTGTGGACTTTTAATGATTTTAATTGTTTCGTTCTAAATTAATTTATTGGTTCCTCGCAAGATGGAGTGAATGATCGTTATTTTATAGAAACAAAAAATACATTTCATTAGCTAAGAATGTTTTATGGCTTTCGAAGCTATTAAAATCCATAAACAAACTGATTTTAATTTTATTATAGCGGTGAGCTTATAATGTTGTCTAGAGCTTAGTAATTGATTAAGAAATGAATACACTTCTCTATAATCATAAATAAGTAATGAGTCTTATTATTTTTTGCATAGCTTCCTTTTGTTTTCGGTAAGTTGCTTTGACCCGAATAATAAATGGATTTTTCGTGTTTCATGATGTTATCGATTTTATTGCTCATAAACTCAGTTGGCTTGTGTTAGTTTCTCGAGCTCATTAAAACTATATCACACTGTAAAATATAAATTAGACAGCCTCTGTGGCGCAGTCGGCGTAGGTCCGTCTGAGACGTAGAATGTTGCGATATCGATTCCCGCCGCAAGACAATTGCATTATTTTCAGATTTCAGAGCCTTAGGTCCGGGTATTTTCTATGTATTGTTTACAAATTAGTTTAAGTAGTAGGTATATCAGACATGTGGTTCCCATAATACAAACTCTTCTTAGTTTGGCTGTTTAGGCTAGATGATGACGTGTGATGTCGTCCAGAAGCATCATTATTATTTCTAATACTATGACTTTTAACGTACCTTCCACGACTCTGCTAAGTAGTCCGTAGAAACTGGTCCTCTGCTGTTTAAATAGCATTCCCCTCATGTTAATTTTCCTCCATTTCAATACAGACATGAGTGTCAGCAATTATTCAGTCGCAGAATACATAAATCTCGGTCACTGACGCCTTCAACGTTATTGACATTGCAATTCTGCGTTTCTTGTCTCACTGAGTTATAGCTTATTTGTTTATTGAGATGAGATAGTACTTAGTTTTTGTCTTTCTTATTGTTGTGAACGTACTAAACTATATATTCTTACTATGACATAAGACAGGTATAAAAAAAAGAGAAAACAACAATCAATTATAATTACGATCTTTGATGGCTTGGTAATAGAGCCTGTACAATTTCCCAGCTTCCTCTGATCGAGGATATGCTAGATAAACCTTATAAATTCCTAAAATACTTTTATAATTCCAATTATATTCATTATGTTATTTGAAAACAATTTTTATTATCGTTGGACATGAAACTTATTCATTTTGTGTTATAAACTAGTTCTAAAAGCCATTAAAAGTTTATCACATGTTTGTGTTTGATATCATACTGTTTCCGAAACTAAAGTAATTTGTCCTGCTGTTTAAACACTTTAAAACGTGTCAAAGGTCCAATTACCAAAAGTAGAACCTCCCAACGGTACACAAAATATATTTATGTGCTTATTAACATCATTTTCATTAAACTATGATATTAAACAGTAATAAACACGATGCTTTAGATGTGTGAAAGCGAACTCCTGTGGTCACCACCTGCCGTTTTAATCGTGTTAACAATAATACTTTCGATTTGTCGACAGAATAATATCATCTCATTGACATTCAAAGAAGTGTATACTGCTGTTACAGATAGGATATTGAGCCTAATACCAAACTATAAAATACCTTATCAACTTCGTGCTACGGAAATACGTAAAATTGTTGTTTCTGGCATTTTGAGTGGCAGAGTGTAAACATCCGGAATCCCTTAGTATTTCGGTCGTATTGTCTATATTTCCCAATAGTGCTTAAGGGTCTTGATAACAACCTTACAAAACAGAAGAAGAAAAAATGATTATACACCTTATATGGCTCATAAGAGCTCCATTTCATATATCATCGAGGCAAAGGTATTAAACAAACAACAAGGTATTATAATTTTTTCCACAAACCGCATGCCCAGCGTGGGGATTATGGGTATATCCTCCTTTATTAGGGGAGGCCTATGTCCAGCAGTGGACTGATATAGGCTGATGTGGATGGATGGATGTGGAAAGGTAGAAGGAAAGCCTGGAAGAGGAAGACTAAGAATAAGCTACATCATGGGATAGATAAAAGAAAAGGTTTCCGTCATGTCCTATAAAGAAATGAAAGAGAAAAGAGAAGAGAGAGAATGGAAAGATCAAAATGGAGAGAATTGCATCACCACTCCAACAAGAGCTTGCAATAAAATAATAATTATTATTATTATTCTGTGATAATACCTAAGTAACTATTTTGATTTTGAATTTGTTTGGATTATTATAGTCCTATCCTTTGACATAAAACTCAGATTAAAAGAAGACAGCTAACCAAACTTTATAATTTTCGATTCACGAAAAAATTTTTAAAACGTGCTTGATGGATGGTGCTGACTCAATTAGATTAGAGGTACCTAAAATCCAGTCATCCAAGTTCTCATACCCTAGAGTGTGTTGACAGACTGATAACACTGAAACTCCAAATGAGTGAACGTCATTCAAGAAGCCAGAATTTATCTTTTAGAATCGTGGAGCGAATTTTGATTCAAAGGAAATTCCCTCTTGTGAGTGGTTTAAACTTAATTCAGTTGCCAAAAATTGACTCTTGCAAGTGGATTCGATGTTAGGAACTCTTGCTAAGATACGTGTCGAAGTTTTCCGTAGCGTCTCGATACAGTCATTATCGAGATTGTATTGCATTAAACAGGTTCTGGGGACGCATTATTTTTTTACTTTGTTACCGTACAGTTGTGAAGATAAGCAGACACACTAAAGAATACATTTTATTGACCTAAGAAGTAAAAATATTATGCATTATTAAAACAGGATTGTATGCCATAGCAAGTGCACCTTTCAAGAGACTTTAATATTCTTATTCCATCGTACATTTTCTTTCTAGACAGTTTGTTTTATTTGTTTTATAAATTACAAATATAATATAAGTATTATGTATTCGTATATCTTGTTTTATTCTGCATCTTCATACAAAAATCTTAAGTTTCTCTTTCCTATATTTTCAATATATTCAATCAATGATAAGATTTAGGTCATGTTTACTTAATTGTTTTCAGAGCCTACGTAAGTTTTTAGTTCTGTATATAATTTTATCAATATAATTGTGTAACATCTAACTCTAGTTTTATCAGAATAAATTGAAATGTGAAGCTATCTTGGTTCAGCGTTATCTGTCGTTGTGCCAATATTTTCCCGGAACAAGACTTTCTAGTATCAGAATTAAGTATTTTAAGTTTTGTATGATTGCTGGTTTCTTTATTCATGTTAATTTAGAATGTTATGCTCACTATGTAACAATACATTATAGTTTTATTTAAAGTACATCGAAATCATCTGTAATTTTTTTTTCATACTTTTCAGATTTAAGTTTTAAGTACGTTCAATACCAACTCTGTTAAAAAATCTAAAACATAATTTTGATCGTATACTTTCGTGATAGGCGTTGCCATATCTTCTCAACTACCTATATACATTCCACTAGTAATGTTGGATAATTTTATTCTAGAAACATTAAGTTAAAGCGAAATTTTTATTACAGTTCAAAACCTCATCATTCATCGATAAAGATAAGAAAATAAAAATGCTGACCAACTCGCGGGCAAAAGCCAAGTAGTTCAATAAACTAACTTTTCTATCAATATCTACTTCATGTAGGAAACTTGGCACGCTCTCAGATTCTTTATCTTGCAACTTTATTACTCAGTTAGTTCTTTTCCTAGTGACCAAACATGGATATAGAGTCCATATAGGTATTTCTGTTTAGTGGAGTCTATATAAAATCAAACGTACTACAGTTATGCACTAAAAGAGGTCCTCTTTGTCTTCACTGTCACCATTTTATTTATGTAGAAGCTTCATAAGAACAGAGGCCAAAACACAAAGAAATAGAACTAAAGCGTAGAAGAAGTCTAAGAATTCATTTATGCTATGAACATTAACTCTATCTGGCTGATCTCTACTTTCTTATGTCCATATATGTTAGCTAGAAAGAGATGCATACTTTATCTCAATGCGATTTCTGCGACTTCGTACGACTTCGTACCAGGGCATTTGTATGAACCTGCATAGAAATTTGTTCGAGCGCCCTGGTACGATTAACTTTTTGAAGTCGCATTGATATATGTATGCATCCCTTTCTAACTGATGATATTGGACATAAGAAAGTAGATATAAGCCATATTGAATTTTAAGACTTTATTATCTAGTTGTCTTCCTATATCTGTGCCAAAACACGAATATTTTGACATTTCGTATCGTAAGCGTATCGTTAATCTAAGCTAAGCGACCAATGGCAACGCGTAATGTCGAATATACGCTTTTCCATCTGCCAAAATTTCAAGATACGCGTTCTATATGACGTGTCCTCGTTCTCGTAATTTCTAAATTAAATTTAATCTTATTTTGTAAAGGTAGAAGGAAAGATGAATTGAATCTAGCCTATACTCTCACAATTAACAGTACAGCTGTACATCATAGGTGTACGAACGCATAGTTTAATCCAAGATAATAAGATAAACCCATTTACAAACACTGAGATAGCAATAATTCCATATGAACTGTCAAGCCGAACTTTGACCCTCTTTAAAATGGGTTTAGTCGTAGTTTCGTGGACAGAAACAGCTTAAGTTTCAAGTTTTAAATTTTTAATCTGTGGTTTTATGGCAAGTTCTTGGGAATTTATGAATAATGCTTACGAGTTTAAAAACATAATCTATTATGTTCTAACCCAAAAAATGTGTAGATTTAGCTAGTTAGTTAAAAACTGTACAATTCTCTAGTTTTCTCTCAATCATGTTAACATATTTTTATTTTCTAAAAACCATTAATAAATCAATTTATTGTTATAGTGTTAACATTGTTACTGCTTTTTTATTCAAATAATTTGAGGCTGAATTAATGGGTCAAAGTTATAAAATAATATAATGTTACATCCTCATTAACTGAATATTTAACTATACATTAAATGATACGAGAAGTAAAAAATAATTAAATTTAAAAAGCCTTTTGTATTTCTTATAAGTCTTCGAGTTACTCAATATTATCCCGTTAGTTATGTAAGGTAATGGTAATTTTATAGCATTGCCTCCCTATATGGTGGTGAAATTACAAGTTCAAGCATTCGTCATTGACATCGATGTGGAGAGCAGTGTTTTATAATCGTTAACTAGATCTTTTGGTATTTTAAAAGAAGGTATATGTATTTTGATAGTAGTTTTGTCTTGAACTACAACTTTATTACCAAAAAGGTAATTTGGGATAAATACAACAACTTTGTCTGACAGTGTAAAAGGGAATATGTTAATAAGTAAGTCTGAATACGTGCATGAGAACAAAATCAAAATATGAATATAGCTTTTTATTTGTGGTATTTTGGTGAATCAAATATAAATAAGGACGGACCATAAAATGCAGCACATTTTCATATCTCATTTCTTACCCTTCGCTTCCCATAACTCTGCAACCACGCGCGGCATTTCCTCACGATGAACCTACCTTATAAGTCTCACAATCAGTATATTGAACTTAAGGATGGCTTGGCATTAGCAAAAAGAAGAAGCAAACCTGTCCCCACGCCCACTGAGCTCGTCGGACCAGAGTTTATATCTAGAATTGTTTATTTATTACCTGTTTTACTTTGCCTGTCTGTATAGTTTTCAAGGTTGACTTATCCCGTTATCTATGTGTTTTAATGGCGATATAATTATCTTCATCATTCGCAATGCTTTGACATCACATTTATTTTTCTTTGTTTTTAATTAAACTTCAAACTTCAATATACATATCTTTATTCAATAAGATTCTCGGACCTCTTTCAATCATGAAAAGATCTTTGATATACGAAATAAACTAAGAGGATATAAAATAAACTCATGCTCTCATTATAAACGGAGTTCAATAGAACCTATGTTGATCAGTAGGTACGTGGTAAGCGTATGGTATTATTGGTAGGTTGTGATTAAATTATGAATAAAAGACATCAAATTTAGTTCTTCTATAATTTTTGATGCAATTTTAACGGAACTGTATGATGCAACCTGATACATTGTTTGAGATGAGTTTCTCTGATATTACTCCATACAGAGTTACAAATGCTTCTGTTAATGCTCTGCTCCATACTTTGCATCTCAAAGCGGCGTCTAACAGGGGCTATTAAGAGATGTACGATAGCCTTTTAGCAGCTCCAAAAAGACGATAATTTTGATTAATTGGTGTGAAGATTAAATATGGCTAAGCTGATCGCAGATTTAGAAGGCGGCGCTGAATTGGGCTTGTTCAGTGGGAATATTATAATTATTTTTAGTGTGTATCAAACTGTATGCGCATGATGATACTTGTTACTTTTTTATAACAAAATATGCTTTATAAAGTTTTAGTGATAAAAAAATAAAGTGATAACATTTCCGTATCAATATAAAAATACAAATATACCTACTTCTCTTTGTCTTTGTTGAAGAGCTCTCACTCTTTTTAATGGTGTAAATCACTGCTAAATTCTTAACCACATTAAGGACAACGAAAGTTGTAAGAGTAGCGATAATGAATCCCCGCTGGGCCTTCTTCCGAGGGTATAACCTGCTGTGAAGATATTTCTCAGGATGCAATATTAGATGTTTATGAGAAAACTAGATGAAATTTATTAAATTTTCGTGATGAAAATTTTATAGAGACTATACATTTTGACAAGAAATAACGTAAATAACGTTTAAAGTTTCTGGTGGAATAATTTACAATGTAGCAAAGCAATGTTACATAGGTCGGTGGCCTCTGGCGCAGTGGGCAAAGGTCCACCTGACATGAAGAAGGTTTCGAGTTCGATTCCTGGTTTGCATTATTTGCAGATATTTGTCTCTCTGTATTTGTAAGTCTGGGTGTTTTCTATGTACAATATGTATATATGTGTATATATATGTATAATAGTATATCAATCAATCATGTAGTTCTCATAATACAAGCTCTGCTTAGTTTGGGGCTACATGATGCTTGAGTGCTTCTGGTGATGAGTTTACAATGTTATAAAATAAAGCAATATTCGGTTACATAAGTCACTTAGCAACTATACCATATTGGCAGGTTCAATTACAGTTAAACGTAAAGTAATCACTAGATATCCGAACCTGGTTTTTTTTTTCTTGTTTTCATCTCAATACTGTGTTGGGTTAGGTTATAGAAAATAAGAAAAAAAAAACAAAAGAACAAAAGTTTCAAGTTGATCAACTAGTGTTTTTATGAGTGAGATATTCTAAAGTGGTAGCCAAATAGCAGTGAGTTCAAAATAGTGATTATGCTTTTCTATTGTAATAATAAGTGAAATATTGTCCCAATGACTACATAATTTCATGAACTATCTATTTGAAACTAGCACAAACATCTTTGTAAAATTGAGAGACGTGTAACTAGCCAGTAAACAGCATGGGACCCAACACGGTTTCCATTAGAATGATTTGCATGTGTTGTTGACTCGACGCAATCCTAGTTATTATAGTAATCCAAAGCACAGACTTACGAAAACATTTATCTCACTATATACGTCATGGACTGGCCTCATAGCTAAGTTGGTAGTAACTTTGCCTTCTGAGCTGCAGGTCATGGGTTCGATCCCCGCCCAGGACAAACATGTGTGTGGCGAACATGGATGTTTGTTCTGTGCCCGGGTGTTTTATAAGTATCTATGTATGTTCATCAGTCTGGTTCCCATAGTTACAAGCTATGCCTAGTTTGGGATCAATTGACCGTGTGTAAGATGTCTCATTTTGATTCTATCACGTTTTCTTTCCAATAAAATTGATGATAATGTGATCAATTTTGGTGCAAATTTTTTGGTAGGAAAACGTGTTGGGTTCAACATGATATTCTTGCTGAACCTTTGTGTTGTTATTTTCTAGGCCGTAAAGGTTTGCTATTTTGCATAACTACATTCAGTGATTTTATATCTTCAAAAATGTTGAATAGTACGAGCGAGAGGGAGGTTTGACATGTATCGTCGCCATAGTATAGCCTATGTTAATGTAGCTTTCCTATAGTGTAATAATTTTTGAAATCGGCACAGTAGTTTTTGAATTTATTCATTACAAACATACACACACACAAAAATAAATAAATTCCTCTTTATAATATTAGTGTAAATGTAGATAGCAGGCTAATCGTTAAATTGTCAGTTATCCTTTACACAGAATAAAATCAAAAACATTCAGTAACTGAAGAATGAAAGATCATCTCCTAATAGTACGAGTATGAATGTGATTGTGTGAAGATTGTACCAGCTGTACACTACTAGCCATGATTGCGGAGATGTGATTCAGTCAGACTGCCACCGGTTATTTGATATCGCATACTGCAACCATTAAAGCTAGTAGGTATGTATGTTAACTGCTATTTGATTTTCAATATCGTACGCAGTATTTTTCCTAGTGTATATTCTGGCGTCTTCATAACAAATATACTTTTCAATTCGGTCCTCTTTTATAGATTTTACTATATGGTTGAAACTCAGCAAATCTATAATGAGCAAGAAAATGAAGAGACCTTATTGATAGACGCAGGTGCGGTCCTATCACTACTTAAACATTAAGTACTCGACAATGTTGTTGATGATGATATGGTGAATACAATAATAAAACACCAATAACACTTTGTTTTTATTTGAAAAAATGCCAAACATAACATTATCCTACTTCCTACTTAATATAAATATGAAATTTTGTGAGTATGGATATATGGATGAATGGTTGAATGGATGAATGTTTGTTACTCTTTGACGCATAAACCACTGAACGGATTTGGATGAAACTTGGAATATACGTCGTTTGTGACTTGAAGTAACACATAGGCTACTTATTATCCCGGTTCAACGCGAGCGAAGCCGCGGACGGAAGCTAGTATTATAATACAACAAAAATTCAGTCATTTCAAAATAATATGAAACGTCTTGTTACCAACTCTTGTAAGAATGCATGAGTGTAGATACATTTATTTATTCTCAAGCAAAACGTCACTTTAGCTGCCAAGTAACGTAATCCCATTCTGTTTTATTTTGTCCCATGATAATGCAGTCACGAACTACAAATTCTAGGTTTTAGTATAGATAATAAATTTATTTCCTTCTAGCTGCCGCCAGCAGTTTGCTCGCGTGGTACCTGGATAAAAAGCCTATTTGTTAATCCAGGTCATAAACTATGTATATTCTAAGTTTCATCCAAATCCGTTCAGTAATTTTTGAGTGAAAACAACTAAACATCTTCACGACTTTTTCCCCATTATGGATATCTTCAGATATTGCTCAGTATGCAAATCTATTGAGGATTCCTTAACGGGGGTAGTCAGAGGCAAGTCCAAACATTACGTACGATACATACCCATTTTTTGCGAGCAGCTAGCATTCCACGTGACAGGTTGCAAGCCCATCGCCGCTTTTTACTGGAAAACTAACCTAGCACATACCTTTCGAATTTTTTAGTTCAAGTGCATGCCGGTTTCCTCACGATGTTTTTCTTCACCGTTTCGAGCTCGTGGTAATGCGCACATAAATTTTTCTAAACGAAAATCCATTGGTACACGGCTGGGATTCGCACCCACGGCCTCCAGATCTTAAGTCGGGGTACATCCCACTAGGCTACCACGGCTATTTTGCACGACGGTTTTTGAGTGAAAGAGTAACAAACATCTATACTTACAAGTACAATACACATACATTCATATTAGCAGGATACCATTAGCCCGATGTCTCATCATGCCTACGTCCTCATGTCTCATGTCCAGGCATGTCTCCCGTACCTCAATTATGCAAACGACAGCGATACCGTATAACGGTCCATGCAATCACACGTACGCTTGAATTGCTTATAATATTATCGAATATATGCTTGAGCATTTTCATAATAATCTAACTAGTCACCTTTATAATATAGAAATGAGGAAAAACCGGATCGGGTAGGACATTCAAAATAGAAAAGTAACATAGTACCATTTAACGTGTAACGCAAGTAATAATCTAAAAAAAGAATGTTAGATATGGCTAGGTATAACTCTCTGCTTTTCTTGTGCCAAGTATTAGTTGCTTTTACAGGATCCCTTAATAATGTCTTAAAAAATATATTTTTTCCCATCAAAGTGATAGCTGTGAGCCTGGGGTCTACTGTACGAAACGTTTTCGATAAACTTATTCAGAACGATATGAGACGATAGTTTTCTGAATATTTTGGCTATCCCTACTTCGATTTTGATTACTGTTCGTTTCATCATCATCATTCAACTGCCCTTATCCCACTCTAAGTGGGGTCGTCACAACATGATTATCTTATACTCATTCATATCCTTTCTTACTTATATCATCTTACAGAAAATCCATATTTCTTTTCTGCGGCTGACCTCAGCCAGAACATCTTTCCGATCCTACGATCAAACGTATGATTCAACACTTTAATGGTCAGGATTCTCGTTTTATATCATATAACGAAAGAAATATTATCAAAATTGTAGCAAGTGAAATATGAAATATATGAAATCCATATCTATTCTTAAAAAAAAATTATATGGTTAAAGCACACTTTAATAACATTAATACTTTAATTGACTAAATCGTTTCTTAATTACATAGGTAAAGATAAAAAAGATAAAAATGCTTTTTGCATTGGTCTTAAGTAAAATATAGCGTTAACAAAAGCAGGTATTAAACTAAGTTTTCTGTTTTTAAGATAGTATAAAATAAACGTAAAAAAGCCTTTATTTCTATCACTTCCAAATGCATAACTATTTTTTTTACCTTTCTCGTCCCACTGCTGGGCCAAGGTCTCCCCCGTAGACTTCAAAACATCTCTATCCCGAACTACCTCCTACCACTCTCCTTTGAAGGCATCGAGCTCGTCCCGCCAACGCGTCCTTGGCCCCGACGCCGCTGTCCCTCAGGTAGGCTGTAGTGATGGTCGCCCACCTTTTAAAAGCCATCCGGCTGACGTGTATAAATAATGATATCCTAAAAACTAATTCTTATTATGACTACACTTATCTAAAGCATATCGTTTATAACGATAAACAATGCAGAAGTTGCAGAGTAGACCTCTTGGATTAACTATGCAAGGACCACCCGCCTTGTTTACCCGTAGTTAGCCAGCGTGAAGCACACTTCGCTAATTCCCTGTCTGTTACAGCTACTTTCCATTTTAGCAGGATAGTGCACTAATCCCTTGTAGTAAGTCCGGACGGTTCCAATGCAAATCCTCCTCGTTGGGGACTGGTGATTTCAAACTCAACATATTTAATAAGCATTAAGTAATTCGTTTTCCTTAATATCGAAAAATCACGTATATGGTATTTTCACGTACCGTTATTGTACTGGAATGGCACCGACGTCGTTTTGACTCCTTAAAAGAGGTTGATCAGGGCGAGTGAACATGATGCTCTCCCTCTACGTCCCGTTTAGCACCAATTCCCGTTTTTCAATACAATCACAGCCCGGAATCACCCACTGATGGGTATATTCCTCCTTTCGTTTTTGCCAATCTCGTCTGTCTGGTGCCTCTATCATCCAGGTATGCCCAGTCACTTTCGCATGATAGAGTTAATTTACGTGAGTTTCATGAGATAATATTTTTTTTAAATATAAAACATTTACACCAATTATTGAATTTTTTACCGCACCTACCACTGTAGGAAATAATCAATCATCTAAACGAAATTATAACAGACAATTTGATTGATTACAATGTTTACAATATATAATACATTTCCCCAATAAGTCCTTTACAATGTTTATGTTCCTCATCTATCAAACCAAAATGTTAGTGAATATATTATGATAAAATACATTATAACCTAATTATACGTTATTTAGAATATTTCACCAGCATGCCACCTCACGCTTGGCCTCGTGACATCCGGTTATCCGGGCCGGTTACGAATTTGCATAATCGGACAGTGCGTAGGCCGACCTGCTCTATTATACCGAAATTATCCAATAATTCCATCACCTTCCCCTTTGATGAGTTAAAGCTAGTGCCCAACGAATGTGTGATGCAAATTAATAGTAAAACTAAAGTACTGCCACTTTTATGCTCGACGACCTGACCACCCCGTCCGATGGTCAAACGACATCGTACGTAGCTGCGAATCTGAGGATGAGGCAGACAAGGGACAGGAAAGAGTGACGTGATAAAGAGGCCTATACCCAATAGTGGGTGTTAACTAGCTAAATGATGATGATGATGAAATACTAAATAAATAATACCGACTTTTTATACAACATCATTAAAGCCCCAAACTAAGCACAGCTTTTAAGAAACCACATGATTATGATATAATTACAGATAATTACAAATATACATACATGAATGAGGAATGATATAATTTTTTTGTAAATACATACGTATTATACACAGAAAAGACCCAGACCCGTGATAAATATTTGCAGATCATGCAATATTTTCATATATATTAGCTGCTTCATCAGCAGCAGCAAGCATCTTCCAAAGACAGCCAGCTTTTTACAAGAAACCTTTCAAAGCACGCCGACAATGCTAAACGTCATTCATATTCATTACGGCTGTGGATGCTTTTGTAAATAAGTACTGAGCCTAATCGAGACAGACTACGGACAGGCACGTTGCATAGGAACCTAATGTACCTATATCTGTTTTAGTAGTAAGAGTTGTTTGTAGAGGGCTCGTCCGGGGAAATACTGCCACCATGCTTATGTCTGCCGTGAAGCAGCTGTGTTGTGTTTCGGTTTGAAGGGTGTGGATGCTGGTGGAATTATAGGCATGAGGCTTATCATGTTGATGGACGCAGGGCGTTGCGTCGTAGAGCAAGTTCCAAAAAACGTGATCTACGATGTAATGCTTTGTGATAGTTAATGTCTACCACTTTCCATCAGGTGGGCCTTGTCCTTGTTCCATCTTCAAGAAAGTACCATAAAAATTTGCCCTTTATTTTTACTGATTCATAACTTAAAAATTTACTTATTTTTTACTGAACACTACCATCCGAAGGTCGATGGCCATCAACATAAGAAGGTAAATATCATTATTACAGAGGGGATCTACATTTTCAGTGTACCGAGTTTATGGTAATGAGGTTCTATTCTAGAGCTGGCTATGTTCTAAATGTAGTCGGATAGGGGTTGACATCTTACATCCAACTTTTAATTTAGATTACTCCGGTTATTTTACAGTTAATCCATTATTCCACTAGTGGACTAATGAACTTACCATTTGTACCTGTGGTCAACATCTTTTGGCTACCAGTCCGTGATCTCTTCCGTTGCTAACCTTTCTCAATTTTTCTGTCCAGTAGTCTACAAAAAAGGGGACCTACTTATTTAATAAATATTTTCAGGTTATAACACTTTACAACAAGTAAGGTTGCCGTTATATTGAAAGGCACTTAAATTATTGTAGCCTTACTAACTAAGTCTCTCTTACTCTGACAGCCGAGTGAATGCGGCACAGCACAGCCTAACACAGGTACATCTAAATTCCCTGACCGCCGACGGGCAGCAGCGTCAGCGGTGCGAGAAGCGATGCCCATTATTCCAATCCTCTTTTATTAGAGGAGGCCTATATTGTGTACGATCTCAATCAATTTTATATTACATTTTTTTTCCGGCTTATTTTTTATAGTTTGAACCGACATCACTATCTGTGTACGTGTACAGTAATTATGCGGGGCTGCGGCCCGGGACTGGTTCGGCGACGTCCCATTTAAAGCACACCTGACGTGAGACGTCCTATTCATTGGACGTGGCGTCTCAGGGATACTTAGGTTGCAAGTAATGAGCGAGTAAGTTCTATCTAGGGACAGTATAATGTAATTGAGATTGTGAAGTCCAGGGGAGGTTCCACCACCCGCCAATGTCATAAGGGAGATATGTCTATAATCCCCACGCTGGGTATGCATTTTGGCGATTGCAAAACACATCTTCTCATTCCATCGACGCTGCTGCCCGTCGGGGCGGTGAGAATTTAGCTGTGCCAGTGTTAGGTTGCGCTATGCCGCAATCAGCGGATCGCCTGAGCCCCGTTAGCTAGTTAGCAGGGTGCACCACGGGCCGGTGATGTTGGTTTGGGTTCTGAAGATGGACATTGGAGCCCTTACAACTTAAGGGGTCCGCTAATAAATCTAGGCCAACCTCGTAGGCCATATCCTGCATAATAACAAACAAGGCTCTAGCTGGTTGTGGCATACCGCAACTTAAAGCAGCTAAAACCCTGATCGCCGACTGACAGCCGGTGGGAGAAGCTGTATCCCGCATTCCCAGGGGAGGATTATGGGCATATCACCCGTCTCATTAGCAGTAAATCCAGCAGTAGACAGATATAGGCTGGCGTTGATGTTGTTCTTGTTGTTAAATTAATGCAACCTATAGTTTAGAAGCTAATAGATGGTACTCTACGTAGACTAACGATAAGATTTTATGCCTCTAAGAAAGAGAGAAAGATATTCTTGTCTTAGCAATATTTTATATTTTTAAGTTTAAATGCCTCCTTTAATGACTGGCTACGAATAGCTATGTATGCCAGCTTAAATCGGTGATAACATTTTTTATAGTTATGGCCATTTAAAATTAAAATAGCTGCGAGCATTGCTAAGTAATTAATTGAGACGCCATACTTCAATGGAATCGTTACATTGTCGCCTATCATCGAACTATGAGTTTAAGGATGGAATCCGCAACGACACTATCCGACATAGAACTAAAGTTGTCGATATAGCTCTGATAATTAGCAAGTGGCAGTGGGTTGGCCGTATCTGCCGAAGAACCGACAACCGTTGGGGTATACGAGTTCTTTTTTGAAGACTTTGGGTCGCGTAAACGTAGTGAAGGACACCCTTCGACCAGGTGGAGTGATGATCTGCAAAAGGCTGCTGGTAATAGCCGAAAACAGGGCGCAATAGCGCATATTGAGGGAAGCCTATGTCCAGCAGTAGACTGCTGATGATGATGATGATGAAACTGCCTAAAATAATTGAAACTGCTTAGTCATCTCAATCTGAATTTCAAACAATGTTGAATGGAATTCCACGTAGAAAAGCTCTCTTCGCATACAAACCAACTTACTTTCTGAAGCTGGATGCGTCGAGATGAGAACAGGACTCAATTCATTATGGGATGGGACTAAATCCAGCAGTGGACTGCTATAGGCTGATGATAATGTGTAATTATTTAGATTACTCGTTGCAATATGAGTAATGGGTGGTCAATCTCTCATGACTTAGGCCACAGTACATTCCTCGTTACTATCCCTACAAAAAGACGAGCTGAGTGCCTGTGACAAGTAATCACATGACAGACGATCTGACCAATACTCGTTTTACCGTACATACCTCGTACATACTCGTACTCGTAGACATATATACTTTGAAAGCTTTTTAAGATGATGGTGACATAAATGTAGCCAAAATATAACGGAGTAATCAGGTATTCGCTATTTCATAATAATAAATAATAATAATAATAAATAATCCGGGACGTAATCACACAGCATCATGTAGCCCCAAACTAAGCAGAGCTTGTATTATGGGAACCACATGATTGATATACTACATAGATACATTTTTTTTTTGTAAATATATACATATCATACATAGAAAACACCCAGACCCGAGACAAATATCTGCAGAACATGCAAACATTTGTCCCGTAGCGGGAATCGAACCCGCAACCTTCTGCGTGACAGGCGGACCTTCGCCCACTGCGCCACAGAGGTTGTCTCAGAGGTTGTCTAAAGTTTTTAGAATTGAAGTACTTGCTACGCTATGACTAAACTCTAACACCCTAATTCATAACCAAATGTGAATTTATAACGGCATGATAAAGTAAGCTTGTCCCTATCAATTAACTTGAATTATAAGAGAAGACATGATATTTTAACGCCATTGTAGGTAGCTATTGGAGGTTTATACTTATAAGAGAAGACATGATATTGTAACGCCATTGTAGTATTGGAGGTTTAATACTTATTAGAACTGATATGAATAGAACGGCTAGAGTACTGCTAACTCTAAGTATGACGATCTGCGAAAGGCTTCAGGTAGAAGCTGGATGCGTCGAACTGAGGGCAGGGCATGGCGTTCATCAAGGGAGGCCTGAACTGCTAAAGGCTAATGATGATGATGATGATTTGACTGTCTGATATAATTCAAGCTGATTAGCCATATCAATCCAAATTTCAAATCGTCAACGTTGAATGGGATTCCACGTACAAAGGCTCTTCGCATACAGTCTAACTTACTTTCACACGATGGTCTTAATATCTTTAAAAGTCATTATGGAAGTGATCCAGTTAGGTTTAGAGCAGGCAGATATGAATTTAGGAGTTATATTTAGGAGCAAGCTATGCGAAATCTTGAATTCGTTAAAAAGTAATTTATGTAATAGTATAGTTCTTTGTGGAGAGCTCGTCCGGGGAAGTACTGCCACCATGCCTATTTCTGCCGTAAAGCAGCTGTGCCGGTTTTTTTGATAGATAGAGTGATTTAAGGGGAAGGTTTATGTGTATAACTTGCATCCGTGCGAACCCGGGCGGGTTGCTATTAATGTATATACATATTTAGAAAAATAAATGTGTAAAAGTAGTATATATTATCATAACACAAGCTCTACTTAGTTTGGGGCTATATGATGTGTGATATTGTTCAGTATTATTTATTTATCTAAATCCATTCAGCCGTTACAGAGTTGTGTGGAATACTTGGAACTCTATCTTCAAGAACGACAGAGTTCGAAGTAGGTCTACATCATAATTTCGATGGGAATTTTAAGAGCTAATTGTAAGCTATTTCGAGGACATAATATAGCAAAAATGGAATTCAATATACAACTCGAAACTAAAAGCATGACACATGCAATATTCATTTTCTCAGGAGACAAATTTTATTTTCTCAATCAGGAAAACATAACGTGTCGCGGAAACTATTACTGTATCCTATTACTAACAGCCTTATGTAATATGCCTCAACGCTATTTTAAATATGTTTTACGTAGGTATAAAAACAAAAGGGTGAGTCGTTTTTTTTTACAGCACCAAACCTCAGTTAATTTAATTTTTATCAATCACTTTAAACGCATGTTTACAACAACAACACCAGCCTATTCAGTCCACTGCTGGACATATCCCCTATAAGAAAGGGGATATGCCCATAATCCCTACGATGGGCATGCGGATCGGATATCACAAGTTACAGCTTCTCCCACCGCTAATGCTGCCCGTTAGCGGTAGGGGATTTAGCTGTGTCATTGTTAGGCTGAGCTATGCTGCATTCAGCCGGCCATCAAAGTTTGTTATTCAGCGGGTTGCACCACAGGTTGGCTTGGGTTCCAATGATGATAGTTAGAACCCATTATACCCCATTTTAAATCACCCTAAACACATGTATACAGATGGTCCGTTTTGTCCTTCATGGGTAAATAATATACAAAATATAATTATGGTTGTATGTAAAGTCAATATTTTTATTACATGAATAAATTCAAGTGTATTTACAAAATACTTATATAAAATGCAGGTTTGTACTGAAATTAATTTTCTTCTATTTACTTTATTTCATAAATACTTGAGACATATAAGATACAAATACATTTCACAATTACTAAGAAAAAGTAGCGGGTATGTGGACGTTCCTTTAGAAAGAGGTAAGAACCGTTAAATTCTACTACAGCTGTTAGGTGTTTACTGCATTGCTGTCAATAGGTTTATGCGGTACCTAACCCATTGACATGGCTTTGTCTTTTGTCAGACACTCCCTGTGTCACTTACAACGCAAATACGGTTCCTGTAATCATTGAAAGAACCCGTAGCTTTACCGAAGGGACTGAGCAATTTTGTTTACCAAAAGTATTATTAGAATATTAATAGAAACCCTATCTGTGGGTAGAGTTCCAGTAAATGGTATGTCAGTTTCTCAAAAATATTCGCCCACATCATCTTCCCGAGTACGCCCACGTCAGTGTCTATTCTCACGGCGTCACAATTACACAACTTCAAAGGGTAACAGCTGAGTCAGGCTTACACTAATCTTCGGAGTAGATTTTGTCTTAAGCATCGTACGTTGCTTTTGCCTATTCGTATACCAAAAGGCATGGCAAAATTTTCGCATAAAGAACTTAAATTAATTTCCCCATATCTCTGACACTTTATTTTAGAGTGTAAACTTGAATAAAAGAGTAATTATTTCCATTCAAAATTGTATATTTCATTAAATCGGTTTGTCTACAAACCATTGAACTGGACTTCGTGTAAAACCAAACACTATTTGTAGAACAAAGTTCAACGGCAAAGTTAAACATAGTCCTTACAAGAGTTCGTAGGCGTCAAGTCGTGAGAGCGAACCCAGGGTGCCAGCCTATCTTTTATCAATATTAACATTTATTGCCGAAAACACACGTAAATACGCCGTATTAAGTGCCATTATCGCCTGTCACGCGTCCAGTTTATTGGTTAAGATTACGTAAGTAACCACCCTTGGTTATCGCCATATCTGTTTGTTTATCTGTTCCATGTTTATTCGAGTACATGTTTATCCAATAAGAAGATACCTACGTACAATAAAAGGTATCACTTCTATCCCAAAGGGAATTATTGTATACATATGATGGCCAACAATATTTTTTTTACGATATTTAGCGTTAGATACCGCGACGAATGAAACACTCGAATCTAAGTCACAAGCAGATACCCAAATCCTATCTGTGGGTACGCAGTATGTAGTCGGATTTGTAGTTTTTGGTTTTTTTTTATATTTACTATGGGCGACCTCAAGGCTTGCGTGGGAAAGGATGAGGTCGACGATGGGACGAGCTTTCCCAGAAGATGCCTATTAACTCTCTTTTTGAAGCCGTTAGGTTCGTAAGACAATGAAAAAACAGACGCTGGCAGCTGATTCCATATTTTAGCAGTGCGCAATATAAATGATGTTTGTAAGCGCTATTATTATTATTTTAGCTATTGTCAAAGATTTCATAATAGTCATGTATTTAGAATCACTATACAGTATAAAACAAAGTTGCTTACCGCTGTCTGTCTGTCCCTATGTATGCACTATGTATTATACTACACTTCACTATGTAGTTAGTTTTAAAACTACGCGGTTTTTTTAAATAGATAGGTTGATTCAAGAGGAAGCTTTATATGTCTAACTTCTCGCTAGTATTTATAATAGATATTGTAAATTGGGAGATTATGTACACACTTCTATCTCTGTAAACACTTCTTATATTTAAAAACGAAATAGCAAAAAATAATAATTATTAATCAAAATGACCTACATGAAGTATACTTACTTATAGTCTATGAATTCTTAATGACTGCTCGTAAGCCACCCTTATTATTTTGTTTTAAATTAATACATACGTTAAATATACATGGAGCCTGAGTGACAAAATCAGGGAATTTGTTCTAGACCGTGGGTCAAATGACATTTTGAAACGAAATGTTTCGACTTTGGTTCTAACCAAAATTGTTTGGATACACCACTTGATCGTTATTATTTGTAATGACAGCATAAAAAAAAATCCGTTAGAACCACTACACGCGTAAGTTATAAAACTGATAATAGGAGGTCTAAATAAATTTGTCAGGATTTAAAGTGCGGTCGTTATGTTATGTTATGACACTTTACGACTGTTTTAAACTTTTTATTTGTAGGCTAATAAAATTGCGGTGCGTAGGAGTGACCTACTGGAATTTTGATGAATGGAGGGATCGGATTGCCTATGTAACTATTGATTTTATTTATTTGCTCCAGTTTTTTTCATTCATCATTATGTCTCATCATTATATACCACATAATATTTATTATTAAGCCTTTATTCACTAAAATATTACATAGTAAGTACCTACTTATAACAAACAAACACGACTAAGATACAATTAAGAATTGTTTTGAACATAGTTTCTTTTATTCAGCGCGCCCTAATGACGCAAAGGCCTCCACCAGCTTTTTCCATTCCTCTCTGTTCTTTGCGAGCAAATAATATTGTGAGTAATAAAATAATAATGCTTGTTATATGAAACATTAGTAATAGTGTACAAATTACCTCTTACTTATAAACTCTACTTTGAAATTTAACCATTGCTTAAAGTTATCCCTGTCACTGTTTGTCAATATCCAATGGTAAGAGGTAGGAATAGTTTAAGCAATCTTTTGACAGTTTTTTATAAGTAATGCCCAAAACAGACCACATGAAACAATAAAATTATGATTATGATTAGTCAGTTTGTTGCCAGCAAAACTAGAAGTTCCCTCAAATAAATCAAATCTTGATTTGCGTAAAAACAGACGAGAGGCTCAATTACGAAGACTAGCAAAAAAGACATACATCTAAAATTTTACCCAATAAAAAAAACTATGACTAAGTATTATTAATTACGGGTGTACGGGGTTCCAACCCCTATCTTTGGAACCCAAGCCAACCCCACCTGCACGTGGTGCACCCTGCTAAACAACGAACGGGGCTCTGGCGGCCGGCTGATTGCGGCATAGCACAGCCTACATCGGCACAGCTAAATCCCCTGGCTACCGACGGGCAGCAGCTTCTGTGGTGCGAGAAGTTGTGTCCTGTGATCCCCAACCCGCATGCCCAGCGTGGGGATTATGGGCATATCCCCCTTTATTAGGGGAGGCCTATGTCCAGCAGTGGACTGATATGGGCTGGTGTGGTGTGGTGTGGGAAGTATTATTCAAAATAACGCTTTGTATTGGGCAAAAGTTTTCGTTACGCTAATGATAAGACAGATATATTCGTGATCGCCCTACTGATATTGTGGACTAAGACATGTCTCATTACTAACTAAATACACACTATTGAAGCATCAATCATTATTATTTATGCTATACCGATCGTCTCAATACGCAAAGGTATCTAATAAGTGCTGGAGTACATGAAAACATTCTTGTACTGTCAAGAATGCAATGCACAGGTGCAGTTTTTCCGCTAAATTCCTTTCACCGCCGCCTACGTGCGCCGGCGCCACCGCACCGTAGGCGCAGGCGCGGATCCTAGACGCAGACTTCTAATTAAAATGGACGATGCTGATTTATCGTATTGGTTGTGGACGGTGAGAAACTTTGTTGCGAAGATATAACTTTAAATGGTATTCAAAATTTTCGACAAATTATTAGGTCATCAAATGCTGCTCTGAAATACATAATAATTATCCGTTTGATGAACTTTCATAGTAACTCCAACAATAGAATTGAAACTTATACCTAGCTGATAGTTAAAAAAAAAAAAAAAAATTACGTCATCAACAGTGTATAGCTAGATACAGGCTTCCCACAATGAGCGCCATTGTCTCACTCTCAGATAGTAGCATCCAGCTTCTATCAGTAGCCTTTCGCTTTTTTACTCTCGTCTAAAAGTTGAATCTTCATCAAATCCATTTTCTTTACCTACAAGATATTTATTTACGAGCATATTTATTGTAATCACGATGTTTATAATAAGCTTGAGACATTTGTATGTTTACATTAAGAAACACTGTATCCAAATGGTGTGTTTCACCTGCCTTAAATTACAGGCACAAGAGGCTTATCATCATCATGCCTCAAGTTGATGGACGCAGGGCGTTGCATCGTAGAGCACGTTTCAAAAAACGAATCTATGTTGCAATGCTTTGTGATAGGTAATGGTTACCACTCAACATCAGGTGGACCATGTGCTTGTTCCCTCTATAAGTAACATAAAAAAAAAAACTCCATTAAAACCTCTTATTACTACGTTTCTAAACGTTACAGTCTCAACTTTATCGCATCAATTTAACACCTTTATCTTCGAGACACCTTTGGCAAATATGAATTATTCCACTCCGAATATCTAAGGCTGGGCGCCATCTGTGGGCGGCGGCGGTGGGCGAGATCCATGACCCACAGATTAGAATAGCCAACAGGTCCCGTATCTGATCTTTGACGGCGACTAAACTATCTAATTTTACTTAACTTAGTCTTTAGTCAAAGTTTTCAAGAAGTCATCATCATTTTACACAGCTGAACATCTCCCCGAATGAGGGCCATGGCGCCTTCAGCTTGACGTCCCAGCTTCTCACAACAGCCTTTCGCAATCATCACTCTACCTACCTAACCGGAGTGCGCTCTATAATACGTTTCATGTAATACCAACTAGATTTTCGGCTAAACCAGAAACAAACAAACCACGTCACAGAAGGGTCATAAGACTAGATCTAGAGGCTAGATTAGTTTGACTTGTATAAGTTTAACAGTATCTTGGTATACGTCAGTGGTTGAGCATTGCAGATAATTGTGAGTGAAGGGTATGTAAAGCTTAATCTCAGAAACTAGAAGTACATAATTATGTAGATTATTATATCTTGCAAACAATAATGAAGTCGATATTAATTAGCTTTAGACTCTGAATACTTGCTTGAGTGATTTCATAAGGCTTAGGTTTAAGGATCTTTTTATGGCTTACAAACGAAGCTATAAAGGTAAAGTAAAATCGTGACTACGCGCTGACAGGTTTTAAAGGATTTTACGAGAATGATCTTTGTTATATTAAAATTATTCAATTGCATTGCGTGAAATTTTAGGTTACCTATTTCATTACTCTTCTTCTTGAACCTTTAGAGTCCACTTACAGTTAATATCGGTCTTCTATTTAAGAGAGTTTGCCATGATCACCACTTTTGGAATTAGTTTGCCATAACCAAAAAATTCGTGGCATGGCTTGCTAAGTACAAGCTCCTAATAAAATCCTCTCAGTAATAAAATCCTCTGCCCGGTTATTGATACGGAATGGTGGCCGTTTATTGGCATTTATCTATAGGCCGGAGCTCTACCGTGCTTTAAAATACATTTTAAATTTTCAGTCAAGCCTTCGGGTGGTCCGTCACCAGCGTTGGCCACTTGTTCATAAGAAAAAGAAAACAATTTGACATACATAAAATTAAATATTATCAAATATTGCTTTATGTTCATCATAATCATCATCATCAGCCTACAGCAGTCCACTGCTGGACATAGGCCTCCCCCAATGAGCGCCATTGCGCCCTGTCCTGAGCTCGACGCTTCCAGCTTCTACCAGCAGCCTTTAGGTTCTAGCTACTTTAATTTTAGTTACACGTAGGTACTTCATTCTACTACTTGATCTTAAAATACGTTCTCATTAATTATTCTCACGACACAAGCAAAATATAATCGCAGTTATTTGCATAGCGTATTATAAAAGCAGTTGCGCGTTACATCATGTAGTACTTACACAATGTAGGTACCTAGTATGCTAACTACCGTACTCATGCAAGCTCATGTCTGAATAGCTAAAGAATTTAGGCCATAGACAAGCTAAAATTATGGAAGTGTTTGTAGATAATAATCAAACTGGCTGCATTCCAGCAATTCTTGTGAATTACATGAAAGTTTTGTGTGATATATTTAGGTTGATACATCTAAACATCAGTTACAATACTAATTTTCATTCTTGAGTTACTGGCGCAATTAGTTTGGTGTTCCAGACGGCCAGTCCTGGCCTTGCGCGAGCCAAGTTATAACTAAGAAGGTACATTACCAATACGTAGTAGGTTCAGATATGTTACTGGTTGGTATTTTAAATGCAGACTGAACTGAATTACCTAATAAGTATTATGTAGGTACTTATTATTATTGTCTAAATTATGATACGGATTAAGTGCAATAATTAAGAGCTCCTTTAGCAGACTATTTCATCACAAATGGAAACGTTCACAGAGTAGGTATGTCGTGGGAACCAGAATGACCTAATATAACATTTTATTGCGCACTATAAATACCAATTATAGAAAATGTTAACAACCCCTTTTCTTAAGAAACATTCTCTAGCGTCGTATTAAAACAATACGTTTTTAAAGCTATATTCATTTAGGAATTATCATGTAAAAATCACGACTACCTATCTGATCTTTGATCGATCTTACCGTGGCGCAACAGGCTGGCGCCATCTACCGTGATCTACCGGCGCCTGCCTCTCATTATTCTTATCGCCTAATGCAAATGCAACGCCATTTTAAAAGCAGAAAAGTTTACTTTCAAATATTCAATTGAATTTCAACTAGTAAATTTGCAACTCGCCAAGAAAGAATGGCTTTCTATCACCCGCCACAATTTTTCATGGATATTCGAAGGACCACATTTACTAAACGAACACTTCTCTTTTAAGATCGAATCACTATTTAATTTTTTTTAGTTTCTTCTTTTAACATGGTTTGGTTGATGGTCAATCAGGCATTTATTCCTAAAAATGTTTTTATGCTTTTTACCGCGTAGGCACAGCATGTATTAACTAAGACTTATTCTGTGTCCTGGGGAGATTATGAAATTGGGCTTGGGTTTGCTTTTCCCTGCGCGTAGGCAGCTAATTACACCGTCAGTTGTTATTTATTGTGAGTACTGCCGTCACAACTAATGGCCGCTGTTTGGATATCTGATAAGTCTAATTGTTGGTTTCAGAGTACCAAAAATATTGTCAGTTTTACGGAATTTTATTCTCGTCTTATAGATATTCATTCTGTTTTTGAGTTTTTATCAGAAAAAGGTTTATTATGTCTAATGTGTTTTTTTTCTTTTTCAGGTAAGTACATAAAACCAATCACGATGTGAATACAATGACCGGGTTTGTATTATTTTTGGTATTTAAAATGTTATTCATTATTTGTCATATTAAAGTAATGGGTGGTAATGGTTTATTAATAATATCAAATGGTTGCTTTCCGGTGGCATTGATCCTTATACCAAAATGATTGTTCTATAAAATTCTGTTTCTCTATGTTAAAGTAGGTACCTCCATAAAATCTGTTTATTCCTTCATTCTGAGAACCTTTCGATATAGATACGCACAATTAAATTATTCAGTAAAGTACGAGTATAGCCTGCGAAGGTACTAGGAGCCCATAAAAGCAATTCTAAACTCGTAGCGACTCGTAAAATCGAAACTGAACGAGGGAAAAACGTTTACAAGTCGTCCGGGACCCGTAAGGTAAGGGAGGTTAATTTAAGACCGTGTGTCTACGCCTTCAATTATTTTCTTCGTGTTTTTATGCCAACGTTTTTTAAAGAAAAATACGGAGGAAATGCGAGTTTTACTTGCACTTATTCAAACACTTGTAAGCAAACAGATAATTTTCCGTTTTGTTTAGGGTTCCTTGCCAAAGAAGATAAATAAACGGGACCCTATTACTAAGACTGCACTGTCCGTCTGTCTGTCACCAGGCTGTATCTCATGAACAATGATAGCTTGACAGTTGAAATTTTCAGAAAACAAAATAAAATTAATATTTAAGGGGGCTCCCATACAACAGATGTGTTTTTTTTGCCATTTTTGCTTTATGTTAATAACGGCAACGGACGCTTCAAATATTACAGAACATATAGTTGTAAATTCACTTCCAAACTAAATAATGAAATTAAAATAAAATAACCGAACCCTTCGTGCGGGAGCCCAACTCGCACTTGGCCGGTTTTTTATAGTGTTAGTCCTGTAAACCACTAACTGCTATTTATCTAAGACTGGCTAGGCTGAAAGGATGTTTTTTTACATGGGATGGACCTTCGTTTGACCACGAACTCACGTGCTGCCTGATCAGCTAACTCAGTTGCACACCGAAATGATAAGCACCGGTCCTAATTTTATAAACTTTGACAGTTTGTCAATTGACGTTCTTTGAATTTCGACAGATGAATGTCAAAGTTTGTAAAAACATAACCGGTGCTTATCACTTCGGTGTGCAACTAAGTTAGCTGATCAGGCAGCTGATGCTTTGTAAAATTATTCTAAAAATCCCTGCAGTTTCCCACAGCTATTAAAAGTTACCACTTACTTGATGACTTTGTATTAATAAATCATCTTGATTAGATGCAAAGGCCTTTTCAAAAAATTATGACCACAATTTGAAGATACCATACGGACTTAATGTTGCATTATCCATACATGCCTTCTAAATAGCACACTAGATTCAGATTTGAAAAAATAAGTTGCTCTATTTGAAGGCAAAATGTAAAATGCCTGACATTGCATATAAAGTTTGCCAATAAAGTCTGCCTTATCCACTTTATCTAGATTTTATCTCATATTCTGTATTTTTATTAAAATATTTATTTTTATCATTTAAATTCAGTCGTAATGTTTTCATAGAAATACTTCATAGAATAAAGCGTAGGCTGTGCGTTGGTGGCATTTATGAATGGCAAATAAAATATTATATCTATGTTCTGAATAAATTCCTATATATGGATTCATTTTTTATGTAAAATTCCTATAATATCTACTACGTTCGTTTTTATCAATTGATATCGTGAATAAGCATATATATTTTTATGCTATGTATTTTTTAGAAAGAATATTTTATCAAGTGATTTAAATTGGTAAATAAATATTTAAGAATACAGAGCTTACGAGAACATAAACCTAAGCAAAAGTACCTTTTAGAAAAGAAATTTATTTTATTCAAAAAATGTTGTTGTACCCTCGTTTACCCGCACCCGGGTTTCCAAATCCTTTTCAATCCATCTGCACACTCCAATCACATAATATCTCCATCTCTCTCACTACCTATAAGTTAAAAAGAGAGGTAAATATTTCACTGATGGGACCGGTCGGGAAAATCAACAAGGAACGTAAACAGGGGATTCTTTCCACTGGATAAATTATTTCCCTGGATAAATAATTCAGAATCCCGACCGCTCTGTTTAGAACGATTTCATCAGCTGGCTTGTTCACTTTTCATTCACGCTTTTCTGTTTAAATTCAGTCGTTGTTTTGTTCAAGCGAGTAGAATGATATGAAGATATTCTATTAATAAATTGTAAAGGTGAAGATGTGAAATGTTGTAAATACCTTCTTCATGCGAAAACTACTGAACGAACTACCGGCTTGGGCAACTGCTCTGCCAATCATGTGGTTCCCATAATACAAGCTCTGCTTAGTTTGGGGCTACATGATGCTGTGTGATAACGTCCAGGATTATTTATTTATTTATTATTTAATGGTCTTCTGTTTTCATAAATTTCTTACTTAATTGTTTTTTGATATTATTAACATACACATAGTAGATTTATATTTTTGTCAACGTTACGGTAAAAAAAGGATATTATAATTTTTTAAATAAGATTTAAATAAATTAGGTATCAAAATAAATATATTCCTAGTCATTTTAACACATAATTATAGGCCGATAGTAGTTAGAGCATGAGTAAGGGTCATCCTGACTGTTAAATTACTTAAATGAACTTTATTTTTTGTAAATAAATATCTACCTACATATTTTACATAGAAAGCACCCGAACCCGAAACAAATATTTGCAGACCATGCCAACAAATGTCCTGCTGACGGGAATCAAACCCGCAATCTTCTGCGTGTCAGGCGGACCTCCATGCGTGTTATGTGGGAGCGGTATAGCAATATAGACCTGATTCTTCGTTCCTTTCAGTCTACTAAGCCTCGATCACACAAATCGTTTACATAACGACTCTCTTATCATTTTCTCATGGCGAGCAAAGTTTGGTGAACTCTGTAACGGTTATCCGCTCGATAACACTTCGGGTTATCAGTTATCAGTTACCATTATTAGCGTCTTGCAAAAACATCTCGTCTCAGTTCTAATAGTGTGAAGTGATTTGTTATTTTTTTGATTGCTTATTAAGTGTTAAATAAACTTAGGTAGGTAAGGTAAATGTTTATTCTTAGTTCACAGATTAACAGAAAACTTACGAGGACATCTACGAGAAAATATAATATTGCTCGTTTGTCGGTCTTTTAAAGATTGTTCTTCGGATAGTGTACGCAAGAGCTACATTACCTTATTCCGCCTTCAGTTTTCTTCCATAGGAACTTCAGACGCTGCTAACTACCATCCGCATCAAGTTGATATTCCATTTAACAGGACTAAGCGCTTCCAAACATCATTTATAATGCGCACTGCTAAAATATGAAATCAGCTGCCAGCGTCTGTTTTTCCATTGTCTTACGACCCTAACGGCTTCAAAAAGAGAGTTAATAGGCATCTTCTGGGAAAGCTCGCCCCATCGTCGACCTTGCCCGCGCAAACCTCGAAGTGAATAATAAAACTACATAATATATTATCTCAGCAAAAATATATTTATATTTATATATTATATTTATATATTAATTAAAACGGCCCATGACCACTTTAAAAATACAAAGTATTAACTAAATTCTAAACACCAATACCTAACTTACATACAAAATGAACTTAACTAAGTTAAATGTCAGACTCGCATAACCTCAAACAAGCCGCTCTAACATTTTCCCAATTGTCTGCAAAAATGTCTCCTTATCTACATTTACGTACACTAATATTATAAAGAGGAAAAATGTGTATTTTTTGTATGTTTATGTTTGTAATGAATAAATAACTCAAAAACTACTGTGCCGATTTCAAAAGTTCTTTCACCATTGGAAAGTTACATTTACCCTGAGTAACATAGGCTATATTTATTACTAGAAAATATTAGGGATCCTTACTAAATCCCGTGCGAAGCCGGGACGGGCCGCTAGTGCAATATAAATATGTTTTCTTATGCAACCTCATTGATCAAACCAATCAGTATCGATACTTATTTGCGATGAAAATATACCAAGTCACAATGTAAGTAACCTATCTTGTCATGTCCTTCTGAAGTTGGCTGCAAGTAGCCACATAGAGTCCGACGGCAAAATGAGGACTCGATGGAGAGGCTTGTGGTGCAAGGCCAGATAGAAGGGAAAAAGGCACGCGGCAGATCACCAACTCGCTGAACGGACGCTATTAAAAAAGCTAACCAGAACACCATAGTGCAGTGTTCTCGCAATGCAACCAACCGACACAAATGGAGATGCATGCAGCCTTCGGAAGGAAAACCGAAGACGACCCCAATGTGGACTTAATCAGCACAGCCACGACCACTCTGCCAAGACGAATGAAACGTTAACGAATGAAAAGAAGACGAGTGATTTTGACTGCGAAATTTCCGGAATAGAGACCTCTTAGACCAGAAGAGCATAATTACTGTAAATAAAAACGAAGCGCCGAGCCGCACCTATCGGGCTTAATTTTCCGCCAGATATTTTGAATCGTTTGCTGAACCTTACTTCAGAGGAATAAGATCCGCTGTAATACGTATATGCAACGTGCCTGTCCGTAGTCTGCCTCGATTAGGCTCAGTACTTATTTACAAAAACATCCACCGCCATAATGAATATGAAAGATGTCAAACATTGTCGGCAAACTTTGTAATGTTTCTTGTAAAAAGCTGGCTGTCTTTGCAAGATGCTATACGATGACTAGAAGCTGTTTTAGCTGCTTTTAACTGCTGATGAAGTAAATTGTTTTTTTGTTTATTTTTAATTATCAGTTTTGCAGTTGTTTGTCATTCGGCTTCAATTTATATCTACATACATCTATATTTACATCTTCGCTTTGACTACTTAATATTGATAAAAAAAATATTAAGATTAGTTCAACTTAACAACAAAGGTAGTCAAAACATCCTCAAAGAAAATCGTCAGCTTTTCTTCTTCAAATTTTTTTTGCTGTTTTTCCACAAAAGATTTATGGAAGAATTTAATTTTTTGCTTCCCTAGGTAGTCTTTTAATTAGTAGAATTCTTCGTTGTGCTCAGGATTCAATAAAGTGCTCGTGACGTAGGACACCTTAATTATAACGTTATTTTTTTTTATTAGAGTATAAATTGATAAAAACTACTTGAGTAAACCAGTATTTCTTATTCATAGGTCAAATTAACGAAACAAAAATAAAAATAGGTAATCTTTTAAATCTCAACTGAAAAACCTTAAATCTCTGAAAATCTATAAAAAAGTACTACGGGCCTGAAGGCTCATTTTTCCAGACAAGTTAATTAAACTGAACAAAACAAAATATCTGAATGACGCCGATGTGAGAGTTCATTTGGACAGAATTATACGTTTAAAATCTTATTACAACGCCACTGAGAAAACTCTGCCACAGCTCAATGAAAATAGCTGGGAAAAGTACCAAACCAAAGTACTAGAATTTGACAAATCATTCTGAATTTATGATACAGAATCTTAAAACAGCTTTCTGTTTTTCCATTAACTTACGCCTTCAAAAAGAGAGTTAATAGGCATCTTATGGGAAACCTCGCTCCATCGTCAACATCCTTGCCTAAGCAACTCCCGAGGTCAAGAGTTAGCTCATTGCAAATTATTAGTTTATTAGATTTTTGTAAAATTTACTCTACCGTTATTAATTATTTTTCGTGTTCTCAATTTGTTAAATTAATTATTTAAAACAAACTTTCCCCTGCTGCTTCGATAGCATGGTAGGTACGCGAATATAAAGTAGACTATAGCTTATTCCAGTTCTAGAACTACATATTATGTTGATCATCATCATCACCAGCCTATAGCAGTCCACTGCTGGACAGACATCCAGCTTCTACCATCAGCCTTTCATTATATAATAAGTTCATTTCAGATAAATCCGTTGAGTAGTTTAGGAACAAACATTGAAAAATTTCACTTGATAACATTTGACATGTTCATATATCATAACTTTTTTACAAACATACCACCTTGATAATATTAAAAGCGTCACGTTTGTTCATAAAACAATAACTGTCATAATCGAATCTAAAAAAACATAAGCCGAACACAGTTTCTTGCCAATTCTGCTATGTGTGGTCGAATTAGTGTTTATTAAAAAAATACCTTAAGATTCATACTTAATAAAGAAATTTTGAGTTTGAGTTTGAATCACATAATCAAATTAAAAGAAAAGGAAGAAAAGACTGAACTAAACCAACCAGCTCCTCAATAAGCTACCATCTTATTCCAGCGCGCTCAAATAACAACGGAGCAATGACGCTTTGTGAATTATCCTTTAGACGAATGAATTATTTCAACTAAAATAAATTGGTGTCTCCTATAATGTCGTCTTTGCTTTATGAAGTGTGAGTCGGGGAGATTGGAGAATTTTCTGAGTTGGCGACCTTTTGTTCGTTAAATGAAACGGATACTTCTACAGCTGCGAGTGTAAGAAAATTGCAGAAAAGGTTTTCTTACTCTGTGATGTATTGTCGACTGTTCGCTTTATTATTTTCTAACAGATTTAGAACAGTTACTCAGAGTAATAACAAAAGTAATCAACTGTTAAAATGTATATTAGAAATCATCATCATTTGTCTTGATTTCTTTAGATATTTTTTATTGCTCCCTGTATTGCAGTTATAAAATCTTCGATTGCCAATATAAGTTCGATTATACAACACTTACTACTATTTACTACCAAATGATAAGTAATAGTGTAGAGCTAAACCTAACTACTAGTACGGGAACTCTATTATATAATAATATCTAATATATTTTTGATAAATTTATTGCGAGTATTTCAGCTGTTATTTCCACACGCATAATTTAACTTAATAATAAAAATCCAAATTTAGTATAATCTTTTTGACTCTCATGCCTTGAGAGTACAAATATGCGGGCATTCATTTATAATTCGTATCATTTAGTCAGATTTAACTCAGTATCTAAATAATAGTCTCTTTAGGATTTATTCAATCTATTTTTCCTCAGTTTTCCAATTCAATAAACAAGTTCATCGTGAATTTTTTCACAAATACTCTAAGTAAGACACGTAGTAAAACGTCAAAATGTTAATATCCTTGGAATTTACTCTCATTCTGCCTGGGGCACGTATTTTTCTTTCATTACTCGACAAAAGTACAAACGTTTTTTCATCAAAAATAAAAGAACCTTCCAGCGTTGTGAGCCTTGAGTAATAGTGAAATCTAAGTATATAAAACTGTGATGAAGCTGTCTGACTGTCTGACTGACAAAAGTAAGCATTTATTATAACTTAGACTTAATTATAGTTTTGTAACTTAGACTTAGACTCAAATTTTGTACTTTTTATCGATCAGAAGATGTTACTTCTTTTAATACAGGTTTTTCTTAAAAAAAAAGAGCAAATCACAGCAATGAGTTATCCATGTATATATCTGCCTTGTAATTTTGAATAAATATTTTAATTAAGTATTTTTTATCGATCAGAAGACGTTACTTCTTTTAATACAGGTTTTTCTTAAAAAAAGAGCAAATCACAGCAATTGAGTTATCGATGTATATATCTGCCTTGTAATTTTGAATAAATATTTTAATTAATATTTATTTTATTTTTGACAATGAACGCACAACCTAAACCGTAAGGCCTATGCTTGTGGTTGTGTTCCTTGCACAGTGAAGGGATGTACTAAGACAGGATTTTTTGACGTTCACTAGGTAGGTACCTAAAGGGATGGAAAGGGGAAATATCTATACGTGGACGAAATCGATTCAGCGATTAGCTATATTTTACTTTCTGATGCTATAAAATTTTTAGCTAAGATATCATGACATAATGACAACACAATTACATCAAGATCTAATTAATAACAAAACAATTACTTAATCCCGACCACCACAAATCATCAGCAACATTAAATTGTAATGAAATAAACCATAAACTATTGATATCATGGCCAATTTAATAAACATAGGCGACATTGACAGACATTCATTTGTTTTAATACACACAAACAGTACAAATAGAAAGATACACAATACAATCAATGAAAATCCAGTAGGTTACAACATTCATGAAGAAAATAATATTAATAATAATTGGAATATAAGATAATTAGATATGCTTAAGGATTAATGTCTACTTACACAGTAAAATAATCATAAGAAGAGAAAGATTCATATTATGTAGGTCAATTAAAAAACTAATTAGGTGTGCTACTATAACAAATTGGCTCCAACTCGTTGCCACATTATTTACCAACTTCATTATAAACGATAGTTATTTATTAATTTGAAGCCTGACTTCCGATCCAAAGGTTCGAATCTCAGCTGTTTGCCAACTTTTTTGTCAAAAAACTATGTGATTGTACACCGTGTTCAATAAGATGAAAGAAAACATCTTGAGAAAACTCGCGGTTTTGTTAGCTCCACATGTATTGACCATGTATTTGCTATAGGTAAGGTAGCTGGTATTGGTACTGGTTAAGCCTGCTCTATCTAACCACATCCCAGGCAATACAACGTCCAGGTCATTGAGTAAGATATACCACTGATCTACATCAGTGTTGATGTTAATATACCTACGTATGGTAAACATGGAGACATTAGTATCTCCATGTTTATACAGTGTCAGTATGAGATTTTAACCTTCGGATCGGAAGTCAGGGTTGGTCATTTCACTAGGTCCCATAGTACTTCAAGCTTCAAATTAATAAAGAACTCGTTTAGAATGAAGATGGTAAAATAAAGTGGCACTTTTTAGTTCTATTATGCATAAGGCTGAGCTGGAGTACACCTAATCTCGATGTGTATAAATGACCTAGATCTAGTAACTTACGTTAAGGGGCCTATCAGCTATCAGACAGGGAGCGGTCACGCGTTCTGCGTTCTATGCCATGTACGAATTCGCGTGGTACCGTACGCCTTCTGTGTGTGCATGTATGAGTAACGTAATACAATACAAATACTTGAACGCGTGTCCGCTCTCTGTCTGATAGGTCCCTTAAACATATCGATTCACCTAGAACTAGATACTTACGTTAAAACATCGATTTGCGGGGGCGCTATCACAGGTCAAGTAAAGGTTATGCAAGATCATTAACTGATATAAATTATGTATACTAATTAGACCACTAGACACCTACTGTGGCATTTTGGTTTCGATTACCTCATTGCGAGATGTCAAGCGTGATTTCATTCACACAGGGATTGAATTTCTGTTAAATAGAGGCTTTTATGAAATAATATCCGAGGTTATTATTATTTAAAGCAATGGAAATAATTAAATCATTGAGGGACAGTTGGTGGCACCTAGTTTAGAAAAGCGCAGAATCGAGGCGAGCAAGACCTTTGCACAGCAGTGGGTCGAAAATGGTCGGAAATTATGATGATGATGGAAATAATTAACTATATTAATTTCGGTTATGATCTTTCGCTTATTCTAGTACTCTCAGAGTGTTTTTGAAGACGCACTGGGCTAATGAATCAAAATTTTATTGTTTGGGAGAACTTACATTTTTTTTGCTATTTTGTCAAATATAAAGGATAACAAAATTTTGTAAAGAAATAATATCACAGCTTAACATTGAAGAACAAAGTGCCATTGAACCCCAAACTATTAAGCTGAAAGCTTGTGTCTTGGGTTTGAGACTGCAAATTAACAGTAGAAAGGTTGATACAAAGGGATGCTGTTATAAAGGCAATACAGTGGCAATTTTAAGAAGTATAACAAAAAGGTTTAAGTTTAATCTGCCTTTTTGATTAGTATAGAGACAATTTTTTTTTGTTTGTATGAAAAATGAACCAATTTACCGTAGGTATATTAGAAGCTGATTTAGAAGAAATAGCGGTATTAGTATACAGCTATAAAACCACAAAATAAAACAAAAACCCACCCAGTAAATCGTATAAATAAAATAAATCATGAAGGAGTCACCATTCATAAAATTTTATGTGTGTATTTCTATCCTTATGCGGAACAGTTTTATTTATATTTTTGTCTCTAACGACATCTGCTCAGTTAGGTGAATCAATTAAGTTCACTCTATAATTTATGAGGCAATAAAGACTGTAAAGGTATTAGAAATTTTACTTCCAAGTGTTTGCTTGGCTTACTGAGAATTCCAAATGGTAGTTAAGACTTATATAGAGGTTTTGCAGCTTTTTGGTAGTGTTAGGTCTTCTTTTAAGTTGGACATCCTTATCAGCGTAGTCGTGGGGAGGTCGAGTTTGAATGGCAGTTCTTGTGCCTTCATTGAGATCTATTAGCAGCTTCACGGGAACGTTCGGTCATAGAGGCTTGTGTGATAGATTTTATATGGTATGACCATCGCAGGAAGAGCGGCCTCGTGGCTCTCTTGCCCTTCATATTGCTTCGCACTACGAGATGTTCCAGTGAGTTCGATAGGTATCTAGACCTATATTACTAAAAAGATGCAATAGGTACCGTGCGAGGTAACGCTCCCGTCAAAGCAGACGAGCGGAATAGGAAACTTTCTTTTTAGGGGTTCTGTGCCTTTTCCCGAAGTAACTCGAGCGGTTTTATTATATTCTACTAGTAACACCTGCAATTTTATTTGCATATTTTATTGCAACATTATCTAATTCTTTCATAATACCACATTTTATGTAGGGTGTACATTACATTAACTAAAATATGAATTAGATCACACAACATAATCTAGCCCCAAACTATTAAGAGATTGGGGAATGGGGGATGATAATGGGAAGCTCATGACTGATATACCTACTAATTATTTATATTTTAGATGTAAATACATTCACATTATAAAAAAATCAAGTCAGGTCAATAAAGACCAGACCCAAGATAAATATTTGCAAATAATACAAACATTGACGGTTGTGGGTTCATTTCCCAAATGAACCCACAACCGTCTGCGTCTCAGGCGGGTCGTAGCCCACTGCGCCATAGAGGTCGTCCGCTGTGGGCTTTTGGTTTGTTGCCAACCAAGATGCCTACAATATAAGCTCAGCAATAATACCTATGAGAATATTACCACACCACACCACACCAGCCTATATCAGTCCACTGCTGGACAAAGGCCTCTCCTAATAAAGTGCGATATGCCCATAATCCCCACGCTGGGCATGCGGGTTGGGGATCTCAAGGCACAACTTCTCGCACCGCCGACGCTGCTGCCCGTCGGTGGCCGGGGAATTTAGCTATACCGGTGTTAGACTGTGCTACGCCGCAATCAGTCGGCCGCCAGAGCCTCGTTTGTTAGATAGCAGGGTGCACCACGTGCAGGTGAGATTAGCTTGGGTTCCGAAGAGGGGGATTGATATCCCGTACAATATTACCAACATTTATCATCATATTACAGTATTGCTATATGTATATAATATTCTGTCTGAAAGTTAAAAAAAACATAAAACTTAACTGTAAAAAAATATTTTTGAAATTTTGAGACGTAAACGTTTTACAATGGGTACTAAAACGTTATACTAGCCGCAACACAAAAGTTCTGCTATACTTTAAAAAGCATGGGCATTTTCTTACATAAAATCCAATTATGCGTTCAAGGTGTGCCTACCTTTTGTTGGCTTGCAAACACTGTGTTTGAGGGATTATAGGAATTGCCATAGGTCCCATGGTATTAGGGTAATTTATACGCCATTGTCCAGGAACCTGCCAGGACGTCAAGACTGCTAAATATCATTGCAAGCCTTTTTTAGCATTCTTCTTAGAAGCATGTAAACGTCTTGTTTGGAACAGCAAACATTTTTATTTCAATTCCTAAGAATAGAAAGTCTATGTACCTACATAAAGAGCCTACATTAAAAGTATTTTGCGCTTAAAGAATACAAAAAATGACTGTAACAAAGACGACAATAAAAAATATACTTTTAAGCCAAACAGAGATTCTTTCCAATACTTCTCTTATTAATCGCGTTGCGAATTGGCGTAAATTCAATATATTTACAGGTCACAGCGTTCATATAGCTTATTGAATAAAAATATTTTCTATTCCTTTCTATTCGTTGTATCAAACCGAAACAGATATACAAGAAAACATCCTACGGAATGTATTTTTCTCAATATCTTTATTCTCTCTAATAATGACAAAACAGTTAAAAGCCCCGATAAAAATCTCAGCGGCTGTTTCATTTAGAAGTTTACTACGAAAATAATTAGTTTTTACGTTAACTGGTGTTAAACTGTTAACTGTTATAGCATTCGTTATAACAGTTTTTATTATAAAAGGAAGTAGGTTTTTACGAGCGTGACAAGAAATGTCACAACCTTTTTAGATTAAAGTATTAAAGAAGGCCGGTCATTTCAGACCCGACTATAAATCGAAGCGAATAAAAATACAAATTATGCATAAATATTCTTGATAATGGAGTATTGAAATTATAACTAATAACTTTATTTATTAAAGCCGGAATACTTTGTAAATTAATAATAAATATTGATCGCAATACGCCCTATCATAAGGTATCATGGTTTTTGAACGCACTCTCATCCACATTGTGCATCTCTCGTCCCAATGTCAACCGTCTAAAACAAAACTGCCAATAACAAAGCACGCGTTTGGTTGTTTTTTTTAATGGCGCCAGTGTCATAATCGATCGTAACCTAAAAGTATAAAAAAAATACCCAGAAAAATTCTCCGGCTTCAATAAAAACAACGATTAATCGAACATGATAACCTGCAATAAGAACTATCAATTAGGACATAGGTCATTTCTAGACGCGACATTTTATGGTCAGGTCTCAGGTCACAGGTTCTATGAAACTGACCGATCTTCTTTACTATAAAAAAAATCTTGTGCATCTTTGTCATACGTAAATAAATTAATAAAAATATTTGGATACACAGATGTCGTGAATGCGACTAGCAGAAAATTAATGGCAGAAACTATATGTGGATAAGGTGGATAAAATTGGGCTGTGGATATTGATGATGATGAGGATATAAAGCTCACTAACAAGTTATATTTTACACAGTTAGAGCCCTAGCCGACTGTAAACTTTCAATCGGCCGATAGTTTGGTCGAGTTGGGCTGCTAGTGCATAATCGGTCGATACTGAATCGTTATAATACGCACTTGCATACATCTCCATATTCAAACTTGAACTCAAAAAAATCTTGTATGAACTTAAGGTACACTTTGAATCGTATTTTTTTTACACCAATACACCAATTCGTAACGCGACCAAAGAAAGAAGAATTGGCACGAAACTCTGCTTGGCATAAACTTTTTAACGTCTTTGTTACAATTCATATTACTTTGCTCTTGAGGCAGTTGTAGAAATTATTAAAAGCTTTTTGTCATCTAAATAATTAGAAACTGATTGACCTCATTTCATTTGCCTCACCAAACTACATACTTAGCTAATCTCATAGTTACTGTACATATACTGTACTACCGACCACAATTTTTTAATACGAATACTAAGTATTTAAATAAATAGCTCATAATAAGTGAACTTTATAATTCTTGTATGAGTGAATAAAGTCATCTAAGCCGAGAGCGAAGTACCGGCCTATAGAAAGTCTGTAGTGCAAGGGCTTTTACAATGACAAAAAACTACACTGATCAAAATAATATGAACGTATGATAAAAACAAACAGACTTTTGGTCGTGACTACTTAATGAACTTAATATTAAATGCTTTGATTTTCAAATCAAGTCCTTTAGTGGTTTCTCTGAATTTTACCGAAAAGGAAGTAAAGCCCACGTTTCATCCATTGAATAATTAAAATCCATTACGAGATTGTGAATACGAATATAAAAGAACTGGCTTACTTTAGTCAGGACACTGAGGAAATTTTTTTTCATCATCTCTTATAAAAGGTTCGAAAATATAGTTTTTAATAAAGTAGATCGGTGAGCGCTCCGCGATTTGATCCGCGTGTATGTTTATCCCACTGCACCCCTTCACGGGTTAAACTTTGCGAGTTCTTTCTTAGTGCTATGCAAGGCCACCAAATTTCTCACTTGTCAGTCAGTCGTTCATACAGCTTTATTAAAGTTCCATAAATATATTTAGAGCCGAAGATCGGGCTCAGTTGCGCTTACTGGGAGAGACCTCTGTCCAGCAGTGGACTGATCCAGGCTGATGATATGATATTTATTTAAGCCAGTACAAAACTTTTTCAACTTCTATCAGCATAGATATCAAAGCTTGCTAGACCCGAGCGAAAACACGTTCAAAACCGTTTTCTTAAGATCATAAAAAAATTCATTACAAATGTGCTTCAGCTTCCTGTCACCTAAACTGTAATTTAAAGCACGATGACTATTTTTGGATAGATTTTATAAATTACCTGTCTGTGTATGACTTAAGTAGAAAATAAGTTAATTTGTATTCTTTACGCAAACAACCCATATGCCGCCTCCTTAAAATGAGAGTCACGAAATTCATCACGTGAGATTCAGAAACCCGGTGTTTTATAATGCATTATTTTACGGCTTATTATTAATTTTAATATTTTCGTTATTTGATTCAATTCGATTTAAAAACGATTACATAAATGGTTATCTATTGTAAAATTGAAACAATGCAGAAAATTACCTAGGACCTATATCTTCTTAAATCAATTAAAACAATAAAAAATCTCACCTTGATGAAATTTGATAATTCGGCGTTTAATTGGATTCCAACACCTAGCCCTCACCTCATGGTGCACTCGGGGCTCTGGCGGGCGGCAAATTGCGGCAAAGCGCAGCCAACTCTGGCACAGCTAAATTCACTGACTGCCGACGGCCAGCAGCGAGAAGCTTTTAACCAGCTGTGGACTGATAAAGGCTGGTGTTATTGAAAATGTGATGCTCTATTAATTCAATTTGTTTTCTTCATAACTTATAAATCAATTTAATTCTTCTCCAAGTTTGGGCGTTTGTTACTAAATCTAGCCAAATTTTATTTATATTTATCGATAAATATTGATCAAGCTCACTATGATATTTCTTATTTATCTATTTCAACTGATGTAAGAAAATTATGGTAAGTTAATAAGCAATCAAACAATGTTTTTTTTATAAATGTAACACTTAAACGCTAAAATACTTAAACAAATAAATAGCCAATTTCTGCAGATGTTTTAAAACGTTACCTTAATCCTATGTTATTGAAGAATTAAGACGCAAAGTTTCCTTTTATTAAGATCTTGGGTAAACAAGCTGTTGACTCCTTGTGAGGTCATCAATGTTTGACCATTTCATTTGCATCTCGTTGACATAAAATTTATTCTTCGTTTGGAATTTTGGATGAAATTTTAAAAGGTGAAAGAACTGAAAACTCAGGTTTGAATAAGTATTTCAAATAGGTTTAATTTGATGTAAATTTGAAAAAATAGTTTTAATATTAAGTAGTCTTGTACCTTTGTCTAATTTTTAAGTCGATATAGCTCAGATGATCCCAAATAAAAAATGTTAGAAGCAAATTATATCCAACTTAAATTTTGCAACTAAAACCGAGTCGATAATATTTACTTATAAACTTAACCTAAAGTGTTTTTATTTTATTTTAAATAACTATAATATTAATGATATTCATCCTCCTAATTTTAAAAGAATCCTAGCAGCTTCCAAGCGATAAGACCTCACATTTTAGTTATTTGAAGTTTCCATCTGTCAGGTGTGTTTTTTCTAAAATTAAGGTGTACTTACAGTAAAGAATTTTCATGCATTCACTGATAAACACAGACATATAATTTATTTAAACAGGCAACTAAAGAATGGCAAAGCCTCTAAGTGTTATTATAGTAACACCATACCTACTTGTGTAAAATAAATGTTGATTTATTTAAGCTTTAAGGACAAACCCACGCAGTTATAATGCAAGTCGTGCATGGATGGTCTGTGTCGCGTCTAAATTTTGGCTCGCCACATAAATTAGCCACGCCCACATATTATGCATATGTTGGTAAGATAGGGTTGCCAAAACTTTTTGGCTTGGTTTATGGTGATACGATAAACGAATCGCAAAAACCTAATAAAATTAAAGTATTCATAATTTAAGAGAGGAGAATAATAATATAAGTAATATAAGAAGCACCGTAGTATCAATTATCTATATGTACCGATGCTATGCAGTTATTCTAATTCAGTCAAGTATAAATTGTGCAAATTATTTTTATAATTATGTACTAGTATCCAGCAACTATATAATACAGTGTTATAAGCGAAATCAAGCAAGGAAATTTAATAAATAATCGTAAAGAATAAATCAGCTGACATCCTTGCTGTTAGGGTTGTCACAAGTCGTATTTACGACCCGCTCATTAGAGATGCAGATACACGTGCTGCACAATGATGCATAAACAACGTGTTTCTTTGAAATTTGCCGAAATTTCATCACAATATATACTTAAGTTACCAACTAGTGGAACAACAAACTTTAGACCATTTCACCGGCTCCAAGTTTTGATAATTCTTAGTAATTTTTGGAGCAGTGTATAAAAATTCTAAAACCTTGAGGATTATGATTACTTAGTTATGTATTAATTAGTTTTCGTTTTTCTTTGGGTCTCCTAGCTGTAAGTTTTGCTAAAAGCAATAAATAAAATAAAAATAAAATAAGTCAACTTTTTTGAAAAATGACTTTCCTGCTGAGAATTTATTAATTTATCAAACCTTTTTGTATCTTTTAATTTATCGATATCTGATTTCGTGAAACACAAATTTATTTTACCTATCTACTTTAATAAGGAAGATGCTAAGTTTGTGCCTTTGATTTTTCAATCGTTAGACTACATACCTAAATTGGTTACCTACCATACCTAAATATCTTCTTAAGATTTGCACGCTGTTGTCAGTAGAATATGGTAGAACTGTTTTGGAAACAACATAAGAACTGTTAATATATTATAATACCCATGCTCGTTGCAAATAAATAATTATAAATTAAGAATACATTTGAAAATAATGAGAACGCGTATTGTCATACCTTTTTTGAATTTATTCAAGGACAAGTTTCTGCCCGCAGCTTCACTCGCGTGGTACCGGGATAAAAGTAGCCAATATGTTAATCCAGGTCATAATCTATGTATATTCCAAGTTTCAGAATCTAATTATTACGACACTTTTGTTTTATGTTAGGTATTGTGATCACGATGTGATATAGCGAAATAAACTCAGTTTTTGTTGTTCATCCAAATCCGTTCCGTTGTTTTTGCGTGGAAGAGTAACAAACATTCATCCATTCATCCATACATCCATCCATACTCACAAACTTTCGCATTTATAATATTATAGTAGGATAGTAGGAAATAGGATAGGATAGGAAAGGATAGGATAGGCTATTTACTAACTTATCCACAATTTTTGAACCTACTAACATGTTGACTGCTGACTTCATACATGAGGGCGAGCTGCGCGACATCGAGAGTCGTGTTTTCAGTACTCAAAGACTAAAACAATTAACTATTTTATTTTCATCTTAATACATTTACCGTCTGATGGTGTGTATATAATCTGTGGTTTTTAACATGTTCACCGCGAGGCTCGCCTGAGGACTTCTGGACGTCCTGCAGAAGCATATCTGTGTTTCCAGCACTCACAGTATTAATTGAAGCGAAATCAGCATCTTGCTTATTATTATCCGTATGGATACCCTATAATAACTTCATTGAGTTATCTAAACACTGCCCGTGATTCAAATTATCTACGCTTACGATGCCTAGTTAAGTGATATTGCGTATGTAATTTATTCTTGTAATTAGGACGTGAGTAGGTATGATATGTCAGGTTTAGCTACTTTACTGTAATTATCCTGGTCCCAGTGTAATGAAATGCTAATACTGCTACTGCATTTCAAAGTAGCCGGTCAGAAATCAAATTTGTAATCACATGAGAAAATGCAACCTTTCGTAACCATCGTCATAAAGGATGGGTACATTCGCAACAAGCGTTTTACCAGGAGACCAAGATTTTAGGAGTATTTTTAAATAGTTTATAGGCTTATGTCTAACAGCCATCTCACCTGTTGGTACCAAAGAAATGACACGGTCGACGATGTAACACGCTTGCCTAGAATGTACCTATATACTCTGATCTTTTGCTATGTACCGATAACCGTTGGGGAATAAAGGTTCTCGAATGACGACCACGACCTGGAAGACGAAGTTTAGGGAGCCGCCCCTCCAGATGCACGGACATCGTCAAGATTGCAGGTAATCCGTGGATGGAGGCGGCTCAAGACCGTTATTCGTGGAAATCCGTGAAAGTCGTGGATCGACCACCATTATTAGCCCTTTAACACCTATTTATAACGTCAGTTTTTCCGCTTCCTTTGCAAGAGTTGCAAGCCTCGTCCACATATTCACAGCAATGATTAAATTGCCAATTAAGTTTCCAAAATTACATGTAAACGACATCCTTCATGCGCCTTCCTATATAAATCTAAAATACCAGTAAAATTTCAAGTTATAAAAAGTGGACGGGATAAAAAGTTCTCGGAAAGGTACGCCGCGGGCTAAAAGTGACAGGCTGATGTTCCCCGATGTATGATTTGTAACACTTTGTTACTTGTTACTATTTGATTTGTTATACTTGTTTACTGGTAACATACGGGATAAAATAAGTCACAAAAAACCTGAGCATTATTTATTTAGATTTACATAGATATATTCTAAGGTATATTTCGAAGTGGCTTAGAGTCTGTAAGAAAAATGTGTGTCTAGACAAGATACTATTGTATATTCTGTAGCTTAGAGAAGAATTCAGGTTTAACTTATATGTATCTCTCAATATAATTATATTCACTTAAGCCGGCTTTTGGCTGACTATGGGATGTTATGTATATTACATCTTTACACGTGATTATTTGGCACTTCAAACTCAGGACGAGGCAGGGGGAGGTGCGGTGTCTGGGGAGGTGTGTCGTTCAAAATGTATGATGAGCGATAAAATATAGCTCAAGATGTAATATATAATATACATCCCATAGGCAAAGCCGGCTTTACATGAGAAATTTTTTTCTCATGTGAATTTTTTACTTAAACTAAGTACAATACCTATAAAATTTTGGGGTATATATATGTAGGCACTTATTTAGTTTTCAAATATCTACATAAGTACCAATATTCATTATCTCTTAAGCTAAAAAACTTTGATCAGAAGCATTAAAATTGATGCTAATTTTGAATGCAAACAATAAAATAAAACCCAAGTAAGTATTCATAAGTTACAAATAGATTTCACAACCATTCACTTTCTACATTTCAATAGATGGGTTTATTCTTTTTTTAATTGACATCGTTGCAAAAAATAGCGCATTCAGTTTTTTACTGATCGCCTACGGGTGATTTAACGTTGGATATTGCCAGGGCTGTAGTATTAAGGGGCAAAATGGGGCAGGTGTCAAGATTATGAGTATGTAAAAGTTGTTTGGCAAACAATTGTAGTTGTCGAAAGGTCTTACAAAACAACTTAGGTCGCTCTAACGCTCTTTCACTAACATACATGATGATGATGGTACAATGATAAAAGATTGTAGATTACCATGTACCCAAGAAAATACTAAAAAGAGGATAGGTACAAGTCGCACCCCAATAAGCATAGCAAGATGTGTTATGTGTCATTCTCCCATCCTTTACTACTTAATATTATAAAGGCGAAACTTTATCAAATGTAAACTAGTGAACATGTGAACATATGAAATGTGAACACGTGAAATGTGAAATGTTTATCCTTCTGAATGACTTGATTCTTGTACCCTCCTTCGTGCAAAAACTACTGAACAGAATTAAAATTTGCACGTATGTAGTTCTAGACATGGAATAAAATATCTAACATATTTTATTTGGGTACTAAACGAGCGAAACCGTGGGCGAAAGCTAGTACAAGATATAGGTTTGTAAATTACAACATACGTGACCGAAGAAAAGACGGAAAATAGAGATAGTCGCTCTCTGCATAATGTTGAAAAGTTGCGTGTCATGCTCCCATGCTATCGACCTTATTACAACCCTGTCTACTCGCACTATCAATACAAATGGAAATAAATGGCCTGATGGACCGCTAGGCTTAACAAATAGTTTCAATACAGGCACAAAACGGTTTCACGTAGGCACTGAAGAGGCAGTAAAATTTAGTGCTTTAACTTTCACTGTTTAAACGGCTTGGTTATTGAATACGTAGAAAGCTTTCAATAAAATTAGTCACGCTAAATTTCGTTTTAGAAGCCTGGGGGCCAGTTTCTTTAACGTTGATTAGCAAAACTGTGAAACTACTTGGGAAATCATTAATCTATTATTGATTACCTTTGTGGCGAAGTGGGTGTAGGTTCAGCCTGAGACGCAGAATCCGGGATCGATTCGCGGGATAAATGTTTGTGCGTTCTTCAAATACAATATTCGTCTCGTATCTGGGTGTTTTCTATGTAAAATAATGTATGTATTTACAAAAAGTATAAGGTTGACGCAGAAGGTGGGTAAGATTACCGTCACGGGACAAATGTTTATGTGTTCTGCAAATATTTGTCTCGTGTCTGGGTGTTTTTTTATGATACCTATTGATGGAACTAGCACATGGCCCACCCTGGTTTTAAGTGATAACCAATACCTATAATTAAGTATAAGTTCGTAGGTCACTGATGTTTGGAACGTCCCCTACGATGAAATACCCTGCGTCAATCAACTTGAAGCATGAAGGTGTTAAGCCACATGTGCCTGTAATTTCACCGGCACCCACACCCTTCAAACCGAAACACACGCTGCTTCACGGCAGAAACAGGCGTGGTGGTAGTTCTTCCCCGGGTGAGCCATCCACAAAGAACTCTACTAATGCTGTTATTAATTTTGGATGTAACTATTTCCAAAAAAAAATGTAGTAAGTATAGTATGCGTACAGATATATCAGTATTTAATCTAGTTCCTAATACACAAGCTCTGTGAAGTCGATGATCCAACCAATAATATACAGACGAAAATTTGCAAAAAAGTAATCAAATGTGAATGTGAAATATGTGTTCCTCTTTTAAGCCAAAACTAATGAATAGATTGAGATGAAAATTTGCACATAGATAGATTTTCTAGACCAGGAATAACAGTCTTACTAATCCTGGCGCTTTCTGTCTTGTGCTGCCTCTCTCCAGTCCGGCCCTTGAAGAAAGCCGAGGTGGAAAGACGAAGTCGATATCCTTCTCCTACTGGTGGTATCTGGGCCACCCGACTGGTCATCGACCGGCACCCCCTGGAAAAGTCCGTTTTGCTGCCCGATCCACCTCCATTCATAGTAGTTTGGAAATCCGGTACCACGAAAACTCTTAAAGGGTTAAGCTCGCCTCTGTACATATGTTTTGCCATACTCTCTGTTTGTATTATTTTCGTGTACAATAAAGAATTTCAGAATTACAGAATTACCACGTGAGTGAAGTCGCGGGTGGAAGCTAGTTTATAATGAAGTATAGTAAAAAGTAGGTACCTACCATGTATACAGAGTCCACTCATTAAACTAACTTGAATTAACTCATTCATATTGAAAAACGGGAATTTTCACGTACCGTTACATCGGTGAAGGCGCCGACGACGTTTCGACTCGTTAAGAGAGTCTTCATCAGGGTGAGTGAACGCGACGCTCTCCCTCCGCGTCCCGTCTTGCACTCTAAATAATAATAATTCCCGGTTTAAATATGACAGAGTCCACTATTTCAATTTTATTTTGAATAACCATTAATCTCTACTATTACCTACAGACATCATATACATCTTTAATTTTCCTACTAGGAAAGATCTCTTTATTCATGAGGCACTTAAAGTACACTTTTGAATCGTGTTTTTTTTTTATTTACCACCAATTCGTAACGCGACCAAACAGAGAAGAATTGGCAAGAAACTCTGCTTGGCTATATTGTTCATAACAATTACATTGTTTTGGAGGGAGTTGAGGCAGTTTGATTACAAGCTTTTTTGTCATCTAAATAATCAGATATTTTATAATAAGCTTTATTACAGAGATTACGTATTACAACATTTTTGAATTTATTTACAGATAAATTAATCACGTCATTTGGGATTTTATTAAAAAATCGTACACTCATCCCATTAAAAGGTTGACTAACTTTATGGAGCCTTACAGTAGGAACAACTAGTTATCCTTATTTCTATTGTTAACATTATTTTTAACAAACAAATTAATATGTTTTCGAACATACATTTTTAATTATGTATTGGCATAATATTTATTTCTTTAAACGTAGCTTTATCTGATTCTCTGGGTCCCATATTATAAATTGCATGAACAGCCCTCTTCTGCAGCACAAATATGCTGTTGATATCTGCAACCCTACAACAAAATGCCGTGCGGCATACTGCTATGGAAATAGCTGAAATAAACTAATCTAGCCGTTTCTACGTCAGTAAGTTGACGGATTCTTTTGACTGCGTAAAGCAGTAAAGGAAGTACATACAGATACCTACTTGCATCTATAAAATGTTATACATATAAAACAATTCCTGCTACGTCCCTTTCATCCCTTTAATCAAACGAGTTCGGTTAACACATGATTAAGTACTGTCAATGTGGGGCGTAAATTAACGGGGCAGCCCTAACTGGCAGTCAATGGTGTGTAATAGCCACGGCCCAATCAATTAAGACACGCACGGTAGCAACTGTCAGGGTATCTGTGGCGCTGGGTTGCCAGAAAATATTCCAAAAACAGGGAAGGAATGTATTTTCCTGTTCTTGAAAATATATGATTTACCTACACTATTGTTTTCTACCAGAAAGGTTGACTGGCAGAAAATGCTGTAGCATTAAGTCCTTTTTTGTTCAAGTATTTTTTTGCAATGTATTGTTAAATAAGTACTAAACTAATCAGTTTTCGTCATCATCATCATCATCATCGGCCTATAGCAGTCCACTGCTGGACATAGCCTCCCCTAATGAGCGCCATTGCGCCCTGTTCTGACTCGACGCATCCAGCTTCTACCAGCAGCCTTTCGCAAATCGTCACCCCACCTGGCCTTAAATCTTTTATTTAAAAAAGTATGACAAACAAAATTATGGTGACAGAGTATAAAGCTTTGGTCACTTATTCAAAATTTTGTAAATAATCTGGATGAGAAGGTACGCATCTAAATATTCGAATAATAATTTATTTTGTTAGATCTAATGGATTATTTTTGTTTATACGAACTGTTTAAAGTTTTTAAATTTGAGTTTACGGTTGTTAGGGTAGCCCTAGACAAAGTCAGCACGCCACGCCATCCGCCACCCGCGATGTAATCGTGCCTTTACGCCTCAATTATTTGTTAGTGTGCACTAGCCTTTACGTGTGAGTAGTTGCAAAATTATCTCCCTATCTCGTTTGTTTTAAATGAAAAAGCTTGCGTGTTATGAAATATAGATTTTTTTTAATCTGTAAAAAACTTGGGTTTATTCAAATTTATAAAAACTCCTTTGCTTATGTTGGCCACAGAAGAACAACGCTATACCACTATACCACTAACGCTATGCCACTAATGGCTGACGGGACGATAAGTTTTTTATAATACCTAAATTATAAAACATATTATAATAATGCTGGATATTTTCATACAACATCATACTTATTACCTATGAGGTTAAGCAGGGCTTGTGTTATAGGAACCATTATTATTATACAATTTAAGATCCTAGTTCTTGTTCATGTTGTGGTACAATGCTCTCCATTTTGCTTTTTTCTCTCAATGGTCTCTTTTATACGACGAATCACTAAAACAAACCTTTAATAGGTTTTATACTGTTTTATGATAACTGTTACTGTAACTTTTTGGTTAATAAATGAACACTAATACAAAAAAACCTGACGGCAACCTTTGTGTGTACTAAATATATAAATTATTTTAATGTGCGGAACATCTCACACACTGTCAATTGATCCCAAACTAGGCAGAGCCTGTACTATGGGTACCAGAGACTGATAAACATACATAGATACTTATAAAACACCCAGGCACAGAACAAACATTCATGTTCATCACATAAAAGGTTTGGCCTGGGCGGGAATCAAACCTGCGACCTGCAGCTCAGAAGGCAGAGTTACTATATTATACCAACTGAGCTATGAGGCCAGTTTTGAGTCTGGCTTTATAGTCTGGCTGGAGTAGGTATTATTGAATTTATTGATATATTATTGTACATTTTTTCATAAATAGATACAAAGGAAACACACAGACCAAAGGCAAACATTTGCAGACATTTGCAAACATTTGTCTCATTCATCATACATTTTGATTGGTCGTTTCACGCATCAAGTGTCGACCAGGAAACTTGTCAAACGTATCAAAAAAGTCACCCCGAGTGTACTCGTGTACGGAGTCTTAATTAAAAAAAAGTGACTGAAACAAATGTACGTTATCAGAAAATTGTAATCAACTGAAAACATAAATATTATTTTCAATTATCGAAAATACGATCACGAACAGCCTATTGCCAATAAAAAATCATTGATCCCTAAACATACAACAGGTAATTGGAAAAAATGTCAAGTGTGAATAAATTCAGGTCAATTACAAGCGGCCGCGTAAAGGACATTAAAATTCAAAATAAAATGGAAAGACCGTATCGACGGTGCAATAACAATTATTTTTTACGAGAGCATACAACCACGGGTCCCTGTCCAGCCACAGAGTAAATAATGGTACAATAGGATGAATTACCGATCGGATTGGGCGAGGGGTCTGGACCTTCCTGCCACATATATTTCTATTTGTTTAAGTTAATTGCGTGGTTATGGAAGAGGCTTACCAGGGGCCTGAATCTCAGAAATAGCGATTATTGTCATACCAGGCATGCCTATATCGCGAGAACTGTCAAATTATGTCCATAGAGAAACATGCCAAAATGTTTCCCCATACTTCTATGCTACTTTTTAACCATGCTGGTGAGAGATGGCAATACTTTTTTGTTTAAAAAACCCTAAAAAGGTAGGATCAAAAGCGTTCGCCGGTAGGCATTTATGAACTAGGTACAGAACTGATAATGCCTATCATTTGCAGACTTGAAAACACACCCTTGTAATCAAAAACCTTGTAAGTAATGAAGCCATTCGGATCAAAATACACACGATAAGTGCTTAATATCAATTTTAACTTAATTGCAACAATTTTATCACATACCTAGGCTTGACGATGTTTTAATCTCGTTTGACTTCTTGGTAACATGATAACTCTTGATATCTACGTTTTTTGCCCAGCTGCATATAAAGTACCTACTTAATTTACAAGTTCTTGTAATTTTAGTCATTAAATGTATGTATTTACAGAATAATGTTCCAAATAGTTTACCAGGCATATGGTTCCCATAACAGCTGCGCTCTACTTTGGGGCTACATATAGCGGCACGTAAGTCTAGTGCCGAACGAAACGTCTGCGCATGGTTCTCTCGCTCTCTCTCGCCTCTAGCCCTACCCCACGATACCTTACTTTTGACTTCTGCGCTTCTGCGTCCCAATAACGGTCAGCGCTAGAGTTGTACTTAGGATGTAATTACTGCCGCTACTTGTACTAAGGATGTTGTTTGAAAACGTCCTGCATTATTTATTTATTAATTACCGCATCTGCCCGCTGCTTCACTCGCGTTAAAAGTTATTTTAAAAGTCTGGAACAATACATTTTTTAAAACGAAAATGCTCAATGTCCTTTTTTACCCCTGACGACGTGTATGTGAAATTTCATGATGATCAGTTGAGTATTTAAGGCAAGTAACAGTATATATCAATGATTTAAGGCAACAAAAACTCACTTTCGCATTTATTAGATTAGAATTTTCCGAGCGATAGATTTAGCGATAGATTTTACGAAACTTAATAGTTTCGACATGATTATGTAACAATCACATTCCAATAAAATCAATATTGGAATTAAAATAAGAACTTGATCTTTGTCTTTTCTTACAGATAAAAAACATTACCGTAACCGGCTAAGCAAAACCCAAGCTCAGCCTTTTAGCATAACCAGGTTCCTATAAAGGCGTACCTTAACATACCTGCATTAGCTTACTCCATTGTTCAGTGACAGCCATCAATTTGTTTACAAGTTTGGAAGCTAATCGGTTGAGTTAGCACATTAACGTGCTATTCAATGAAGCCAAAATGTATCTTACAGTACGGCGACTCCACCAGTTCACAAGTTGCTGAGCGAGCTATGATTCTACCCTTCAAAGAGACTCCGTCGAAATAGCTCAAAATTAGCAAGCTGAAGTGGCAATGGGCTGGCCATATCTGCCGAAAAGCCGACAACTGTTGGGGTAAACGAGTTCTTAAGTGGAGAATAAGGACGCCCTCTAGCCAGGTTTAATGACGATCTGCGAAAGGCTGCTATAGAAACTGGATGCGACGAACTGAGGACAGGGCGCAAAGGCCATGGTGCTCATTAGGTGTGGGCTAGTCCAGCAGCGGACTGATATAAGTTGGTCATTAGCAACTGTGTCTACAGCTAATCCACCCTACATCGATACCATTGATAGACCCTATACCTACTACTTCGAGCATATAAAAAGAACACAAAATAGTTAATTTAACAATATTCGTTAGAAAGGCTAAAAGATAAACTAAAATCGGTAGATGGTAGACAATACACAACGTATTGGATTCGTATACCGGAATCAAACTTTCATCAGAATTGCAAACCATCTTCTGAACAAACAAACTATAAATCATGGAAACATACGCCATTATATTCAAAGACTCGAGATTAAACTAACGGAGGAACCGATATGGTTCTTGATCCAGGAGATGCGGCACCCACGCATGTTGTGATACTGATGATAAAAAATATTCGCATAAGCGTTTTCCCCCACCAGACAAGAGTGAATGACGATAAACAATAAAAACTTTTGAGATTCGTTCCCACAGATTTTGCAATAAAATATCACAAGCATGTAATCGAATGTAGAACACAATGGAGTAATAAAATACAAATTGTAAATCAATTAATACCAATGGAAAATAAAATTAATAATATTAAAGAACATTTTGTTCGCATACTCAAAAGTAATAAAAACGAGTAATAAATCGATCCTATTTCGATTGTAATCGAGTCTCATGGCGCCATGTATTACGTTTTCAATGCTACTGTTGGTACTAACAAGCTACATATCGCAAACTTAGTAGTGCTAGTGCTTAGTACCTACTACCTACTGTTTAGGCTTTTGCAAATTACCAATATACATAGGTAGGTACATCGACACTGCTAAGCTTGAGCTTTGGGATCATCATCATCATCATCATCATCAGCCTATAGCAGTCCACTGCTAATAAACCTCCCCTAATCAGCGCCATTATATTGTCTATATTTTGGATAGGTACCTACAATGCTTTTAATTGGTGCTAGCTTTAAATAATCAACATCAACATCATCAACATCAACAGCCTATATCAGTCCACTGCTGGACATAGGCCTCCCCTAATAAGAAGCGGGATATGCCCATAATCCCCACGCTGGGCATGCGGGTTGGGGATCGCAGGGCACAGCTTCTAGCACCGCCGAATGTAGCTGTGCCGGTGTTTTAGGCTGCGCTATACCACAATCAGCCGGCCGCCAGAGCCTCGTTTGTTAGCAGGGTGCACCACGTGCAGGCTTGGGTTCCGCTTAGATGGAGGATGGAACCACTTACACCCTCTTTAAATAGTATCACAATACAAATTATTCCTTTTAAATCCACCTAGTTTTAATAACCGCCATTATATTGCCAATATTTGGGATAGGTATAGCTACAATGTTTTAAACTGGTGCTAGCTTTAAATAATTTCACAAAACAAATTGTTCCTTTAAAATTTACCTAGTTACCATTGCTGTAGCAATATGCAAATTTTGAATATTATTCATACGGTATATTCATTTTATGAATATTTGATATTGTCTAATGTAGGTATTATCATTAAAATATTACTGTACGTAAGCCCCAACTTCTGAACCTAAGACCGTCACCAAATTGAAGAATGGCGCCTACTAAAACGATTTATCAATCGTATTTTGCTATTTGTATTACTTTGAAAAGTTCCCTTGAATTGCAACTTGTTGCGAGACCCGATCAATAAATAAGTCACCAATAACAGAATTAACACCTCAAAGTGTGAATAAACGGTGATTTCCCAACCATCGTGACGGTAATTGCATGAAAGACATTTGAATCATTATAGCTTTATTGAAATCGGACCATTGACAAGATAATCTGGCTCATTCGTTGCACTTCGTTCTATCTGCCTACAGTCTCCTTCAAACTGTGAACAGATTTTTGTATTACTGTGGTTGTCTCCCTTCAGTAGGACACTCTGCTTTAATTACCTTCGTGTGGAGTGAAACCAATTTATTCATCATCATCAGCCTATAATATAGCAGTCCACTGCTGGACATAGGCCTTCCCTATTAAGCGCCATTGCGCCATGTACTTAGCTCAACAAACCAATTTATAGGCTAAAAAAGTATAGATTAACCCCTGCAGTACCAAGACGCTTTGGATTTTAAAAAAAATTTAAAATCTTGGCATCTCACGGGGCAAACAGAAATTAATTTCTCCTTACCTGTAAACAACTTTAGGACATCAACGAATTACAAATCGTCTCTCTAACAAAGAGTTTTAACGCCTTGAGTGCTGAAAACACAAATGTGAATCTGCAAATCCTCCGCCTCCTCCCGTGCGAGGCCAGCAGCCAACGTGTTAAGTGTAAAAGGCAAAATAATATCCCTGTAAAACGTAAAACAGTAAGTACGGTGGTTATAGTTATATAACCCTTTACAAACCCGTTCTTCCCACGTACGTCCATGGAACCTGTCTGGACCTACGGACCGGATCGGCGTGTGATAAAATTTCGCCGTAAATACCCGAAGATACCGAGGAATTCCGATTGCGATCACGTCACCCGCTTTATGCTCGAACTACAACTGGCATTTAATCTACGCTAGTGTGAGGACACCTTATGGGGGAATTATGTGAAGAGATAAAAATATATTATGCAGTAAAAATAAATATTGGATTTTAAAATACTTTTCATTCAATAAAATGCAAACGAGGCTATGCTAGCAAAAGTCGCAATCATGGTATCAATTTGAAACATGTAAAATATTTTGCTTTAGAAATATCCAAGTGGTCGATTAGAAAGAGTAGATAGACTATGAATAGAAAATTCCATTAACAAAACAAACAATAACCACCTGAATGTCGTACATAAATTGATAAAGACAAAGCAGCTCTCTTGTCAACACAAATTCGATAATACCAACAACTCTGTACGGTTTCTAGCCACCAGTTAAATAACATGCCGCGCCCTGTTCACCCATAATATTTGCTTACGATAATAGTATATTGTTCTAGATCCAAATCACGTAGTGGACCACCCGACTTCTATTATACTTGCCAAACATTCAAACAATAATAATTCTTGTTATGACTAGATGTTTGTCATTTCAAATGGTGTCGTTAATAACAGCATGTCTAGTTGGAGTGGAGTCGGTAACATTTTGCTAACAACAATTGATACTCTGGGACAATGTGACCAATGTCACTGAAATTTGAAATAGGGACAAGGGGCAATTTATTCTAAAACGTAGTGTAGCACGCCCTCCGGTAGAGTGAAGATTTGAAGATGAAGGCTGCTGGTAGAAGCTGGATTCGTCGAGTTCAAGAAAGGGCGCTTATTAGGGGAGGCCTATGTCAGCAGTGGACTGCTATAAGCTGATGATGATAGATACTGATCATAGCGTAGCTTAACACCAACATAGCTAAATTCCTTGGCCACCAACTGACGAGCACCAGCGTCGTCGGTGCAAGAAGCTGTGCTTTGCGATCCCCAACCCTCTCCTCTTTAGTCCAGCGATGAACTAATCAGTCAGATGAACATGAAAAATAATGAGTCAGTTCAGTGGATATTAAATTGAAACACATTCTAGAAACAAATGCCGCTTTATTTGATATTTTTGGAAGTATTAAACAACTTTTAAGTCTTACTCTGAAAATATAACGAGAGGATTTGGTGAAAAATAGGATTTCAGAATGAAAAATATATTTCACTATACTTTTATTATCAGTTTCTCAAATCAAATAGTTTCCTATGTTTGTATCGCCTTGGGCGGGGAAGACAGGGTTTTCTTTGTCTCAACTCGACATACCGCTTTCGCTTAGCCCACATTCAGAAAACTCGACGGCTCTTCAATTACTTTCCTTACACTTAGATTTGAAATCTGATCTTTAAGTTATTTTACTACCAGTTTCCTAGGAAAGTTTAATCACGGAACTGTTAGAACGAAACTGGTAAAATCAAGAATGTTAATGGCAGAAAGTCATTTTTGTACAATACCCACCCCTTTTATGTTTGTTTCTTTCATGAGCAAAGCAAGTAGTATTGAAACTGTACGTATTGAAAAAAGTTATTTTTACAAAGCATATGTTAATATTACTGACAAAAGCAATTTAAACAAACTTTTCAAATGCAAGTTAACCGCTGGGACCGAATTTAAATTAAAAGCTTTCTCGCTCCATTTTAGTCACAATACAGAGTTGGTTGTGAATTTGTGATCTGTTTACGTAATGCAAAACTGCATCGAAGGCATTGCGGCTTGTATACAAAATACGATCCGGTTATTCGATTGTCAGATAGCATTTGACCCCCACTGTGTCCCATCTAGAGAAACAAAACCCCAGATATTGCTAGTCTTGTAGAGAAACTTTGTAAGTTGTTGTACAATGTTGTTGTATCTTCGGCTCTGTTGTTCCGTTGTTCGATGTATTTGTTGAACATGCTGAGTTTAAGAGGAACATTGTTTTGTCTAACTTTACCTGTAAACTACCTGGCAGAATGTACTGGCATAATGTATTTTATGTTCAACTAAATAATATTCGGATTAGTTATCCAAGTGACAACTAGATATTAGTATTTCTAGCTACTGTATATCTATTGATAAATTCAATCATAGCCAATCAGTAAGCTAATACTTATATACCAATACTTATTTCAAAATGTATTAGAACCTAATACATTCATACAATGTTGCATGCTTCTAGGAGCGTACAGAAACTTGGTACCATGTCACTCTAAAGCTGACTAGTTCTACAACCATGTTGACTTCTGGCAGCATGCACTTTTTAGTACGACATGGTACTAAATTATACACCTATTGCAAGCGACTGGTACTATGAACTTACTTATTCAACACCTATAAAGATCGAGATAACCTTATCCAAGTGTTGCTTAAATTTTAAAGCTCACAATAAGCCTTGATTTAAATTCAGTGTTACAAATTACACTAATTCACGCCACCGATTGGTGTTATTTATCCTCAGGCAACAATGATACATTAGTCTTAGATTGTAATCTGCCATAGACAAATCGAAACGTTTAGTCTACACCTATTTAGGTATCAAACTTGTCTACATTTCGTTTGAGCTTCTGATTAGAGGCCGAAGCACGAATATTTTGACAAGTCGTAATCATAAGCGTATCTTGAAATGGCCAATGAAAAAGCGTAGATCCGAAATAACGCGTTGTGATTTGCCAAAAGTGCGAACGAACCCACGGGCGGAATTTTATGTCTTTTATATTCTCAAGCATTGACACCGATCTTTGCTGCCCGAGGCTGGGTAACAAGCACTTTCACATATAAGTACTTTTGGCGCCAAAATTCCTCACCTATGATTTGACAATCACCAAGCAAGTGGTTTAGCTGCTTTTACGGTACAAATTGAGGCAATAATTTCAAAAAAGATTGTAAACAAACATGATTGAAGTGAAATGTTTAGAGGTACTTACATCTAAGAAAAGCTAACAGTTAGTTGATGTCCAATTGATTGAATGGCACTTGTAAAAGTAATTATGGCTATGACAGTTGCTGTCAATGAGAACGTGAAGTATCTTATCAACGTATAGAAGCCTCAATTTGAACCGTATATTTGTAAGCTTGTAAATATAGTTTAAAAAAAAGCTTTGCAAGCTATGGCACGCTAAGTCATGTAGCCCCAAATAAGCAGGGGCCTGCGGGGTGATCGGCTAACTCTGTTGCAAACAGAAATGATTGACACCGATCCCGTCTTTACAAACTTTGATATTTCATCCGCCGAAATTCATTGAACGTCAATTGACAAACTGTCACAGTTTGTTAAAACAGGATCGGTGTCAATAATTTCTGTTTGCAACAGAGTAAACCGATCACCCCGCGGATTCTCGAGAATAGACATAATTATGACATTAGACATAATATCTACTACCTAATCATTATGTCTATTCCCAAGAATCAGGCCCTGAGCTTGTATTAAGACAACCACTGATATGCTACATAATATATTCTTTCTCATATTATACATTAGAAAACACACATACTACAAACAAATATAAGCAGCACATACAAAAAAAATCCAATTTGAATCCAACCCGTAATCTTCTGCCTTTCAGGCGGGTCTTTGCCCAGCCACGGAGTATAACAAATTTCTAAAGAACCTACATATAACTTGGAAAACTGTAGATCCTTACATGGCTGTACGCATTAAGATGCAGTTGGCTTTTATAGAAAAGTCCGGAATTTAACCTATAATTAGAGTATGGTCCAATAGTTATTTGAACAAGTCAGCTTAGCTTAAACGATAAACTATTATGATTTAATAGATCAAGTTGACCCACTGCTTGGTCACGACCGTAGCCAACGAAATCTACAATACAACAACGATTATGTAAATTACAGATGATTAAGATTTTTGAAGACATTTCATTTCATACTTACTAATAATAGTTTATTATTATTACTTACCACTTACTATTACTTACTATTTCATACGATTTAAACAGCAAAAATATGATAGAGGTACAAACAAGGACGGCTTTATGTATTTGAATCGTTAATGAGTGGAAATTATAAAGAATATGTGTCGCATTTTGGATAATAGTTTTAACGGTCAGCCAAAACTCAATCAAAAACCTGCTAACAATTTATTAACATTGTTTTTTCTTTTTTCAGGTAAGTTTTGACTTCTGGTGAGCTGACTACGAACGGCGTTTGGTTTGCATATAACATAGTCACATAATTAAAAAAATCACGTTATGACACTATTACACATTTTATTACCCTAAATATTCTCTGCAGTTATGCCGATACGTACCGATTCACATATGAACATTATTTTGGAATAGTTTTTATTTTATAATAAAATTTAATTAACAAAATAATGTTTATTCATAGGTACATTGAATATCTTAAATATTTTCTGATGAACTATTACGAGCTACTAATAGCTATTTGTAGTGATAAATCACTAGTTAAAATCGAACTAAGTATCGTTAATGATTGAATAATCTCATCAATATTCTGATCACAATCTCAATACTATATAAAAATACATAGTTAAATATATTTATCGTTAAACGCTAATTAGCCGTTATGCTATACAAATAAACATATTTATATTGACATCAGAAATGCAAAAGTGACATATTTGAAACAATTTGTTTTACATATTGATTGCTAAGCTACTGATTATCATGAATAGATAACCTACGAACTTCAATTCATTTAGGAAAACTATGAATAATTGAATATTTTAACACTAAAACCGTTAATAACCTAGTGGGAAACTATTAATATGTCAATAATTTTGGAAGTAATGTCTCCAAATGACTATTAGAAGAAAGGCATGAATGACGTTTATTATTTTCTCTACTAATATAAAACTGACATAAGTCAAATGTTTTTGAATCACGCAAAAACTACAAAACTAACGCCTCAAACTTCAAGAGCTAAAAAGTCTCATACTTATAGGTAAATAAATGTATGACTTTCCTATTTTAGCTATGATGCCTTAGTTGATAAACAGATCATACAGATGGATGACAAATGAAAATTTTGTAACTTAAAACCTAGGCTAATATAAATGAATTCTTTGGACAACAGTACTTAATATATTTTCAACTTTGACTTATAACTTGTGTGTTTAAAATAATGCAGGTATTAATATGATTTAACTTCAATCTAACTAAGATTGAATGCTAAGTTTAAGCAAAATGTGTTGGATCTATATAAATTATAGACATCTTATATTTTAAAGCTCCCCACATCAGTAGAGGAGGTCTTTGTCAAAGTGCCCACAAGTTAGCATAAGTATATCTCAATTGACTTAGACAAACGAGAAAAAGACCTAACAAAAGGTATTTGCGTGCGGGTAACCATTTATAACATCACAAGAGCAATATAATAAAGCTTTCAAAATACGCCTTATGGGTTTAACAGCTCCTATTGTATCTCTCAAAGCGAGCATCCCCATTTCAAAACAACAAAATAAATGTAAAATTATCGACAAAGTTACGCTTTTGTTTATCGAAACATCCCCGGGGAGAGCGTTGAATGGGAAAATTGGCGTTTACGACTTTTATGTAAACTCTACAATTGAAGTCGTGCAAAAATACTCGAGGTTTTTGTATTCGGTTCTGTTTATGACGAGAAAACAATACTACACACATCGAGATATTTATACTCAAGAGTGGAAAACGTGGAAAAAAGTGTCTGCACCAAAACTCGGCGCACGTTGTCAATTGCGTTGACTTTGAATACTTATCAAGCAACATAAAGTCTAAATTAGTGCAAAGTTGTCATTTTGAAGTTTATTTAAATGTCAAATACGCTAGGACGGTTTTTGTCAGTTTTCGCTTGAAGACTGTCACTCTATAGAGTTTTATATAATTATCTCAATGTATCAACGTCATATTGTCTGTTTATCATTAGCGGTAACTTCATACTGTTAGCTACAGCGTCTAACAGAAGTCTGTACCTATAGTAGACTGTTATAATAGGTAAAGTAGGTAGGAATTCGTACCTAGCTGTTGAATATAATGTTTCTATCTACATCTACAGAGTCCGATAATCAAGCTACTACTTTCAGTTAGAACTACAGAATTCCTAAAATTATCGAGTATCCGTTTGTCAGTCATATGTACTTGGGCATGTCTACATTAACACACACACACATTCAACAGCCTATATCAGTCCACTGCTGGACATAAGCTTGATGAAGCCCACGTCGATCATAAAGGTTAGGGATCGCAAGGCATAGCGTCACACACCGCCGACACTGCGTCCGTTGGCAGTCAGGGAATTTAGCTATGCCGGTGTTAAGCTGTGCATTCAGCCTTCCTCCAGATTCCCGTTGCTTATATACAGCAGGGTGCACCAGGGGCAGGTGACGTTGACTTGGGTTCCGTATATGGAGATTGGAACCCCTTAGGCACTTACACATTATTGATCAAAAAGTAACGTAGCGACCCTTTCTCCCATTCAGTTGTAAGCCCATTTATAATACTGTGATTGTACCACCGATCTGTCCAACAAAACCGATCTAAATTCCAGTAAGTCGACCACATTTCCTCGTTATATTGAAATAATATGGCTTTTCCGTATACTCGTATATCGGGAGTACTGATAACGTCACTTACAGTGTCCGTAACCGGTGTGCTATCTGAGATCTAGCGTACAAACTGTTTGCCAACCTGTGTCTGTATCGTAGTAACTGTGTACTAATCTATGGCGACTGGAACTGTCACATCCGTGGGGCCACTTTCCCTGGTTACTGGTGGTTCGGTATCGATAATAACGTGTACAGAATTGGAATTGGTTTGATAAGACATTTCTGTTCTATTGAATAATGTTGTAACTGGATGATTGCTTCAAACTGAAGTGACTATTAAGTGGCGGGTTATAACTGAAAATCAGTGTTTGCTCATCGAGCAAAATTATGCGCTGAGTTATGACCTTTTTGTCATACTGCAACACACACATAGATTAATTAATATTTTTCTTTTTTCAGTCTTGTTATAAGTAGTTATGTAAATTGTTGTTATTATTATGTATGTGTGTGTTTGTTGTTGCAAATAAAAATGTATCTATCTATCTATCTATTAGGTATGTCTTTTAACTTAACGCAGGGTATTATATCAAAGTAATTTGTCTTTTTTTTAATACCAGTAGCACCCAATACCATTTTATTGAAAGAAAACCTGATCTAGCGCACTTCGGACCGCCTCACAATCAAAAAATTTTATTAAGTTATTTATAGACTTCGACCCCACGACCTGTATGCATTAACTAACTTAACCACTCTCACGCCCGCTCCCGTTCCCGTTCCCGTTCAAAAAAATTCATCGAAATCAGTCAATCCAACTTCGAGATGTATGCACTTAAATCACCAAATCCTCTACCGAAATTCCTTATCAGTGAATTTATATGAAGTCAATCAAGAATCTTAGTATATAATTTTATACCGCTTCGGCATCAATGATCCCGCGTAACCCCAGCAGCAGTCGTTCTGTGGTTTCCTTCCATCAGACAAACCACAGCCTACTCAATACTTGTAGGCACGCCGGGGAGTTCGTATCTCCAATCTCGCTCCATTAGCCCGGAGTGACACGACGGGGCCTTAGAGGTGACGTATTGCCTGACATTATATGCTGCTGAGGATATTGTTAGACGACAGTAGACGAGCATTCTAGGGTAAAACTTTCCATTAAGTGACTAACGTAGAGTATAGAGAAAATCTCCTTACTTTGAATCGTATTTTTTTAATACACCAACACACCATTTGCACCAATTCGCAACGCGTCCAAACAGTGAAGAATTGGCTAGAAACTCTGCTTAGCTTATATTTGTTTTAATCTGTAGTACATTTATTCTTACCTATCGCATTGTTTTTAGGGATTTGGAGACAGTTTCTTTCTAAGCTTTAGCAACTAGATGACTAGACCTATACAGTTATCTTCAAAGGTCAAAGAAATAAGCGGTTTTCCACGTTCCTACAGCAGTGTAAAACCCTCGAAATTAATGAATAAAGGTCGTATACAAAATTGCTAATTACCTCACCGTTTAATAAGGTCGGACCTCCCTGTGGGCATTTGCCAATTTTAATTACATTTTTAATTTGGTAGTACTATACAGCTTGAATTTATATCCTTTACCCCATTGAATGCGGTGGTACAACGCCGGAACGACGTGCAATTTTAATATTAGGTTACCAGTATTGCCATTTATTTAATTGCAGGGGAATATAAAGTAGCGTTTTAATTGTGAAGACTCGTGGTTTAATTGGATTTCACGATTTTCGGGCTCATTGTAATTCGATTCGCGTTCTCGTTAATGATCTGATTGTTTTACCATCACCATACCGTAATCCATCTCATTTTTAAACGACTTTTTTAAAAAAGAGGTTTTTTTATACACAGTTAGCACAGGTAGGTAAATTTATAGCTGTGTTAAAAAGTTATTTTGTTTAGCATTTAGAGAGTGAAAATTAAATCCAGGCTTATTCTTACTTGAAATTCACTCCACTGAAGAAATGTTAAGAAACTTGGAATAAGTAAGGTACAGTAATTTTGAAGTCGATAAGATAAGGACCAACCAGCCCACAATAAAAATACCTTTCCAAATACAATTTCATTACACTGTAAATTCGGAGCACGTTCGCAAATTACGCGTGTGGACAGCCAACCGTAGCCTAAATTTCGTGTAAAACAACGGAGGGAATTTACAACGTAAACGCCATTTTTCCCTTTCGCCTGTCTTCCCCAGGGAGGCTTCGATAAACAAAACGTAACTTTACCGATAATTTTCCGTTTGTTTTGGAACCGGATACAATTTTATTTAAAGTTTTTACGCGATTTTTAAAGCCAATTATTGAGATGTGTAGCAATTAACGTCGTTTTTATTAGATTTTACTGCTGTGATTATAAAAAAGAGCAGAATAGAACTGAATGACAACGCTATTTACCGTTATCACCGGGACGGTATCCTTATTTCGACGTTGTATTACATGCGTCGCTTGGTCGTTCGGCTACACCCGTCGACTGGTATTCGGAATGCTCGGAGTTCAAATCCGGTCGTCCCATCGTTCCATTTTGTGCTATTGACATGCGTCGTAGTTCGCGGCGCGGTGGGATAGAGAAATGGGTGAAGAGCAACAAGCTGACATGGTCCAATGAGGCGTCTGCTTCTGTTGCAGCCCGCACATTTTTATTACTTTTCACTTTTACTTTTCTTCTAAAAGCCTTTCAAAAGGTAAACAATACCATCTTTTACCGTTGGACAATGACAAACAGTAACACCTTTAAGCAATGGATAGCTTTGAGTAGCGTGTGTAAGTATAATGGTTATTCTGTATTTTGACATTGATAAAACATAAAAAATACTAATTGCGAATTTTTGTTTTTTTCGGGATTCTGAGAATCTTTTTCGATTTTTTGCTATTACCTAATTTAATAGGTAGGTATTTCCTGCATACTTTTGTAGGTTTACAATGTCGCAAGCTATGGAGAACTTTACGATGCGCCTTTAGGTAAACATATTTTCAGTGGGCTGGGTTCATGGGTTGCGCAATGAACTAATTGCGGCGTTTAGGCCATTAGCAGGGCGATGTCTAATTGTTTTGCCCTAATGAGCGATAGTAGTGCCCTTTGTTTCTACTGGCATGCTTTTGAGAAAGTGGTGCAATGCAGTTATATGGCGATTTTTTACATTTCAGTAATAATCCTGTAGGTTCATACAACATTACAGGCCATAGAAATATTAATTAGACTTTACTTTTTTAAAATCAATAGGATAGGTATTGGATGATTCAGTATTAAATAAAATATAGATTCTTGATAAAATATAGATTCTTCTTCCACAAAGGGTAAAAACGAGACCCTATTACTAAGACTCCACTGTCCGTCTGTGTGTCTGTCTGGCTGTATCTCATGAACCGTGAAATTTGAACCAGTTGAAATTTTCACAAATGATGTATTTCTGTTGCCGCTATAACAAAAAATAAAAAATCAGAATAAAATAAAAAAATAAGGGAGGCTCCCATACAAAAACCGTGATTTTTATGTCCAATATTAGTAACAGTAACAGGTAGAGGCTTGAAATATACACATACAATATTTAGTTATATATTCACTTCAAACATCATGTATAATGCGCACTGATAAAATATGGGATCAGCTGCCGGGGCGTCTGTTTTCCCATTGACTTACGACCCTAACGGCTTCAAAAAGAGAGTTAATAGGCATTTTTTGGGAAAGCTCGCTTCATCGTCGACCTCATCCTTGCCTATGCAAGCCTCGAGGTCAAGAGCTGGTCCATATTAAATAAAATAAAAAATGTGTGACCTACGAAGCAAAACTTTGATAGATGCAATGGTTACCATGTAACATCAGGTGGTCCTTGTGATAGTTCTATATCGGATTAAAACAACATGGCAGGTAGGTACTCTGGTCTAAAACAATGTGAGGTTCTACAGCAATTCCTCGCAAATAAATTGCAACTTAAATCTAAATAAACCAAATGAAAGTCTATAACAGATTGTTAGGTAGCTCTACTCCACTGGCACTTTGTTGCTAATGCAAACTTGTAGAAATGTTATCGCTTCAATAAATTTTATACAGACAAATGCAATCCACTTACCACTTAAAGCGTTCCCAATGTTCTCAATTAAGCCCGCATGCTCACTAGGTACCCTATTCTGACTGACTAATAGGATATAATACTTGAGATATCAATCAACACGATGCACATTTTATTGTGTTCGACCTGAGTGCCTTTTGCGAGTTTTTTTAACAGCTCGTTCATTTGTATGGAAAGGAGTCAGTGCCACAGTGGTTTTCACTAGATGGCGCTACCTCGATTCCATATAAATTTGCGTAAACACAAACGCGATCGAGCTGTTAAAAAACTCACACATTTTTTTTTTAATAGTAAATAGGCTTACGTTTGACTACATTTCGCCTGATGGTAAGCGAAGATGCAGTCTACGATGGAGCACGTTTGCCTAGAAGTAACCTGTACAGGTACACTCGGCACTCCGAGCGCTTCGTGCGGGAGGCAAGAAGGGGCTAAGACATTGGTCCAGGGTTTTCTGTCGTCAAGTCAAAGGTCATCATTCCGCATAAGACCGTCAACAGATTTGGATTTGGCATATGAATAACGAAGGAAGGCTGTTATTCAATGCAAAACTCTATACTTCAACAAACATAATATACAAATATTTTTATTACCAGAAAAAAAAACATGAAAAATTATACAGAAACTAAAAATAGATCCCTCACTAGGGCTATGTCTGTGTCGCGGGACACCTAAATACAAGTGAGATTACCTAACTTTAGATACCTAGATAAATAGTTATTGAATATAAAATGAAATATTGATATTAAATATTTATTGCACACTATACAAGGAATATGTTGTACATAATGAAAAATGCAAAAAGAGAAATTAAGAACACATAAGTAACAGGATAAAATAAAATATTTCAATTTAAAATCATTTTAAAATAACTTATCCAAAACTATAGGCAAAATTGCGTAATAAAAAAATACAAAATAAAAATCAAAATAGACCACAGTATATTCTACTTCTATAAGTTTTGGTAAAAGTCCTGTACCCATTATTTATTTTACTACAAGTATCTCCACTTCGGTAGGTTTCAGTAGGATTAACGGCATAAAGGTCGAATGAACCAGTACTTAGCAGACGCGGATGTTTTCTTATTAATGTTTATTTTAATGGTTTCTGCCAATTAAGGAGCCAACCCAAGTGGAGTTAATAAAAACGCACTGCAATGGCTTCTTATGATGCGATTCTCTTCATGAACTTATTTAACTGTCATTTTTTAAGGAAATGTAAGAATTTTCACTAGTTGGCTAACTAGAAGTAAAAATATAATTGAGGTTACTTAAGCATCAATATATAGGTACTGTTACTTTTTATACTTATAAGTATGTAATACCATAGTTGTGTCGACCATTGCGACGCGGTGGGTGAAAGCCATGGTGGTATGCAGATGGTTGTGGTTTCGATTCCCGCCGCGAGACAAATGTAACAAGGCTGGGTGTTTTCTATGTATATTATATGTATAAAAAAACTTAAAAGTCGTGTGTTTCCCATAACACAAGCCTGCTTAGTTTGGGGTTAGATGATGCTGGGTGATTGTGTCCAGCATTTTTTGTTCAAACTTCACACTAATTATATAAATACGAAAGTTTGTGTTTGTGTGTGTGTGTCAGAGAGAGAGTATGTTCGTTCCTACTCAACTCCGTAACCGATTTGAATGAAACTTGGGATATATTATAGTATTTAACCTGGATTAACACATGGGCTACTTATTAACGGCCGGTTCCTATATCATACCGTTACCGATGACGCCTCGTTTTTCCTTGAAAAACTGTCAAATTTTCGACGCCTCGTTGTTAATTTTTGACAGTTTTTCAAGAGAAAACGAAGCGTTATCAGTAACGGTATCTTATAGGAATCGGCCATATATGGTACCACACAAGCGAAGCCGCGGGCCAATGTAAGTTTAAAATAAGAAGGTACCTACATCGTTACTGTATAGGGAAAGACTTGGATGCAAAAACCGCAAAACCGTTTGGAGGACGCTTATGCCCACTAGGTTTTGAAAACTGAGAATGATGATGATGACGATGAAACAGCATAGAAATCTACTTACGGGGCAAGTATACTTACATAACAGCAAACAAACTAGACTGTGTCCTGAGATAAGTAAGTACAGTCAATTAGTCAGAGTAGACGATAACGGGCGAGGTGCATAAGGCTGTACGTGTAAATTTCTCGGACATGAACAAGGCCAAGTTTACGATACCTTTTTGTTCAAATGTTAAACTGTTGGGAATTTCCTTTTAACCTACATTATTTGTCTAGTTCCTAGAAACATGAGTAATAGGAACTCATTTTGAGGCAAATGTAGAGAATATGGAAATATTTTATTTATGTGAGTAACAAAACTTAAAAATGTTATCCACAATATTTTAACTACAATGGAGTTGAACCCGTATCTCCAGCAGCAGATTATCTAAGAGGCTTTTTAACTCTTATAACAGTACAAAAGACTAATAAATTTACGTTTTATTAATCAGAAAACGGATGTACAAAAAGTTAAATCTTACTAAGTAATTAATACAGCATAAATCTCCTTTTAGTTATCAAATGAATTATTATAGCTTGACTATAAAACTAATAATTTTTGCGTTCGTATTTGCAAAGTTCAAAATTAAGCGAATCTTTTCTATAAATTTGATAGCTTTTGCTTGCAAATTTTGTCAAATGATTTGTTTGTTGCCTTTGGGAACATTACTTTTTGCAAGATCAAATACCTCTAAGGGCGATAACCCTCCATGTCCTTTTCTGTACCTACCCCTGACAACGTTATGTACCCCTCACTTCCGCATTTTAAAATAAAGGATTACAGTTATGATATTCTTGTATTTTATTTAATCAAAATATTATATCCATATTCGATTAAACATTAACATTAACATTCAAAACATTAAAGCATTTCCAATGACCATTTCAACCTCCGACATCTTATCCATAACTTATGTTATTGCCATGAATAAGCATTTTGATATCAAATTTAATTATTTATGTAAGGAATTAAATTGCCCAAGATTTCTATTAAAATAGTCACTAAATAGTACATTCCTTAGAACAAGACAGTGTGGGGCTCAGTAACACTTATCTATTTGAAACTTATATAATAGGCCCCGGCACGAATTTATAAACCTGAGCTAAAATAATGGGGATACTGCGCAGAACAAGTAGACCAAACAGTCCGTACAAAATTGTGATAATGTGTTCTGGACATTCAAGGTCAAACGTATAATTGCGTGCCACTAGCTGACTAAATTTATTTTCGGTTTTTCGAGCATTGTGCATGTGCAATTTATAAACCCTTATAAATGTTTGCATGTTCTGCAGATATTTGTCTCCGGTCTGGGTGTTTTCTATGTATGATATGTACGTATTTACAAAAAAAACTGTATATATGTAGTATATCAATCATGTGGTTTCCATAATACAAGCTCTGCTTATTTTGGGGCTACGTGATGCTGTGTGATAGTGTCCAGCATTATTGATTATTATAAACATTATATTTTTCTATTTTTATCGACTGAATTCCTCTTTTGACTGAATAAATAAGTTATTTAGCTTTGGATTTTCAAGGTTATATATATAATGTATGTTTTAACTAGATTCCGCTCGTGGCTTCGCTCGCGTGGTACCTGAATATCAAGTAGCCTATGTGTTATTCCAGATCAAAAACCATGTATATTTCAAGTTTCATCCATTTATATTATTAGTGTGATATATGGATAAGTAGCCTATACAACCTATTACAGCCTGCGCACATTGGACGACAAACGTCAGCGATTAGACGCTACGACAAGCAGCGGGGGACAATTTTCATACATTTTGTTCAAAGCTCCGCACACATGGCGACAATCGCGCCAGCAAGATATGACAGACGCTCGCGACTAAGCGCGACGACGAAAGCGTCGTGTTTGTGAGGGCTGTTATAGTTAAATAAATAAACAAATTCACGATCATTGAATTAGCTTGACTTTTATTTACAATTTTATTATTCGAGTCACAGTTTCTTCCCGTGAGAATCACGAGGAAAATTTGTTGATTACAAGCTTAAATTATAATGTTTATGAGTTCTCGGTGATTCCTTATCTTATTGCTATTAAATATAGTGTAGGCAGAGATTGATAAGCGTATAAACATGTCAATTTAGCAATATTCATTGGTTAATTAGTTGCTTTTTAAGCTAGCTTCAACTCTCGGCTTCGCTCGCGTAGACCGGGAAAACAAGTAGCCTATGCATTAATCTAAGTCACTAACTATGGATATTCCAAGTTTCATTTAAATCTGTTGAACCACAAACATACTAACACACACACACACTACCATCACACAAACTGTCGAATTTATAACTAATAAGTGATAGTGTGAACAGTATAATTGATAAAATATGTGATGTAATGTGATGATGTTGACGATCTTAGTAAAGCGACGAATAGTTAAGATGCCAGAAACGCGGGTTCGATGCCCGTTTTGGTACAAATGTTTATTGATCTGCAGGTGTGTCAGAAAATCTTAGTGTGGGGTCAATAAGGCTGCGTTGTAACTGTTGACTGTTATGTTATATTTTTGAAACGTTGACTGCGGGCCTTGGAATAATACTGGACGTTATCACACAGCATCATGTGGCCCCAAACTAAGCAGAACTTGTATTATGGGAACCACATGATTGATGTACTACTTTTATAAAAAAAATGTTGTAAATATATACATAACGTACATAGAAAACACCCAGACCCGAGACAAATATCTGCAGAACATGCAAACATTTGTCCCGGAGCGGGAATACAACCCGCAACCGGCTGCGTCTCTGGCGGACCTTCACCCACTGCGCCACAGAGGTCGTCACGTCATTTCGGGTCATTCATACATTCAAATGTAGCGTCATTTCCGCGCCATGTCCGAGGAGCACATCTTGCAGCAAGTACAGCGGTGTGTTATTCAGCACTCAAAGTGTTAAAATAGATGAGTTGCTGCTACCAATTTAGATTTTGCGATTATTTCTTTGGTTTTCCGTATTTTAATGTTTCCTTAACCTCTCCAGTATTTAGGCGAACAAAACAAAAATCCATTGATATCGGTAGAGCCATTTTCGAGTTTTTGAGAGAATTAGTCTAACGGAGAATTAGTCTATTCATATATTAAAAAAAGTTTATAGTACGTATGATTACAGTTTTCTTTCATACTTTGATGAAAAGTAGTATTTACTTCGAAGGTATCTTCGATGGTGGCCTCAAAATCCAAAGGCTGAATGTTAACAGTGACACAGATTAAAATAATAATTACTGATGGCGTGGGTGGTAATTAATGTTTGCCAGATTACCGGATAGCCTGCCGCAGCCACTTCATCTCACGTTTCCGGCTTTACACGAGATAAACGTTGGCTTTGACGAAATGCGAAAAGTTATATTTTAATACAGTTGCTCAAAAAGTGGCGTATTGCAGGGACGTAGATATAGGTTCGGGATGTGGGCTATTACATACTCGAGCTTTTTTTTACCTTTTCCGAACTCGTGCGTTCTCTTTCCCAACTGTCAAAATAATGTCTATTAAAAAGAAAAAAACAACCACGAAGTTTTTACAAAAAAAAAATCATAGAAGTTTTTATGATTCATGCAAATTTCTAAAAAGAAGCTACTAATTTGTTTCAATATCAGATGATGAGATGATCAGAATGATTTGATTCATTTCATCTCATTAAATTTCATTTTCATTTCACATCAATAAAGAAAATCTACTGAAGACTTGGCTGTATGGGCATAGTTCCCTTTCCCTACCCAGAATGGGTGAAGAAAACAATTTCCAGAAATTTTCTTTTTATTAAATTGATTAATTTTTTCGCAACTTTATAAAAAATTTTTGTTCAGTACACGCCTCGGCTCGGGTAGACATTTGTCGGAACTCTTTGCAATGACAGGCTTTCCGCACTCGTAATGAAATATACTATTTTATGAAATGCTTTATGCTAAGATTGTATAACATGTGTATTTTATAGATATTTGTGAGTATGTTACTATATATGTAGTGTATATCAAACATGTGGTTGTCACCATCAGCTGCTAAACATAGGCCTGTTGAACAAAGCTTATTGTATCCAGCTTCTACCAGCAGCCTTTCGCAAATTGTCACTCAACCTGGGCGGAGAGCGGTCAACACTAGGTTTACTTCTTGTTCTTGAGTGGAGATGGAGACTGCTGGCCGGGGAGCGTTCTACACTACGGTTCTCAGTTCTTCGGCAGATATGGACAGCCCACTGCCACTTGCTAATTCTCTTGTGCAATGTCAATGACTTTGTATTGAATATAAATAAATTATTTATCTAAATTCAAATCACAATCTTATGCGTTGATTTCAACTAATTAAATTCATCTTATTTTAGTCCATTAGCGCTAACGTTCCAGCGTAGCCGTTCTGGGTTGATTCGATCGCCCAATCTCCAATGATTGATGACATCTTACCTCATTTACTAGAGTTGCCCCATACTTTCCGACTTGGCTCGTGGTTTTGATTGAGATTATTAGGAATTATAATAGTAATTATTTTAACTTAAATGCATATTATATACTAAATATGTAAGTGTTCTGCATCGCGCAAACGAAGCGTTCTAGTAATTTTTTATGCAATATTGTTTAGTATTGTGTTTTGGTCTACCTCCGGAATAAAGTATTGTGTGCAACACATGCTGTTTCATTTTTTATAAATCCTGCACCCTGGACCAGACTAGAGCTTCGTTCAGAGTTAATAAGGCCTTATTCATTGAAAACCCTTTAATATATTTCTCAACTACTTTTGTAAGGTTACACTTTTGTTTATTTATGTATCAAGAAAATACTCTACTAACCAATTGTATCTAGAAAGAAATTGAATGACTTAGATTTGTAAAGAAAATATGCATTGTTTTCAACGTAGGTACATAAAGATTCCATGGACATAGAATTGCGTTTCCGGCAATATCAATGAGACCGACGTCTAAAAGTATTATAGTATTCGACTTTAACTTATCGACGGTAGGTATCGATAAACGAAGTCTTCCAGTAATCGAAATTCGGATGGAGAGCTCATTAGCAGATTGCAGTCCGCCCTGTCCAAACTAGATAACAGTGTTTGACCCCTTTGAAGGGTTGGAGGGCTATTTGTTTTTGGTTTGGCTTGGTTCTTTGATGCAGAAAAGGTTGGATTTGCCAGTCACGTAGCCCTACTAATGTATTGCAAATCGTGCGTTAAAGGTATCGTTGTGAACGAAACCACGATATCACCATTATCATCATCATAATCCACAGCCCGACTTTATCCACTGCTGGATATAGGCCTCCCGAAGATTGTGTAACCACGACAGATGGAGAAAATTCAATGTTCAGCCAATTATACATATTTACTACTCAAATTCTTCACTCGCTTTAATTCATTCTCTCGGACATTAAATAGGTGAATTATAGTAGTTAGGTACAAAATATCAAAACGGCATACAAATAATTTATTTACTACTTTATATTATAGCACAATAAATGTAACTTAAGGTAGGATTAGGTTAATGCTAAAGCATTTTTTACCAACCAAACTGATGTGATTTGATGCAAGGTAAGTAGGCGTGCTTCAATTAAAAAACCTCAACTTACATACCTACTTAAAACTAGATATTTTTGCTACTTTACCTACTATTTCTATAAGCTTGAAGTCTTCAAATCCAGAGTGAATCGGTTCCTTCGAGGCAAGCGTGCTCCATCTTAGACCAAATCTTCACCTGTTTCAGGTGTGTTAGTGGGCAAACGTGTGACTATTTTATGTAAAAAAAACTCGTAAACTACACACCTAAAATACTAATATTGTTTAAATAATTTATAGATAAAAGGATAACTGATAGGAGTGAATGGAGAAAGAAATAATCTCGTGCCGACCCCACTTAGAGTGGGATAAGGGCAGACGAACAATGATGATAAATAAATACATAAATAATACATGACCTTATTCCGCCTTCACCTTTCTTCCAAAGGAACTTCAGACGCACTGCTAACTACCATCCGCATCAAGTTGATATTCCATTTAACAGGACTAAGCGCTTCCAAACATCATTTATAATGCGCACTGCTAAAATATGGAATCAGCTGCCAGCGTCTGTTTTTCCATTGTCTTATGACCCTAACGACTTCAAAAAGAGAGTCGCCCCATCGTCGACCTCATCCTTGCCTATGCAAGCCTCGAGGTCAAGAGCTGGCCCATATTAAATTTAAAAAAATAGAAAAGTAAAAATATAGCTATGTTTCTAGTTTCAACCTCTTTACTTCCTTGCTAATTAATATTCTTATGTTTCAGTGGGCGGGATGTCACGCGGAGGCAGCGGTGCCGGTAAGACAGCGACGGCCAAGCGCGTGCCTCCGCCAGCAGTCCCGGGTGATGCGTTCGGAACCCCTCAGCATCGCCACTCGGGCTCCAGCTTCGGCTCTCAGGGGTATGCTTCCTGCGAGGAGCAGCCCTATCCGCAGCCGCCTGACACGCCTTCACATACACGAGGTAAGGAAACTTATATACTGCTTCTGCACTGTAAATCTTCTGTGGATACTTTTATATTTAGGTGTTCTTTTTCTTCATATAAGCTAGTGGCCAACTCTGGTGTTGGAGTTATTAGTCCACCTGAAGGCCTCCGAAATGGCTTAGCGACTTAAAAAGCCAGGACCAGGTATTGACTAGAATTCCGATATTTATAATCACTTAACCAGTGTATGTATTTATTGCAGCATAAAACCTTACTTAGCTATGATAACTTTTAAAAACTAATTTTATATAACTTGTTTAAGTCAATATATCTAGCTAGAGTATAAAAATGCCTTTAAAACTTAAATCAGTATAAGTAGGTCACCCATCAAGTAGGTACCGGGCGGTGTGTTGCTTAACTAAGATCTGCTAAATTAGGCCAAATTATGCCACGCCACGCTTTATATATTTATTAACTAAATCAAACCCTCTATCTAGTACAGGTAGGTAGGTTGTATAGGTATCTAATAAACTTTTGATAAGCAGCAGCATCGGCATGGCGACAAAAACAGTGGTTTGCGATCCCCGACTCCTTTCGTATTTGGGTAGGCATTTGGTCCCAGCAGTGGACTGTTATAGACTGATATTGTTGTTGTTGGATTTTTTGAATATCAAACCAAAGCAAGCTTAGCAAAGTTACGGTAGGTATCGTAAACAGGAATATTCTAACCGGACACTTTAAAAAAATTGGTAAATGACAAAGCGTTATTCTCAATGGCCAAAATTTTACTACTACGATACAAATACTTTTTTGGTAGCCTTCGTGATCGTGCCTCTGATATCCTTTGAGAAAAAAAAATAAAAAAGTTTTTATCCTCTTTTTCAGATGACCACTCAGACTATGGCAGTACAGTGTCAGGGGTGTCCGGAGTTAGTGGTGCCAGTGGTAGCCTCGGCAAGAGCCCAGCGGGAGGCGGCACCTTCACGTTTCCACCACCGTCTCAGCCGCTCACGCATAAAGCAGCCGTCTACTACCACCACCAGCTCGCACTCAGTGATGATCAGGGGATCGACATGACACAGGTAAGCTTACGGCTGGTTCCTATATTATACCGTTACCGATGACGCTTCGTTTTTCCTTAAAAATCTGTCAAATTTTCGACGCCTCGTTGTTAATTTTTGACAGTTTTTCAAAGGAAAACGAAGCGTTATCGGTTACGGTATAATATAGGATTCGTCGTTTAGACGGCTTCTGTGGCGTAGTGGGCGAAGGTCCGCCTGAGACGCAGAAGGTAGCGGATTCCATTCCCGCCGCGGGAAAAATGTTTGCGTTTTCTGCAGATATTTATTTCGCGCCTGGGTGTTTTTTATGTATTTGTAATCATGTGGTTCCCATAGTACAAGCTCTGCTTAGATTGGGGCTCCATGATGCTGTGTGGTAACGTCCAGCATTATTTATTTATTTATTTATATATGCTTCAATATAGCAGCCCTGCCATTGAGACCAGCCAAGTAAATGCCTATATACTGTTTCGTTAATCTGGGCAGCATTTAAAAAAAGTCAAAAAAAGTCAAAAGTCAAAATTTATTTATTCAGTAAGAACTGTAAAGTACACTTTGAATCGTATTTTATTTTAATTTACTCCAATTCGTAACGCGACCATACAGAGAAGAATTGGCAAGAAACTCTCCTAGGCTTATATATATTTAATGTCTGTTTTACAATATTTATTCTTAACTATTACATAAAAGAGACTTAATCTTTATTTTCTAGAGCCCTGGTCGTGATAGTCCTGGGTCCTCATCAGGGTCGGCGGGTTCTGGCTCACGCCACTCCTCTGCCTCCTTAGACAGTGGGAGAGCATCAGGTCGGATGCCACACCATCACCATGCTGCCTGCCATTGCGGAGACTTGGCAGATCGAGTGCGAGCTATGATGGCCCAGGGTTTACCTGTAAGTATTATCTTATTCTATGAGCTAGTCTGATCCCAATGCAAGGCAAAGGCCTCCCTTTCCTCTTTCCACATTTTCTGATCTTAATAATACTTAATAAGTACCTATTATTTTAAAAAATGCTGGTTTTTCTACTCGAAAAAAGCTAAAACTCTGAATCTGTTGGTGACAATTTCAGCCTTCTTTTGAGAACATGCATTCCTTAAATTAATGATTTCTAAATCTCGGTTACAGGACACGGATATTATACACGCATGCTTAGCAGAGCTTCAGATGGAAGAGTATGCAAGACTCTTCATTGACGCTGGCTACGATCTCCCCACCGTCACAAGAATGACCCCTGAAGACTTGACGGCTGTAGGCATCAAGAAACCTAACCATCGTAAAAGGTTAAAGGCTGAACTTGCAAACCTCAATGTTCCTGACAACCTGCCTGATTACATACCGGTATGTAGATATGATAGAAATTATGAAAAGCACAGCAATTTTTCTGTATAGAAAGAAAATTAGTTGGTATATTGTCCATACTTTTTATGTATCGTTATAAATTTTTATTTCTTTCTCAGGGTTCGTTAGAAGAATGGCTTCGACTGTTACGGCTGGAGGAGTACGGACCAGCACTAGTGGCTCAAGGGTATCGCACAGTGCATGATGTCACACAACTGGCTTGGGAGGTAATATCATATTATTAGTGTCAGTAGTTAGGAGGCGTATAATTATTTTCCCATTTTGACTACAAATTAAAAGAGCCGTGACATAGAAAAATCCTCTCAAAGGCTCAAAGGTTAGAATCAGATTATAAAATGAGAGTTGGGCGTCTTATAAAAGTATGAAATCTATTTTTGAACTCTAAAATTAAATCATCAAGCTACTAAGACAAATGTTTCATTATTTTCAGGATCTAGAAGACATGGGTATAGTGAGGCTCGGTCACCAAAAGAAAATTCTGCTTGCCATCAAAAGAGTCAAGGATATTAGAGCGGGGAAGAGAAGCATCAGCAACCAGGGCTCTCTTGACTTCACCAGAATACAGCCAGGACAGGTCGGTTATCTCAGACTGCTTTATAAACATCTACCCCTTGTTTTAGTGATGTTTTAGAATATTAGACTATTAATGGTCTCCTATTAATTACAGCGGATCTTTATTTTTCCGCTTTTATGAAACCTTCTAGAAAGTTTAGAGTCAATGTTAGATTCCTACTCAAATTATTCTTCAATCTAAATTTTATTTTGAAAGCATCACTCCAAAACAATATTGTTTTATTTTGTTATCAAGATTCTTTGGTTATTTTAATTTGTATCATTATCATCATGACATTACCATTTCATTCATCTATTATTTTAATTTCCCGATCATCATCACTATTTTTCTATTGATTTACAATTATTATACTTATTATTAAAGCAAACTCTTAATCAAACTAACAAGGTATTATAACAAGAGCTTTGATTTTTATTTAATTTATCTAATTAATTACACTTAATCCAATTATATCTAAGTAGTTTTCAAGTGTATTGAATAAGTACATTACAAAAATAGGTAAGATAACTTAAGCTAGGCTAGAATTTTCGTTGCAGTTTCAAATTAATAGTTGAGGCCACATTTGGAAAATGTAGTCCATAAGGACAGAATTGGCTCTTGTTAATCTTAAACCAGATCAAAATTCTTCCATTTTTCTCGATGAGTTCAGATTTTTTGCTTTAGACTTAGGTCTACCATCCACCACCATAGCGTTCACAGTCTGTGGTCGAACTATGGACAACTTTGCGATGTTAAAATGAAATATGACGCTCTCTGGAAATCGACAGAATTAATCTAGTTAGTACTTCACAAAAAGGACGACTTGGTTACATAAAGTAAAAAAAAAATTCAATTCGATTTGCCTAATCATCGGTACAAATACCGTACCTACCATACCTTAAAAAAAAAGACTTACTGCCTTATACCTTATACCTTAAAAAAGACTTTTGACTTTATCAAAATAAAGTTTTAATTATCCTTAACCGTAAGGTATCTTCATTCCCATTTCATGTTGTTGATATACGAGTAGATTTGGTTCACTTATGATTTGGAACCCCTCTCTGGTGAAAATCCTTTTATCCCTTTTCCTTGCAATTGTATCGACCCATCGCAGAGTTGTCCGTTCACCAACATTCCACCACCACCGACCATCGCTGCATCCACATACCACAGCCCAAGCAGCATGTGAATGTTTTGTTTTCTTTTCTTTTTCCAAACACAAACGCACTTCGGACATATTCGGCTGAATTCGGCTAGACTTTATATCCGAGGGAGCAATACCAGCAGTGGCAGCAGACGAGGAGTTACCATAAGCCCCCTGACCTAAACCACCTAAACTTTGATGCGATACCGACGCCCTTATGTGGCACTGCCCTGATCCCCATACAGGTATGAGAACCTATTTGGCGAACGCCAGTTTCCTGCACCGAGCAAAGCTTTTAACGTGCACCATTTATTGTCCTTAAGAACTCAGTTTTTTGATTTCTGTGTGAATTGTGATAGTCTGCACGGTAGAGGTTTCGCTTCTTTTTGAACCTTCTGCGGAAACACGAAAGAAATATGACAGAGCTATAGCTCTGTAGTCTATAGTTGCATAACGGTGTTGCAGTTTTCACCAGATTGAACAACACATAAAGAACACCTAAAAATTCACAAGAAAATTAGATGTACAAGCGCACCTCGCAGATAGGTTCGGAAAGAAGTGTTCAGAGCAATAGTTTAAGTATTTACTAATAAGCACGCATGTATTGATAACAATTGTAATTGATTTAAATAACTAACGAACACCACGAATTGAAAGAATTCGGCATGATATGAGATTTTGTTTGAAGATTGTGGAGCCGTGTTTTATGCTATGTAACTAATTTGTATTCTTAACGATCTGTTATTACAATATTTAATTTATTGACATAAGTAGGTAAAAGATTTTTTTTGACTGTGAATCAAAATGACAATGGTGGCGATACACGTCCATCGTCCAATCGGCATGACACTGCCGACCGTGGGTGGGAGTGACATGACAGTTATGCCAATCCACGACCACCCACGGTCAGTACTACTCGATCCACAGATATAGAAGAGAACTAGATAAAGCCTTAAATTTCACTATGTTCTGAACATCAACTCATACGGCTGATCTCTACTTTCTTTCGCAGCGATCGCATTGAGATAAAGTATGCATCTCTTTCTAGCAAATGATACATGGACATAAGAAAGTAGAGATTAGCCGTCGAGTTCACGTTCAGAGCATAGTGAATTTTAAGGCTTTATCTAGGTGTCTTCTATATCTGTGACTCGATCCACTTGATCATGTATGACCATCATAAGGTAAACTTTTCCATTTCTGACGTAACTAGGTAAGTTACATCTATGAATGTTTACAGATCCGCCACCCGCGCGGCAAATCACTAGAAAGTCTCGAAGATCCATCGGAGCGCGGCTCCCATTCCACGTTCTCGCCCGACGCGGGTCTCTACTACGTCGGCGGGCAATGGCGGCGCTCGTACGACGACGGTGACATCACACCCACCAACGACAGCTCTTACGAAGGCGGCGGAACCCTGCCGCGTCCCAGAGGGCTTGTCCGCCCGCGTCCAGTCGCCAAAATAACCGCTACACCCGCGTACAGAGACAAGTCCCCAGACTACGCGTACGATGAGATCGCTTACTCGGCTAGATTGCAGCGCGTGGCTTACGGCGCGAGTCCACACGTCGCTCGTAAGCCGCCCCCGGACCCACCCAAGCGTCAAAGCTCCCAATACGCTCCATTCACGCGCTTCGGACAAACTACTGTAGAAATTCATCCTGAGAAGAGTCTACCACTCAGTCTGCCAGCTTATCCAAGTTCGGATTCCTTGAGCGTTAGTCTGGACAGTACGGGCCTACTGCCACCGCCGCCTGCCCCATCGTCGCCTCCGAGACGATATGAAGAGGATAAGTTGAGGACCGGATCAGATGCTAGTTTTAAGGTAAGTTCCATAATGCAGCAACGTTTCTAATCTCAAAAGCAGCAAGAGACACTAGCACGTTGACTGCGAGCCTGCAGGGCCTAAGGCAGTACGTGCCCGTGAGCAAGTGTGTGTTTCAGCACTCAAAGCGTTATCTGACATAAACAAAATACAATATTTCTACTATATTTCTGTATGTAAGGGGGTCTTCGGAACCCAAGCCATCCTCAACGGCTCGTATTGCACCCGTCTAACTAACAGACGGGGCTTTTGCAGCCGGCTGATTGTGACATTGTGTAGCCTAACACTAGCACAGCTAAATCCCCCTGGCCGCTAACGGGCAGCAACGTACAGCGGTACGAGAAGCTGTGCACTGCGATCCCATACACACATGCTCAGCATGCGAGTTTTACGCATATCCCCCCTTCTTATTAGCGGAGGCTTATGCTCAGCAGTCCACTGTTGAAGGCTGGTGTTATTGTTGCAACGGAAGTTAATTATACAAAAAATGCCTTTCATCCTGCCCTGCAACCTGTTTAATGGTTTCATCTGCTAGAAAATGCTCCTCTACCATACATTCAGATATTCTAAATCCTACATTTCTTCCACAGTCAAGTTCCAGTACCGAATCGGACAGCATTCCCTTCGCCAACGAGAACGCCGGAACGATAAAGCAGAACCGAGGCCAGATCGGAGGGCGTCCGCACACTGTGGACTACGGCCGCGCAGGCATCGGCCTCTCAGGCCTTCCGCCAAGAAACGACATCAAACCGACCACACCCCATGCCCTCCCAGAGCATAAAGAAGAAGGGAAAAGCGGCGAGCCCGTGGATGTCCTCAACGACATAGGAAACATGCTCGCCAACCTAACGGACGAGCTCGACGCCATGCTTGAAGAAGAGAAACGTCAAGGTCTGGCCGATTCCTAAAAGTGGGTGTGAACGCTTTGGAACTCGAATTTAGTTGCACAATAAATTCCAAAGATTTATATTGTGTCTATCGGATATTTAAATATGACATCTTAATTTTCTAAAGGTAGGGTTTCTGATAGATACCTGAACAGTGAGATTTACTTAGACCGAACGAACTATGAAAATCTGACGGCACATAGGTATAAAGTTAGGCCGTGATCGGGTGAAGCTATCTCAAGAAACCCTAGCTTAACAGTAGAGTTACAATCCGTGTTGTGTGAAGGCAGCCTTTGTATGTGATTTTTAGCAATATGACAAGAAAATTTAGTTTGCGGCTGAGTACCTATTGCTTGGCAAAATACTATGAATTTTCGTCCTGCCACTTGCTATGATTACTAGAATAACTTACAAGATAGAGCGTACCTACAATATTTTGATAGTTTTGTAGTATTTTATACGATTGTAGAACATTTTATACAATTTTGACACACAGTACTAATTTTTATTGTTAATTCGGAAACAATTTTTTGTAAGCTGTTTTGTATTTATTTCATTCTATAAATTATTCTTTTAAAAAAATCATGTGACCCAAAAATACAGACAACTATGACTATTTTTGTAAATAACTATGTTTCTCTTAAATTATGTCTAGATAAATATATCCCAGTAGGTAGTTTTCCATGTACAATAAAATTGTAGAAGTATGTTAGAAAATAGTTAGAGTTTATACAAAATAGTTGGTTTAGACTTAGGAGTTTGTATAATAGACATTCGTATTAGAAATAGACCATGTATTTCTACGTTAAATTTATAGGACATGTCATTAAATTTTGGCAAAATAATAATACATATTTGTCCTAGAAAAGCTTACCTGTCTGAAAATTTTCGATGAAAACGGCAAACCAATTTAAAACGTAATTTTTTTGAATAAATACAAACTTGGCTAGATCTCAACACCATGTCCAGTAAGTGATAAAAAAGAGGCCATATTCTGAGCAACGGTTTTATCACGCAATCAGTGAAAAAAACTATATAAATATTACTTACCTACTCAGGTAGGTATGTTAGAAATAAATCTGCTAATGAACAAAAGCTACACCACACCAGAATTTGGCACACTGAAGTTAATAAAGGGGGTCAAAGGTACTACTATTTTGTTTTGTTCCTTTGGGTTTTTGTTCATTTTTTCCAGCCAGTGAGAAAAGACTTAACAAGCACTACAGCAAGGAGGTTTACAGTGAAATAAATTTTTGAAAAAAGAACGCAATATTTTTAATGGAAATTTTATATGCCTGTTTTATTTGAATAAAGAATAACGCGTTCCATTTTAAACTATTTAACAGATAACCAACGATTAAAAAATCGAGAAATATTTGCATCACTGATTGCGATAACGTGCTAGTTTAATAGATTTTCATATTAACAAAGTAACAATAATAAAATAACGTAGCACGGTTTAAACTAAGCTGGATCTTGTAAATATTTTTTAAGATCAATATCGTCTATGCTGTCCTTTGATACTGTAACCTAGACTTTTGTATACCCTATGTGTAAGTCCCCTTAGTACCAGATTTCTGAATAATTATGCATCAACCACGTATTTTATGAGAACCTATGCTTCATTACCGACACAATTAATAGTACTCACATTTACCTAGAAACTAGCACGTTTGAATGCGGGCTTCGAACATGAGCTACGAGCCACGAGCCCTGCAGTATATGCGCGCCGGTGTGATTTCAGCACTCAAAGCGTTAACAATTGTGTTTACAATACTTTTTTTATAATCCAGCCTGTAATTTAAAACATTTGAAGAGATTCCGAATCGGATCCGTCAATTTATGTTCAATTTTATTAATAGGTATTTGGCATCGAGGTATTTATACGAGTGGAAAACGTGGAAAAAAGTGTCTGCACCAAAATTAAACTCCGTGTACGCTGTCGCTGTCTTTGAACACTTTTCAAGCGACATAAGGTCTAAATTAGTGCAAATTTGGCATTTTGAAGTGTTAATGTCGAACACGCTTGGATGATTTTTGTTAAATTTCACTTGAAGACTGTCACTCTATAACTTCTATATAATTATCTCGATGGTTTGAAGGCGAATTTTTAGGATGTTAAAAGCTGCTAATTGTTATTCTGAAGAACGACACAATACGATTACATACAACACAGCACACTCCCACGTAATAACGTTATTCTGGCTCAATTGTCACTGTCGGAGTCGATTCGTAAACCGTTCGAATGTTTTAAAATACCCCCTCATCATCGTCATCAACCTATAGCAGTCCACTGCTGGACATAGGCCTTCCCTAATGATTGCCATTGCACCCTGCCCTCAGCTTGACGCATCTAGCTTCTACCAGCAGCCTTTCGCAGATCTTATCCTTGCGCCGCAAATACCCCCTTGCTGGATTATAAAAAAAAGTTCTGCTGAAGCAATCTTGATGCATAATTAAACAGGATACTGTTTTACTTAGCTGTTTTCAGAAAAAAATGTATTTATAAAGGTGCTAGAAATACTTGTTGGATTAAACTGGATAACCTTACGTTCATAATAACTGTATTGTTGGTTCTGTAAACACTAGTCAAAATTTTACGTATGGTGTCAATTTGAGAACTATAACAATTATTAGGTATTTATTCTGAATTGTTTATATTTAATATTATTTGAAGCAGCTTACTTAACACCCTTACTTATTTTATAGTTCTGTTCATAATGAATAAATATATTTGTAATATCTAATTTGATATTTTATTTCTGACTCCAAAATCGCGAAATACTCGAATTTCAATTCATTACAATTCAATTAGGAACCTACCAACTTGTAATTCTGTTGACGACCTCTGGGGCGCAGTGAACGAAAGCCCTACTTTAGACACAGCAGGTTAGGGGTACGATTCCCGCCGCGAGGCAAATGTTGCTATCTGCAAATATTTGTCTCGGATATATTTAAGTAGTTTATACAACTCTACAACCATATGAGATATCAGTCATGTGGTTTCCATAATACAAGCTCTTTTTCTCTCTTAGTTTAGGGTCATATGATAATGTCCAATACGTATTAAGTAAGTATTTAATAAGTATTTATTAAGTATTTAGTTGGTACTCTCGCCAGTAATCCGATAGTTCATTATATTTAGGTTAATTTTCCTATTTACTGCACAAGTATCTACCCCTATAGATATATGTAGTGTATAGGTACCTTAACCTAGATTTGAACCAGCGACCTTTGCGATCAAAGACCCTGAGTTGAAATTTTTGGGATACTTTAAAAACTTAGAAATTGCCATCAAAATTCTTGGTTAAATTGGTTAAAAACAAAATTCTTAACGAACGATCTTAAATTTGAGTTCGCAAAACAATGCACCGCAGTTGCTCAAACTAGTAAACTTTTATAAACAAACAAACTATGCGTGAAACGGAACGTTTTACTTGTCAGCGGCAGATTTTCCGGAAGTTAGTAAATTTTCTTCTCAAGTTCTCATGATTGGCTACAATAATACCCGCCATTAATATATTCAGCCAATGAGAGCTCATTTCAGCAGATCGATGTTAAACATGCGCGCGCAAGTACGAACGAAATGTCATTTGCCTGTTGTCATCGTTGCTGCTGAAATTCTGTGCGCGATCAATAGTACTAAATTGAGTATTCTGTGCGAGAGAATTATTCTCATTGAGACGTGAATGTGCAGTTGAGTTCGTCGCGTTAGATAATAAAAGAAGATCAGTGATGATGGAAGCAGGTGGTGCGTATGGCGGAGGTAAAGCTGGAGGAGCTTTCGACCCTCAGGCATTCATCCAGAGGCCCCCCGTGATTGTCAGGGCGGTCTGTTGGGTAAGATACTATAAATTTATATATGTTAATACATCAAAGGGCTAATACATTGGCCTTGATTTCGAAACGATTGAATTGATTGAAGAAGCTGAAATCAATTTTGTCCCTGAAACGATAGTTCGACATTGACCCAATTAGATTTGTGGAATTTCTTCATGCACCCACATAATCAAGTTATCTCAGATCATCTGTAGGTATAACTGTTAAAGAATAGGAGAATATTAAGAATAGGGAATATTAGAATATGAATAAAAATTTACAAATCTGAAAATCTGTAAAATATAAAATATTACAACTTGAATGTAGGTTCTCTGGTTCAAGAATGTACGTAAGTGCTATTCAGAAGTTGACCTTGATCTTAGTACAGTAGACTGCACATTGAATAAGTGCCTACATTACATAGGTTATGTATCTAACATCTATGTAGCTGAGTAAATATTGATTTATTCTATTGAGACTGCAATCTTTGTTTCTTTACATACACAACTTCATCCTGAACCATCCAAAACAAACTACGCCTACCTAGATGGTTTTGTAACATTTCTGTGTAAAAACTGAAAACCTATCAAATATTTTTTATAGGATGACCTTCGGTATTTTAAATGCAATGAATCTTGGGTACCTCGTAAGTACTTGTAGTAATTTCAAAGAACAAATTGAATAAAATATTTGCTACGAAAATGCTAATATAGCTGAATTACATAATGATGTCCTAAACTAAGTAATTTTAATACGTCTTGTGTTAAATGCATGAGAAATTATAATTAGAGAGATCCCTGCCATTACAGGCGAAGTCGTCATATCACAACGTCATAAAAATATTGAAACAATTAATTGATACAATTAGCGTTTTGCTACAAACAAACTCAGAGCTCAGGATAGGGCGCAATGGCGCTCATTAGGGGAGGCCTATGTCCAGCAGTGGACTGCTATAGGCTGATGATGATGATGATGACAAACAAACATAAATGAGCAAATTCTAATATACCTAATAGCCTCCAATAGACCTAATGGCAGACAGTTGTTCAAAAGTATGAATAAACACTACAAACAAACACATAACAACGAGAATTTTGAGATAACATATTTCTCAGATAAACATGTATAGAAGCATATAGCATATAGGTAATACGCGTTATAAAAAATATACCTACCTGCCTTAACACCATAGGTGTTGTCTGTATTAAGTAGGTAGGTTACTACTTATCGTCATACGAAAACTTAAGGCGACTATAAGGGTCAAACTTCCCTCTCGCTCGCACTATTCAACATTTTTGAAGACATAAAATCACTGAATGTAGTTATTCAAAATAGCAAACCTACACGGCCTAGGAAATAACAACACAAAGGTTCAGCAAGAATATCATGTGGAACCCAACACTACCTAACCAAAAAATTTGCACCAAAATTGATCACATTGGTGCAAGTTTTTTTGGTAAGAAAACGTGACAGAATCAAAATGATATTATTGCTGAACCTTTGTATTGTTATTTTCTAGGGCGTGAAGGTTTGCTATTTTGCATAACTACATTCAGTGATTTTATATCTTCAAAAATGTTGAATAGTACGAGCGAGTGAGAGGTTTGACCCATATAGTCACCTTAAGTGTCATCATAGAGATCATGATTCATAGAACTAACAGCACACAGCTTTAATATACTGAAGTTCAATAAATAAAATGTAATTGTTATTGGAAGTGATCTAGGAAACTTATGTACATTTTATGTAACACCAGTAGATACCTATTACTCTGCCCTTCAATAAGTAGGTCAACTATGTGATCCGCGTTATACCTACTAGGTAGGTTAATTTTGATAGCGGTGAGTCAATTTAATAAACAATGTCACCATGATAATCAAACAGCTCTGAGCAAAGATTTCTAAAATAATGTCGAAAAAGTTTACCTACTTTGTAAAGGAATGCATGTAACTTATCCATGTAAGTACCAAACTATATATATTTCAATCATAGTTATCTTACTGCATAGTGCATACGATCAATTTCTTCTGCAGTTATTCGCCACAATCGTAATGGGTTGTATATCGGCCAAGGGGTGGCGCACAACGGAAGACGGCAAGGAGTACTGTGTCTACAATGACGACACTAATGCTTGCAACTACGGAGTGGGTATCTCCGTGATCGCATTTGTTGCCTCCGTCGCTTTCATCGCTGGAGAGTACCTATTTGAGCAGATGTCCTCCGTGAAGACTAGGAAGCATTATGTGCTGGCCGATATGGGCTTCTCTGGTAAGTAAGTGGTAGAGTGAAGCAAATTTGGAGTAGGTTTTTATATAAGGAGATACATACCATTATATTATTATTCATTTTTTCTGCGCCTAAATTCTATCTTTCACTTATATCTTTCTAATACCTGACATATATTATTATTTACTGCTTTTTCTATCTTGCTATCGTTTTGTTACCCTTTTTAGCACAATAAGTATTTATTATATACCTTGAGAACGCCAACTTGTATAGCCACAAAACAGTGTGATGATGAAACCTCAGTGCATCTTCTTTCTCGGTGAAGACACTTGACAGTATTATAGCTATTGAGTTAGTGATATGGTAGCAGCAAACATTGCCAAAACGCATTAGGTGTCGATGTTAATGGAACGAAAGTCCCTGTCAAATTGCTGACCTGTTGTTAAAGGTTACATTAATTGACCTCTCTCATTATTTCTGGAACGGCTTCAATAAGTTACCTATTATTAATAACACTGTGGTCACGGATTGAAGTTTTGTCACGTATCGTCAGGTTAAAGAACTTCATTTAGGTGTCCTGCAATAGAATGCAATTTCTTGAGCCTTTGGTCATTGAACCGGAGGATTTTATCAAGTATCTACGTACCTAGATGAAATAAGGAACAATGAACTGTCCCTTATCTAAATATTGGGTTCCTCGAAAGAAAAGTCATTACAACCTTTTCCATTTCAAAGATGTCAGCATCGGTTATATCACCTAATTTTCATAAAATGTAATAAAACCTAACGATTGGGATCTTCCTTTCTTTTAATAGCCTTTTAAATCTGCTGGCGGATGTAAAATTTATCGATCGTAAAGAGTGTCCCAATTCTTAACCTAGTTAGTTTGTGAAAATGAAGCATTCAATTCTGTTGCGTATTTTGCGTTCTCACCAAAATAATTCGATTGGGTGGCTCAGAGATTTATATACCTATCTATGTCGCTCAGACTTTGATATATAGAAAATTTAATAATAAGAATTGGATCATCTGTATCCTAATAATAAATGCGAAAGTCTGTATGAATGTTTGTTCATACAGACTTTCGCATTTCTATGTTGAAAAATTAACCTCTAAGGTGGTAAACTGGGGTGGCAAAGTTTGTATGGGGAACAAAAAAAATCTTTACCAATCGACTTAAAATTTTACACAGAGACTATACTGAAAATAAATGAACACGTGTTTCAGGATTTTTCGCAATTCAACCCTTAGGGCGGTTAAATGTTATCAATTTTAATGAACTTTGTAGACGGGACCCTAAAAAATACATTTGCCACTTTTTGTAGCGAAAATAAAACTTGAACAGGGTATGATAGGGGATGAAAGTTTGTATGGGTTATCAATAATTTCTCAAGTTAAGTAGGTTTATTAAAATTTATCATACTTAACCGGCTGTTGAATTGGTGACCAACGCGAACAGGAGCGGGAACGGGAACGAAAAAGGGACTGAGAGTGGGAATGGGAACGAGAATGGGTATGGCTAGGTAATTCAGTATAATATTTTGGTACTTTTTATTCCTCGCAAAACGTGGTAAAAATAAACCTTATGTAAATAATAAAACACGTTTTGACACATACATTTTCACGCGGGCGAAGCCGCGGGGATACGTTGGGGATATGTTGATACTAAACTCACAAAATTAATACGCAGTAAACTTAATGAGTTACAAAAATTCAAAAATTTATTTTTGCTGAATCATTAAACTTTTTTTTTCTCTATGTATCTATAAGGTAAAAATTCCTCTTACCACTCATCTAATTGCTTTAATTTGCTAGCTCGATCTCGATCAGTTTAAGCTTCGAGATTGCAAAACTTGCATACCTATTGCAAATCTGTAAATACAAGATCTTTTACCTTCTGACCTGGAAAGCCTCTTTGTAGCGAAGTAAGACTTTAATTACTTCGCTTTACGATTCGTAAGTCGTTTAAGATGTAGGTACCCAACTTAACGTAGGTGGGCACTTCCAACGCGTGGACGAGTTCCAGAGAATTGGAATGAAGTTTACGACTTCCTTAGAAGTAGAACGACTTGTTCTATTTCGGTTTTCTATTCGAATCACATATTTTCGCAATGGGTAAGTATTTTATAAATCTATTGGAATCTTTATGACAATGTCTGGTAGATCATAGCTACTTTATATCCGACTCAGTCATATTTACGAAAAAGAAAGGCATCTAAAAATAATGATTGGCCCTAATAATGTTATTTTAATAATGAAATATATCGTAGGTATCCTGTATTATTTTGTTCCCCTATTTTCAGATATGTTTTGACTGGTCAATGATTTTGGACCGTGTCCAATTTTTACCGATTGAATTTTAAACATCACTTTGAATTTGTTATCTCAACTCATAAACTACTTTAAAAATTCGAACTTTGTAAAAATCTCATGTCTTATCGTTTCAGCATTCTGGGCGTTCCTGTACTTTGTTGGTTTCTGCTATCTGTCCAACGCTTGGGGAAAGACAGACAACCCACCGCCCGGAACCGCTAATAACATGCAAGGAGCTATCGCTTTCTGCTTCTTCTCCATATTCGCTTGGGTGAGAAACAACATAGAATATCTATTAAACATTAGCATATTATATCTATTTATACCTACTATTTCACTGACAAACCCGTAGAAATCTTTGTCTAATTAGGAACTTGGTTTTATAAATAGTCAGTATTAAATATTGAAGGCTCTCTTCCTTGTTGCAGTCGCCACCAGCAACGAGCATGCTGTGGTAACACATTAAACCTACTCGATTACTAGGAACATGATGAACCTAAGTACTTCAAACTTGTTATTTATGAAGTGAATTGTTATTGAGAAAGTATCTGATTTTTAATACATAGGGGAGGACGCGGGAGCTAAAAATAAGCTTACAGGAACTTTTGAGTTTTTGAAACTACCGTTTGTCCTCCAAAATGCTCTGATTTTGCTGAATAAATAAGCATTGAGGATTTTAATCGATCGATAATAGTTATTATCTATTGATGGATATTATTATACTCTTTGTAGGTACACATGAAAGCAAACAGCAACTTTGACTTTAATTTATACGAGTACGACGATACGATTCGACTTAGGATGAGGACGTTTCATCTTTGAACTAGTAAAGCTATTTCCAACAAAATAAGCAGTAAAAAGCGTTTAAAACTAAGCTTTCTTGTAATAATTCCAGGTGGCGTGCGCTTTCTTCGCGTTCCAGCGGTTCCGCATGGGCGCTGACGCGGCCTTCGCCCCTGCATACGAGGTGGAGGGCGCAGTGGGTAGCCCTGGGGGCTTCCCCACCTACCCCGGAGCTCCAGACCCTCAACCCACTTACAGCGAGCCTCCTTTCTCACAGCAGCAATCAGGTAAACATCAAAATTACTCTTTTCTGTGAGTGTATCGAGCATTTTACAAACGGACGAAAATCCCGCAGGGAATACTCAACTAAATAATACTACTCCTGTCTTTGAAATCTTTTAATTGGCTGGAGGACTTTGGAATGATCGATAGTACTATAATGTCCTTTCTTGGTCCTTCGCGGCGTGTGTTGTGCTTTATGTGCCTTTTTCTAATCTATCCCAAAAAAGACAAACTCCTTGAAATAATTTAGGTGACAGATTTTATGGGCATCAGCAGTAAGAGATATGTACTAACACATCGGGGCGTACTATGGTTATGGTGTGATTTGCTCCTAAAATCATATCATAATAATAATCATCATCATGATGATTATGGTATGATTATAGGAGCAAATCCAAAAGGAAAAGTTAAACTAAATATAATATCAAATATCAAATATATTTTTACATGGTTTCTTCCTATCCTAAATGTTATGCTTGATCAGACTAAATGATAGTAACTAAACTGACTCAATATGTTTTTCAAAGTTATTAAGTAATTGTTGTCATCAAACCCTAGTAAGAAAGTGAGCGATGATGATGAAATCAATTATGCTTCATCTTACAAATAAGATAGTTTTTGATACTTACTACTTACTCCATCGGCGCAGGGACCCAAAGTAAGTCTTGGCCTCCGACATGAGAACTCTCCACTTTCCCCTATCCTTTGCAATCTTTTGCTAGTTGTCGGCTCCAAGTTCGCGCAGTTCAGCTTCTTCCCTGTCGATCCAGCGATATTTAGGAACACCAACCGGTCTGCGCCCGAGTTTGCCCCAAAAATGCTCTCTTCACGCTTCTATCCTCACCCATTCATTCTACCATTTAGTTTTTGATACGCTCAATATTTTTCAGGAAACATCGACTACACTGCCCCTACATACTAAGCATTGCGGCGATCCTGGGTCGAAATCTGATTAACGGTATACCGTACCGATATCTACGGTTCACTTGTTTTATTTATACCAACTGAACGAATACATACTTATCATTCATTTGGCCACTTTTACGATATGTGGTATCAATCATAATTTTGAAAAATATTTTATTTAAGACATTTCGATCTCCTGTTAAATCCTAATAACATATTTATTAGGAGTTTGATCATTTACTATTAAATCGTTATTTTTTATTGTTTTAATGGATGTGCTTAAAATCTCGAATATTTTGTAAGTAGTAATCGTTTGCACATAACTGTTAAAGCTTACAGTACCTGTTGGTAGTGAAAATGTAGACAATATAATATATTATGTATAAAACAATATATTATGTAAATAACATTATACCCTATTGTATTTAAAATCCTAGCTTGTGATTTATTTTGTGATATTATTTATTGATTCCAAAGTACATTGTCGTGCCATTTTCTTTAATTTTATTTCTAAATGTTGACAAAATGTATTTTTCGAATAGCAGTATCTCATGTTATGATCATTGCGTGTTAGATACAAAATTATATATCATTTAGGGAACGCAAATTTATTCGTATGTCAGGAACACTGTTTTAAGTAGGTGGGTACCTACATATGGATGTTCATAGATTTGTTGAAGATAAGCCGCGTGGCTCTAAGCGAGCCTATAAGAAATAGGTTAAAGGTATAGATTGCACATTGTGGATTGGATTACAGCAGGGACGATGCGATCAAAAGAACATTTGATTATACATTCAAACATGCTTGACGTTTCCAGTTGTCCAAATTTCATTTCATTCCAATCCAATCGAGTGACGTTTCAGCCGGAATGAATAGTGTGTCGGATCATATCGTGTTTTTGATAAGTTATCGTGTCTCGAGGCTTGAGACTCGATCACGAAGACTAGCGAATAAGTATTCGTATCGTACTTCTTCTACATAACCACGAGACCTTTGACCATTCAGAAGTAAAGTCAAAGTCAAAGTAAAAAAAAAATATTCAATTAAAAACGGTAAAGTAACACTTTCGAATCGTAATTTTTTTTGATCTACACTAATTTGCAACGCGACCAAACAGAGAAGAATTGGTAAGAAACTCTGCTTGGCTTATATTTTTTTTAAAGTTTATGTTACAATTTATTTTCTTAACTATTACATTGTTTTTGAGGGAATTGGAGATAGTTTCATCTCAAGCTTAGACAGTTTCATCCCAAGCTTAAAGGTAAATTCAAAATACGTCGGGTTGAAATATTTGTTATCGCCCTACAGAAACTGTTGACATCCTAAGAATCAAAAACTGACTAATTCTAATCAGAAACTTTTCGAACGTTTGAAAAGTTAGCGGAAATAATCTTGATAGTGGTCGAAATCTAGCTTGTTATATATATATATATATAAAAAATATATGTTGATACGCGGGACATTGACATTGACATACATGTAGTGATGACTACGTGGTTTTTCATTGGTTTGACAAACCAAATTGGTTTTCGTCATCTTTTATCATGGTTCGTCGTCATCACTACGTGTTTCAAAATCAATATTTTTGGCCTCTGTGGTATAACGACCACAGCTTGACAAGATTTAACAATAATAAGGCGATGGAGGTTGAGTGTGATAAAAAGAGGGTTCGTGTTTCAAGTCCCGCGTATCAACCTGTAGTGCCTTTGACACATCGACGGTAAATGAACTTGACAATCTGCGTCTGTAAGTACCTATGTTTGGGCGAGAAGATCTAGACTCTAATTTAGGTATCTACCTATTTAGTAAAACAGTGTGATCGTCGGTTTGCGTAGTAATTATAGAAATAAGTACTTATTTTAAAATGTAACGAAGCTTGAATACTTGAAATCTCATAAACTTAGCAAATATTTAGATAAACTGTAATTATGAGCATATCGTTATTTTGAATCTTACAAGTTGTTAAAGTAAATTAGGTCGTGTATTTTGTCGAAATAAGGTTCTATAAGATAGCTGTGTTGGGGATACGGATAGTGGCACATTGAGTGATTTTTTTGGTGCGCTGGGTGTCACCGTCTTTCAAATATGGGTCAAAACGCTTTTGTTGTAAAAAAATAATAATTAAATGTAGTAAAAATTGTTAGGATTAGTAAATTATAACCAAAATATTGATAAACTCTCTGTTTATGCATTCAGTATTATGATGTATTGTAAGTACGCTTTGTGAAATAATTTTATTTTTAAAAGGAGTAGGATCTATTCAGTCTTCGATATAGTCATAGGAACTTCGATTGCTATTGTTTTAAATAGGCCAAAATCCAAGCAAAGGTCCAATAGAAAGTATGCTAATGAAACAAGGTCTAAATCGAGTACAAATGTAATCAAACCCCGAAATTGGAATTAAATCTTTATAGTTATAGTAGGTAGTTCAATTTTGGCTTGAAGATAAAGAAAAGTAAAGAGAAGATATATTTATTGGAGTCAGTAATCGTGCAAAAATAAGCAAAGGCAAATGCTTAAATCTAACAAGAGAAACAGTGTCACAAAAAGCATTCTCAGCATTGCAAATACTGTCAAAACTGTATGGAAATTTTACAGTCATTGCGATGTATTAATTGATTGCGTATGCTGCAGAAGAACTGCAGTACTGGTTTTCATTTGCGCCACCGTGCAAAACGCAGCGGCATCTCTGATACGAATTATGTATCAGATTAAAAAACTCAACAGAATTTAAGTGCGCCATCTTGTTTCAGATTTTGCTATGAAAGATCGATTAACAATTGTAAATATTATTGGGACACTAAAGTGTCTGCGTAATACGCGTTAGATTTTGTTATTTTGGATTTCGTTCGTTATCTTCATGCCAAAGTTTTCACTTCCTTTAGCTTGCACTTATTGCTTAATTTCTAAGTAAATTACCTATATTCATTTTGTCTAGTTGCCTTGTACTTTAGACTGAGTTTTTAATAGATTTTAAGTTCATTGTCCTTGAATTTAATTTGGAGCCAATATTCCTATAGATAACTTTATTCAATCATATTGAAAAACGGGAATGGTCGCCTACCGCTACATCGGTGAAGGCACCAACGACGCGCCGTCTCGACTCCATAATAAAGTCTTCATCAGGGTGAGTGAACTGTGAGTGGCTATTTACAGCCTTCACCAAGCGACGCCAGAGCGTCGTCTCACGTTGACAATCTTTAGGGCGACTAAACGGGTCAAACCTCCCTCTCGCTCGCAAAAATGTTGAATAGTGCGAGCGAGAGGGAGGTTTGACATGTATCGTCGCCTTAAGAGCCGTCTTTCATGACCAGAGGGCTTACCACGGGTTTTGATAGTTTTCGAAAACTTTTTAGGTTTTGGTATCTTTCCATACATTTTCGTACAGCGCCTCTAGGGAAACGTGCATGAACTACGAAAATGTATGGAAAGATCAGTGTTGCCAAATGCTAAAACATGTTGCAAAAAATGCTAAATAACTTTTAAAAATGCTAAATAAAATGCTAAAATCTATATTTTTCTTTTGAATTCCTTAGGAATTTTGAATTTTTAGGTAACGTACAAAAAAATGTTAATCATAAAAATATGCTAAATGCGAATTTTTCAAGCTAACATACCCGAAAATATGCTAAATTTTGCATTAAAAATGCTAAAATAGCAACACTGGGAAAGATACCGAAACTTATAAAGTTTTCGAAAACTATCAAAACTCGTGGTAAGCCCTCTGCGCCGCGCCTTTGCAGTCGTTCGGATTTCTCACTTCGCAGTACCTGCACCGGACAGGGCCTCGCCACGACATCTTACCAGCGTCTAAACGTCTTAACTCTTACCACCCCGCTGTGGGTCGTTGAACGTGACGCTCTCCCTCCGCGTCTCGTCTGCAGTTTGTTACGTGGGAAATTGACATTGACATAAACGTAGTGATGACGACGCCAAAAACAAAAAAATTTCATTGGTTTCACAAACCAAATTGGTTTTTGTCATCGTTCATCATTAGTCGTCGTCATCACTACGTGTATGTCAATGTCAATGTCCCGTGTATCAATCTCTAATTAACCAACTGTAGCACTGGAAGCGTCATTCTTGACTTCACCGAAGCATCGGTTCGTCAAAATTCCCGTTTTTTAGTATGCATGAGTTGATTCAGTTTAGTTTTATGAGTAAAATAGATAACCCTATGTATATTCATCGATGTTTGTATAATATTTTTGTTATTTTACTGTGCAATATTACTAGAATATTATATTATCTACTTAGTCTGCAGGTAACCACATATTGTAACGTAAGTAGTTATGTAGATTAATTACCAAATATATATCACAACTAGCTGACCCGCTCGCAACTTCGTTTGCGTTTATACTCTTTTTTTACGTATGTCCTTTCATGTGAAATGTTTCTCAAGCCCGGTAATTTGACACGGAACCCTAAATATTAATGGAATAAAAAGTACCTACATATTACTACATTACCTACCCCGTAATGTAGTAATATGTATCTGACCCGTTCCCGCTCTCACGCCTCTTTTTCGTTTCTGTTTCCGTTGGCAGCCCGTTAATCGTCGCCAAGTTAATAGCCGGTATAGGTATTATGAATTTTTCTTTAAACTTGCTATCCCCGTGGTATTCAAATATCCAAGAACAAATGAATGAAATTGAAATTTCGAATTCTAATCCGATTTAAATATTATTTTTTATTTGACATACCAATTTTAAAGAGTATCGCATTGCACCAAGCTTTTAAGGCTCCTCCACACAGGTGTAATATTATCGGAGATAATGACGCATGCGTTATTGCGATAGCCGTCCTAATACATGATGTACTAAAATTCTACAGATCTCACACTACGCGCAACTATCAAAGGCATTGAAAATGTAACTTAGAAATAAAGCACACGATAAAATTTTACTTTATTGTACTGACGAAAAAGTGAACGGAAGGAGTGGCTTTGCGCGTAAAGGCCTGCAGTTTTTGTCCGTCTGTCTCCTCAAGCTGTAGCTTAATTCAATCTCCAGTTATAATTTTTCCGTTTCTTGAATAGCGAGCTCAAAAAAAGTAATTGGAAAATTCTCGATCCAGAGAATTGTTGAATTTTGACAGATTTTGGAAAATCTCAAAAGTTACCACACGATTTTGGAAATTCAAATTGCAAATAATGAACGATCACTTTATTCACCTACACATCTTTTTTTAATGCATGTGACGAATTAACTTTCAGTGTATGGAGTTCCAAAAATGTGACGAATTTACTTTGTGGCAAATGTACAACAACCCCTCTCATATCTGTGAAACTACAGGCAAATGTCAGAATTTCATGAATCGGGGCACTATACTCGATCAGAAAAACTTAAACATTTTCAATAATTGCGCATGCGATATTGCGATATATTCTGTTATATTGTCTGATATTATCGCCGATAATGACGTACTTATGCCCACACATCTGTGTGTAGGAGCCTTTATTTGAGAACAACGTTTTTTGAATAAATTTGGAATGAGTTTTCAAACACGAAAACGATAGTGTCAAAATAAAATGGCATAACATAACTAAGGAGTGTTCATATCAACTTCAATGCAAATCACCCCTAATATAACTTTCTACCCCTTTTTAACCCCGTTAGGCGATAAATTTCAATAATATACGAAACTCGTCTTTCATCAATTTTGTTAAAGAATGTTTATGCAAAATTTGAAGTAGATTGGACCAAGTAAACACGTTGTTCCATACAAACTTTGCCCACGTTTTTCACCCCTTTATGGGTAGAATCTCGAAAAATCCTTTCTTATCGAATGCTTACGTCATACAAAGAACACGTACTCCAAGTTTCAGGTCTATAAGATCAGCGGTTTAGGCTGTGCGTTGATCCGTCAGTCATTCAGGACATACGATTTTATAAGTATAGAATTCCCTCCATTAAGGTATTTTTTTCAAAAACCTGGTATGCGGTCTTTTATTATTTAATATTCAAAGTGTTCTGACGAAGTTTCAAGAAAATCACACCACGCATTAAGTGTAATACGATTTTTCATACAAACATTTTTACCCCTTTTCACCCTCTTAGGGGTTGAATTTCCAAAAACCGTTTCTTAGTGAGCGCTCACACTCTTTAAAGTCTACTTGTACCAAATTTCAAACCTCTAGGCCCTGTAGTTTCTGAGATTTCGTGATGAGTGTGTCAGTGAGTGAGTGAGTATAATTCTCTTTTATATATATAGATAATACGTTACGTTGGTTATGTAGTCTGTTCTGATAATAAATTATTTAGTACGTTGATTTGAACTAATGACTCTCACTAGGTAGAAAATAAGTGGTGGGTAGTATTAACAACGGCAGTAATTTTGCTATACCAACTTAACTTTAATACGCAAAGTTTTGTTGATAAGCATTGCTTGCGTAGGTATCTACTAAATGACGTACCCACGCGATGTACGTACCAAATATAGATACGTATTTTGACTACCCTAAATACCTAAGTGCCACTTACGCACTCTAAGTCAGTTGCTACACGATTTAAAAATAAAAAACTGGCTTCTAGGGCGCTATCTCATTATATGTTTATTTTGATGGCTTCTGGTTGCCTTGCACAGTATGACTTTGACAGACACAGAACAACTTTACTTAGAACATTTCCAGATGGAGCGATGGAGCGTCAACCATTTAAGCGTAACGTCATTCTTAACGTTACATTCGCAAGCCTGATTGGCTACCCGCTACTTGACTCGCTCCAATTGGACGGTCTGACTGGATTTTAACTCAAATTCTGTCAGCCAGAATCATGGGATTTTTTTCGTGAATCTAAAACCCCGCATTTTAAGTCCTTATTAAATAAGTCATGCACTACTAACGCCATCTAGTGAGCCGATATTATAGAGACATTCAAAAGATGCAATTAAATTTTGACGGGTTCAAATCATAGTACTCAATCGTTAACCATACTAAAGTGTAGTTGAATTGTTGATAATTGATGCTGGTCAGTGTGTTTGGTGATGTATTTAAGGCCTGTTGCAACAAGGAACTTGCATAGATAGATTTAAATAGATTGTCTATATACTGCCTACAATAATTAAAGTTACTTCAGTACATTTACTGTTCCCTGTCTGTAGGTAGGCATTGTTGCCTATTTGCATTTTCGTTTGCAAATTATTTCCAAAAACACGTTGGCTGCTGGCCTCGCAAATGACGCGCAACTTCTTCATTTATTAATGATCATAGGAACTTGTGTAAATGGCATAGGTACTTCAAGTACCTACCTAGGTACTACTACGTATAGTACGTACTACATACCTATGTAAAGCCTTTGTGTAACAGGCCTTTTATTTAAGATATTAAATATTAAGTTAAGATGCAAAGTTGTACTTATCTGTAATCTCAAACCAAATGTTATTATTATTACCTATAGATTTACCTGTTAACCTACCAAAAAACGCAGGATGGCAGCAGTTGCCAGAAAAATAAAATTTTATTCGGTTAATAGGTAATTTAAAATGTCTGTCTACCTACCAAAATAATAATAAGCAAAATACTAACGTAAATAGGTACCTATAGTCTGGCCACAGATAACATAATACGTCTGGCTAAGTTATCTCTGTAGAACTCAGAAAAGTGGATAAAACGCAAATTTTATTGAAGAAAACACCTTCAATTTGTAATCATTTTGGTTTCAGTCATTTTCGTCACGGGTGCAACAACTACGTATAAAATAAAAAAATAATGTAGAACGAAACGGTGGAAATGGTTATTGTTTTTTCTTTATTTAGGTGCAGCCCGGTGTTAATTTCGTTGTACATATTTGTATACATAGGTACATATGTAATTTATTAGTTATTTAAACTATGTTAGTGTAACACTGCATCCCCTCTCGTTCTATACAATCCAGTCCATCCAAAGGTTGCCTGAAAGAGGACGCTTTTAGCGATAATACCGCCCATTGTACAACCGTGGATTAATTTTATAGTTGAGTTAGTTAATTTTAATATATGTACTTTTATTGGTGTACAATAAAGAGCTAACTATATATCTATCTATATTTCGGAGTTCTGCAAAGATAACTTAGCCAAACTGTTAGCCTTCGGCAAAAGATGAAAGTTATTTCAATGTAATTCAGTGGAAAATTAGGTCAGGAAATTTATGAATAATGTAGCCACCACTCTTATCACTAAAATACATTCCGCGCACTGGTTGGAGTGCAGCTTAATGATAACTTCCCTGAATTTTTATTAGTTCAGTAGGATAATTGGTTACCATACCTACTAACTACTTAATACCTACTTGGCTCGGTTTGAAACAAGCAAACACGAGTTAATTATGTAAGTAGGTACTACTTACCTACTATTACCTAAATTGATATTTATTATGTTCCAACTTAAGAATGTTGGAAGACCAAGGCGCACAAAATATTGTTATAGTGGTGGTTACATTAATCATTGAAAAGCTGATTTTGATCCATTCCATGTAGGTAAACTTAAATGTGCAATATGTATGTACCTTATTGAAAATTTGAAATGGTAAATAAATTGAATAAATAGATATTGTGCAATTGTTGTTTCATTTATTTTTTGTTTTATATTGAAACTGTTTAATGGTAAGTTGTATCAACAGGGAATAAGCAGTGTTTACTTATCGGGCGCCATATTGAATCATGAGTGCTCGTGAGTTATAAAATCCTTTTCACTTCTCTTGCTCAAAAAGTGTATCATAATAGTGTAGCTTAGCGGGCCTAAAACTCGAGTTTAATACCTCGGGCTAAAAAGTACTTTTTCTTTTTAATTTTTGTCTAAAATCATCAGCTCGTACAAAGCATTCGTTTTCTTACATAAAAACTCGACTTCTTGGTGCTCCGTCAATCTTTTTTTTTGAAAATAGAACCGTCTTGGTGATGTTTTATGAAGGTTGATTAATTTTCAATAAAATTTCTGAAAATTGTCTAATTTTGAATTGTTTTATTTTCTCGCAATCGAAGTGAAAAGTAGAGTGTTTTACTCGGGCCAAAACCACCCATTATAACTCAAGACCGAGATATGATTTTCTGTGGTGTAAGTTCAAAGTCAAAGTCAAAGTCAAAGTTATTTATTGCGTTCATGTGTAGGTACAAAAGTTCTTATATCTAATGTATGTATCAACATGAGCCCAGGAAGGGCATAGCAACATTTAGGTTTACCTATGTAATAGGTACTTTTATACAGCTTTTTATATGCAAGTATTAAATTTAGTTTTAAATTTTTATTATAAATTTTATTTACAGCTTATTCCTTTAATACTAATAATAATATAATATCTACCTAAATAATACCTATCTACTGCTTCTATAAGTCCTGTGTTCTTTAGTATACTTTGTTTTACTTAGGTTGTACATAATTTTAATTTTAATCGGCTATTTATTGAATATAATTAACGTACATAATAATTTTCTTCAAATTATTACTTAATTAAGATATGTATCACAATTTTGCAAGAAAAAAAAACAATAAAACATTTAATATTTCGAATAACATTAATAAGTTACTACCGCACTCTTTACATACAAAATAAGGAAAGTAATAATAAAAACATTATTAAAGTGAACATTTTAACATTTTTGTAAAACATTTACCTAGCTTATTTATCATCAAAAAACTCTTGCAACGAGTAGAAACTATTTTGAATTAGGTATTTTTTTAAGTGTTTTAAATTTATAAAGGTTTTCTTCGTTTAGAATGGGGAATGATAATATAAATCTTGATTGCCATGGCGTGAGTACCAGACTGAAATATTTTAAGATTAGAAAATGGAATGGCTAATTTTGTTTGGGGTCGTAAGTTTTGTGGCCTAGAGTATTTTTCAAAGAATTTTTTTTTTTTAAATAGTCCTTTTTCTAGTATATAAATTACCAGTTAATGTTAAGATTTTTTATTTTATGAAGGATGGTTTGCAGCTCTCTATTGTATCCAGGTTGTAAATTTAATATTTGTTAATTGCTGTTATAAATTTGCAGTCGAGATCAATCTACTTTCTGCAGGATGGTTAAACTAATGAATGCCTTCTACGAAAATATGGAGCTGTATACCTAGGTACTTTATTCACCTGGGTGCACTATTATTGAAAATAACTTATAAAAAATCACTAAAACAAGTATTATTTGATGTAGAGAAAAACTGCATCAGCAAATTCTTTTTAATTTACTGCTAAATTAGTTACCTATCTTAGTAATAAAGTCGTCACGTTGCCCAAGTATCATCAAATTTTAGGTAAGTACTACAGATGAACCTATAAACCTACTATTATTATTTACGTCGTTTCGTGTCAAGCAAGCCCAAAGGTCATCCAATGTCAATAAGTATTCAATAATTATCCGTGGTCAAAGGTCATCTGTCACATTTCTTACATCCTGAGTTTCGGAATCTGCAAAAGTAGGTAGAATAGGTACCTACAAGTAGCGGCACGAAACGCTGACCGTTATTGCGCAGAAGTCAAAAGTAAGGTATCATAAGGGAGCTAGAGGCGAGAGAGAGCGAGAGATCCATGCGCAGAAGTTACGTTCACCGCTAGGTTTACGTGCCGCTAACTGTACCTAGTTTTTCTTAGGTCCTTTAGAGGTAGGACCTGTTTGGTAGGTTAACCCATAGAGAAATTTAAGATTTAAGAAAATTAAGATTAAAATCTCCGCGTTAAGCTACCCTCCGCCCGATCACTACTTTGATGGGTGACCGTTAAGTGTTTTTTTTTGTGCACACGTTAAGATGTTGGTCCCGGCTTTTCAGTCGTTATGCCATGTCGGAGGCCGTCAGCACAAGTGCAACAGAATTACATTAATTTGCGTGACCTTATGGCGGCCAACGTCACTAGAGTTATAACCACTAATTCATATAGAGAAGACTCATTTAATTACGCAATTATATTCTTATCACGAAGACTCCCTCCAAGAAGTATTGGCTTTGAACCACCTTGTGAGTGACTATGAGAACCTACAGGGGAATTTTTATTTAAATGCAGTAGTTTAAAATGTTACAAAAAAAACAACAATTGAGTTCTCCCTCACTTTATTCATCTTAATTCCGACACTTCAACTTAAAATTAAAATTATCACAAATAAACAGTGAAAACTGATGATTCACAGAATCTAATCAAAACACAGCGATAGAAAGATCACCATAGTCGCTTTAAAAGCATTTAGCCCAAACAATACTTAATATTTCCATTGCAAATAAATTGCGTTATTTTTGTATCTTAGCCTATGTATTTATAAAGTAATATTTATTGTTCCAGTTAAAAATAGAAATTTCCCAAGAATTTCAGCATTCTCTTTCAGATGACGCAATCTTGACTTGGCAGCATGATTTTACAGTAAATTCAACTTTTTTATAATACAGGTGATGAGACGAGATATTTGATTACAGATTGCATCTAACACATTTATTCTAGGTTTTGTATACAAAATCTTAGGGGTGAAATTGTTAGAACCGAATCAGAGCTATTAATATTAGTATTATGGAAGAGAACTTTCGAACATAATTTCTGAACTAAAATAACTTAACTTAGATTAAGACTAACTTAATTTTAGTATCACTATTACCAGTACAAAAGGAACTGAAGTGTGGTTGAATAAAACAAACAGATCTTACAATTGTGAGGGTACTTATAAATAAAATTGGATTACACAACTAACTTGTACAATTAATGTAGTTTAGTACATTATTATGCCAATAGATATGATACAAACTAATTTTTATCATTCAAAATGCTCATACGTTGAATATTACAATACGTAAACTAATAAATTTTCTTCTGAAATTTTTACAAACGCAGAAAAGATGCCATGTGGCCACTTTGTTGTAATGTAATGTACTTAAATAGTCACTTGTAGGTACATTAATTACTGATTAATATTATAATTTTGAGTATAGCTAGCAGCACATACGTCTAGCGATGAATGAAATTTCTGCGCATGGGTCTCTCACTCTCTCTCGCCTCTAGCTCCCATATGATACCTTACTTTTGACTTCCGCGCAATAACCGTCAGCGCTAGAGTTTAGTGCCGCTTAATGACATAAATTTCTAACACTGGGTTACATTTTCTTTAATATCTAGTTAGGTTTAAAATAATAACGGCCTCTGTGGCGCAGTGGGCGAAAGTCCGCCTGAGACGCAGAAGGTTGCGGGTTCGATTCCCGCTGCGGGACAAATGTTTGCATGTTCTGTAGATATTTGTCTTGGGTCTGGGTGTTTTCTATGTATGATAAGTATGTATTTACAAAAAAAAAAATTATATGTGTAGTATATCAATCATGTGGTTCCCATAATACAAGCTCTGCTTAGTTTGGGGCTACATGATGCTGTGTGATTACGTCCCACATATTTATTTATTTATTATTTATTATTATTAATAACTGTAAACCTAAATCAAAATGATTATTTACATTGATGAAAATATGACAATGATTTTTGATGAGAATGATAAGCTTTTTTGATGTCATTACTTTATGATGACATTAAGGCCTGTATATGAATGATATCCACTCTCATTCTTTATTATTATCTCGATGCCACACGCACATGCCATTTTATTCAGAGGCACCCACAATACTGCCATTCATGTAAACACTTCACTACTGAAGGCGGCAATTACTGCTCATATCTGCATAGGCCTTCAGATTTTCTACGATACTTCACAATGTATTTTATAATATTTTAACATAACAACTGAAGTTTGAATTATTCTCTAACACTGAAGAACCTTACTATACAGAAAATGCAATTATCATTTACACTTAAAGCAAAATTGACTAACAAGTCATGAATAATACTAACACTGATACACTTATTGACAGTTCATGGGCTTCAGTACAGTAATCAGTACTTTCAACGACACAGACCTGTTTGGAAAATAACTTTGGTCAGGACTCGGCATTTCCTTAGCTGTGCCTGAAAGCCTATACTACTTCTTAGCCTTCGCAGAGTTCCCTTGCTTGTTCGGTGGCGTCCATCTCAATGCTGCAGGGTCAATAGTCAGCCGAGGCTTCTTGAAATGGGAAGTAGCCAACTGCTCTGCAACCGTTTTGGGAGTAACGCATATCACATGCTGGCCTTTCCAATACTTGACCATGTTCATAGACTGCAATGTTGATATGATGTCCGTCTGAGATATACCTGTCATGAGGCTCAAGTCTTTGATGCTCAGTGTGCCCCGACTGGCACTCAGCACTTCTAGCAATACGTAAGCCCAATATGATCTGTAGCTGAGCTTACCCAGGTCTGATAATGGTTTCTCGGGACTACCAACTACTTGTTCGAGTCGTGACAACTCATAACTGAAAGCAATCAGAAGCTTACCATAGCCCTGTCTCTGAAATGGGGGCAATGTCAGTATGCAAGCCACATTGTTGCCCTCAGGAGAATCCTTCTCTTTGGAAAAGTACCCGACGAGATGGGCTCCGTGTTTGTCAACTTCGCACAGGATATAAAAGAGGAACTGCTCTATATCAAAATACAAAGTTTTATGATCCAAGAACAATTTGGCAAGCAAACATAAGTTTTGACAGTATATTTTGTGTTCTTTGCCATCAGCCTCAAATATAGCTATTGTTCCTTTCCTGTATATTTCACTCCCTTCAGGCTGTCGCCTCGTGCAGTCTCCGATGTGGTATCTAAAAGTTTTCTCCAGCCTCATGTATTTCAGGCAGTATTCACAAATCCAGAGTTTAGACTGCTTACCGTATTCTTCCGGGTATGGGCTGAAGTACCACGTATCGATCTCATACTTGCCGATTTGAATCCTATCGATGTATTTGACTTTAGTGATAGCTTCGTGTTCTTTCTCAAGCGCCGCCGTCGTCGGGTCCATCTCAGCGTAGGTCTTCTGCACATGGTTGATCTCGTCATGTTTACGTTTCTGGTTTCTTGTTATCTTCCGGCCCGACTTGTCTGTGAGAAGGTGGTCGCCGTTTATGTTGTTACTGTTTTGTTCACAAATATCGAACCTGTCGGACATAACCCTGTGGCGGGAAACCCACTCATCGAGTCGTCTATCGTAGCCGACATAATGCACATAGTATTCGTAAGTGCTTTCCGCGGAATTATACCGCGTTTGTATAATCTCAGCCGGGTGCCATGACTCATCGGTACGCCGCACCAAATAGTGCTCTCCTATGTCCAGGGGTTGGTCCGGAGCAGACTCCGAATCTTCGTTATCGGTGCTCCGACACTCAGTATTGGGCAACTCATTGTTCACTATTGGTTTTTCCAGGTCTTTATCACCTTTAGCCATTATAAAACAGAATACTGAAATCGGATCACGCAATACCGCGCAACACGATTTGTAAAAGTAGCCATATTAGATTTACCATAGACAAGACAAAATAGAATAAGCGCGCATGCGGTTCAAACAAAAATAGGGATGGGCACTAAAATATTTTTTACGGTTTGTTTGCCGAATTTTTTTGGAGATTGAAAATTTTTCCCGTTGTTCTCATAAATATGACAAGCCGTAAAAATTAAGAAGACTGCACTGATCGATCGTAACAAATTAAGATTCGTTACGCAATGGATAAAAATAAATTTCGGGGAATTCCTAATTCCTTTAGAGAGAGTTCCCATGTTTTAAAAAACTACTTTGAGTTAAAAAACGAATTGTCTCTGGTTTCTATAAAATTTTCAATAGACCCCGAAATATGCTAAAGTTGACGACTTAATTCGCTTTGAGCATATTTAATGATTTACATTTTTTCGCAGTAGGAAATATGCCAAATTTAGCATTAAAAATGCTAAAACGGCAACACTGCAAGGTTGGTTGACCACTTTGAAGAAGTTGACAAGCACAATCTTGCTTTGGTCCCGCAGTCAAACGAATGGTATGAAAAAAAAAATTGTCTATGATTGAAGTGTTACCATAAACGAATTTGATGCACACCAATTGGGAATTTTCAGTGGTGATGGTACTTGTTTTATAAAAATTAATCAATGATTATGTTCCGAAACAATCAATCTATTTTTATTTATTTATTTATATATTTATTTTTGGGAAGCAGGCAGCACAATATTAAAATAACACCTATTCCAATAAAGTTTCCACATAAAAAATATAGCATACACGTCAGAATTAAATGGGGCGCACAGACAAAATGTAAAATAGTTAGCAGGGATTCTACTGAAAACTATCTTAAATATCTTAAAACTAAACAAAATAATAAACCTTACGAAACAATAAACGATTAGATAAAAAATATGGAATATATTTCCAGTAACTTAATCAGAAGGCTCAGTCCAAACTACGAGTTTTAATATTGAAAGAAAAATGTTAAAAACATCTATTATTGAAAAAATACTATTATTAGTTGCCATAGCACGATTCACATAGGAATTTGACGCATATTTGATCCTGGTTATATGTTTAGAGACAGCATATTAATATCACAGTATATGCATAATGCATTCAGTTTGTCTTGGAGCTGAGCACAATGTTCTGGAGACTTAATTAGTTTAATTTTCTTGTCATTAACATAGAGCAAACACTTCAAATGCTGAAAGATGGGTGCAAAATGATGAACACATTAAAAAGAAGAGGCACGAGGTGAGATCCCTGAAAACTCCTTCCTGGAACTCCTGAAGGAACCGGTGTAAACGAAGAAGCTGTCATTGTAACAGCTTGAGTACGGTCCCTCAAATAAGGCTTTAGCCAACGCAATAGGTCACCATGTATACCGATACTTCTAAGAGAAAAATATTATTATTTGAAAAAGTGGCAAATAGATTTTTTGTAAACCTTTAGTTAGAATTTCGATGTCTACGTTGTTCAGGTCAGACTGGTTCAGTTATAGACCTAATATATTGATAATTATTAAGTTTCATTCACTTTTTGATCTATCTGACCTACTTCGTAGGCACCTTTTACATAAAACAAGAAACTCCATGGTGTGAATGGAAATCCTGCAGATCTTGAATGTGAATGCTAAAGTAGAAAAAGTTACCGGCCTCCCGCTCGTGCGGGTATCATCAGTACATCTAATTAGGTATTAGACTTTTTGGTGAATAAACTATTGGTATTTGTTATTCAATAGTCTCATTTAGATTTTTTATTACCCACATTACTTTATTTTATTTTATTTTCTCTCGGGTAATTAGAATTTTATAAGGTAACATTATTTTACCGAAGGAAAAAAAACGACCAACAGCGACGGACGAGCGAACATCAGCTCAACGCACGTAATCGGCCAAGTACCTAGTGAGTGGTGTGGGAAACGAAAAAGCCAAAGAAAGGAACTTACATTCAGTTCTTATCATTGTACATAGATATGAAATTAATGTCGCTATCTAATAACTGTGTTTTACGTTAGTGCTAATTGTGATGCCGTTTCGTATTGATTGCAAGTAGAAATCCGAGTGTATTAGTGAACAAATCATCGCAGACCACCCGTGTTTTAGAGGTGTTTTATTTGTGAGAACTGTTGGAATAGAACGCCGTAATGCAGGCAATCAAATGCGTGGTCGTCGGGGACGGGTAAGTTTACCATCTTGTAATAACACAAGTTACTCTTTCGTAACTCACAATTTGCCGAGTTGACGTCATATTTTAAATTGTCTTGATAGGTCTGTCAGCCCCGGCCCTACCATCGAACAAATTTGATGGAGATAGATCACGTTTATTTACGATCGCTATGTATGTTTTGTTCATACCTCGTTTATAGCTTATCATGTACCTATGACTAATATTGCGATAACAAGTTTATAACCTGTATGTATGGTTATGCTCTTTGTCTGTTATTCATGCAATCAGACCCATAAACAGTTATGTGTGTAATGTAAGTATCCGAGATCATTTGGTTCAAGTCCATCAAGTACCTACGTAGAAAATGCTTACACTAAAACCCATGGAAACAGTTGCTGCTCAGCTGCAACTAATAGATAAATCTCCTTACAGCTAGAGGCTTGATTCTCAGCAATATACCAAATCAAAAAATCAAATCAAATCAAATTTATTTATTGCCAAAAAGGGTTACAATTTTTACAGCGATATAGAAAACATAGCATGATTATGAAGTATTAAAGTACCATTGAACCCCAAACTAAGCTGAGAGCTTGTGTCTTGGGTTTCAGAGTGCAGTTAACAATAGAAAGGTTAGCAAAGGGGCGCGAGTGTTATTATGACAAATACTGTGGCAATGTGGAAAGGAATAACAAAAAGCTTAAAAATTTATAGAGAAGATAACTTATAGAGTAAAGAAAAATAATATGTTTGATAGATATTGACCTGAGATGATGAGATATTGGCCTCATAGGTCAGTTGGTAGCAACTCTGCCTTCTGTGCTGCTGGTCGCAGGTTCGATTCCCACCCAGGACAAAACATTAGGATGAACATGGATGTTTGTTCTGTGTTATCTATGTATGTTTATCAATCTCTGGTACCCATAGTACAGGCCCTGCCTAGTTTGGGATCAGTTGACTGTGTGAGAGATGTTGTATATATATTTTTTAAATACATCACGGATGCTGTCAGAACTATATGAAAATAGAAATGAGAAGAAGAACATGAATGAGACCAATACATATATTAATGCTGGACATTATCACACAGCATTATGTAGCCCCAAACTAAGCAAAGCTTGTATTATGGAAACCACATGACTGATAAACTACATAGATATTTTTTTTTGTAAATACTTATACATAGAATACACCCAGACCCGAAACAAATATTTGCAGAATGTACAAACATTTGTCTCGCTGCGGGACTTCGATTCCCGCAAACTTCTGCATCTCAGGTAGGCCTTCGCCTACTGCACCACAGAGGTTATCAGTATAATATAGAATGTGATAATTATATCTATTCCCAAGAATCAAGGCCATTCTCCTATTCTAGTACCCATACAGGCTAGCAATATCGTAGTCAGTTTTATTGATATGGCTTACACTGCGCTGCCACAAACGAAGCCAGAGCAAAATCCGGGTTTCAAAGCTGCTTGATCAAAACTCACAGACTCAGGCAGCATCAGGAATTGTAGAGCAATGTTGCCATCAACCCAGAGCCCTTCTCCGTTACTTTAAGGAGTTGGGCTGGCTGGGGTCGGGTTAGCAGGGGGGCAATGCACAATACACCCCAATGCGGGACTTCAGTGCAGAACTTTCTCCCCCCACCTCAAATTAGAATTAGAATTAGAATGGCATTTGTCATAGCCACCATAGAAATGTGTTACCTACTACAGTACTTACACCAGTTACAATGGATCCAGGTCCTCCTAAAGTTAGGCTCAGCAAAGGATTCAACCAATCCTAGTACAATCAGACCCAAAGAAGTACTCTGTCGTTACTTGCATAAGAACTCTGTCGTTACTTGCAGTCCACTTCAGAGAATGTTGTTCAAAACAAATAATATTAATGTAAATGTAATAATTAAGAACGGTAATGTAACAAAAATTATATAACCAGCGAAGTTTCTCACCATTTCTTCTCTGTTTGATTGTGTTACGGATCGGTATAAATGAAAAACGTTGACGATTCAAAGTGTCCCTAAGTTATGGTTCTTATTAAATAAAATAAAATACTCTCTTGTCAATAACTTTATACCCACTGCTGGTATACACCCCTAGTTCATAGCCAAATGAAATTTTATAATGGCTCGATAAAGTAAGCTTATTCCTGTAATTTAAATTTAAAAACATGTGACATGATAATTTTATGTCAATTTAGCTATCTGAGGTTTATGGATAGAACTGTTGAACGGTAGGAATGCAATGAATGAAGTTGTTTGTAACTTATTTTCCTTTTAGTCTTCCTAAGTTTTATTTTAATAAGTCTTATCACAATGCTATCAGATATTTAAATAAAAGGAAGATAAGGCACACCGATAAAATGATAAAAATGTGTTTGTATTTGGTGATGCAATGGGTGAACAGTTGATTATGTTTATTTGACTCCTACTGCACAACAAATGACAAATTAATTAATGAAAATTTGATAGCTTTATGCTGCCAATACACGAACGGCAAAGTGCCAACGCAATGACAGAGGCAACTGCAGTCATCAATGCTTTAACGGCAGCACTTTCACGCGTCGACGGCTGCCGCCAACAGGTGTCGACTGCAGTTGACACTTTGTCGCTCGTGTATAAGAGCCCTTTGGTGACACATCATAATCAAATTTAATATCCTTAAATTTTCAACCTAGACAGGATTTGAATCTGTGACCTTCCCATCAATACCGGGATCTTACTTGGAACTTTCATCAATTTCAGTATTAATGGGAAGGTTTTTTTATTCAAATCCTGTCTGAGTGGTAATTTTAGGGATTTTATAAAATCTTGGTAAAATCTAAAAGTGTTGGTTAACATTTTAAAACAAGAAAACTTTATTATACACAATAAAAACCGGAGTAAATTTAACAAACCAAAAAATTATTTGGTTTGTTAAATTTACTCTGGTTTTTATTGTGCATAATAAACGTTTCATTATTGAATATTTCAATTTCCACTTCTCTTTCTTTATTCAGAATACATTCTAACTTTTAGAAGGGACCCGAATTTTCGCCCCACGCTATTAAAAAATCTTTATTGGACCTGCACAATAATATTTGTCCTTATTCGTCCCGCATTCTAAAATTATTCTAAGTACCGTTAGGTCAAAAGTGTAATTTATCACCAAAACTATCATTATAGGCTGAAGACTAAGAAGTGTGTTATCTACCACTTAGCATTTACCACCACCCAATAGTGATGGTCATTAGGTATTCGTATATTATTATTAACTTTTCGTAATTATCGAATTCAAAGCTCTCAGTTACTACCTAAATCTGCAAAGCTTTATAGTAATAATTATAAACACAAATGCGGCGAGAAATATTTATTATAGTATTTATACTTTTCTCAAACATGCATGGAAATTTGAGCATTATATTGACAACCTTTTTCGAGATGTATCGAAATTGCTGTACTGGCCTGAAAATCCATATCTGTAGTTTTTTAGCGGCCAAATAAATTACTATGTAAACTCATATCTGTCGTGTAATTTAAAAATGGAAATAGAAAGCAAATAGCAAGTAGAAAGATGGCATGCAAATAGAAAGCTGCTGCCCGTCGACAGCCAGGAAATGTAGCTCTGCCGGTGTGTTAGGCTGCGCTATGCGGCAATCAGCCGGCCGCCAGAGCCCCGTTTGTTAGTTAGCAGGGTGCACCACGTAGTAGGCTTAGGTTCAGTTTAGATGGAGGAAGGAACCCCTTACACCCCCATTAAATGTGAGCTTAATATTGAGTTTACCTACCTGAGGCTTGTGCATAAAAATATAAAAGTTAAGTGAAGACTATTGCTTCAACTGTACTAAAGTAAGTAATTATAATTTGCCTATACAAAAAACTTAAATGCCGTATATGGCATACAATGTGGGATGAAAGCAGATTTTTTTATATGGGCTGAACTTTCATGGTACGGATATGGCATAAATCCTAGTTCATTGATGTGAAAGAAATACCACGAAGTCCGCGTACGATACTTTGTTATTTATTATGTAGTGATAGTTATATGTACATAAACTACAAAACCTTAGGTATTTAAACTGAATCTACCTACAACAAAGTTAAAGTTCAGTATGCAAGCCAAGTTACTTGGCTGTTATAAAATACAACCAGCCTTGGGGAAATCTCAAAGCAGTATTAAAAGCAATCAAGTGTAATACTCAGATTCTGTTACAGCAATTAAAGGCGATTAATTCAACTGTGACTGAAATTCTAAACCTTTCAGACTGTAGTGTATCATTGATGACTAAATACACAAAATAGTAAACCAACCTTACTTATTTGTTTTACACAAAATAGTCAAGCGTTTGACCACTATCACAACTGAAACAGGTGAAGATGTGGTCTAAGATGGAGTAGGCTTGCCTAGAAGGAACCGATTCGCTCTGGATTTTAAGACTTCGAGATTGTATAGATCCGGGAAAACAGACGCAAGAAGCAAGTTCCACTCCTTACTAGTACTAGTATTAAACTTACTAGTAAGGTTTACTATATAGGGCATCAAGCGTCGTGAAGTGCCCCAACTATGAGCATTCGCTCATACTTTCATCCAATTTTGTCAATGAGTTCTTTGACGTGCAAGAGTGAATGTTGTAGAGTCTATGTATTTGTGTGCAAACCAATCGGAGCGCGCGCTTTTGCGTGTGAAAATACTAAAATAGTTTTGTCGCATTTTGCATGAGAGGAAGAAACAAACCGGCGACAGCGGCTCTGATACAAATTCTCATGCGTTGCCCGTCTATTGGGTAGGTTTTCTGTGACTACGTCCATGAAAATATATAAAAAAAAATTGTCACAAACTTCTCACACGTTAACTCCCAAACCACCCAACCGATTTCAATTTAATTTTGTATTAAACGAAATGTGCTAATACCTCGCGCAACGGCGAATATCGCTCTTATGTGAATAGGTCTTAACATAGAAAAAAACTTTCTCAGAACTTCACGTAGGTAATTCTGTATGTATTAATCAAATTTGATGTAGAAAACTGTTATTTTGCTTGTGAAAAAGGCTATTAAGTACTTCTAATTGTGTTTCTACACACGTACAGAAAAAGGAGAGGTACCTTACATCCAGAAAAAAAGTACTCTTCCCGAGCAACATAAATTGAAACCCTAAAATTAATTAAACCCAAGCACGGTGACTGCGGGCCATAGCACAGATGCCATAAGCTCCGCCAGCTATACTTCCACGGTTGTGTTCAGCCCTTAAACGTTAAAATAGATATCACGTGAGCGAAGCCTCGGTCAAACATTAGTTTTAAATAAATATATAAAGATACAGGCTATACTTTACGGCCGAAGATAAATTTATGTTGTACTTGGCCTCCACTGTTTATAACAGTGAGTCAATGGTGACCTACCTATTCTTATAGTATGCAGAAATCATGGGATTACTGTATTTGTGTTCACTGATTGCTGTTTATTACTGTTTGACGACCTCTGGCGCGCAGTGGGCGAAGGACTGCCTGAGTCACAGAAGGTTTCGGGTTCGATTCCCGCCGCGAGACAAATGTTTGTATGATCTGCAAATATTTCTCTTGGGTCTGGGTGTACAAAATAATGGACAATGCCGTCTGATGTATGGCGCTCGGTACCAAGACTAAAGTGAGTGCGTCAAAACCAAACCAATAAGTTTTTAGTCGATTCTACTGTCTAAATAATTAAAAATTGGGGTTGTTGCCATAGTAACCGTATATATCAAAGGTTGTTACCATAGTAATAATGGTTGTTGCAGTCTGGTCAGGTAGCGTGCGGCGGAAACCAAATCAACAAAATATTTTTTTACTTTGTCATTAATCCCGTCAGTGAGTAAAACTAAAGAAAATCTTAATTTCATTTATAAAATATAACAAATTTTGTGGGATACGTTTGGTTTTGACGCAATTGGTACGGGTTCTCGGCATTCTCCTTTATCTTAACTAACTAGGAATAATGAATACCATTATTAATATAATTTGCTGAGATACCTGAACATAAATAAATACACGCGCACTAATAGTAGATTAGTAAGGCATCAATTGTAGACCGAGATATTTAGGCGCACGAGCGCAGCGAGGGCAGATTAGTAAGGCATCAATTGTAGACCGAGATATTTAGCCTATAGTTCGAGGGTGCAATTGGTGCTTACACCCGAGCTAACTATTCTGCATTACATCTCGATTGTGAGGTAAGTAGAAAAAAACCGGCATTACAAGAATAAAACATATTTTTTTCAAGAACGAAATTGAGCTTCGCCGTTCGATATTTAAAATTTATGACTATTATACTCACACGACGACAAGGCTGAATAGCAAAGCGACCTCTTTGGTCATTGGGCTGAATGCATGATGTCTATTGCCAGTATGATGGTTAGATGTATGCGAACTTTTTGAAAGAAAGAAGTAGTTTTTTTTCAATAATTACTTACCGACCTAGGGCTTTTCTAGCTTACATTATTACCCTATAGCGCTAATTAGTCACCTACAAGCCCCATTTGGAGGTAATAAGAACCTACTTACCGAACATGAGAGATGTAAATACTATTTAAATAATACATGCTACTAAACCGAAAGGACTATCTCGCTTATTAAGTACTTACGAGGACATTACTTTGATCGCGTTTAAAGGTTGGAACAGACTGATGTAACGTAACGTGTAATGTAACATGAAAGAAGCATTTCTTATGTGTGGACACAGCGCGCGCACGAACCGAGCATGTATGCAGAAATGCTCTGTTCGTACGCGTAGTGTACACAGTTCGTGTGCGCAATTCGTCCATACTATGGGAATTCTGTGGGGGGTCTACTCTAATTCAACGAAGTACGAAATTGCGTGTTTCGTTTCTTGCGCTTGGTACTCGATAATCGAACAAATAAACCAAGATTTCCACACAAAGTTCGTAATGTGTGACAGTCCAAAAATTGCGCACCCTATTTCACAAAACATACGACTGAACTATTGGAATTGACAATAAAAAAAATCGATCAATCGCATGAAACGAAACACGAAATTTCGTACTTCGGTGAATTGTAGTAGGCCCTCTGTACCCAGCATAACGATGGTAGGTAGGCCGGTTCGGGCCAGAGCTGTCAGATTATTGACTTTACTATCACGTACCTAATACCAACAAGGAAAAAATATTGTTTACTATTTAATTTACCTATTCAGGTAAGTAGTACAAATGATTTAATAGGTACCTACCTACCTACCATGTATTTTTCTGTATTATATCTGGGTGGGATGTCTGATTGTCCCCTTTATTAGGGGAGGCCTATGTCCAGCAGTGGGCTGATAAAGGCTGATGTGGATGTGGATGTGGGATGTCTGATTGCGGCGTAGCGCAGGTACCAGCCACCCGTCCCGGCTTTGCACTGGTCGTAGATCAGTAGAGCGTATATTATTACAAGATTTTTCTGTCGTAGGGTCGCAAGCGGCTTGACTTCATTTTCAACAATTATCGTCATACTAGCTGACCCGGCGAACTTCGTACCGCCTTAGCGTAGCAATGATTAAATGTATATTTTTCAATATTTCTGAGAGATTTTCTTAATATTTTTTTCCGTAAGAACCTTCTCCTAATAATAACAAATACAACAAAAAAAGAATTAGTGAAATCGGTCCAGCCATTCACGCGTGATGCCGTGACCAAGGAAAACGGGTTTCATTTTTATATATATAGATTCCGACCTACTTACCCCAAAACCATAACAAATTATAAGTACACCTAAACCTTCCTCTTGAAGGTTCTTCATTAGAATAGTTTAGTTGGTGAAAACCGCATGAAAATCCGTTCAGTTTTTGAGTTTATCGGGAACAGACAAACAGACGCTTCGAGGGACTTTGTTTTATAATATGTAGTACCTGATAGTGATTCTTCTAACCTGGCTTAAACGCCAGTGTGTCCTTTTATATATTTTTGCTACTGATACTATTTTCATCACCGAAGTGCGATATAAATCAAACGAAATTCGACGTAACATGAATAAAACATGCGCGTCATGTCTCGAAAGTGCCAGATTAATCCAGTAATCCGACCTCTCATCTGGTAACCGTACAGGTCAAGAGTGCAAATACCTACACTGCGTTCCCACCCATCCTCAATACTAACTATTTACCCATCTATGGCTCCAGTCGGGAATCGTTTAACTACCATATTCTACGACACAAGTGTTGTACTGTTCTCATGTTCTGTGGCCTCCTGGATAGAGCACGCACGCCCGCATCTGAATGAGACCTCTAATCAAATTAGGTGTGTGCACTGTGCATCTAGGCGGAATTTGAATAGACCATTGGAGAAACTTTAGATCTGAATAAATTGCAGTTGGTTCGTAGTTCATAACAAATAACTAGTAGGATAGGCTTTATTACCAACTAGGTTTACAGTCATTTGAAAGAACCTATTATGAAACTCAATTCAACTTCGTATTAAATGCAAACACGTTATGCGTACCTAAGTCAGCCGATCTGATGAAATTGGATTTAAGCACTAGCTCCTTGACTGCGGGTCTGCTGAACTTCAACAGTTGTGTTTTCAGCACTCAAGGCTCGCGTAAGGTCTTGACTGACCGACTAGACAACCGAACTAATTGCACCGCGATGCAACAGTACAAATACTGGCTGTAATGACAATGATATTATTATTATGTATTCAAGCAGCTTAAAGCTGAAAAAGCTATAAAATATAAAAATATAAATAAATAAATAAAAAACAGCAACTCAACAACAACAGCACCAGCCTGTTCAGTACACTGCTGACATAGGCCTCCCCTATAAGAATGGGAATATGCTCATGATTCCCACGCTGGGGATGCGGGTTGGAGATTGCAGGGCACAGGTCGCACCGCCGACGCTGCTGCCCCTCGGCGGTTAGGGGATTTAGCTGTGATGGTGTTAGGCTGGGCTAGGCCGCAGCCGGCTGCCAGAGCCCTGTTTGTTATTAGCAGAGTGCACTCACGAGCAGGTGAGGGGTTGGCTTGGGTTCCAAATATGGAGGTTGGTATTGGAACCCCTTACACGCCCATCAGTATAGGTTTTTAAATTTCAAACTCAGTCGCATTTCAAACGAAATATGTTTTCATTCAAAATGTACATACGAGTATAGTATGCTATAACACTTATTAGTCATGGTAAAGCTGGAGCACTTGAGTAAGAAATAAACTGCTGTTACTTCGACTCAAGTGTTATGCTTCAGTCATTCGATATTTTTGACCAACCACTATCAACCTTTTAGCTAATTCGCTTGCACGTGTATTCTAGAATAACACACCTTTTCCTAAAACTTTTGGCTACTACAAGACTAGACGGCCAGGCTGCTGATAGAAGCTGGATGCGTTGACCAGCGGGATGATCGGCTAACTCTGTTGCAAACAGAAATTATTGACACCGAACCTGTTTTAACAAACTTTGACAGTTTGTCAATTGACGTTCTTTGAATTTCAATAGATGGAATGTCAAAGTTTGTAATAATAGGATATGCGTCAATCATTTCTGTTTGCAACAGAGTTAGCCGATCACCCCGCTGATATCTGGGCGCAATGGCACTCATTTGGGAAGGCCTATGTCCAGCAGTGAACTGCTATAGGCTAATGATGTTGATAAATTATAAGAAATCAAACCAACCATAGTAGCCTAGCATGCCTATAGCTGGTCAGACTCATCATCATCATCAGCATCAGCCGATTGCAGTCCGCTGCTGGACATAGGCCTCCCCTAATGAGCGCCATTACGCCCTGTTCTGGTTAGGCTATTTGTAGCTAAATCAGGAATCCTTGTTCAGCCTACGGACTAAAAACCGACTTGCCTTAAAACCGAATATTCGAAATTTCCAAGGCACGAGTATAGTTTCCAATTGCGATGGGATTGAAACCTGTCACGCAGAAATCAGAATGGAAACCTCAACTTCGAAAGGTTGGTGAGGGCCGAATATAGTGTTGGGACTTGCCTCTGACCATACCATTCTGCATTTGAAGAAAAAATCCTGGAGTTTTCACATTCTTTTAAAAGTAACAATCAAATTACAAGCCGTGATCATTATTATAAAAGTAAACGAGCAATTGTTAGAAACTTTAAAGGAAATTGCCTAAACGACAAACAATTTCAACTAATGGCTGAAGCATGAATATTGACTACAATCGGATATCGGAAGGCGAAGTCGAATAGACTGATTGGATCCGCTCACGTAATGTACACATAATCAACCTGATGAGGTACCTTTTGTTTTATTGTTTGGTACCTACCTACCTAAGTAAACGAGAAAGCATTGATGTTTTTATGGATGATAATCAAACCTGTTCAATAAAATGTTTTTTTAATGTCGATAGGTAAGGTATTTTCGCTTAGAAAGACACTTAGTTTGATAGCAATGTATCTTACATTGCTATCAAACTCGATATGGTAACAAGATATTCTCCTCCAATCACTTCGGAGGGCACGTTAATATACTATCTACAATTATTGCAAAAATGATCGCCAACGGTCTAAACATTGCTGAAGTTTAGTACCCAAACACCTGAGTCCTGTCCTTTACTTCTTCGTTTCTTTGGGACCAGCAGGACTTAAAATATAAAAAAAACTTTACATTTTTACTAAACACTAGAACTAAAATTAAAAACTAGAACCCTGGAATATTTCTGGATATTGCAGCATTGTTTTTGTTTGTCTGCGACCGTGGTCGGCAAATTACTAGCTATCGCGTCCGTTTGGCTTGCGTGGTTGCTGGATCAAAGTTTCCACATCTTCAATTTCATTCCAATTTTTACTTACAAACATCTGCTCCTTATGTATTTTCATATAAATAATTTATTGGCCGTACTAAAGTTTCGTCAATGATTGGCCGTCAAGTGTTTTGACAGGAATTAAATTTGAATTGAAGATAGGCATAATATTGCTGCGAAGTCCGAATACGATACGTATCAAATCATGCTTGAAAATTTGAGGCTGTCATAAGGCTCATATTCGCCCAAGCTTGTGTAGTTAATGATCCTGAACGGTTAAGTCTGCTTTGACGAGTCCTGTGTTTTAATCAGGCTCATTATTCATAAAGGAGCATTGAACACCTCTCCTGGTTTCGTTCAAATCTATAAACTAAACATATGTTATTATTATTATTGTTAAAGCGTATGGTTCTTGCACTGGAGACAGCTACCAGCTATATTTCCCAAAGCACAAATAAAAATTCGTTTATTTTCTACGTTACAAATGAGAAATCGCATAACGAGGTCTCCCTAACGTTACGGTAGTAGACAAACAATAAGTCTAACTAATGTATCTCTAAATACCAGCATGTGAATGCGTCTGTACATTAGCTTCCGAGTACATATCTACATTACAAGTGACTAAACGTGGGAAACGAAACATAATGCACACTACGACGGAGAGCGAGGAATCGACCAACATCCGAGTTGGAATCAGTCAACTGAGACGTATTAGGTACCTAACATCATAATATCTCTATCTTAGACTTGGCAATTCCGTTCTTATTAATGACCAAACGTCACGTTTTAACGTCAGTGCCGTTGTTGTTTACACCAAAGAAATAGTAGAAAATTTAAATCATAATTAAATTAGCCTAATAATCATCCAGATTTGACTCCATACCAAAATCTGAGCCGCATAATGCAGCTCACATGTCACGCGTGCTAAATAACCCGTAACCTTGCTCTCCCCTCCTGCGGGAATCGAACCGGTCGATCCGGGCGTATACCGGAATTTCACTTTAAGACGAAAGTCGAGCCATATACGGTACAGATGCTTGTTCTGTGCCATTTCCACAGTAGATACAATATCTCGAATCATCGTGTCAAGCAAGATCTCGTGAACCCCGCGGGAATCACTAGACTGTTTGGTGCTCGCAGGCTAAAGAGTCAACGGACAGGGATAAAAAACAGGGGCTTTGTCTTTGTTATAGGCACGTTGCAAAGATTGCGATTTGGTCTTGAAAAGAGTACGACATCCATGTTGAAAATACGGATAACACATTGTACTGTAAAAGAAATGTTGAGAGATACATTCTCTAGCATATTCTTATAGCTGATGTTTGTACGTCGCTAAATTTATAAACAGTTACGCGTGGGCACCATTCAAGGATAACACTAATAACCGGACAAGTTTGACGTGACCTAGAAATTAGAGAACATTTATACGTTCCTAATTTAGTTTAATGTTGCAATTGCAATCAAAAATGTGTACAGAACCATGGAATAATTAAACAGAACCAATCAATGCGCCAACTACTTTCTTCGAAAGTGACACCTCGCTAAGCCGTTGCCTCCTTTTGTCTTGATTGAGTTGTAGTTACGACTGCTTGTACTGACTATGGCTAATCATTCTACTTTCTAATGCAAAAATTATTAGGTCAGAGATAGCCTTTTCCCCACTTACACCCCCGAAAAGCTCAACAATCCGTAACATCAGACTTTTCCTACACAAAGCCCTTTCAGCTCTACCGGGTTGAACGGTGGACCGAGCGTGTAAGTAATTACACTGCCCCAATTCCGGCTGGTGCCTCGTGATCGCAACTGACCTGTTTGCTGGATGCAGCTGCATTATAAACGGAGCAGATTTTTCAAGCGATTAATCTGCAGTTTCTAGACAATAGAAATCGAATCGACCAGCACAGAAGAATTCTGATTACAGCCATCCAAGAATTGACCGTATCTATTAATGAACCGCGAACTGCCGTAATAGAACTCACTTCGTAACTCTCCGTCATATGATTGCTTGACATTTCTTCAAGTGGGTCATAACAATTATGCCATCAACACGTTCAGTAAGACAGTAGTAACAAAACATTAGCGTGTGCTCAAACAATAAGTTGTTCCGTGCTAGTACTGGAGTGGCCACGATATTACATCATCACATATTTTATAACGGCGTTAGATGATTTAATAAAATTTCTTTAGAAAAAAACGTTCTTGAGCCGTCGGAAAAGCTTTGAAACCAAGACACGTCCTTGTGAAATCTGTATTGAAAATTCCGAGACAGTTGGTCTCCATCGAAGAACTGAATCGTCGATGGAATTACTCAATTAGGCTCTTGGGAATGTTTCTAGTAATAAAATTGCTTCGAGGTACCCGGTGTCGCATCTCAGCACTTTGCTCATACATTTATTTTTGCTCATTTTACTTAATATGTTTTTTCAATAATTCCTGCGTTACGAATAAATAGTAGGTTAGGTGTTGGTTAGTTGTACAGAGTCATTGCTTTTCCGCATCTTGATATTGCTCTTACAATAAGCCGAATAGGCTCAGCGGCCATACATGACCTCGTATTTGCGGAGCAAACAATAATATTACAGTTCTTGTTCGGCCTTATTGAATGGTTGGTCTAGATATTGGATTTAGCATACAATTGAACAGGCCCGACATTTCCAATAACAGTGTTGGTAGAAAAGACAATACGCCGAATAACCTTACTAGTATATTCTCGGTTTAACTCATCAGTCATCACGCATCAATTGCCGTTCATTATTGAAACTCATTAAAAGCTGAAATGAATGCAACAATCGTTTTCTGTGTTGTTGGAAATGTTGACATTATTTTGAGTGGAGTGCGGTGTTGAAATTCAACTTGATGTTCCGCCCGGTAATGTTATTTCCCACCCCGCTGGGTAGGGACAGCGTTTATAATTGAACAGCCTGCGCATTCTTTATCTTTATACGCTGTTTAAATCCTTTGTAAATGTTGTGTAATCGAGGTTTTACATTTGCCTGGAAATGTCTAAATTGACTTTGCTATTTACAGCCTCAGCATTTGGTCTAAGAGTGCCTTATGAGCGTGCTTTGCGCTGGAATGTGGACTCGATTAGTTTCCTTAGTGATATGATTTTAGTTGGAGTGGCTATTGGCTACTACCGTACGGAAATTGCTCCGCCGCGATTTGCCGTCGTCGTTCAATTCGTTCTATAACCGATTGCGCGCAATCTCTGCTTTTTTCAGCTCGATATTAGGCTTTTGTTTGAAGAATCGCATTCCACGTAAGGTCAAAACCTTACAGGGAATGCTGTTTTTCGCATACCTAGTAAAAATATATGTGCAGTAGGTATCATCGCATTTTTGTGTAAGTGACGTTTCAGATTCAAGGTTCAACTAAGTTTAAATGAAAACAAGGAAGGAAACATTCATCTGACAATTGTCCATGAAATGCGATGTCGGCATTGCGGTTTCGAAGTTGGCTTGCTTAATTTGATAATGTCATCCGTCGGACGAGTCTGGCTGCAGAATCCATTTTGCTGAATACTAATCGGCTGCTCGCGGCTGCATCATTTTATGATCCAATATTATTTAATGAGATTGTATAATTTGAGGATAGAAAAAAATGTTGCTATGCCATTTATGGTCAGTCGTTTCGTTGCCCATAAAAACATTCTAACGTCTTAGGAATATCAGCACTCACTAGCATCAAAACATTATTTTTGTAGGACGCTGAGCATACCCGTGGTGCCATAATCCCGACGATAATGACATCCGAAAGTAGAGCGACCGATATTAGGACACAGCGACACACTACACACACCTTTATACATCCTTTTGGAGATCCCTTTTATGATGTTTATTGCAACATTTGCAACATCAAGCACCTACTGTAATATATTCTTATTCGCACGGGATAATATTGTTGTTTTCTCTCAAATAGCAGCGATAATGATAATTCAATGACCCATAACAGACTCATTTTCTTTTAGTTTCGACCTGACGTCACCATGCGTACCATTCTGAATTGCAAAAGAGGTACTACGCATAGTAAAATACGAGAATAGATGCCAAGTAAATGCTATTCAGTCAATTACCTACGTACGTTACGTTCGTTACGTCTATTCAATGCTCAATTTAACCTGACGACGACTGAAAAAGGACTTTTCAAAGTCATTTCGTAGACTCGCAAGTTAGGTTCGAGTGGAATTATCAAGTTTCAGATGTTTATGGGCCAATCAAAACGAATTAGTAATAAATAAGTGTGGAACTCAATTATAACGTTTTGTTGAAGATTAAGTCCCGGCTTTTTCACACCATGTTGGAGGCCTCCGGGCGGCCTAAAAACGCCGGCACCAGAGTTGGCCACTATCTCATACGTAGAAGGAAGGAAGAATAAGAATATATGATGGTTTCTAAATAAATTTTTACTCACTATTCTTGTATTGTATATTAAGCCAAAAGAATAAGTATGAATTCCGTAAGATAATGAAGGTTAAATAAGATCTATAAAAATGCAGATTTCATTCTCAGTTCCAGTTTTCAATTTCTTATAAATATATCTTCAATCTTCAATTCCAATCCAATTCAGTTGAGTGATAAATAAATACTGGAAAGTTCGCTACAAATATATAATATCGTTGATGTTGTTTGGATCCTGTCTGCGAAACACTTATCAAACCGAGTAATTTGCTTGCGGTATCGTCGAGTACAGTCTGAGTGGAAGCTCCGGGTACCCAAATGCTTTTCCAGCTATCAAATATGATGAGATTCTAAATATCAGACATTCTAGTACATACTTGTTTTATTTATGAACATCTAAATGCGTAAAATATTACTTTCTCCGGTTATGTAAAACAGCTTTTCAAATATCTTGGCGTTATTGAAATCAATTTATATACTAACCGGCTGCGTGACTAATAATGTCTTTAAGAGCCAATCAATTTAACTAAGTACCTACTCCCGGTCCATTAGGCGGTCTTCCATACGATCACGGTGTAAGTGTCCGTTTAATAGTATTATCATCGCTACTGCATTACATTAGGGGTCCTACTACGTAGTCTCTCGATAGCACAAATTACCACCCATTTCTATAAAATGGCTCTGAGCCGCTTCTGAGAGTCAACGTTCGCTGACTGCTCTTTAGAAAAGACCTCTGTCTGCTGAGTAGACGAATATAGGTATACAGAAAGGTCGATTAAAAACTGTTGTTTATTCAAAGTGTTGCATGAATCGTGTAACTAAAATAAATATGCTCGTAAAGAATTTCTTGAAACCAAAAGATCTGGCAATATTTCCGAGAATAATTTATCGTGTAAGCAGAAAGTAAATACAAAAATAGAAAATGCAATTCAAACGTTGCGTTTTCAAAGGAATTTAGTAGAACTTTGATACAATATGGAATGTTCCATAAAATTACATGCGTTACGGCTCGTTTGTATGGTCAGATAAAATATCATTCTGTTTACCTGCCGTACTATGTCATAAGTTGTCGAGAGAAAAAAAAACAAACCAAAACTGCCCACAAACCGACTTGGTACCGGCACAAACCCTACCTACCGAGTACCAACCTTATGAAGTGGAAGAACTTCTACAACAGACACACATACAGAACGACTACATTCAGAGTGAAACTAAAAAGCCCGTGAAGCCACTGAGTTAAAATAAAAAGTGTGCAGTATTAATTTGAAGGCTCTCGAGTAGTTGCTAAGCCAGCACTCAACTCACGGAATAAACCTCCTATAGTACTCCTAGACTGTCTGCGGCTAGGTTCATGATAAGTTGGTGTGACGCATTCATTACTCACCAAAGTTTGCGGTAATGCAATTGAACGATATTTAGTATACACACGAACAGAAGTTTTATTGATTTGGATATTAATTAGCATATGTGTGAAGTTTTCATTACGTTTATTGATTGCGTAATGTGTAATAGATTGTAAAAGGGATTCCCGGTAATTAATAATTACTTCGAGCCTATATTCAAATGAAATAGTGTAAATGATAATTGACTTTTACTGTCAAACGAAAACTTTTATTACTTTGCTGTGTCCCAAGAACTTGACTGCAGTTTGGTTTTTATTTACGTTGGGCTTTGACTTTGACGTTATATATAGTACAGTACAATAAAAATACACACATATAAATAAAACAAATTAAAATCCTTTTGAAACAAAGCGGTAGGTACATATATTTGTTGCCACATATCTTATTTTATGTTTGCCTAAAAGTGTCATTGCATCACAAAATTCGTCTAAATTCTGAAGAGAGTTAACAGGCATCTTCTGGGAAAGCTCGCCCCATCGTCGACCTCATCCTTCCGACGCAAGCCTCGAGGTCAAGAGCTGACACATATTAAATTTAAAATATAAAACCAACGCACAACACAATGATGATAAACAACGGAATTCACATCAATATTCTAGTGCGAAAGTCGTTTCAGGTAACAGCTTTTTGTTTCTAAACTGTGTTTAGCAAAGCAGTTTGACCACCTCCATCGTGTTTGGTCTTGTACGATTTACATTACTTGATTGTGTTTCGATTGGAGTCTATAAATGCACCACGTTATTCCGATGATTTCTAAGATACGCGAGTACCAAGATTTATACATCTATGTCCATGGCATTGGCCTGGCCACATCTGCCGAAGAACCGACAACCGTTGGTAAACGAGTTCTTGAGTGGAGACCGCGTCGAAACAGTGTTGGACGCCGTCCGGCCAAGTGGAATGATCTGCAAAAGGTTTTGTTCATGCGTCGAGCTGAGAACATGGCACAATGGTGCGATGACGCTCTTTAAAAGAGAAGAGGAGAGGTCAATGTTCAGCAGTGGACTGATGTAATATGCTGATGATGATAAAGATCTATAATATACCTTCTACACTCAATCCAGATCGGGAATTTCACCTTTTATGGAAATCAGTTTAGGCAGCCAAGCCGCAATTTAGAAAAAAACATCATTCCCATGTAAAGGGGAATTATAAAACGATCAAATAAAAAAACTTTGCGACTCATGATGAGATACTGTTTTAATAACTTTAGCGAAACTTTAACTAAACCCTAATGTAAATAATATCCTTTATTTTTTAAATAAAAATAGTAATATTTTTATAAAATTACATTCTTGAAATGTAGAATTGTAGACAGTTGACAACGTACTGTAAAAATCGACTTATCAGTAAAACTATGTCGTCAATATAATATTTACGGCAGTTCCTGTGAACTACTCGCGCTATCAGCTGGTGTGGTAGCTGAGTGATATGATAATGACGCTTGAACAAATGTCAGCGAGTGAAGAGCAACGACCCTGATGGTATGCTCTCATAAAATGTTATTAGCAGTTCCCATGAATCTTGGTTTATTACAACTATATGAAGACGGTAAGGTATTTGGAGATGTTATATCTAACAAGCGAGCAGCTAAAGCTTATACTACCTTCAGTGTGGTGGGTGGTACCCTGATAATAAGCAGCCTAAGTGTTATTCCTGGTCTAAAGCTGTAATAATAATTTCTGTTCAATCTTTTCAGTAGTTTTGCCATGGTGGAGGAACAAATATTTCACATCTCACATTTCAGAACATTTTTACAAACTTTCACCTATAAAATATATTAGTAAGAAGTAGGATTCATAGTGAAATTGACTTAGGGTATGGTAAAAAAACAATTCGTCAAGTTTCTACGAAATAAAAGTAATAATTTATCTGTACACGGAAATCTTAAATCATGAGAGACACATGTAGCGTTCACTGTGCGTCATTTATTTTCATATCAGATTTTATTATTTGTACCAGATTTTGGTGTGAAAATCTTTTACTCGATTTTTATAGCAACCCACGATTTATTATTTGCTAGAAATATCGTCAAGGCCAGAATATTATCAAATCCTCAAAGTATTCAAATCAAAACGTTCTCCGATATTTATCGTATTGCACCTCAAAGCGGTTACGTTGAATGACTACTGTGTTATAATATTTCCTTTAGCACTGCGTTTATTTATAAACTTCATTCGAGCTGCTCTCCCGCTGCGTTGTGATTTTGCGACGCAGTGTGTGTGATCCACGGTTTACCAGACTGGATAGTGGCACTTCATATTCTCGACACGGTGGTTCCATGTCGATGCTGTCTGCGTCTGTAATACCCTATACTTTGTAAACATCCTCCGTGGGAACAAACACATAAAACCTTTGAAACATATAAAGAAGGAAATGTGATAAATTACTTGAAACTAAAACAATTACTATCATGCATATTCTGCCATTTCTCGGTTGTTGGTAACGTTGGTATCTTATCTGATCAATGAGCTCGTTACGGATAGATTACTATCCATAAATACAACAGTATCGCCATCCATAAATATCATTTAACAGATGTGTTAAATGAAACGATTGATAGCGTGATATTTGAGCTTCGAGACTTTAAGAAGTATTAGGTGGCAATTGGGTTTAATGCATCTCTTTGGACCTCTGTGGCGCAGTGAGCGAAGGTCCGCCTGGGACGCAGAAGGTTGCGGGTTCGATTCCCGCCGCGGGACAAATGTTTGCATGTTCTGCAGATATTTGTCTTGGGTCAGAACATGTATATATGTAATATATCAATCATGTGGTTCCCGTAACACAAGCTCTGCTTAGTTTGGTGCTACATGATGTTGTGTGATAGTCCAGCATTATTATTATTATTATCTTGCTACTTGAGTTGTTTAAGCATTTACAAATATGTTTTACGACTATTCGTAAAACATATTATGTAAAAAGAAATAGTTTGTAGGTACATATGTCATGTCATGATCATTACACAATAGCAGAGGTAATAAAAATAAATTCAGGTTTGAAGAAGCCTTTATTCAAAGGAAAGAATAAATAGAATACCTTTATTCACGAAAATTGATGAAAGTGCGAATAAAAGTAAACATACGATGTCCTATCAAAAGAAAGCACAGTATTTGATTGAAGTATCGGGACGCGTTGAATCTGGAGCAACCAAACAGTTTTTTATTGACACGACAATATTTACAATTCCTTGACCTCGTCGTGAGTCACGGATTGCGATAGGCACCTTGGTGAGTCAGTGATATAATGACGATAGTAAACTGGGTAGAGAATTGACAAACTTATATAAATCTTGGCCTAAGATCTCTAAAGACCCTAGTAGGTGAATCATATCCTTACTATCCTTAGCTTCTAATTGATCCTGATGACACGAATATGACCTCACTATGTCAGCTGTACGTCTTGCAATATTGTAGTGTAGAATTTATATAAAAACAAAAACGGATGTTACCAATAACGTAGATGGTTTCTTTGTCTCGATCTAGCATCCTTGCTATTTTATGACTCAAAGCAATCAGAATTCAAGGTGCATTCCTTTTTACAATGCCGTTGTTTCAAATCTGGATTTAATCTTTCAAGAGGCGTCTTCAGCTAGTGCGATTCTAGAAATATTTTGCAAAAACAAACACCTGTTCAAAATCTGCGAATCGTATACTCGTTAATATCCAGATCTTATGTTAGGGACATCTCTGTTGGCCAGAAGAGCTTTATTCAGCTCAAGAAATGTTACAAAAATAAGATTCCTTATCGAAGGCAGAATTTTCTAACTTGTGTTATTATGTAAATATTTTGCCAATGTTTTGAGTCTGTATGTGCTAATTGAATTAAAATCAATGCCATTCACGACGCGCTGGGTCATAAGGTTATGGTCGGTATTCGAATGTTGCTGTCAGTGATATCCATTGAATTTTACAGGGATGGCACTCAAATGAAAGAAGGTAATAAGACCAACCAAACAATAAGTTCTGGTGATTTTGTATCCTAAAATTCTATAAAATCCTCAACTGAAAATTGTTGATTAATAAAATTATCTTTATCTTTATCAAAATAAGTTAGCATAATCACAATTGTAGGTTGATAAGATTCATCTATCATTGTTGTAATGATTACGCATTATTGCATTATGTTATTTCCTTGAACGCCGCATACCATCGCCACATCTTTGTGGATGCAACAGCCCTGTGAAAGTGCGATTATCTGACAGGATGTCATGACATGACGTCTTCTGCCTGATACGGGCCGTGAATATTAAGAACTGTTCTAACCGTGGTATTCAGTAGTAGGAGGAAGAGTAAAGTCTGCTCTAAGGTAAAGTTTCAAGGGTTTTAGATTTCGTTTTTATAACGGACAACTTCGATATAGCAAAAGCCCAATAGACGAACGAATGCCGAAATAGTATAAAATATTTCCCATTCCACATTATGTAAGCAAAAACTCGAATTAAAAATCTATTACGAATACGCAATTAAAATCTATACCTACTTACTCTGAATCTGTAACAACTCAACATCTCCACTTGATAACATTCAGACATTTAATGAGCTTCTTTTTGCTCTTTGCCCTATCCAGAGTGTAATTTTATATTGCTTCTTTCATGTCATAAACTGCCGGTTATCTTAGCAATTCACTTCAGTCTTTATCTGGAATGATGAACAGGCCTTTGACTCTCTGTATTGGTTATTACTGGCAGATTTACAGTACGTAAATTGTATAGCTTAGCTTAGACCGTGACCTGTGAAGCAGAAACAGCTCCTATACTTTTTGCTCCTTCGAGTACTTCCTTTCTTTGAAATTTTGTGTCAAAAACCAATGTAAGTGTATGCTTTGCGTGAATGCTTTGTTTTCGTAGCGTCTTCTCCGTATTTGTTTGCGTAAAATGTGTTCTATCATTCGGTTCTGAACGCCACTGGCTAGTATCATCAGTACTAGCTAACCTTTTACCAGCTGTGGCGATGCCCTGCAGGCCTCTTGGGAGCCGACCGACGTCAATTTGTAAGGATTTAAGCATTACATTACCAACGGCTTTACTCACGTTCCGAACACATAAACTGTGGCATTTTATGCTCTCAAATCTGAGAGATTTTTTAAAGTATATATTATACCGGTTCGGGTTCATTGTCGCTAACACGGCTCATTTTAGTTTTTCTCTAGAGTGACATTTTAGACAACCAAATTAAGGTACTCTAGATTATCATATCACGTACGTATGTGACTAACTAGTTGGCTTAGTTTTATAACATACCTGGTCTTATTTACTTAAACACTAGTTCTTAACTAGTCAAGTAAAAATATTTTGATATACAATAGACAAGAAAATATATTTTATTTGATTTTAACAACACTTTTTGGACACGATTTGGACTAGTTTTTTTCGAGTCTGACTGAAATGCAAAATAATTGTGATCATTACTGTGTAGTTTTCAACCATTTTTAAAATATCTTTGTTTTGTTCACAGTGCCGTCGGTAAAACATGTCTGCTCATCAGTTATACGACGAATGCCTTCCCAGGAGAGTACATACCCACAGTGTGAGTACCTTATTTAAAATTTAAAAAATTTGAGCCAGAATTTTCTTTGAAAATTTTGTATAGCATCTTTTTACTCAAGTGCTGCCTTCATTTTAAAGTCCAGTAGGTACTTAATTAAAAATGTTGTTATAGGCAAGGTAATTAATCTCTGTAATAAAGCTTACAATTTCTGATTATTTAGACAAAAGAGCTTGGGATGAAACTGTCTCCGCCTCTCCCAAAAACCCATGTTAAGAATAATTGTAACAAAGACGTTAAAACAACTTAATCCAGGCAGAGTTTCTTGCCAATTCTTCTTCTATGCTTGGTCGTGTTATGAATTGGTGTAAATAAAAAAAAACTATTTAAAGTGTACCTCAAGGTTCCTATTGAATACAGAGACTTAATTTATTATATTTTTTGTGTTGAAAACAAAAAATTATCTCTATATATATATATATGCTTACTATGATCTAAATAACAGTTTTCTTCGGGTGCGAAAGACTTGCGAAGTTCCGAATGATAGATGTATGGTAAACAATGGCTTCCATATAGCGTCCATATATACTGCCATGATCATGACCACTCAGGTATTCAACCTATTACACATTTAATGACGTATGTACTTCTACAAGGCATTAGACATTTAATGACGTATGTACTTTTACACGTCATTATCATTACACATTTAATGACGTATGTACTTTTACACGTCATTGCAATAACCACAGCTGCAGTCGATGTATTGTCGTGATTGATGGAAAAATTGTCTGAGAAATTAATATTTGGTGTTTTAAACGAAATAAAACAAACAACAAGCACTATTTTAAGAATAATCGACATGAAAGAACTTGATTCTTAGGGGTGGTATTTGGTCTTCTTTATATGGAAACCCACCATAACAAGTAACAAACCAATAAAACTGAATCGAATTATAATCAGAATCATAATCTTTTATTCGTAAAACCAATTTACATGTCAGTTTGATAATTAACGTATAGGTATTATTAGAATCTTCAAACATTACTTTACATTCAAAATAATCGTTTCATAGTTGCTTTGTATATTATAAATTCATTATAGCTATAGAACGACTGCTCAATACGCAACCGTTCTAAGCGGGACTCAAAGCTGAGCTGACTTGGCGCTGTAGTTACAAATACTGGCAGTCTATCATAGACAGCCGGACCCATAACATGGGTGAATAGAAAATGAAATTGAATTGAAAATGTTCTTTTTTTTTTAAATCGGTTAAAAATTGATTTCTGAGTCACTAAATCATTTAACTATATGCATTGACTGTATTCAATCATAAACCATATTTCAATATTTTCGGATTGCAATTTTATTTTTAAAGTATATTGTTGTTTTTATTAACCCTTACTTTTATGCTCAAGAAAGAACAGCATAGTGATGAAAACTACCTTTCCTGATAGCCATAAAACAATTAAAATACTTCGACAGAGCTCAGAGAATTCTCAAGCTGAAGTGGCAGTGGGTTGGCCATAACTGCCGAAGAACCGATAACCGTTGAGTAAAAGAGTTCTTGAATGGAGACCGCGGTTCGGCAAACGTAGTGTAGGATGCCTGGTGGACCCGGTGGGTAGAGGTGGATTTGCAATAGGCTGCTGGTAGAAGCTAGATGCGTCGAGCTGAGCACAGCGCGGCAATGGCGCTCGTTAGGGGAGGCCTATGTCCAGCAGTGGACTGCTATAGGCTGATGATGATGATGACGAATCAAGATATATATAATATATACTAGCTTCCGCCTGCTTGCATATTAATATTAGTGTGATGTGATTTCTGTTTAGAATATTCCTTTAACCGTTTAGGGAATTCCTTTATTTTTGAAAGCAGCGTCATTTTGTCAATATATAAAATTATCATGACGATGATGCAGCTGAGCCGTAAGGGAACAGATTTCCTGCTAGGCCCTATGACATGTTTCCTTATCGAACCAAGTACATGGAAAATATTCATTACATAATTTGACTATTTCGAACTAATAAACTATATTTTCCTCAACATAAAAATAGACGTCCTAATTTCATTGAGGATATATTAATTTTTTATTTATATTCTATTAATCTTCTAATCTATGAGTTAATAGCCAACTCTGGTATCGGAATTTTTAAGCCGCCCGAAAGCCTCTGACATGGCTTGACGACTAAAAAAGCCGGGACCAACATCTGAACGTGCCTTCCGAAACTCGGGAGCACTCAGAACTAAATGCCTCGGAACTAAATGAAACGGTCACTCTGGTGGTGTCAGGGTGGAGTATTGCTTAGGGCGACGATACATGTCAAACATCCCTCTCGCTCGTTTTGTAGTTATGCAAAATAGCAAACCTTCACCGCCTAGAAAATAACAATACAAAGGATCAGCAAGAATATCATGTTGAACCCAACACGTTTTCTTACGACAAAAATTGCACTAAAATTGATCACATTGGTGCAAGTTTTTTGGTAAGAAAACGTGATAGAATCAAAATGATATTGTTGCTGATCCTTTGTATTGTTATTTTCTAGTCCGTGAAGGTTTGCTATTTTGCATAACTACATTCAGTGATTTTATATCTTCAAAAATGTTGAATAGTGCGAGCGAGAGGGAGGTTTGACCTGTATAGTCACCTTAACCAAGACGATCTACGAACACCGGAAAAAGCCACACTAGGAGCGCTTCTTATAATGAAGAATGCTTATAACTATAATAAGGATGGAGCAATAGGTTAGCATAGTATAGGCATGTTATGAGGCCTATATCCAGCAGTGGACTAATTTAGGCCGGTGTGGTGGTGGATGAGGAGCGATAAGTCATGTAACGAGAAGAGTGTTAGATAAGCATGTGGAAGAACGTGCTGGTAGAACTAGGCTAAAGAAGAGATGGATGGATTGTGTGAAAGATGAAAGCCTAGAACCGACCACATCATGTGCAGATCCCACATAGCATGGGATAAGGGCATGAAGATGGTGTTCATATTAACAGAACTGCATAATGTGTTATCTCTTCGACATTATCGTGACTTGGTTACTTCATACATTTCAGATTCGACAACTACTCAGCAAATGTGATGGTCGATGGCAAACCGATCAACCTTGGGCTATGGGATACGGCGGGACAGGAGGACTACGACCGACTCCGGCCGCTGTCCTACCCCCAGACTGACGTGTTCCTTATATGCTTCTCACTCGTCAACCCTGCGTCCTTCGAGAACGTGCGAGCTAAGGTGCGGAAATTTTACATTACAGAGTGATCGCAATTTATTTATTTATTCAGACAATGAAAACACAGCTTTACAGTATGATAAAAAAAAACTGGCCAAGTACGAGTCGGACTCGCGCACGAAAGGGACCGTACCGTTATATGGGAGCTCCACTTCAATATTAATTATTATGTTGTTATAGTGGCAAAAGAAATACATCATCTGTAAAAATTTCAACTGTCTAGCAATCACGGTTCGTGAGATACAGCCTGGTGACTGACAGACAGATAGACGGACAGTAGAGTCTTAGTAATAGGATCCCGTTTGTATAAGGAACCCTAAAACCGTAAAGATATAGAAATGTAAGGAAACGTTATGATATAAAAATAGAAACCTGAAACAAGAGGAACATTAAACTTGCATAAAAAAAAATAACAGACAGTACTATTTCTAACACTCAATCATCTCACAGTATCTCAGACATTCTCTGAAAACTTTAGCATTGGTCAGCATGGTTTCGAAGGGTTCCCATGGGTAATGTAGATGATTGCTGTCTAGGCTGAAAATGAACGCACCTCCTATGTCAGGCTTAAGATCAGTGGAGGAACGTTCATGATTTACGTAAAAGCACACCACGCTACCGTCGCACCATAAGGTGAACCTTATCCTAATAGCAAAGGCACATTGTCAGTAATCATCAGATCTGCATGATCAGATCATCAGATCATCCATAAAATCACGTTAAGTAGGAAGCTATCTAGTAAAACTTTATCATGCATATGTTGGTTTTTGTACCAGTTTGCAGCAATTGGTGAAATACGGTTTACGGAATATTGTGTCACGACCAAAAACAGTAATCCGTTGTAGATCTGGTCATTAAAGGCCAAGATCTCCTGGCAATGATATGCTGGATGTCTGTCTAAACTTCATCACATCATAACATCACTTTGACAGACTTTGGTGGAGTTCCTCGAAAAGTATTACAATAAGACCAGTTACACTTTCTGTCTATAAGTGTAAACCATTTAGCACATGGCCCACCTGATGTTAAGTGATAAGCATTACTTATAACAAAGTATTGCTTTGTAGGTCACTCTTTGGAATGTGCCCTACGATGCAATGCCCTGCTTCCACCAACTTGAGGCATGAAGGCCCTTCAAACCGAAACACAGCAATGCTGCTTCATGGCAAAAATAGAGATTTATAGAAAAGTTTTACTTCGGGCATGAGACAGACACAAAGAATTACAATAATTCTAAATTCCTGACTAAAAGGATTCTAACTACTAAAATGAGTCAGATATTTCATTATTTGACTGGCCTCATAGCTAAGTTGGTTGTAACTCTGCCTTCTGAGCTGCAGGTTGCGGGTTCGATCCCCGCCCAGGACAAACATTTGTGTGGCGAACATGGATATTTGTTCTGTGTCTGGGTGTTTTATAAGTATCTATGTATGTTTATCAGTATGGTTCCCATAGTACATACATAGGCTACAGTACATAGTCTCTTCGTAATTTGGGATCAATTTACCGTGTGTGAGATGTTCCGTATATTTATTTATTTAAAAGGCGGAGATTTTAGTAACTAATTAAACTCTGGGGTCACGCCAAGATTGTTGGTTTTACCCACAGACTGATCATTCCACTAACATTGATTATTTGCTTCCGCCCGCTGCTTCGCTCGCGTGGTGTCCAGATTAAAAGTAATCTATAACATACATCTATATATACCGATAACGGTTGGGGTAAACGAGTTCTTGAGTGGAGACCGCGGCTCGGCAAACGTAGTAATGTAGGACGCCCTCCAGCCAGGTGGGGTGACGATCTGCGAAAGGCTGCTGGTAGAAGCTGGATGCGTCTAGCTCAGGACAGTGCGCAATGGCGCTCATTAGGGGAGGCCTATGTCCAGCAGTGGACTGCTATAGGCTGATGATGATGATGATGATAACATATTGGCGCTGACCGTTATTGTGCAGAAGTCAAAAGTAAGGTATCTTATGTAAGCTAAAGGTGAGAGAGAGCGAGAGACCCATGCGCAAAGTTTCGTTCAGCGCTAGACTTACGTACCGGTAGCTGTACGTATGTTATTTTTTTTTATATAAAAAACATTTTGACAGGTGGGATTTTAACCCGACCTTCCCATCAATACCTGGACGCGCCGTTATCTTCACTTGCAGGTGAACGGTTACTGCTGTTTATTAGTTTTGCCGTGAAGGAGGACCAAGCATACAGCATAAACATAACACTTTGAGTGCTGAATAACACACGCTACACGCCATGCCCGAGAGCAGTAAACGTGTTAACTATTCCTTTTCACAATCTTTCGCTTTATTAGTTTTAATTGGTTTATTTTCTAGAATGTTCAAGGAAAATGGATAATTTTGACTCTACTTGTTTCAATAACTGCTTATTGCAGACTAGGTTGAGAAGGATAACTGCTATTTACAAACAATAGTAATTATTTAACGTTATCATATCATACTTATTTGTTTTTAAAGGTATTTCCCATATTAGTAATGGTAAACTCATCTTATCAGTATTATGACGTTGATGGGACAATTTTAAAGGTTCAATAACCAACATTGGTTCAGAGAGATGATTAAAAATTCATCTTTATTTACGAGTAGGGTGAGTCAGTTCGTATTTACTACTAGTTTATAGTTATAGTAATCACTAAGATGTTAGTTGCCTGGTAACAACATTATATCACATCAACATTATATCTATGTAATAATGTAAATTTGGTTTTGTAAATTAATTATTATAATTTAAATTATTAAATAAATAATGCGGGACGTAATCACAGAGCATCATGTAGCCCCAAACTAAGCAGAGCTTGTAATAAGGGAACCACATGATTGATATACTACACATATAATTTTTTTTTGTAAATTATATTATCTTTTGAGTATGTGATTTAATAGCTATTTTGATTTTATTATTTGCTACTTGTTTTAATGTTAATTTGAAATTATTTTATGTTACTTAGTTGTTGTTTTTTTAATTAGTATTGTATAACAATTATTTATTAGAGAAAGTGGTCCATGACCGTTCTAATTAAATTAAATTAAATTATTTTCAACATACCTACTAATAATAATAATTAACTAACTTATATAAGAAATAAAAAGGCCTGTATTCAAGATCTAGTGAACAGTTATCGTGACAAATAATTAATAAATAAATGTACAGGATATCTCACACACGGTCAACTAAATCCCAAACTAGGCAGTCTGTACTATGGGACCCAGATACTGATAAACAAACATAAATGCTTATAAAACACCCAGACACAGAACAAACATCCATGTTCATAGCACCAATGTTTGTCCTGGGCGGGGAATCCCGCATCCTCAGAATGCAGAGTTACTACCAATCAAGTCTATACAGGGTGTAAAAAGACTACTATCAGACCATGAATCTGAACATATTAAGCGAACAAAACATTTTTTTTTACTTATCTACGTCATTATATGGGTCTATGTCGTTATTTTTCTAGTTACATACACATAGTACAACATATTAACATTATATCTACCTATCTCATTTACTTACGCAAAATACAAGTAAAATAAAAAACCAGCAATGTATGCATACAGCAAGCACCCGGTTACAACTATTTTTCAGACAACATATTTTTTATTTGGCTGGGATTTGGTGTGCTGTACCACCACCTTTCGTTTCGCATTGGCGCTCATTGGAAGATACCTATGTCCAGCAGTGGACTGCTGCAGGCTGATGATGAGTCTTCTTTCTCGTATTCTTCATTGCTGAAAGTCATGCTGAAATACTTTTATTGAGGTATTAATGAGCTGCTTCCATGCTGTTCTGTCTTCGGCTTGCATCAAGGCGATTGTCAAAGGGAGCCCTGTCAGCGCCTTGACTTGATCAGACCAACGGCTGGGTAATCGTCCGCAAGGTCTCTTTCCATCTATCTTTCCCACCACAACCAGTTTGTCAAGATTTTCTGGCTGTCTAATGGTCTAAAAAGATTAAATAACTAATATTCCGATTAATTTTGTCGTTCCAGTGGTACCCAGAGGTAAGGCATCACTGCCCGTCGACACCCATCATCCTGGTCGGCACTAAGCTCGATCTGCGTGAAGACAAGGACACGATCGAGAAGCTAAAGGACAAGAAACTCGCGCCCATCACCTATACACAGGTATGTTTGAACATTACCACCAGCCTATTCAGTCTAGTGCTGGACGTAGGCATCCCCTCTATATGGAGGATATGCCCATAATCTAATCCCCACGCTGGGCGTGCGGGTTAGGGATCGCAAGGCACAGGTTCTTGCACCACAGACGTTGCTGGCCGTCGGCGGTAGGGGATTTTTAGCTGTGCCATTTTTAAGCTGTGCTGTACCGCAAACAGCCACCAGAGCCCCGTTTGTTGCACAGCCGGAGGTAAGGGGTTCTAACCACCATCTTTGGAACCCAAGCCAACCTCACCTGCCCATAGCGCACCCTGCTGTATGAACAATATCCTATCGGTAGATTCTCCATTGGCCGGCCTGCGCTGTGCTATGAAGAAATTCTCATCTGTGTTAGTGGGTACCTTTATTTTGGTCATCGAAAAATTTAGATCTTACAATTTTTTGTATGAAGTAGAGTGTCGAATCAACAAGGAACCTTTAGACTTACTCGACCCTTCATGAAACAAGCTGGATTTGACATTGTAAGAAACATATTTATCTAGGTTTTAAACCACTATTTCTAAGATTTTCATAGATACATTGTATGGCACATCTTGTAACACATTCGCCTGTAATAAGATGGATTTAATATTATGTCCGTTTATAAGTGTATTTCTTTAATAAAGAAATGCACCATTAGTAAACTTCATCGATTCTTGATCCCGACGCTGGGTTTGCGCTTGGGGGTCGCAGGAGCTGGAGAAGGATAAGGTCATATCTCTATTCTTATTAGGGGAGGCATATGTCCAGCGATGGCCTGATAAAGATTCTCATTAATTCAGCAGTTTGAACGTAACTTTTGTTTGCAGGGTCTCGGCATGTCGAAGGAGATAAACGCTGTAAAGTACCTCGAGTGCTCTGCGCTCACGCAGAAGGGGCTAAAGACTGTTTTCGACGAGGCGATCCGCGCCGTGCTATGTCCACTGCCGCCGGTCAAAAAGACCAGAAAGTGCACGCTGCTTTAAGCACTCAGGTATTGCGATTTTTAGAATTGCTAGAAATATTAACTTTTAAAACTTTTTAACTTTTTATTACATTAAAGTATATCTGCCGAACAGATAACTATTGGGGTGAACGAGTTCTTGAGTTTACTTTTTTTTTGTAGTACCAATAACTTTGTTGTGTACCAAGTTCAAAGTCCCTAAAGTTGAAATAAATTTAATTAAATTAAATGAAAAGTGGAGACCGCGGAGTGGCGTGGATGTGGAGTGACTGTTAGCGAAATGCTGCTGGTAGAAACTGGATGCATCGAGCTGAGGACAGCGCGCAATGACGTTCATTAGCGGAAGGCCTATGTTCAGCAGTGAACTGCTATAACCTGATGATAATGATGATGATAAGTATTAACTGACTGGGTCGGACATATTTGCTGCGCGCCAGACCAGACTATTACGAAGACCAGCGAAAAACTATTCGTACCGTAGACGTAGGCGTAGGCGATAATATGAAGTAAATCATTGCTTTGGTTCCTAATAAATAAAGAATGTATTTGTAATTTCAGTACCATACAAGTAACATCGGGGACAGAAATTTTCAGTTGTAGCTCAGTAGTGTAACGTTAGTTACGTTTCTAAATTTATTCTAATAGAGTTTCTGTTTTCAGATTGTGTAGAACGTCGAAGTCAGTGCAACAGCTTTCTATAAAACGCACCAACCATCCGTCTACAAATATCAACTCGATAGAGTGCTGTAAATGATAAGGACAGCATAGAATAACTATTACATTTTACAGTTAAAAGTACGCATTAATTTCTATGTAATGTGGATCAATGTGAGCTCCGTAATGTACCTATATCGCTTTTTATAAACGTCTGGACGTGTCGCAATTTATCGGCTGTATAGATTACTAATCGTTGCCTTTTATTAGAAAAATATTATCTATGGTCAAATTTATAAGAGCGGCCACCCATACATTAGAAATTTCGTTTTCTGAATTTCGATGCGAGATTTCGAAAGTAGCAAATCCATACAAATCTACGGACCTATCACATATATTATAGTTTTCTGTTCGAGATTCTCTCCGATTCGAAATTCCACATGGATTCGTGGAATCCCGCACGGAAAATGTTAATGGCATAAAACATAGTGGCTCTCAACTGAGCCTTGTTATTCCAAACGGAAATAAACGTATGTATGATGTATTTACGGAATCCTGATTCGAAATCTCGAAACGGAATTTCCAGTGTATTTGGCCGCCCTAAATCCATTATATTTGGGTGCTGTTTCGTTTCGTTCAATCTTTGCTACATTCCTATGTTGTTAAAATACTTCTGTACAACTGTTTGGCCTGTCACCATTCAGGTTGTAACAAATATGGAATTGTTGGAAATTGTTTTAGAGCAGAGATTATATTTTTCGATTTATTGCTTATTATTAATGGTTATTTTATTATTTGGTCCCAATAATTGTTGTATTAAATGTATTGTAGTGGGTGTTATTAAGTACAGTATTTGTTTATAAGCGAATAAATGATCGTTGGTGTTTCTAATCGATTAATCAATTTTGTTTACGAAAATGCATTTTACTCATAAACTGGAAACACTGTTAAAATTGAAGCAATTTAAATAAATGCCGCATCGGGTAAGATTCGCAGATTAACTTGCTTCAATTTGAATTGGGTTTTAGAAGGAAAATATTTAGATAAAATTGTATTTTACTGCCAGAAGACCAGTGTTTCGTTGTCTTCAAAACTAAAATCCAAAATGTTGAAACAGCGTGACAGATAACCTAAGATACATATCGTTGGTGAAGGTTTTTTAAACAGATCAAGGAACTCGTCTTCGATGTAATCCGCACAACTACTTATAGTTCGCCGATCAAATTGAGATGAACAAAGGCTCAAATCGGCCGGCTTTAAACTTATCAACGTAAATTCGTACTTATGTACTTAACGTTAAAGGGCTTCATCTCTGATGCTCTGTTATCTGTCTCTGGGCTTTGGAATTTATATCTTGTTTCAATTAGATACGTACCAATTTACGTTGCTAAATTTAAAATCCACTGCCCTAGCGTCCGCCGATTTGTTGGTCTTTTTCTGTAACTCGATTCGGTCGGATAAGACATTTAAATGTGCTAGAACCATTTATAGCAAGACTCGTCAGATTTGCTTCATATTATTCTGGGACATTATGTCTTTCAGCGTGCCATACAGTATCGGCTTGCTACGCACTGTCTTCCACGGGAAATTGAGCCTTATAACGTACGGAATAAGCACTTTGTCCGCTGCGCTTGTAGCCTGTGCTGTATGATACGCCATCACTGTCACGGAGGCATTTCATCGCAAATGTGATAGGGGTTTAGGCTTTAATTGACCATGGGGGAAATGGCCTCTTTTATAAGCGTTGGGTTGGACGTGACTTGTTTAAAACTGCATTACCGTTAGTTATCCCTTTCTGACACTCTGAAACATCGTTGGTTAGAGTGAGAAAGAATTGCCCATACATTTAAGTTGACGCATACAAAAGGTCGGGAATGGATCGGCACCACTTCGCCTCGAGGCTTTTAGGGACCTATCAGTCAGCGTTCTGCCTTCGCTGTGTTGTATTAAGGTGACGATACATGTCAAACCTCCCTCTCGCTCGCACTATTCAACATTTTTGAAGATATAAAATCACTGAATATAGTTATGCCAAATAGCAAACCTTCACATTGTAGAGAATAACAATTCAAAGGTTCAGCAATAATATCATTTTGATTCTATCACGTTTTTCTCACCAAAAAATTGTACCAATGTGATCAATTTTGGTACAAATTTTTTGGTAGGAAAACGTGTTGGGTTCAACATGATATTCTTGCTGAACCTTAGTATTGTTATTTTCAAGGCCGTGAAGGTTTGATATTTTGCATAACTATATTCAGTGATTTTATATCTACAAAAATGTTGAATAGTGCGAGCGAGAGGGAGGTTTGACATGTATAGTCGCTTTAAGTTACATAGACATGCACACACAGCAGGCGTTCGGTACCACGCGAATTCGTACATGGCATAGAACGTAGAACGAGAATGTGCAACGCTTTAACGCGTAACCAATCTGTCTGATAGGTCCCTCAGTATTCTTTGTATGAACTTAGCAGCTACTGTAGCATCGTATTAGCATTCGGCTGCGTTTCATAGTGCCTTCCCAGATGGGCGATAACGATGGGCGTGTTGATTCGCGCGATTGTCATGCGTATCCAATCAGGCTTGCTTAATATATGAACGCACGTCACAATAACGACTTGAACAAGCTTGATTGGTTACGCATGTCATCGCGCGACTCAACTCGCGAGTAAATCGCCCATCTGGGAAGGCACATAGTGTAGTAAAAAAAATAGGTGAGGCAGTGCCGAGCTGTTACGTGAGTTTTAGTCCTATTTGTCTGATCGCCAGACGACAGACAATAACTCGCGGGGGTGCAACTTTATGAAAGATGCGGTCTCCGTTCACACTGTCAACTATCTGTCGTCGCTGTACGATGGCATTTTTCAGCGATTGAAAATTATCATCAAATAATAGTAGATTGTTTTACAAGGGACTAAACCATCCCATTATATACGAGGTTGTTATACTCCCGAGCTTAGCGCCCTCGCTATGACAAGACCGAGTTATAATGGGTGGTTTTGGCCCGAGTAAAACCCTCTACTTTTCACTTCGATCGCGAGCAAATAAAACAATTCAGAAATTTGATTAAAAATTAATCAACCTTCATAAAACATCACCAAATTTAAAAAAAAAAAGATTGATGGAGCACCAAGAAGTCGAGTTTTTATGTAAGAGAACGAATGCTTTGTACGGGCTGATGATTTTAGACAAAAATTAAAAAGAAAAAATACTTTTTAGCCCGAGGTATTAAACTCCAGTTTTAGGCCCGCTAAGCTACACCATTATGATACACTTTTTGAGCAAGAGAAGTGAAAATGCTTTTTGGATACTTTTGCACCCGCTGTCTGTCTGTCAGACGTAGTTGTAGTCAATATCTGGGAACGCTCTTATGGCGATAAACTTACTCCATTTACTTGCTTTAACTAACGATGATATGAATGGCATTAGGATATAATTACGGGAAAAAGTGATCAAGTCATGATTAATCCTAAAGGTCTTTCCACAGTTCGCCGTATCGTGTCCGAGATTCGGCCGAGCATGCGATGTTCTGGGCGTAAAACTCGTATGTAATTCATAATGAAATAGGCAGTTAATTGTCTTTATAAGGGATGTCGGGTCTTTAACTTTTCAATGCGATATTTTGTTTCTTGTGCCAGTGCCAATTGCATTAGCATTGCCACGTACTTGAGTGATTCTTGCTATTTCGGAGCTTAGTGCTGACTTTCGCACTTTTCCGACTTTTGCAGTATATATATAATACAGGTAATAGCGGAGTGCCGATTTTATGAAATTTCTGTGCAATTAATCGTCTCACGATGACTTTCGCATATTGTCGACTTTTTTAATCTTTATGCCAAACATTGGCGTTTTGACGACTATTAAATCAAGTCTAGTATCGCGGGCTGTCGAACATATGTTAAGTCAAGAAGATAATAAAATAATAGCAGAGTCGGCAAAGTGCAAAAAGCGGCACTAATCTTCTTTTTTGTAATTGATAATGTATGTATTTTCTAAGCTCCAAAATCGTTCTTGCGCCTGGCAATACGGCCCGGCTACGTCCCGGATACGGCGTCGTGTGGCGTAGACGGACCTTTATTTTAGTTCACCGCTCGCCTAACTGTCGCATTGTAGGGTGTCTAAGTAATACAGCTGCTGCGAATATGGCACTAAGTTAATTACTGTCTAAATCCACTCCTGATTATAATTGTTAAATAAGTAATACATGTAAGTTTTAAATAAGGTGTGTGCAATTGTTCTTGCTTCTGTCAACAGCGTAGGTATTGCCATACACGAAAAATACATGAAAATAGCTTGAACAATTGCACATAAACCTTTAGCGGTAAGATTTTAATGTATGTATTGTTCAGATGCAAATATTTAGAAGAAACAGGCATGTAAATAACATTAAAATTAGTTTTAACTAAAAAAAAATTAAGCAGACGCGCCGTTTTTGGTGATGCATTTTATATTGTAACTTAGTATTTGAGGGGCTTCTACCGGTTATACTTTCATAGATAGGCTTATTTAGATGGATAGTATTTTTACTTATAAACTTGGGACTGCTTAAAAACCGGCAAATCTAATGTAGGTTATGTTGCCGTGTCTATAAATTGGATTAAATATGACGCTGTCGGAGCAAATTCTTCCAAATATTGTAAAGCCTCTGAATAATTCAAAATATATTTATATTAACTGTTCAAATGTTTGTTTTATTTACGTATTTATTATATATTTATTTAATACAGAACTATTCGTATGGACTCGTCAATAAATAACACATTTATAAAACGCTTCCTCTATAAATGCATTCAAGAATAAGCTGGATAATTGGTTACAAACTAACAAAATTAATTTAAATATTGTAGAATCAATGCTAAAGAGTTACATTGTGTGATGGAGCATCAGTGAAAGCTGGTCTATAAATAAATAAAATAACTAACTTTCTGCCTTTTGTGTGTGCGATAATTTTCAACCTTGGATTTGATTACCAAAATAATTAATTCGACTGAGATACAGTCCTCATCGCTGTAAATATGACATCACACGTGTAACCATTATGTTATGATCCACCCTTACCCCACACGATTCATATAAATCTATACGAACGTTCATTTATGAGACGGGTCTTATAAGATTGGTCATTGGTCATCAATGATAGCTGCTATTCATACTATACGCATTCTTGTTCAGTCGCTGTATGGCACTGCCAGTGAGCAGTCCACGGCAACTTTGGAAGAACTTGTTGATTCCGTCGTAGTATTGTGGCCTTTATTACCTTTGGAACAAGACGCAATTAAATTCATCGAACATGTCGAAAGTGCTTCTGAGCAAGGAGTTGCCAGATATCGAGGTCAGTTATCAATGTTATCTCGTTAAATAATAGGATTTTGATAAGATAGTTTGTAGTGTGTAGGTAAGATTTTTATTTGTTGCTATGAAGAGTTGGTATCTCAATAAAAGTGCGATCAGGCAGTCTTTCAAGGCTGTTAAATGAAAGGTACTTATTTGTCTAACCAACTTAACTACAATATAGGTAATTGTTTTGTTTTGCTCGCACCCATTAGATAATGCAGGATATTATCACACATCCCATCATATAGCTCTCTATATAATTATATAGCCCCAAACTTAGCAGGGCTTGTAAAATGGGAATCTTACGACTGATATAGGTATATATATCTATATTCTTTTGTAAATATATATACACAGCATACATATATAGAAAACATGGTTAATTTCTTACTATACTTGTATACACACATGATTTTTCCGACTGGAAGTGTAGAAAAAGTTGGCGATAATATCAGCCTCTACAATTTTTTCTCATGAAGTAGAACGTATTCATTTCATCATTTTGAAAATGTATGAATTTGTAACTGAATGGAGAACAGTGTGCCTATTCTCACGAATTGACGATTAAATTCATTTTTTTAAACTTCATCGATCTATAGGTTAAATTAAGAACGATTGCCATAAACTTCCAAACATGATTTATGTTGCGCACTGCTAAAATATGGAATCATCTGTCAGCGCCTGTTTTTCCATTGTCTTACGACCTTAACGGCTTCAAAAACAGAGATAATAGGCATCTTCTGGGAAAGCTCGCCCCATCGTCGACCTTATCCTTGCCGACACAAGCCGAGCCGGTCAAGAGCTGGCCCATAATAAATTTTAAAAAAACATGACTAGAGTTTGGATACCAATTAAGTTGGTCTAATTGACAGAGGTGGTCCAATCGGTGAATCGTCAATATTTGATGGGATAGATTGAAGATTGACCGATTTGAGTTTATCAAAAGCATTTGAAATTTCAGTAATCTATTAAGTTATGCTATTTTATGATGGTCATGTCTTGGTTGACCTAAAAGTTATCTGTGAGATAAGATGTTTATAATATAAACTTCTTAACAGTTAATTTTAATATATCCTAGCTTTTGATAAAACGTTACATTTTGAGTAAATTAGCATCGGCTTATTAAAATTTCCTACCGGCTTAAAAAGTTGTTTTGTGTAGGTTTTGTTATGTATGTACTTTGTACCTAAGAAATCCGAGGTCTCGCCTACACCTTCGATCAACAAGTGGTATTTATGTGTAACTCATGTTTGCACGACAAAAAAGATAGTATGTAAGTCGATCAATACATAGGTAGGTACTGAGTGTAGTGGCCCATAACAACATGCCGGAATAAAAAGATAACATTTTCAGGGAATGATAAGTTGATTTGACAAATTTTGGATTAGCAATACTAAGATTTTTATAAATCCCAAATATTTCGACTAAGGCGGTCCCGGTGTTGATGGGAAGGCCGCCGGGTTCAAATCCCGCCTGAGTCGAAATTTTTAGGATATATAATAATCTTAGATTTTCTCTGAAGTGCGGGCTAACACTTAAAATCCAAAAATCATAGCAATACTTACTAAGAATATTTTGCCTTAGCCAGCGATTTCAAATCAAATTAAAGGGATGCGAGAAAGTAGGTCCATCTAACACAACAAAACATAAAACTACGTCAAAAATGTGACTAATGCTTTCGGTACTGTTAACATTTAATCGGTCCATCTTAAATTACAAAATAACTACGCCAATTAACTACTATTTCACTGATAAGAAAATTATAATTTTTCAGAATCTTTTACGGTTGAACCCAACTACAAAACCGTACACCAATCTTGTACCGTCAGCTCAAACAAAGAAGAACAAGCAGCACTGGAAAAGAAACTCTGATAGAAAATGCACTGTAAGTTATCTCAAATATTTTATACCTACTCTTACATTAAAGAAAGCGATCGTGGCGTGGCTTGCTTTTAGTTAAGCTACACCCGGTCACTACATGGATGGGGATGGGTGACAGTTTTTTGGGGAAACTCTTCTGGCAAGGAATCTGTATTTAAGGCAAAGAAGAAATGCGTGAGGGCTATGTGTAGGTTGAAGCAAACAGATAGCTGCAGTTTTCACTTCAAAAGTTTAAAAATATTGACATTGCCCTGTATTTATATATTTGAAGTGGTTCAGTTTGGGAGGAATAACCTTCACCTCTATGGTCGTTTTAATAATAAACGCCACCGTCATAAAGTTTGTTGTCCTCTGAATAGAACTGCATACCTGAATAAAAGTGTGTTCTGTATGGGACCTAGAATCTATAATAAACTGCCAAAATATATACTTGAGACCACTTCTCTTAACATCTTTAAATTTAGAATAAAGAAGCTTCTAAATGAAAACAGTTTACTATAAAATAGATGATTATTAAAATGACATTTTTGAATCCATTATTATATGACATTATTATTTTAATTTTTTTTGTATTAAATAAATAAAATAAATAAATAATGCAGGACGTAATCACACAGCATCATATAGCCCCAAACTAAGCAGAGCTTGTATTATGGGAACCACATGATTGATATAATACACACATAATTTTTTTTTTGTAAATACATACATATTATACATAGAAACACCCAGACCCGAGACAAATATCTACAGAACATGCAAACATTTGTCCCGCAGCGGGAATCGAACCCGCAACCTTCTGCGTCTCAGGCGGACCTTCGCCCACTGCGCCACAGAGGCCGTATTATGTATTATGTAATATATTAACTTTAGATTTTTTTTAATTACTGTTTACCTAATTTATAAAACCTTATGTAATGTATAGTATGACATCATTTATATTTATAAAATTGCATGCTGTAAGGCGGATTATGGAGGAACTTTTTTGTCTGTAACATCAAATTTTTGTACCCATTTTCGCAATAAATGATTCTGATTCTGAAGTTTATTGGTATTTAGAACTGGGCTTTCACTGCCTTGGAAGGCACGTTAAGACACGTTTGTCACGACTTTTAGTTGTCAAGCCTTGTCGGAGGACCACAGGCGGCTTAAAAACTCCGACATAGTTGACTACTAACTCATACGAAGGACCCTACATAAGATGGGTCCTGAAGTCTGCAAGTACCTTGCTACCTTAAAAAATCATCAAATTTATGTTTCAGCTATCTATGCTGGCACGATATATAACACCTTCTACTCATCCTATCCTATGAATACGTTTAACTTCAGGATTAAGACAGTTCAGGAGTATCATAATGATTTTAGTCAACATGATGGATGACATTATATTAAACTGAGTCTTAAAAAATAATTACTTTACTTCACTTCTTTATTAAATGGCTGGGATAGTTGGGGATTATAAGTCTGGGATAGTTTCCACAATTTCGCCAAAGATAATTGTTCATAATAATATGAGGCAACGTAGTACGGTTTATAAGTCTAGTCGTCAAGTCTTCAGTCAGGTCCTGTTTTTGCTATAGCAATGGCGACTATAACAAAATACTGTCGCCGCACAATTTTCTTCATCAGAGAGTTTCCGTCGAAATCTTCTTTATTCCATTTCACTAATACTTGTGTCATATTTCTAACGTATAGGTAACGGTTAAAATACCATATATAAAAATCGATATACATTAGAAAAACACTAGTTTTGTTTTTAAAACAAAAATGACACAGCCGTCGTTGAATGAAAAAATGGAGTCTAAAAACTAATCAATGGGGCGGCGACATCGAGATAATTATATAGAACCATTATAGAACACTATAGAGTGACAGACTTCAAGTGACTAAAATCGTACAAACGTATTTGACATAAATATACTCCAATGCCAAATTTGCACTAATTTAGACCTTATGTCGCTTGAAAAGTGTTCAAAGACCGCGCAATTGACTAAATATCTCGATGGGAGGCGATGATATTGTTAGTTTGAGATTTATATCTGTGTAATCGCAGCTCCCAAACGGATGAAATGATTTCGATTTAGTTTTTTTTTTTGTTTGAGGATCATCAGCTCTTTTCTTATTGATGAAAGGATCTGAGTACATTTAGAGTTCTTATCTATCCGTTTGGTATTCTGCCACATCAATGAATCATGCAAGAAAAAATGCTGAACCATCACCTGGAATCTCCAGGATACCCCCTCACAAAATTACAGCAGAGTTATCGCGATAAGGTTCATTGGAATGGTCTCGATAAAAAAAAATCTAGATCCTATATCGTGACCAGCATCTGATGATAGAGTACGGAAGTGAAATAAGGCTTTAATGTCGGGGGTTTTATAAATTTTGAATTTGTACTTTTGTTATTTCATAAACTTAATTCATATCTCAATACTGGTGTCACATTTTTGTTTGGCAATTTCACAAAAACGTTGGCTAAAACACGTACCGCGATAAGCCACACAACTAAGGCCTTCAAGCTAATCATCATCGACATTTTGAAATATCATCAACTGTTTCGCAGACTTGCCCAACACTGACGAAGAACTTCGATGATATAAAACACACAACGCTGTCCGAACGCGGTGCTTTGAAAGAAGCAGCAAGGTGCCTAAAATGTGCTGACGCACCGTGCCAGAAATCGTGCCCTACGCAGATTGATGTCAAGAGCTTTATTACTAGCATCGCTAACAAGGTAATCTTCGATATTCACAACAACATCACCAGCCTATATCAGTCCACGGCTGGACATAGATCTCCCTTTATTAGGGGAGGCCTATGTACTTTACCCATTGTACTTTCATTAATGTTATTGTTCGTATTGTTCTTTATGTTTATGTTGGCGTGATGTGAGTACAATAAAGAGTTTTCTATCTATCTATCTATTTAGGTAGGTTTTGGGTTGGTGATCATAGGGCACAGCTTCTCGCACCACCGGCGCTGCTGCCCGTCAGTGACTAGGGGATTTAGCTGTGTCCATGTAAGCTGCGCCATGCCATTATAGATGAGGAACAACTCAAACATATGCTACAGTTTATCCGGGTATACCACGCTAGTGAAGCGTACCGTTCAGTTAGTTTTAGTGTGAAATAAGAACACATTTTCTTACCCTCACCAACCTCAACTTTCTTATTAGACATCCTCCTTAAATATATAAAACTAAGGAAAAAAAAATAAGACATTTGCTATTTTCGTCTAATCTCATCTCTTCATTTTGTGCCCTTACTTCCCCAACTATCGAAACTTTTTCTTCAAAGGCTCGTTAGACCTCGCGGTATTAAGTCTGCCTCAGTAAGACTGTCTTACTGACTAATTAGTCAAGCCTAAGACCGACTTAGTGGCTGACTCTTATTGTAATACGCTAAGTGTAAGAGTATTAAGGCGACGATACATGTCAAACCTCCCTCTCGCTCGCACAATTAAACATTTTAGAATATATAAAATCACTGAATGTAGTTATGCAAAATAGCAAACCTTCACGGCCTAGAAAATAAAATTACAAAGGTTCAGCAAGAATATCATGTTGAACCCAACACGTTTTCCTACCAAAAAATTGGTATCAAAATTGATCACATTGGTGCAAGTTTATTGGTAAGAAAACGTGATAGAATCAAAATTATATTATTGCTGAACAATTCAAAGGGAATTGTTATTCTCTAGAATGTGAAGGTTTGCTATTTTGCATAACTTTAGTCAGTGATTTTATACCTTCAAAAATGTTGTATAGTGCGAGGGAGAGCGAGGTTTGACATGTAAAGTCGCTTTATTAAGACATACTGCATACCTGCTTGGTCTAATAAGCCTTTTACCACTGACTTCACCATCATCATCAGCCTATAGCAGTCCACTGCTGGACATAGGCCTCCCCTAAGGCCCCTCCTACCACTGACTTACTGGTTTTCTTGTTTTTAGAACTACTATGGAGCAGCCAAAGCTATTCTTTCGGACAACCCCCTCGGCCTCACATGTGGCATGGTGTGTCCCACTAGTGACCTCTGCGTTGGGGGTTGTAACCTCCACGCGAGCGAGGAAGGCGCTATTAACATTGGGGGCTTGCAACATTTTGCTGTTGACGTGAGTACTACCCTATTGAATTAGTATTTTCTTCTCTTTGCTTCTTTTATTGATCTGTGAAAAAAAAATACCTACCAAAAACATTTGGGACTACTTATATGTAGGTATGATGATGAGTGACATTTTCGTATTAATGATGATGGCGATTTATCTCTATTCTCTCCATTAAGGCAATAATTGTAACCATTTCTTATATTAGTATTTTTTCGCATTTTCGAGACTGTTTATACCGTTGATAAAATACCTATTTCCACCTAGATCTCATAATGCAATAATATTAGTTTGGTGCATTTCATATTTTCTTTTGCTTTCGTTTAGTCTTATCTATGTTCGGAAACTTCAATAACATTTTACCAGTGTGACTTTCATGGTCATATTTTACCATTATGAATGACTTTAATAATCATATTTGAAAATTATGACTTTCATAGTCATATTTTCGAATATTTCCGAGCTCCTGCCCCTGACACTCCTTTTAGATGGGAGCTTTTGCTAAGAAATAAGTTGTAATGTTAGTTTTTTTAGGTAGGTAAGTAGTAGGTAGTACGTAAAACTTATTTACCTATTTATATACTTTATTACTTAGTTACTTATTTTCTAGACTAAACTTACCTTAAATATTAATTTTCGACTGAATATTATTTAAGTAAGCTACTTGATTTTTGTTTTGTTTTTGCTATTTTATATTACTACTATAGACTTCAGATATTACTCTACGACTAAGGTACTCTATTGAATTGGGTATGCCCGTAATGATAGATGTACATGTTTTTTAATAAATAAAAAATATATATATTTGACAGCTACTACGTGTTGGTGATTTCTTCAACAATACAAAACAAATATTCACCTTGGATATTAAAAATTCTAATAAGTCAACACTAGTAATATTTTTACGAGACAGTATTTAACGCGTTTAAAACCCCGCATTGAACAAAATGCCGGTCGCACAAGAAAAACACTACAAGAACACTAATTTCAGTAAACCGGCTATTTTATGGGTATTTCCGCGGCACTAGGGTATAATAAATGCACAATTTCAACGCGGTATACCATGAATAGCGACTGAATCATATATCATAATCTGACTGATGAAACCCTTCAATTATTTTTTATCAATACTTATTGTCTTCAGATTTTTATGAAAATGGGTATCTCCCAAACCCTGGATCCGAACACTAAGCCGCTCCCAAAAGGTGGTGAGCAGAAGATCGCATTGGTCGGCGGCGGGCCGGCTAGCATCAGCTGTGCATGCTTCCTTGCCAGGCTCGGTTATAAGGACATCACAGTGTATGAGAAGGAGAAATATTTGGGAGGACTTAGGTAAGTTATTTTTTGTTCTCGTTTCTCACTATATCGGTCTGTGCTTGTCTGTTGGCTCCGCTTTGCAAGAAGCCTCGCTTGTATGTCCACTATCCCCCTCTCTGCATCACTCACCACTTGAATGCGAGAGTACCTTAGTACAAAGTTTGCGTTAACTATGTATATTTTTGCACGAAAATGGAGCAGCGCCCCTAGCGGGAAGTTTGTAATACCTTGACATGTCCATTCCAAAATAGAGCGCTAACTTTGTAAGTGTATTTTTCACACTCAAGTAACTTTTAAAACAGTTTTGAATTAAGCTTAGTCTACAGTTTCCTAGTCCAATGTTTTGCAATGTTTGTTGTTGTATAAACACAAAAATAGCTGGCTATAGACATTTAGATTAGAATGGATGTAGGTAGTATCACTATATTTTATCCTTAAAGTTAAAACCGTGAAGTCCTAAAACTCTTTAGAACTTAAGTTGAAACGAAGAATCTTGTGTACCTTTTCTTCTACAAAACGAAAACGTTATATCATAAGACTCTTTAACCTTACATTAAGTTGTTAAAATTTTTAGGTTTCATTCCCAGCAACGGTACGAATGCTACACCTTTTCCTTCATCGGCCGAAGTATAATTGGACTTCGTTAGCCGATTACTCGAGAATCGGTCGATATCGGTTGTAAAACGCGTTTTGATAACCGACATCATCAGTCTCAAGTCAGCTGTTATCAAGTTGGCTTCTGCTTTGATTGGGTATCCGGCGTCAATCAATCAATCAATCAATCAATTTATTTATTTGCTTCAAATAGTGTTACAAGGATAGGCCTATACTCAGCAGTGGGTCAAATCGGGCTGCGGATAATGATGATGATGAGGGTTACAAGGTTTTTAAATAATAATTCTACCGTACCAATCTATTTCTACTAATTTTGGCATGCAAACTAAAATATATGTCAAATTTATAATAACCAATAAACATTCTGCATTATTATTAAGGCTGAAAAAAAAATCAATCTCTTTGATTAAGACCCTAAACTGTATAAGTGTTAAACACACTATAGCCGAAATTACGCGACGTAAGTTCCACTGCTGATTTTGACAAGTTCGGTTGTACGCCATAACGCAACGTTATTTCAGCATAATGGGTCATCTGTAATTCAAATAGCATTGCAGGCGTAATAATGCCAAACTTTCAGTCGTGTATTTTCAGCATAGTATGTTTTGACCGGGTTTTGAAGGGTGTAACCGAGGCGTAACTGGCCAAACCTAGAAGTTTTAAAATTACTACCATCATCTTTTATACAGGGTGCCTAGTGCGAGTTTTTTACCAGCTCGATCGCGTTTGCGTTTACTCAAATTTATATGGAATCGAAGTAGCGCCATCTAGTGAAAAACGCGTGGCACTGATTCCTTTCCATACAAATTTCCGTAAACCAAACGCGATCGAGCTGGTAAAAAAACTCGCACTAGGCACCCTGTTCATAAAACACGAACTATACATAAGAATGATTTTATAAATTGTATTTGTAGTGCAGCAGAAATACCGCAATACCGTCTTCCATACGACGTCGTACAGTTCGAAGTGGACTTGGTCAAGAATCTTGGAGTGAAATTCGTTACGGGGAGGAAACTGTCTTCCGAAGACATTACGGTTCAGGTAAGTTGATTTCACATTTTTTTTGCGTTCCTATATCCGACTGATCACCAAGCAACACTCCGCCAGGTCACTACATGGATGGGTAACCGTTTAATAAATAAATAAATAATTCGGGACATAATCACACAGCATCACGTAGCCCCAAACTAAGCAAAGCTTGTATTATGGGAACCACATGATTGATATAATACACGTATTTTTTTTTTGTAAATACATACATATCATACATAGAAAACACCCAGACCCGAGACAAATATCTACAGAACATGCAAACATTTGTCCCGCAGTGGGAATCGAACCCGCAACCTTCTGCGTCTCAGGCGGACCTTCGCCCACTGCGCCGCAGAGGCCGTCATAATAAGTTAGTGAGTAAGTAAGATAAGTACCTTGTTACATTTGTGTTATTAATAAATACTGTATTCTGTACCTAGATACCTACTATTAATTTAGGTTAAGTTTTTGTTTGCCATATCCTATAAACAGGGTGCATAGAACTGAACACTGTCGTATGTTGCAATAAATATAATAATTGTACTGAATACTGGTATTTTGATCAAAGGCTCGATCACAAAGACTAGCGAAAAGGTATTCATATCGTAGATAAAAAAAAATAGGCCAATGAGAAAGCCTAGATTCAAATTAACGCATTGTCATTGGCCAAACTTTTTCGTTACGCGCACGTTACGTCAGGTTAAAATATTCATGCTCTACTGAGCGCTTCCATGCTTCGCAAGGCACATGTTGGTCCCGGCTTTTTCAATTGTTAAAGCGACTATACATGTCAAATCTCCCTCTCGCTTGGACTATTCAACATTTTTGAAGATATCAAATCCCTGAATGTAGCTATGCAAAATAGAAAACCTTCACGGCATAGAAAATAACAATTCAAAGGTTCAGCAATAATATAATATTGATTCTATCACGTTTTCTTACCAAAAAACTGGTACCAATGTGATCAATTTAGGAGCAAATTTTTTGATAGGAAAACGTGTTGGGTTCAGCATGATATTCTTGCTGAACCTTTGTTTTGTTATTTTCTAGGCCGTGAAGGTTAGCTATTTTGCATAACTGCATTCAGTGATTTTATATCTTCAAAAATGTTGAATAGTGCAAGCGAGAGGGGGCTTTGACCTGTATAGCCTTAAGTCATAGCGGAGAAAATTGGCAAACATTCCTGTTAACACAGTAACGAAAGCGTAACAGAAGGCCTATGAATACCCGGGAACAGAAAAAACAGGTTTTGTTAAAACTCAGTACAACAACCGTTGGGGTTGTTTTTTCAACAACTTTTTGTAACAATGTATATCATAATTAATTACACTTCACACATGAGATTTCGTGGATCAAAAACTACTGAATACCGTATCGAAATTTCCTAAAAAATTGAAAGCGAATTAAATAGATTCTTTACTCAATGGCATATGGGATAACATTTACACAATATCGCCAATATCACGTTATTAGTTCATGATAATATGAGGCATCGTTGTACGGTGTATAAATACAGTCGATCGATTTTTGCTAGCCGCCATTGCTAGCAGACTAAAGGGTAAATTTAATGTTTGGCTAAAGGGGTTTTGCTAAAGAGTAAATAAATAATTAATGCTGGACATTATCACACAGCATCAAATAGCCCGAAACTAAGTACCCCCAACGAGCTTGTATTATTGGGAACCGCATCACTGATATTACTGATATATTAAATAATAATTATTTTTTGTAAATACATTCATACATATTATATATACATATACAACCATATACCATATTATATATTATAGACCAGAGACAAGTATCTGTAGATAATGTAAAAAATATATAATAAAGATTAAAATGCCAGACAATAGCAGTTGAAAACCTCTGATAAAATAACTATTTATTAACAAACAAATTTTAACCGGCCGTTAGTTTATTGGTGCACATGCCACTGATGTTTGCTGTGCTATTTGTAGTTAATTATTCTATAAAAATAAGATGGAGGAGAAACTGATGACTCATGAACTAGGTTAACTAATGTTATAATTGTTAAATAATAATAATAATAATATAAACTTTATTTCAGGCTACAATAGAATAAATACAGATTTTGTTTTACTTATCCTACGGCCCATATAAATATATACCTTATAGACTAACATATTAATAAAAGTTAAAGTGTGTGTATAAATGATTTCAATTTCATGAGCATAAGTAGTTTTCGTGTTACATTAAAAACCATTTCTTTTTCTTACAGGGTCTTCTCAAAGAAGGACATGCGGCCGTATTTCTTGGCATCGGTCTACCAGAACCGAAGAGCGTGCCTATTTTCAAGGGGCTGACACAGCAGATGGGATTCTATACCAGCAAGGACTTTTTGCCTTTAGTATCCAAAGGCAGCAAAAGAGGTATCTTCCTCCAAAATTATATTTAACTACATCGTCCTTAATCGACACCTTCTTGAACGTGTTTCGGAGTAGGTACCTCGGGCAGATTTTACAGTTAGGAAGGGAGAACCCTTGAGAAGGAGGCCAAGAGTATGATTCAGCTGGGTTAGGCATTTGGTAAACTAAGTCGACTTTTCTCGTCACCCATACCACAGTGTCTAAAATCAAAAGTGTGTTACTACCAGTGGGTTCTACCCGTCATGCGGACATACAAAATACGGAGTCTAAACGACGACACAGTACGGCTAGTCTACCAATTTAAACTCGCTCAGCGAGCTATAGAAAGAGCTATGACATAGCTTAGATAATTAGCAAGCTAAAATGTTAGTGGACTGGTCATGTCTGCCGAAGAACCGCCAACCGTTTGAGTTATCGGTCTCCCTCTCCACTAAAACAAGTTTTTGTGTGGAAACCGCGGCTCGGCAAACGTGATGTAAGATATCCTCCGGCCTGGTGGAGTGACGATCTGCGAAAGGTTGGTAGAAGCTGGATGCGTCGAGCTGAGGACAGGGCGCAATGGCGCTCATTGAGGGGAGGCATATGTTCAGCAGTAGACTGCTATAGGCTGGGTGCACTGGGTTCGAACATCCATCTTCGGCGCTCAAGCCAACCTCACCTGCACGTGGTGTGCCCTGCTAAATAACGAACGGAGCTGTAGCGGCCGGCTGATTGCATATCTACCTACATCGACATTTTAAATCCCCTGGCCACCGACGGGCAGCGTCTGTGGTGCAAGAAGCTGTGCTCTGCGATCCGCATGCTTAGCGTGGGGATTATAGGCATATCTCCCTTTAATAGGGGAGGCCTATGTCCAGTAGTGGACTGGTATAAGCTGGTGTGGATGATGATGATGGACACTGTCAGAATTGTCCAAGAACCAAGAAGTCAAGTAAAGAATAGATAGAATAGAAAAAACATTTATTTCGACACAAGATGGTAGGGACACTGTACATAGGTTACATTATAAAACAAAAACACAAACCACAACATCATCAACATCAACAGCCTATATTAGTCCACTGCTGGACATAGGCCTCCCCTAATAAGAAGGGGGATATGCCCATAATCCCCACGCTGGGCATGCGGGTTGGGGATCGCAGGGCACAGCTTTTAGCACCGCCGACGCTGCTGCCCGTCGGCAGCCAGGGAATGTAGCTGTGCCGGTGTTTTAGGCTGCGCTATGCCGCAATCAGCCGGCCGCCAGAGCCTCGTTTGTTAGCTAGCAGGGTGCACCACGTGCAGGTGAGGTTGGCTTGGGTTCCGCTTAGATGGAGGATGGAACCACTTACACCCGCAACTTTAATTCGAGTCGCGGGCAAAAGATCGCTCCGGATATCGCCATCTCTGTTTAGCTGATGGATGATTCCGTGCGGGCGGGATAGCAATATTGGCCGTTTAAAATTTTCTAAGGATTTGTTTGTGTTCCGTAATACCAAAAATGATGACTGAAAACTTTATGTATTAATTTACAAAGTATTGTTATTCTGTAACTAGGTAATATAAGCTATGTTCCATAACAAACAACACGTAAGATATTCGTGTTTTAATACGAAACAAAGACGAAGAAAAAAGGTCAATTTTGGCATAAAAATGTGCAATATGCTATTGGCTTTTATTACATTTTATGTAAGTATTTTGTAAAAGAAACTATCCAGGAACCTAGATAAATACTATTGGAATACAAATAATACAAGAGTGGAAATATGCTTCTATAAATTATTTTGGTATTACGTTTGTATGGGTAATAGGGATGACGAATGAAAAATTCTAATTAGTCCGTCATTTACATTATAAAAAAAATTACACAAGTATTTTTTCTTTTATCAATTAAACAAAAAATGACAAAGATATAGTGCGTTGAAGTTCCTCGTGACGTCACGGCTTAGTACACGTTTTACCTAGCCGTGACGTCCGAGCCCCCATTCCCGAACCTTTTCTTTTCTTTTTATTTATTTGATAAATAAAAAAATACGTGTCCAATATTTTTTGTTGATCTGTCTGACGGATTAATTAGAATTATTATTTTCATACCCAGTCTTCATCCCTATTTGTCTTCGGAGGCCCCTTAATCCATTATTTTTCAGGCATGTGTGCATGCAAATCTTCACTGCCCGAGCTCCATGGGAACGTTATAATCCTCGGCGCGGGAGACACGGCTTTCGACTGCGCCACGTCCGCGCTCCGCTGTGGGGCCAGGCGCGTCTTCGTCGTGTTCAGGAAAGGATTCGGCAATATACGGGCCGTACCTGAAGAGGTAACAACTACTTTTACTTATAGGTAGGTTACAGATTAGAGATTACTATAACAGGCATTTTAGGCTACTTAAATATTTGATATCATCCTAATAGCACAGTATAAAGACCTACTTTCATTACAAACGTGCTAATATTTTGAGAAGCCGCTATCCTTCGAAATCGTTTACTGAAACGTTAATTTGAACACAAAATTTAAACAGACCAGTTTTAAATCTCACTTTAATTGCCACTTATGTTCTTTACGGTATACACGTTGGACGTCCCCTCAAATATTTGAAGTGGGCATCAAATCTGAGAGTACTCGCTACCTCGAATAGAAAAAATCATATTTTACATACAGTCTAACACACGCTGTGGGAAAGACCGAATAGGCGTAGAGAGAGAAGTTACCACTGATGACATGACGCTGTATCACATCACATCACAATAATATTATGATTGCGAAAATGTGTGTGTGTGTGTGTGTGTGTGTGTGTGTGTGTGTGTGTTCTACTCAACCCCGTAACTGCTAAACGGATTTGGATGAGACTTGGAATAAACTATGTAGGTACATAGTTTATGATGTCGACTAACACATACGTTTTTCATCTCAGCGAGCGAAACCGTGGGCGTAAGCTAGTAAAACATGAAGATTCTATGTAAAGGCCTTCAAGTTTTTTTACCAGACAAACAATACCTTTAATTCATTTAGCATACTATTTGCTTGCCTATTCATTCTGAACATAAGTATCATAATACAGTCTACAATACCTTATTATTATCATAATTTTACAGGTTGATTTGGCCAAAGATGAGAAATGCGAGTTCGTACCATTCATGTCTCCAAGAGAAGTCATCGTAAAAGATGGAAGAGTAAGTTATTTGAATGGTTACTTAGAATACCGTATACCTTATATGCCCGTAAGGGGTTCACACTTCTATCTTTTGAACCCAAGCCAACATCACATGCCAACTGCACTTGCGTCGCTGTGAGAAGCTGTGTCCTTTGATCCTCGACCCGCATGCCCTTGGAATAGACTTATGATATCAAATATTTATGTCCAACAGTGCACTGCTATAGGTTGATGATATATATCCCAAGAGCTAGACATGGCGCAATGGAGGCTTATGTCCAGCAGTGGACTGCTGTAGGCTGATGATGATACATACCCCAAAAGTTAACAATATTAAAGGAAAAATACTATATCCGAACACATAACATGATAGTGGACAACGTAACTGGGGGGTCATAAAGTTTTACGTGAGCACTATAGGAGGCGGGGGGTCTTTGCTTTGCTTATTACCCGACTGTATTACCTCTTCAGTCAGGGGGTCTACTACAATTCACCGAAGTACGAAATTACGTGTTTCGTTTCTTGCGATTGGTACCCATAATCAAACGAAAACCGACATTTCGGCACGAAATTAGTAATGGAACAGTCCGAACGTTGCGTATCCTACTCTATTTCACAAAACATACGACCGCAATATTGGAATTGACCGTATGAAATACGACCAATAGCACGAAACGAAACACGACACTTCGTACTTCGGTGAATTGTAGTAGACCTCAAGGTCAGGTTATGTTTGTAGGGTGAATGATTATAAGAACTAAATGAACCTACAACATGGAACAAAAGATTATGATTATGTATGTTTGTAATATTATTTGACGGTCGCTGTAGCCCAAACGGTTGGACGGATTTTGATTAATGAGATGCCTTTGGATTCGTCTAAATCACGAGGGTGACATAGGCTATATGAAATTTAAAAAAATCCAATATGAAGAAGCCATTTTCAATTTACGATTAACTAAAGAGTAGTAAAAACTTCCGGTCTATGCAGTCGGGTTTTTTGTTAATACTTATTTTTATTTTATGACATGGCAGGTGGGGGGTCTAGATGGTGATTACGATAGGCAGTAGTTATTTTTTTTAAATTGGCAACCCACGCACTGCCTATGTTTGAAAACGAAACGCATTTTCGGGGAACATATAAAAAATACGTTTTATGTGGGAAACATATAAAAAATACGTTTATGTACTCGCTTAGCACCGAGTAGGGGAATTACCGAGGGGAGTTAAATATTGCTATAAATCTGCTGACGTAATACTTGAACGGCCTCTGGGCTACATGACCCTTTTCGATTTTATTAACAAACGTTTCAGATTTCGGGCTTGAAGATGTGCCGCACGGAACAGCTGGACGATGGCGAATGGATAGAAGATGAATACCAGGTTATGCAGCTCAAAGCCAACTTCATCATCTCGGCTTTTGGCTCCGGACTTTATGAGGCCGATGGTAGGTACCTACTTTAACATGTAACAGTTATATTCCGCGCGCAATCCAGAATCCGATGGAACCTTGTCGAAGTAATTAAAATTTCTATTTTGATTTATTTTGACAAGGTTCTTGAAAGACGACATGGATCCTTGTTTTGACAAGGTTCCATCTTGGTCATACTTTAGTTTACTTCTTACTACCAGCTGATGTAAATATACAAATATAACTTCAAATCGAGTAGGAAACCAAAAGGAACACTTTTATTTTTTTTATATATACCAATACCAATAAGAAAGCAAAATTGGCAGAGAAGAATATAATAGATGAATATGAATATGAATATAAGAAGGTAAAGAAGAATTTACAAGAAACTCTTAATAAATAATACATTGTTTTTGAGGGAGTTGGACAGTTTTATCCCAAGATTTTTATCATCTTAATACATAATCAGAAAGCTTATAATGATTTTTAGTACAAAGGTTATCTTTAACTTATTGATAGAGAGGAGGAAAAAAGTAAACAGTATGATTGCGTTTCAGTGAAAGAAGCCATGACAGGTGTCAAACTGAAACATGGGGTTCAAAAAATTGGGGTCAAATTCAGTAGGAAACCACAAGGAACACTTTAAAAATCTTATTTTTTTTTATTTATAACAATTCATGTACCATACCATGGTACCTTTTTTTAAATTGTATTTGTTAATTTGGTGTATGTACAATAAAGAATTTATATATCTATCTATCTATCATATATTCAAATACCAATAAGAAAGCAGAATTGGCAGAGAAGAATATAATAGATGATTATGAATATGAATTTGAATATAAAAAGGTAGAGAAGAATTGGCAAGAAACTCTACTTAGCTTATACCTTTTGTTACAGTTGCTTTTATTCTTAACTACTTATTACATTGTTTTTGAGGGAGATGGAGACAGTTTTATCCCAAGCTTTTTGTCATCTTAATAATCAGAAAGTTTATAATGACTTTTAGTTCAAAGGTTATCTTTAACTATATTTTTGTATTGACAGAGAGGAGGAAAAAAGTAAACAGTATGATTGCTTTTCAGTGAAAGAAGCCATGACAGGTGTCAAACTGAACCGTTGGGGTCTCCCTGACGTGGACGAGAAGACCATGCAAAGCACATCCAACCCTCAAGTGTTCATCGGAGGCGACTTAGCTGGTGTCGCTGAGACCACGGTTGAATCTGTCAATGATGGCAAAACAGCTGCATGGTTTATGCACTGCTATTTACAGGTAAGATATTTATTTATTTACGTATGTATATATTTAATCATTTATTTATTTTTAACTTCTTCTTCTTCATATGAGCTAGTGACCAACTCTGGTGCGGAGTTTTTAGGCCCTCCGAAGGCCTCCGACATAGCTTAACGACTGAAAAGCCGGGACCAACATCTTAAAGTGCCTTCCGAAGCACGGAAGCGCTCAAATCTAAATGTCACTAAACGGTCACCCATCCAAATAATGACCGGGCGGAATGTTACTTAACCTATTTTTAACAAAACAATATTCATTATTTATTTAGTTTACAAGGCAGATCACTACAAATAACTAGTCCCTTACAGCCCTATAGGGCACATGTATTTACTTATAAGCTTACCTTAACACCTAAGCAACCAAATTTATGTGTACGCAATAAACGATTTTTTATTTTTATTATAATACTTGAAGATGGAACAAGCACATGGCCCACCTGATGTTAAGTGGTAACCTATACCTATCACAAAACATTGCATCGTACATCACGTTTTTCCGGAACGTGTTCTACGATGCAACGCCCTTCCATCAACTTGAGGCATGGAGATGATAAGCCGTTTGTGCCTGCAATTTCACCGGCACCCATAAACTTCAAACCGAAACACAGCTCAACTGCTTCACGGCAGAAATAGGCATGGTGGCAGTACCTCCACGGACGAGCCCTTCACAAAGAACTCTACTACCTATACGCTACGACACGAATATGAATTTATACAATAACAAGAATAACCCGACCGAAGAGGACTTCAGTTGGGTAAAAATAGTTTAGTGTTAGGTTGAAGCCCTTTAAACATGGCGTGAGTTATTTTTTTACTGGCAATCTTATTCAGTCAGTGCATTTTAAATCTACACCAAATCTGTAGCTTATGTAGTTCCTGAAATAATCAGCTGTGACGGACGGACGGACAAAGCGGCACCATAAGTCGTTTGATCGGTTCGGTAACGTCACCCTAAAAACGATGTTGTGTATGTACTTTGGTAGGTTTTTAAGTAAAATGGTACTTTATTCTTTCAGGATATCCCATTCGATGCGCCAATCGAGCTTCCGGAATTCCACTGCCCCATTGATGACGTTGACTTATCAGTGGAAGTGTGTGGAATAAAGTTCGAAAATCCGTTCGGGTTAGCCAGTGCCCCGCCTACTACAAGCTCAGCTATGATCAGGAGGGCTTTCGAACAAGGCTGGGGTTTTGTGGTCACCAAAACCTTCGGACTCGATAAGGTAATATATATACACTTATGCGGTATTTTTATAGATAAAAAAAATAAATAATGCTGGACGTTATCACAGTATTACGTAGCCCCAAACTAAACAGAGCTTGTATTATGGGAACAACATGATTGATATACTACACATATACTTTATTTTTGTAAATACATACATATCATGCTTCTTTCTATCTTCGCACCGCTCGACATCGGTATCATCCACATACATTGCCACCTATATCTTCACGCACTGTGAGGTTGCAGAGGAATTTTCCTTCCGCGAACAATCAAGCTGTGGAATGGTCTCCCTGCGGAGGTTTTCCCCAGAGACTACAATATGCAGCGTTTCAAAAAGGGCGTATTTAATTTTTTTTAAAAGGGTCAGCAACGCGCTTGTGTTACAGGCGTCCATAGGCTACGGGAACCGCTTACCATCAGGAGGACCGTATGCCTGTTTGCTAACTTAGTAGTATAAAAAAAACATACATAGAAAACACCGACCCGACCAGACCCGAGACAAATATCTGAAGAACATGCAAACATTTGTCCCGCGGAATCGCACCCGCAACCTTCTCAGGCGGGCCTTCGGCCACTACGCCACAGAGGTCGTCGGTACAATATACATAAAAACAGTGGAAACACTAAAATTCCCCGCTACGTTAGTACTGTTAGTAATTCCATGGCTTTATCTTCCAGTCAAGAAATATTTTTCACTCTGCATACCTTATTCTCTTTGGAGTTCCATCCTCCATCGTTGGAACCCAAGCCAACTTCACCTGCATATGGTGCACCCAGCTAGCTAACAAACGGGGTTCTGGCGGCGGCTGATTGCGGCATAGCGCAGCCTAACACTGGCACCGCTACATCCCGTAGCCGCCGACAGGCAGTAGCGTCGGCATGCCCAGCGTGGGGATATGGGCATATCCCTGTTCTGTTCCGGCCGCCAGAGCCCCGTTTGTTAGATATAGACATATCATTTATTCAGTAAACGTAGGTTACATAGTTTGGTTAACCGTGCTTTAAAGCCTATGTTAGGTTTAATTAAGCACTAAGTTCTCACCTATTTAACATAAACTGATTAAACTGTAGTTAACACAATTAAACCTGCAATATAAATACTTAGGCTAGTCAGAAACCGAGATGGTTTCTAACTAGCCCAAACATCAATATAATACGAAATCCTAAACATACCATCCAAGTATACCTACTTGATTATTTATTTATTTTATTTTTATTTTTAGATTTATTTTTATTTTAGATTTGATTAGGCGTATGCATGATATTCACACTCACACTTATTATGCATTTATATATCCACGAATGGAATGTAGTCCGGCCATACTACACGGTTCAACCAAACTGAATCACTTTGGTTGAATGAATTAGAAGTGAAAGGAATGCTGTTAGTTAGTAGGGTGTACCACGGGCAGGTGAGGTTGGCTTGGGTGCCGAAGATGTATATAAAAATATTTTCTGACTGGAAGGTTAAGGCGACTATACATGTCAAACCTCCCTCTCGCTCGCACTATTCAACATTTTTGAAGATATAAAATCACTGAATCTAGTTATGCAAAATAGCAAACTTTCACGGCCTAGAAAATAACAATACAAAGGTTCAGCAATAATATCATTTTGATTATCACGTTTTCTTACCAAAAAACTTGTACCAATGTGATTAATTTTGGTGCAATTTTGGTGCAACATGATATTCTTGCGGAACCTTTGTATTGTTATTTTCTAGGCCGTGAAGGTTTGCTATTTTGCATAAAAACATTCAGTGATTTTCAAAAATGTTGAATAGTGCGAGCGAGAGGGAGGTTTGACATGTATATTTGCCTTAAGCCGTGGAATTACTTCAAGTACCCGTGTACCTTCTATTCACCTATGCGGTGTTGTCTCGTTTCCACTAATGTGTTACACTAAAGAGGAAACGAGACTCACTCATAGATGGAAAAAATAAGGCACATACTTGATCAAAGGGAGCGCTCCCGCTATGTTAAAATCTCCTTTATGCACTATTTATTAGTAAGTACTTATTTTCTACATGCAATTTTGAATCTTGACCCATGGACTTAGAAACCTACGATTTAAGGTAAAGATAGTGTAATTATTTTTTCCATTCAATTCTGAAACTTATCTCTCAGAACCTCCAGCATGTTGTCATCAGCGATGACACCGATGTATGTATTCAATTCTGAACCTTAACCTTAGTACTTACTTCACAGATATAGTAGACAACTAGATAAAGCCTTAAAATTCATTATGCTCTGAACGTCAACTCATACGGCTGATCTCTACTTTCTTATGTCCATATAAGTTAGCTAGAAAGAGATGCATACTTTATCTCAATGCGATTTCTGCTACTTCGTACCAGGGCATTTGTATGAACCGGCATAGAAATTTGTTCGAGCGCCCTGGTACGATTAACTTTTTGAAGTCGCATTGTTATGTGTATGCATCCCTTTCTAACTGATGATATTGGACATAAGAAAGTAGAGATCAGCAGTATTGAATTTTATGACTTTATCTAGTTCTCTCCTATATCTGTGACTTACTTAGTAACAAATGTAACGATCGTGTCGCCGCGTCTAGTCAGCGGCTCAATATGTAGCTTCACTGGCTGAAATGGGCGTTGAAACACAAATGTGTATTCAACTCTGAACCTTATCCCCAGGACTTAGTGACCAACGTATCGCCACGTATAGTCCGCGGCGTGACCTCCGGTGAGAACTACGGCCCGGGACAAGGCTCGTTCCTCAATATTGAGCTTATTTCAGAGAAATGCGAAGCTTATTGGTGCCAGAGTATAACTGAGTTGAAGAGAGACTTCCCTAATAAGGTCAGTACAGAAAAATATTTAACTTGTTTTTGCCTGCGGCTTGATACGTAATATCCAGTTAAAAAATATAATAATAATAATGCTGGACATATCACACATCAACATCTAGACCCTAACTATACAGAGCTTGTATTATAGGAACTAGTATATATTTTTTGTTAATACATACTTAATCATACGTATCATACATAGAAAACACCCAGACCCGATAAAAATATCTGGAGAACATGCAAATATTTGTCCCGCAGCGGGAATGGAACCCGCAACCTTTTGTGTCTCACCTCATCTTTGCCCATTGCGCCACAGAGGCTGACCAAAAAAATTACCTCATCATCATTATCAGCCCATGGCAGTTCACTGCTGGACATAGACCTCCCCTTATGCGCGAATGCGCTCTTTCATCTAGCCCAGGGGCCTCTAAACTTATTTTGTCTACTGCCCACTTTGAGAATAAATTATTTTTTAGCGCCCCCATTTTTTCACTTACTTAAAAACCACTATAACTTCGAATTAAATTAATTATTGAAAGCTATTCATACTAGCGGAAATTAAACATTAATTCTAAACGAGACTTTTACTGTAACCCGCAACAGTTAAATTGAGACCTGAGTGCATAGTAGATACAGTACACAACGGCGCTCAGGTCTCAAGTCCTAGGAGTCCTAGATGAAATTACAAATAGCCCCCGAGCCTCTACAAAACGCCCCGATTTTTTTCTGGGTCTCTTGCCGCCCCCCTTTAGGCCTGCAGCGCCCACAAGGGGGCGTCATCGCCCACTTTTGGAAAGGCTGATCTAGCCTAATCATTCCTCCTATAATCCTAAATATTAAAAATGCGAAATTTCGCATACACGTTAGGGGTACAGAAAAAGGGGTATTTTTCATCCACGGAAAAGTACTTGTCCCGAGGGATTAAATATAAATTTTGTCGCGTGCTAAGCCGCGGGCATAAGCTACCGCCCGCGGCTTCGCTTGCGTGGTACCGGATAAAACTGCATAATATGTATATTCCAAGTTTCATCAAAATCCATTCAGTAGTTTTTGTGTGAAAGAGTAACAAACATCCATCCATACATCCATACTCGCAAACTTTCGCATTTATAATATTAGTAGGATTATTCCTCACATTTTACAAACATTCGCATTATTATATTTAGTCATCATCATCAGTCATGTCCAGCAGTGGACTGCTATATGCTGATGATGATGATGATCATGAATAAAAATTTATGGATATACCAAAAAATTGAAGATTTATGGATATACCAAAAATTTCGACTCAGTCGGTCAGGTATGGGAAGGTGACGGGTTCAAATCCCGCCTGAGACGAATTTTTTGGGAAATATGGATTTGTAAATGATAACATAGGAAATGTTAAGTTAATTTACGGAGGCAGGCGACCGAGCGTCCCAATTACCTTCTTGTATGGTTAAACACAGGCCTGATTCTGACCATTCGATATATATGATTCTATTAGTTAAATATCGCGGAAACTATCAAAACTGTATGAGTTCTCGCGATATACAGGTTGGGCAAAATTTTACCTCAACGAGGGCAGCTACCTTTTCTTTTGTAGTTAGAAGGTTTTGTTCTGAGGAAACTTTACAAAAAAATTACAGTCAGCCCAAAAAATAACATTTCTATATATCGACTATTTCCCAACAGGAACACTTTTCCCAAAGTAACTTACCAAATCAAATCGTAAGATTTCGTGAAAATTAAAAAAAAAGTTTTCTAAACAATTTATATCCGAAAATGCCATTATTCTTTTCTTCAAAATAAACTTAAGTTTCCTCAGAACAAAACTTTCTAACTACAAAAGAAAAGGTAGCTGCCCTCAAAAAGGAAAAATTTTGCCCCACCCTTTATATCTAGTAGAATCAAATATATCGAATCGTCAGAATCAGGCCCCTGAACGAGACAATAGATTTCATTTCTGAAATAATGGTCCAAGAGCCCGTGAGTGCCAGACCTTCGGATTTTTATAAAAGCTGAAAATTTTTCTATGTGTGTCCCTAGTACAATTATTATCTAGCAACCCTGCAGTTGAAATGAGAAAGACTCGGGTGGCCACGCTCACTATATATCTATAGGTACTTAATATATGAGATAGGTACAATAAACAACAGCTGATGCGCAATGAAGGGCCGCAATAGACCAAGCGCTCTGTCTCACTCGCACTAGTTACTGTATACGCTCCTTGCTCTCCGAACTACTGCTCACTTTGAATGCGTCTGGCAAGATGATAGAACCGTCGAAACTGTCCGGCTATTATGTAAACATAGATTAATAGGCCCCCAAAATTTTTTGGGTATATAAATTTTGAGTTTTATAATATAACGTAAGTATAATTATAAATTATAATAGTTTAAGGGTGTCCGGCAGAGGGTTGCAACCATACTAACTGTCTGGCAATGAGGAACGCGAGTTTTGATATTATTATGAATCAAATATAAAAAAAACAGTTTTATTTTATGATAAATTTGAGATGGAATTTTATACACCTTTGTTACCTGTTACCTGCCAAAGCCACCGCTGCCTCAGCTTCATGGGTGGGGATCATTCTTACCTGTACTAGGGACACACATAGAACAATTTTCAGCTTTTATAAAAATCCGAAGGTCTGGCACTCACGGGCTCTTGCTCTATAACATCTGGCAATCGTTGGCTCATCACAAATCTAAGGCATTTTTATTAACAGGTGGTTATAGCCTCCATAATGTGCTCGTACAACGAAGCCGACTGGGTGGAACTAGCTCAGAAGGCGGAAGCTTCAGGGGCAGACGCCCTCGAACTCAACTTATCCTGCCCGCACGGGATGGGAGAGTCTGGGATGGGGCTGGCTTGTGGACAGGTAAGAAGAGTGCTAAACTGTCAAAAAAGTGATCTGGTACCTACCTAACAAAACTGTTTTAAAATTGGTAAGGTAGAATAGTCGCTGATAGTACCTACTTCGGTAATGTTCATGGTTGTAATAAGCATAAATGAGGTTTTCATGAAGGTAAAATTCCAGTGAAAAGCTACATAATGGATCCTATTGTCAACATATCAACTTGTAACGACAATTTCAATACAGTTAACTGCGGCCGCATTCACAGTAAAAAGTGGTAGGTATATCGCGTAGTTTTAGTTCAGGGTAGGCAATATCGTCAATTTCTTCGTAAAACTAAAAGAATACATTTCATTGCAGACATAAATGATACATAAAAATAAACAGGCATAATAACTCGCACTTTACAGGACCCAGTGCTAGTAAAAGGCATATCCCAGTGGGTGCGAAAGGCGATCAAGATACCATTCTTCGTGAAGCTAACACCGAACATCACCGACATCGTTAGTATCGCGGTCGCAGCTCACGAAGGAGGCGCGAGCGGCGTCTCGGCCATCAACACGGTGTCGGGGTTGATGACCGTCAAGTCTGATGCTACACCTTGGCCAGCTGTGGGTAAGATCACACCACCCTATCAGCCAACTGAACAGAAACAAAAACAGAATTTATATATAGCACCAGTGTTACAAGTCATCATATATTTCCACCTATAGTCGGAACTAATTACAGGCAAAATTCATTTTGATGGCGAGTAAGCAACAATTTTAATAAGCTTTGCAAGCGCACGAATTTTGACTTGTTCACCACGAGCGTCAACTCCGCCAGACAGCGGTTGAGTGCGGAGTTCTTTGCCAGTGATGTTGATTATCTGATTTGATTTGACAGTGTACCTTCCAAATTATGTTGATATTTCTTAATTATTATTGTTATTCAAGCTATTCACACTATTTGTTTCTAAACAACTTCTACTCGTGAAAACCTTTAATGAAGAAGAAAACCATTTTTTGTTATATATGCCAAAAAAATCTACAAAAAATTACGAGAACAACTGTGTTTTTATTATTTTTTTATCTCTAAAACTGACCAAGATATCAAAGTGCAAAGTTAACATTTTCGGTCCAAGCCGCGGACCGAGCGCGATATCGTTGATGACGTCACGGATCCTGCCTCCGATCGAGTGACTCGGGGATTGGAAGCATTTACCCCAATGTGCCCGTCGCGCGCGGAACTACTTTGTTTATTTTAAATAAGAAACAATAAAAACTACATGAGTTCATAAAATAAATGTTGTATTGTGTCTCAGTGTAAAAATAGGCCCACAAAAACACCCGAAAAGTTGTTTTTTTACGTTCCTAAGGATGCGAAAATCAGAAAAAATGGACAAATGCTATGAGAAGAGCACATCCATTAGGGCCAAAAACAACAGCATATATATTGTTGTGAGGATCATTTCTATATCAATTGTTCAAATGCCATGTGAAATACTAAGTAGTAGGTACTTAACCTTGCCATGAGAAATACTAACTAAGTACCTAGGTAGGTAGGTAGGTAGACTAGGTAGGTACTTGGTTTTTGCTAGTAATATGCTTTTTAGGGTTCCATACCCAAAGGGTAAAAACGGAAACCCTATTACTAAGACTTCGCTGTCCGTCTGTATGTCTGTCTGTCCGTCTATCTGTCACCAAGCTGTATCCCTTGAACCGTGATAGTTAGACAGTTAAAATGTTCACCGATGATGTATTTCTGTTGCCACTTTTTTGCCGTTTTTTTGCTCGATATTAATAACAGCAACAGGTAGACGCTTGAAATATGCACAGAATATTTTGTTTATATATTTACTTCAAAAATGAATAATTAAATTAAATTAAAATGAATTAAGGGGGGCTCCCCGATGCATTTATATATTAGTAAGTATGTAGGGTACTCGACTCGCAGTTTATTGAACCATTCCAAGGTTAATGATTTCTTTATTTTTATAAAATATTCTGCCACCATCATATCGTGAACTATGGGAAGGTTGTTAGATTGGCCTTTTTGAAATCCTTCTTCCATTTTAGTTCTAAAACAATAATTTACACGATACACTCACTCAATCAGCATTCTTTTAAATTAATAAACATAACCAGAGCGCATGAGAGCAAACAACTTAGCAGCGAAATGTACTACGGACGCCCGCCCGCCGCCGAGCGATGACGTCACGCGCTACTCGCGATCACTAGCGAGATTTAAAAAACCTACGTAAACTTCCCATGCTTATAACTTCGGTAATATTGCACCGATCGATGCGAAATAAAAACTAGAATAATGTGAACGGTCTAGACTTTGATTCTACGTTCGTAAAAGTGTAATATTTTAACCTTGTTATCTTCTTCATTGGCTTTCTGTTTTTATAAGTCTATACCATTGTGCTACTTTAGCTGTTGGTTTTCCTTTATAAATAAATAAATAAAGATTATGTCAATATAACAATATATTTATATAACAAGAAAATATTTAATTATGTCAAGGCAGTTCGTAAAATTAATTTAACTCCTAGAACACCGCCTCAGTAAAAAGAGGGACACATCTTCATTATCACATTATTATAAATGCGATAGTCTGTGTGTGTGTGCGTGCGTGCGTGTGGGTGTGTGTGCATAACTCCGTAACGGCTAAACAGATTAGGATGAAACTTGAAATATATATTCGTAGTTTATGACGTGGATTAACATAATAGGCAACTTAATTTCAGTACCATCGAGCGAAGCCGGGGGTGGATAGTGGCTAGTAATATTATAATGCGAAAGTTTTTGTGTACGTGCAAGTTTGTTCCCAATCAACTCCGTAACGACTGACTGAACGGATTTGGATGAAATTTGGAATATTATGAGCGGAACGGACTGAGTTGGCCAATTACAATGCTCGAAATCTCCACTGCGTCATGTGAGCGAGCATTTCGAACATTGTGATTGGCCAACTCACAGCCCGATCCGTCCAAAAACGCACCCTAAAGGTAATATTACTAGGAAAAAAGTTTCTATGCAACCTCTTTGGGCTGCACAATGCCCCAGTCAACCGCATTACCATCAAAAACAGTAGGTAATTCCCCTATTATTCCTAGGTGTCGAAAAACATACGACCTACGGCGGCGTGTCAGGCAACGCGACTCGTCCAATGGGCTTGAAGGCTGTCTCTGCTATCGGGAATAAGCTACCAGGCTTCCCTATTCTGGGAATAGGTGGGATAGACTCTGCAGATTCAGCTTTGCAATTTATAATGTGCGGCGCACCTGTAGTTCAAGTAAGTCCTTGCGACCATTTTCCTTGCGACCTTTCCTAAGTCCTTGCGACGGCCTTTGTGGCGCAGTGGGCGAAGGTCCACCTCAGATGCAGAAGGTTGCGGTTTCGATTGCCGCTGCGGGACAAATGTTTGCATGTTCTGCAGATATTTGTCTCGGGTCTGGGTGTTTTCTATGTATGTTAAATATGTATTAACAAAAAAATATATATGTAGTATATCAATCATGTGGTTCCCATAATACAAGCTCTGCTTAGTTTGGAGCTACATGATGCTGTGTGATTACGTCAAGCATTATTTATTTATTTATTTTGTCGTTCTGAAGAATCGATAAAATCTATGTACCTATGTATGAAAAGTAATCTGATGATATTCCTGTTTTTTTCGACAACGAATTCTATTAAATTCAATCATTCATAAACAATTATACAATCATATTTGTTGAATGATTATATTTTTTATTTAACCCTTCGCGTCCCGCTGCTGGACAAAATCTCTGTATAAATAGTGTTTCGTATAGTGCGTATGAAATATATGTACCTATACTTCAGCCATATTGGATGAAGAATGTTTGTAAACAAACATTTCAAAAGTTTTTGCAATTATTCCATAAATACGTAATGTTTCAGTTAACTAATGTCATATAAATGAAACTTTTACAATATAGGTAAGATATGAAGTGCACATATTTATAAAACAAATAATAAAAAAGTACTTTTGAGGTTAAGTATGGGTGGTTTGTTTATATTTATTCTTCATCGAATTTGACTGAAGTATAGATCTCATTTTACTTATGTATTTTTATCAGCAAATCTTGAAAAAAAAAAATTAACACTTTATTCCTTGATACATCCAACAAAACACAATGACATTAAAAAAATGGTGTAATGGACGGCCTTATCGCTGATAGCGATTTCTTCCAAGCAACCTTCTCAGGCGTTCCTGATGGTTTTTTAAATCCTTCCCAATGGCACAACTTTAAATTTTATTCAGTTTTTAAATTACTCAAATGCAGGGAGCATTTGAGTAATTTAAAAACAGAATGGCTATAAAATCTAAAAAAAACATCTTCGATCAAGTGTAGATCGTGAGTCAAGGGCGACCACAGCCATCGCAGCAATCTACACCTACCTATGCTTTCAGATTTGCAGTGCAGTACAGAATCAAGACTTCACAGTGGTCGAAGATTACATCACTGGACTCAAGGCACTGCTGTACCTACGCTCTCGAGGTCTGCCCGGTTGGATCGGCCAATCGCCGCCTACATTCAAACATCAGAAGGGCAAACCAGTTCAAACTCTGTATGGAGATGATGGGAAGGTAAGATTAACAATAGACTAGATGCCTGAAAAATTCTAATTAGTCCGTCATTTACATTAACAAAAAATATTGAACACGTATTTTTTCTTTTGTCAATTAAACTAAAAATGACAAAGCTATAGTGCGTTGAAGTTCCGCGTGACGTCACGGCTTAATACACTTTTTACATACAAGTACGTCACTTGCCCCCACGAGCCCCCACTTCCGATCTTTGACGCTCTATAACTTGGTCGATTTCCATTGATATTAAAAATAAAAAAAATACTATCTTATATTTTTTTATAATCTAATTGACGGACTAATTATAATTATTATTTTTCTACCCAGGCATCATCCCTATTGAAATATTACAATTTAATAAATAAATAAATTGTTTATTCAGACTTTTACAAATTTATCTGGTTATGTACATAACTTTAACTTTAATAGGTACAAACACGGTTTACACTTGTACACAGGTACACTTATGTTATGTAAAAAGAATGTACCCCGGATCAGCGGGGTGATTGGCTAACTCTGTTGCAAACAGAAATTATTGACATCGATCCTGTTTTTACAAACTTTGACATTTCATCCGTCGAAATTCAATGAACGTCAATTGAAAAACTGTCACAGTTTGTTAAAACAGGATCGGTGTCAATCATTTATGTTTGCTACAGAGTTAGCCAATCACCCCGCAGTTCTGTCCCTCGCACCTCCAATTTTAATGGGTAGGTTTGGGTGTTGGTCCCGGCTTTTTTAGTCTTTAAACCATGTCACGATAATAATAATTATTAGTATATAATTATTTGATGTATTGTAATTATAATAATTCGATTATATATCCGTCTTATCTCAAAGAAATATGCACGACTAATAACTCTAATAAAGCGCTCATAATATTAAAACATATATCCAAAGTACATAACTGTTTTCTGGCAAATAAATGATCATTCATTCATTCATTCGGAGGCCTTTGCGCGGCCTAAAAACTTCGCAACCAGAGTTTGGAACTAGCTCATACGAAGAAGAAGAAGAAGAAGTGGGTGAATAGAGACTGTCCGCGTGAAATCGGGATAAAATATAGCCTATATTTTAAGTTTAGCACTTCCGTGCTTCGGAAGGCGGTCTCAGCTTTTTCTTAGTCGTAAAGCCATTTCGGGGGCTTAAAACTTAGACGCCAGAGTTGGCCAACTCATACGAAGAAGGAAAGAATAGACCATGCACAAGATATAGGCTACTTTTTATCCGGAAGCTATCCGAAACTTTTAAAATTAACATGGTTGTTAAAATAATTATGATCAACATGATTTGTGAGTTCTGTTGTTCCTGAAATTTCGACGCAGTTTCATGCGCCATGATCACGGGAAGAACTGAAGTCTGTGCGAGTGGGTAGTTACTGGCAGATGAATCGATCTACCCTCATCCTTAGTCTTTTATTCCGAACGATATCACTACCACTGGTTTCAATGTCACTTTTAACTAGATAACGACACACAACACACTGTGTCAAGACACACTTCTGAAACATCTATTGTTTCCCTTGTTTATATTGTCCTCACAAATCATGGTAAATATCTCGTTGATATTAATAATTATAGCATCATATAATACTTTAGCAGATAACCTACTTATAAATTTTTCAGGTATTAGCACACTTCGGACCCTACAACCAGAAACGTGAAGAGAAGTTGCACGCGATCAGGCTAAAATCAGACCTATTGCAAGACAACAAGGTCATAAATTACATGAATAGCGTGAACGGTTACTCAGAAGTGCCTAAAATCCAGGATGTTTTAGGCGAAGCACTACCCAGAGTCGGGACTTACAAACATCTGGATAACACTAAGCAAGTGGTAGCGCTGATTGACGACGTGAGTACAATGGATCTTTGTTCCGCTGATGTTACGCTCCCAGACTGATCCTACTACACTCACACACACAGACACACACACACACACACACACACACGCACACACACGCACACGCGCGCGCGCGCGCGCGCGCGCACGCACGCACACACACACACACACACGCGCGAGCGCGCACGCACGCACGCACACACACATACACACACACACAAACACACACACGCACGCACGCACGCACACAGATAAATATGTATTTATATTTTGTGGTAATCATAATTTTTTGTCGATTATTTGATTTTTTCACTATATAGTATAAAACTAAGTCGAAAATAGATAAGAGTGGTTCCCGTGCGAAGCCGTGGCGGGTCGCTAGTCTTTATAGATTTAAATTTTAAATTTAAATTAATTATACAATGTAACCATTCCGCTGATTCTTTTTATACATAATATCTTATATTTATATTATGTAGGAATTAATTTGTATTTTATTTTGCTATTAATTTGTCTGACGTGTCTAAGCAGATGTAATACGACTAAAGAGAAATAAAAATCATTATTATATCAGTGTATTGCTGGACATATGTTTCCCCTATTAAGATTCGGAATATGCATATAAACCCCACGCTGGCCAATAGCAATTCGGGTTGGAGATCGCAGGGCGCAACTTTTCGCAACACCAACGCTGCTGCCCGTCGGTAGTGAGGGAATAGAGATGACGACAGAAAAATTAAGAAAAATATTGGACACATATTTTTTATTTTGTCAATTAAACAAAAAATGACACAGATATAGCGCGTTGATGATCCGTGTGACGTCACGGCTTAATACACTTTTTACCTAGCCGTGACGTCACGAGCCCCCACTCCCGAAGTTTGACGCTCTTTATCTCCGTCAATTTTTACTTATATGATATATAAAAAAATAGGTGTCCAATATTTCTTGGTTCTTGACGGACTAATTAGAATCCCAGTCGTCATCTCTATTTAGCAATGCCGGTGTTAGGCTGCGCTATGCCGCAAACAGCCGGCCGCCATGCCAGAGCTACGTTTGTTAGTTAGCAGGGTGCTCCACGAACAGGGGAGGTTGGCTTGAGTTCCGAAGGTAGAGGTTGGAACCCCTTACATCCCGCCCCTTCTAGTACAATCCGACCCAAAAATAGGAATTACGTACTTGCAGCCAAGGCAGGAAGATATGTTGTGAGAAGTTTATGTATAGGTACTTTGTATCCTCAGCATGTAAATAGTTAGAACATAGCTATTGATAATGTTTTCTTAGTGCTGACACGTACAGGTCGTTTCCTTCTGGCGCTAATGATCAGTGGTAGGAAAAGGTTCGGCCATTCGAGCACAGATTCAAGTCTCAATTACCTTTATTCCTGAGGCCTCATTGGTATTCAGTTGCACACCGAAATAGTCAGCACCGGACCTTTATTTGCAAACTTTGACATTTCATCAGTCGAAATTCAAAGAACGTCAATTGACAAACTGTTAAAGTTTGTAAAAACAGGACCGGTGGTTATCAATTCCGTGTGCAACTGAATTAGTAAATAAGGCCTCAGTTCTTGAATACCGACTGGCTATTTACATTCCATGTTTTTTCAGGATATGTGTATAAACTGCGGGAAATGCTACATGGCTTGCGCCGACTCTGGATATCAAGCAATTGAGTAAGTGTCCTACATACACGTGGGACGTATGGGATCCAACCTCGTTTGTTAGTTACTCAGGGGCGGATTTCAAAATAGGCCACGTAGGCCCCAGGCCTAGGGCGGTAAAATTTAGGGGTCGGCAAAACTTGGTGGAATTTTTTTCCCAGGGTCATAATCCCACCGCCCGCCCGCAGGCCTCCCAAAAAAGCCTTCTATTTGTTAATTTTTAAACTCATCAACTTGTTTCTCCCCCTTTTTTTAATAAAACTTATTAGACCACCAAAATATAAGCAGATCAAGAAATTAACAGTAAATTTTCTACTTGTTTAGTTTCGCATTGAATACCGGTTTTTTCATTTACAGAGTGGGTTTAAATTGAATCATGATTTTCGAAAACCAAGGGCAAAGAGCAGGTTCGAGGATTTTTTTTAAAATTTTTGTGACTTACAGTGAGTAAGGGGGCGGCAATATTTCATATGCCTAGGGCGAGCAACGGATTAAATCCGCCCCTTTAGGTACTAGTGAGGTTGGCGTGTGTTTCAGATTTGTTTGAAACACACGCCAACCTCACTAGTAACTAACAAACGGGCTCTGGCGGCCGGTTATTGCGACAGAACAGCCTAACGCTGGCACAGCACCCCTGACCGCCGACGGGTAGCAGCGTCGGCTGCGAGAAGCTGTGCCCTGCGATCTCCAATCCGCATGCCTAACATGGGGATTATACTCCTTATAAGGGGATGCCTATGTAAAACAAATCCCAGTGGATTGATATAGGTTGATGTTATTGCTCTTCGTTGATCTCCATACCTACCTATTAAAAACAAACTAACTTTCCTAGTCACAAGTTTTGATTCGTTTATTTCAATATTTTTCGCAGATCATCTTGGTTAGGCAACACTCACTCAGCCCGGTCATTACTTGGATGGGTAACCGTTTAGTAGCATTTATATCTGAGCGCTTCCGTGCTTCGGAAGGCACGTTAAGATGTTGGTCCCGGATTTTTCAGACATCAAGCCTTCGGGCGACCTAAAAACTCCGACACCAGAGATGGTCACTAACTCATACGATGAAGAAGAAAAAGAATGAGAGTCTTTCCTAGTATATAAATCCTAACTAATATTGTTAATGCGAGTCAGATAAAACACCTCTCAACAGATAATCATGAAACGCATGCACGTTGTGAGGGGTTATAGAAAACGACCAGTGATAGAAAAATAACTTTTAACTGAATCTAATATTCAATTCCGGTTGTCCTCGGTTTCCGGTTGTCAAAGTAGTAACAGTGTTCTAAAAGTGCTCCCGATTTTAATTGAAATATAAGTGGAAATACCAACTGTTATACCTCGAACTGTAGAAAATCAACAACAGGAAGACATAACGACACTTTCCATCACCACAACAACACATAAATAAGGAAACTAATAAGATTTATGGAAGAAATAGTGCCGACATTACAATTGGAGGTTAGAAATAAAAATCCACTCATCTCACTACCAACATTACGACAACAAATTTGCACTTGACATTCATGCAGTGACGCCAACATAGCGGAAGCAAGTTTGTTCCGAACCACAACTTGACAGCTGTGCGGTAGTGCCAACATTAAAAATAAATAATTACGTTCCGAACCACGCAAAACTCGCATCATGGACATGGCTAACAGTGGTATGTCGGAGGATATGCTAAAACTATTCCAAATGATGAAAATAGAGTTAGAAAAACAAACAACAACAATTACACAGAACGTAACTGCCACTTTGATGCATGCCATAGATGAAAAAATACAACCACTATTGGAAGAAAACAAAAGCCTAAAAGTGGAAGTACAAACATTGAACAGTAAAATAAAATACTTGGATGATGCGAACAGGAAAAATAATATAATAATACATGGAGTAAAGGAGACAGAATAACTACGAAGAACTATTTAGTACAATAAAAAATACCTTGCAACAGAAAAATGTGAACGTCGAAAAATTTGAAATCAATAAATATCACAGATTGGGACTAAAACAAAAAGGAAAAACTAGACCGATACTAATCGCCTTTACTTCCTATCATAAAAAAGTAGAAATACTGAGAAACAAAGCAAGAATGCCTGAACATATGTATATAACGGAGGATTTCTCAAAGGAAACAATAGAACTACGCAAAACTCTGCAACAACAATTAAAACAAGAGAAAGAAAATGGAAATGAAGCCTTCATTAAAAATAATAAACTTATAATAAAAGGAAAATCAGAAGTTGTGAAAAGGAAAAGAGATTCTTCTTTGTCACCTATGAATATTCAAACACCAAAACGTCCCACCGAAAGCATTAAAAACATTATAGCTCCATCAAAGTTGCAAAAAGTGGATCCATTTGCTTATATGAGAGCCAGATCACATTCACTGCCAGATAAACAAAGCCAACAGCATGTAGCATAGGAATTATTAGACACCGGAAAAGAAAGAACAATAAATAATACACAAACAACTTTAACAGAAAACATACAGATCCCCAATACGGCTGGTCACCGCGGGGTGATAGACCATTACCCCCAAAAGCTTGTAGGAGAAAAATGCAATAATATACTACCCAAAAAACAATACTGTGAAAGTAGAAAACAAAGTTCAAGGAATAAACTTAATATAGCAACGCTTAACACAAGGTCTCTAAAGTCACAACAATTTTTATTAGAACTGGAACATGCATTGGAAACCGTTAACTGGGATATTATAGGTTTGAGCGACGTGAGAAGAGCTGACGAGAAAACCGAGGAACACAGAAATTATATACTTTACCACATTAATGAAAAAGCTGGCTTATACGGAGTAGGTTTTATGGTCAGAAAATACTTGAAAAACGAAATATTAGAGTTTCGTGGAATATCAGACAGGATCGCACTTTTGAATATAAAACTTCCAGGCTACAAACAACCAACGTCAATTATTCAAATATATGCTCCAACAGACGTCACCCATAAAGAATTAAAAGATGAATTTTATAACAAACTCAACCAAATCATGCCAAATCTGTACAAAACAGTTATAGTAATGGGAGACTTCAACAGTCAAATTGGAAAGAGGAATAAAAATGAGGACAATATACTTGGACCATACTCAACTGGAAAAAGGAATGACAACGGGCAAAGACTGATAAATTTTGCATTAGGAAATAATTTACATATCATGAATAGCTACTACAATAGAAAACATAATAGAAAATGGACATGGGTGTCACCCGATGGGAAAACAAGAAACGAAATAGATTACATTCTCACGAACAAACCAAGATTGTTTTTGAACATCGAGGTTGTCAACCAACTGAACTACAACACGGACCACAGAATGCTTCGAGGGCAAATATACACATTGGAACAAAAAAAAACAAGGAAGAACATTAAAAATACAGGTAGTAAAAAGCCATTATCTTTACCAATTGCAGACAATATTTTAGAATCATTGGAAGTCAATTTAAAAGCAACAAAGAATGCCAAAGGTATCCAAGAGAAATATGACATTCTTGAAGAAGAACTTAAAAAAGTTGAAAATCAAGCTAGAATTAGTCGCGACAAGAAAGACAGTATAGGTCCAGAAGCAAGAAATTTGATCATACGGAGAAAATCTCTATACAAGGACAGAAAAGCTAACAAAAAAGAGATAGAAAACATAAGTAAAGAAATAAATCTGCAAATCAGGAAACATAGACAGAATAAAAGAAACAGCACAATAAATTATTTCATAGAAAAATGTGGAGGAGTCAAAAAAGCATGGGATGAGCTAAGAGAAAGTACAAATTGGATAGACAATATGACACACCATAAAGACAAGAAAAACAAGACAAACAGAATCGAAATATTAGAGGTGGCCATGGATTACTACCGTGAACTATATAATGACGACTTATCTTCAGGAGAGAACCACCACCAATTTATTGTAAACAATATAAATAGCAATGGAAAAATCCCAGTCATACTGAAAGAAGAAGTAGATACTGCAATCAAATCACAAAAAAGAGGTAAAGCTCCGGGAGAAGATGGCATATCTAACGAACTTTTAATAGGTACATCTGATATAACATTAAAAATCATCACAGATCTATTCAACGAAATTTTAGACACAGAATATATACCTCATCAGTGGACTACATCAACCATAATACTACTTCATAAAAAAGGAAAGAAAGATAATATAGACAACTACAGACCTATTAGCCTGATGTCTAACATCTACAAAATATTTTCTAAAGTACTGCTAAGCCGTATAACAAGAACTTTGGATGAAAACCAACCGAGAGAGCAAGCAGGTTTTCGAAGCGATTTTTCAACAATAGATCACATACACACCATAAAACAAATCATCGAGAAATGTAACGAATATGGCATTACTTATTATTTGGCATATGTAGATTATAATAAAGCATTTGATTCCTTAAAACACGACAAAATATGGGAAGCGCTTGCATCACAAGGAGTTGAGATAAAATACATACGACTAATTAAAAACATCTATAAGAACATGAAAGCAAAAATACGAACTGAAAGAGTAGGAGACCACTTTCCTATAAAAAGAGGGGTCAGACAGGGAGATCCACTATCACCCAAGCTTTTCTCGGCAGTGCTGGAATACATATTTAGACATCTCGAATGGAGCAAATGTGGACTAAACATCAATGGAATGAAATTAAACCATCTAAGATTTGCGGATGATTTAATTCTAATTTCAGAGGATCCAAGAAGCCTGCAAGAGATGCTTGAACAACTTGTATACGAAAGTAACAGAGTCGGACTTTCAATGAATGCTTCAAAAACCAAAATAATGACTAATCTAGACAAAACTCCCATCACAGTCAACGGCATGCTAATAGAATATGTCGAAGAATATACATACCTTGGACAGATAATATCACCAAAAGATCTTACAACAAAAGAAATAAACAACAGAGTACAGTTAGCATGGAAAAGATATTGGTCCCTTAAAGAAGTTTTTAAAAACCCTCAAGTACCACTCAAAGCTAAGAAAAAAATGTTTGATTCATGTATTTTACCCACCATGACATATGGATGTCAAACATGGAACTTAACAAAACAAAATCTGAGAACACTAGAGACCTGTCAACACAATATGGAGAGAAGTATGCTCAACGTCAAGTTAAAAGACAAAATAAAATTAGAAACGTTAAGAAATAAAACCAAAATAAATGATGTCACATACTGTATAAGAAAACTAAAATGGAGATGGGCAGGTCATATGATGAGAAGTAATAAAGGAAAATGGGCAAAAGATGTAACCGAGTGGTGTCCAAGACAAAACAAAAGAAAGAAAGGAAGGCAACGTCTGAGATGGGAGGATGAGATTCGGAAAATAGCTGGAGTTACTTGGAGGAGGATAACCCAGAATCGAAAATCGTGGCAAGCTCTAGGGGAGGCCTTTGCGGAAACGCAAGACAGTCGAAGTACATTACGGTGTCAATAATTAATTTATAAGAATATTTATTTTAACTTGCTTAATATTAATTAACATAATTTAGTTAACTTCATATTATTGTGTTTAGTAAGATTGTTGAATAAAGGCTATTATTATATTATATAATATTCAATTCAATAAATTAATTCGTTTCAGATTCGATCCAAAAACGCACATTCCTCACGTGACAGACGATTGCACCGGCTGCACTCTCTGTCTGTCTGTCTGTCCCATCATCGACTGTATTTCGTAAGTACCTTTCTAACGTTACATTATCGTTGTAATTACTAATTGCGAGGCGTAGCGACGACAGCCTCGAAGTTGGTCATCGTGGGTCATGTAGAGGGAAAAAGATCACGCGATCGAACCCCGACGAGATGAACTGATTAGCTAAAAGAGGGCAAAAATAAACTCCAAGTGGTGTAGATGGCTGCCAACAGAAGCCGCTGGAGACAAGTATTTCAGTCCATCATGAAGTCAACGCACAGTGATCACGATCTTCAGTTATGAAGTTACCAACCCAAGCGGCAAAAAGTAGCTGTATAACAGACCATAGAACGTTTTGTAAAACACTGTTTTTGGTCCTATAAAACACCTAAGAACGTGATATTTGTTAGAAAGTGGCGCATTTATATCTCTGTTTAGTGTTTAAATAAAGTAATAGCAGTGTCATGTGTGACAAATCAGTCCTATAAGATCTGTTTAACAGTGACGCAATTCTTTAAATAGTGATGTACTGGCGCTAGAGGTCCTTTTATGGTACTATTTCATACTATACAAGGTTTCATGTTTCCTTTACCTCGCATTATTCATTCACCATTCATAATTTTGTCATTCGTTCAGTATGGAGTGCAAAAAGTAAATGAAATAAATTGTAAAGGATCATATTTTATTTTGTTATTACCTTTAATATTCTATTACGGTGGAATTGATGTGCCATCGCAGTTTTACTGATGAACTAGGGTTGGGTTTACCATGAATTTTAATTGCTCCCATAGAATTATTGAGCTTTATCTTAAATATTTATTAATTTAAGTGACTTGGAGTTTCTAAGGGTCATTATAGTACTTCTCGTGATCGTGATACTGTTTCACACGCCAAATCAATATGGCTGAATATTGTTCTACAAGCGAGATAAAAATCTCTTTTATTGCACACCATTGACATTTAATAGCTTTATGTATCTGGTAGGTTTATGTATGTGGTGGTGGTATCTAATTGTTTATGTGTCTGGGTGTTTTATAAGTGTCTATGTATGTTTATCAGTCTCCGGTACCCATAAGTACAGGCTCTGCCTAGTTTGGGATCAGTTGACAGTGTGTGAGATGTCCTGTAAATTTATTTATTGATTTATTTATGTATCTACATTTATATGCCAATTTTGTGTCATTCGAGGGATATATACCCCTGTTATAATACTACATGTCGTATTAAAGGAAATAATAAAGTCATTACACAACAATTCTGCTCTGAAACTGTGTCTGTATGATACATATCAGTGAAACTATAACTGGCATCTAAAAACGATTAGGTATAGTACGGTTACATCACATAAGCGTAACGAGAAACTAGGCTACATCACGAAATCACTCTATTGTAGAGATTTAGTGACTAGTAACGTACTAAGACAACGTTATGAGTATCCACTATACTACAATATCGCCCTATAGTAGAGTGTATAACACTGCTAATTCGAAATGATATAGCAGTTCGCTAGGAACCCTTATTACACAAATCAGTCGAATATAGGCATCGTTTAAACAATTATATAGAGCAATATCGTTCTATGCCAGTTTTATCAGAACTTGCCATAGCACCTGACTATAACAGTTGTATAAAATAGCGTAGTAAACGTTTACATCAATTTATTTTACGTCGTTTTTGCTCTATAAGCTTATAGAGCAAAAAATGTATTACCGAACGCTTTTATTCAACACGGTGTTAAACCTTTATAAATCGTTTACACAGATTTTTAGAGGAATAACACTTTGTTATACGACTATTTTGCTGCTTGGGAATAACTGCAGAGAGAGTATATCGAAGAGTAATACTCATCATCATCATCAACAACAACCTATAGAAGTCCACTGCTGAACATAGGTCTCCCCCTAGGAATTTCACGAAGAACGGTCTTGAGCCCTCTCCATCCACCGTTTACCTGCAATCTTGACGATGTCGTCGGTGCATATGGTGGGATGTCTCCCTACACTTCCACTTTGTTCCCCAACAGTTATCGGTTCTACGGGCTATACTGTGTTCCCCAACAGTTATCGGTTCTACGGGCTATATGGCCTGCCCACTGCCACTTCAACTTGGCGATTCTGAGAGCTATGTCGGTTACCCTGGTTCTCCAACGGGTTTCTTCATTTCGAATAGCTCTCTCCGTAGCCCGTTGTGCGACTTTGAGCTTGTGCATGAGGCCAATAGTTAGCGACCAAGTTTCAGTGCCATAAGTCATCACTGGCAACACGCACTGATTGAAGACTTGTCTTGAGGCTTTGTGGTATCTGTGACGAGAAGATATGCCGTAATTTTTCGAACGCTGCCCATCAGAGTTGGATTCGTCGGTTGACCTCTTTGTCGAAGTTGGACCTATCTAGTTGATTATCTATACACGGTATTATTTTAATTACCAAAAAAAACTGGGTAATGCAGACGGAGTAATGTAATGTTAATGAGCAGTCAAAATTTTTGGTTACGTTTCAAAAACAAAGTTAAATGAAAGTTTCCAGAAATCCTGCATGGATTTATGGAATTATGAATGAATGTTCGGGTAGTTTAAGAAATGGCAATTAGATGCGTACCTACGGTCAATGACATACGACGCAAAGGTCAATGACCATACCAAAATGAATGAATGAATGTTTACGTTTGACTAAAAATTCGCTGTTTGTTGAGACAATTGACCGAATTGACCAAATTGATCCGAGTCCTGTCGTCGTTAATAGACACCTTCTTGAAGTTGTTTCGGAGTATACATACCTCGGGCAGATATTGCAGTTGGGTAAAAACAACTTCGATAAGGAGGCTAAGAGGATTCAGCTGGGTTGGGCAGCATTTGGAAAACTACGTCGAGTTTTCTCGTCACCCATACAAAAAAAATGCAATATTTGAAAACGAAAGTTTTCAATCAGTGGGTCCTACCAGTCATGACATACGGAGCCGAAACGTGGACACTTACAGTACGGCTAGTCCACCAGTTTAAAGTCGCTCAGCGAGCTATGCAACGAGCTATGCTCGGAGTTTCTCTGAAGGATAGAAGCCGTAACGAGTTTATCCGACATAGAATCAAAGTTGTTGACATAGCTCAGAGAATAAGCAAGCTGAAGTGGCAGTGGGCTGGCCATATCTGCCGAAGAACCGGTAACCGTTGGGGTAAACGAGTTCTTGAGTGGAGACCGCGGCAAACGTAGTGTAGGACGCCCTCCGGCCAGGTGGGGTGACGATCTGCGAAAGGCTGCTGGTAGAAGCGGGATGCATCGAGCTCAGGACAGGGCGCAATGGCGCTCATTAGGGGAGGCCTATGTCCACCAGTGGACTGCTATAGGCTGGTAATAATGATGAGACAATAATCCAATAACGCCTTTTTTTGGTAATTAAAATTCTTTGGTTTATAGCTAGCTATACTCTCTCTGTAAAAATAAATATACAAGTACAAAAAATGCACTACGAGTTACTATCCTAAATCGCTTTAATAGGAGTGCCTATAGGTAATATTTGAAGAGTTCTCTAGGATCCCACACATAACAATGGGACCACCTGGGAAGCCTTTTAAACAAAAAATAATTTTCCAAATCGGTCCAGCCATCTTCCTGTAATCGGAGAACATACATAAAAAAAATCCGACGAAAATTCTTTCGACGAATTGAGAGCTTCCTCCATTTTTAAGGCGGTTAAAAATTATAGACCACCTTTGTGGCGCAGTGGGCAATGGCCCACTCGAGACGCAAAAAGTTGCGGGTTCGATTCCCGTCGGCGAGACAAATGTTTAAATGATCTGTAAATTGCTATTGCTAGATGTTTTCTATATAGGTACAATATACGCGTGTTTATAACAGTCTTGAGTTTCCCATAACACAAGTTCTGCTGAGTTTGGGGCTAGATTGTGTTAATTTTATTAATCATTTATCTATGTTATTTACAGAATGGTCCCAAAGACAATACCGCACGTGATAAAAAGGGGTCTACATTATCAAGTACATCCCGTCTCGCCGTTAGATGCTGTATGCCAATGAAGTGATAACAAACAATTTTACAAAAAGTAAAAAAAATATATTCAAACTTTAAATCAAACTTTAAATTACAAAAATATAATCATACCCTATTCATAACTCTTTTATTTATTTTTACTGCTTCTTCCTCGTTGTAGTCCCAAGTTTGAACCCAACTATTTTTTGGATTCTCCCCTAAGGTTAAAGCAGAGAGAGGCTTCGGACAGTCATAATGACTTTTTGTCACAATGAAAACTTTAGAATCTCCAGCGATTCTTTTATGCACCATCTCGCAAACATAACACTCGAACTTTTCAACTGTCTGGAGAGAATCTAACTGATAAGGTCGGTCGTTTAACTCTTTTATAAGCCATGAATTTGTTACTACTTGCTTGGTTTTATGTCTAAGATATTCCTCATACAAGGCATCATCTTTAAGTAGCTTGTTTAAATGCTCAACCAAAACCATAGGAGTAGGAAAATCTTCCAACAGTATTGCTGATTTATCATTAGGATACCAGTCTTTGATAGAAGGTGATCCAAAGTAGATAGGCACACTACCTACTTTGATAGCCCGCCAAAATTTTTCAGTCACATAATCCTGGCACACCCCATTTTCTATAGCTACAACAAACTTGTATCTTCCAACAAATTTCAAAAATTCATCTTCATTCAAATTGTTGAGATAATCACCGGTGAATTGTTCTGGTAACTTTTTATTGTTCATGCAAGCCCCGAAAGAATCCACTTGAACATTCTTCATCAGTTCTTGAACATATAAATCTCTTTCAGTAGAAGTTTCGCAGTCGCTCTGCAGGTAAAGGATTGGGGCGATATCCTTCAAGTTCAAATTCTTCTGTGAAGTCTCCATAAAATACTTTCTGCTTGTTATATCCTCTAGAGACTGCAGGTATTGTAGTGGAAATGGTACATCACTGTGTCTGCTATAAGTTGATGAAAAGTTAAACAGATTGAGCACAGGCTCATGCATAAGGGCCTCAACGTTCCTCGGTGACTCTTCATGGTACAGACCCCAAATATTGTGTTCCGGTTTCCTTTCAGGTAAATCACTGAAGTTTATATTGCTGCCATAAAACAAGTATGCTTGCACTTTCCTAATATCACTTAGGTTTCGTGAACTATAAACATCACATTTAATATTTCCTTGACAGGTTTTGGTATATGAAGATCCTGGAAAGCCTTCGGTCCACCATAACAAACCTGGGTTAGACAGTGGTTTGAATGTTCTAATAGCCTCTTTGCTTCCATTAAAATAATAAGAAACAATAATTAATAATATAATGGACCATAACAGCTGACAAAGAGTCACTTTCATAATTATTTTTATAATCAACACAAATAATTTTCTAACAAAGACCATGACTAACTTACAACAATGTTTGTAGCTATATAAACTCATTGAGCTAACGCTGTCCTATCACACAGGAAAAAGTAATCAGTTATTTTATCAACCTTCAGAGCACCCAACCTCGTTCTAACTTCATGTAGTATAAATCCATAGAAAATGCAATCAAGAGGTCTATATAAAAAAGTCCGTAAATAGCTCCTGTTATTTTACCAACCATGAAAAGATTAATGAATGCTATCAAGGTCAGAACAGATTGCATGATCACGTAATAAAACTCCGCTTCATATTGTACTTGATCCACAAGATACAGCACCATTATAAGTAGAGATATCATTAACGTTGGTGCTGCGACGAGACAGTACAACACATCCACTGGATCCACAACATGGGGTATTATGTTGAGAAGTAGGGCCACTACCTAAAAGTAAGATATGGACCATCTAGTAGCATCTTTTACAACTTCAGGGCACTACCACTCTACAGAATAACAAGCAAGGAACTTATTGGATAATTTATTTCATTGTAACAATGCACAACCCCGCTCTTTCACAACATAGTACTGGTCGATACACAGAGCACAAAGCATATGGACATAGAATAAAATATAGAGGGCGGAGGTCTGTGTTTTTGATATGAGAGTAGACGCAATAGCTAAGACGTTGAACCCTATCTGTAATGCTATGTACAATTGTTCGGCTAGGTTGTGCACTTGGTCCACTAAGTATAGCACAATGAACATAACTGAGAATACGAGCGTAGGGGCGACGGCCAAGCAGTGCATGATACCAGCATCCGTCAATACGAAGGGTATTATCATTAGAAGCATTGATATTACCTAAAAATAATAATTCTATTGTATGTTTTGTCACAATTTACAAAATTTTATAACCTTACCTACCTAGTTTTAATTAAAGGCATGAGGATTGCATCCGAGTCAATAAATGTTACAAAATTATACCTACTACGTAGGTAATCCTTCACTTTAATAAAAGTAAGCAAGCATAGATTTAAAAAATAAAAACACACTGTTGTGACGTTTCTTATCACTTTGACCTTTCTAAAACAGCTGTCAAAGGGTCAAGGTCAAATTATAGTGAAGTGAATCTATCTATTCGATATTTACTGATTTTGTGGTGTAAGTCCAATAAAAAAAATTGAATACTTTGTAAAGTTATGTAATATAATTAAAAACTAATTAACATTATGTACTAAACGTACATGCGTAAAATCTAAGCACAACTAAAAGTACAACCTCTTTCGTTCGCAATTAAAAATAGGTCCAGCGACAAGGCCGTTAGCAGAGCAAAGTAAAACACGCCATAAATCAACCAAAGCCAAATCTTAGCAAGATTTAGTAAAAAACACTGAATAAACGCGCCAAATGTGAATAGAATTTGGAAAAACAAGTACATTTTCTCCATGAACAATGGAACTTTTCTTCTAATGTATAAAACTATAAATAGAAGTGATATCACTACTGTAGGACCAGTTGATATGCAGTACATGTGTCCTTGTGGCTTAGGAATCACCATGGGTAATATTGTTATGATAAGAGATACTGCCTATAAAAAATAAAAAAATGACGTCAATAAATAGCTAAATATTTGGAGAAGATAATATAAATATTCTTCGAACGTGGTGGTTTTTTTTAATAGATAGGCTAAGCAGTATTTAATTACAAACAACGACGGCAAATACATGAGAGCATTCATGATAACTTTTTTAATAAGTATGTACATTCATACAATTTTCTTATGAGGTACTAGTGTAGTAGAAGCAACCAACCTATCTATTTTTAAATAAACCACTACGTATGAAGTATTTTATTTGTACAAAATACTTACAAACTCTACTAGCTTCATTATGAATATATTGTATTGCATTAATTCACTCAATTTTTTATCCACAGGAACAGAATCTGAAACCCAAATTATGTATGTAAAGCATCGATTTAAAGTTCATTAATTATAGTTTTATGTGACAAATCTACCCAAAGGTAAGCACTGGAAAAATATTTTGTAAAGGATGTACCGTTGTAAATCTCCATCATCCCCCATCCTTATGGTGAAAAAGACCAAGAAGGAAGAACCCCTAATTTTCTCCCCCTACTCACTGCGCTAGTTCATTCTTAGTAGAAGTAGACAGTTATCAAGCGACTAAGGCTATTTTTAATTCAATGCAATCTACTAGACCTACATCTATCTTTTCTAATAAATCCATAGTTTATTGTACTGAAGGTATAAATAGACGATCCTGGTACCTGGTGCGACCAGACTAGCGGACTGTGCACCACACGATCGAATATGGTTCGAGGGCAGACCGCGGTCATGGCGTATCGTGCGCCACACGATCAAATATGATCCGAGGGCGGATCACGTTTTTGGTCCTGTCGCACCAAATTCGATTGTCTGTTTATACTAATATTGTATTCAAACTAACCATTTATGATCATATCAGACATGATTGTTTTATGTTGTTTTACTCTCTATTCAAATAATATTCATGATTTATATAAATTCTACAAGGTTTATGTATTGTAAACTAAAAAATTACAATCAATAGTATTTATAGCAAAATAAAAACTTGGATCGTCAACTTTATTCTGACATTTATAAATTGACATTTGATTCTTTGATATAACTACCTACCATAGATTAGTTCTGTGCTACCTACCTACCTATAAGATACTGATCCAACCTCTTTGGATTTATTTCACAACAAAATATTAGACGACAAAAAGGATATATTCCTGAGGGGCTATTCACTAAGTCAGTTGTCCACCGAAATGATGAGCACCGAGGCTAGGTGTGCAACAAATGTACATCAAATGATTGATTTGGTATTCGCTAACTACAGTTGCCAACTAGGATGACGTCATCGGTGTGCATCAATTGCGTTATAAACTGGGGCGTCTGGGTGACGTCACAGTGTACAACGAATGCCTGTTTGTTGTAACAGTTTCTATCAAAATTATATTTATTTGGTATTCCGTAACCAAAGTGGAGATCAAATTGGTAACCGACCTTCTTGGTATAAGGTCCTGCGAGAGACACTAGTTTGTAACAGTGTTTGGTGGCTGAGGGTCATGGGCACTGTACCTCACCGTGAGATAAAATAATATTATACCTAATTAACATAATTTGTTTTAATATCTCAACACAATTTGTTATTATAAAGCTAGAAACAGTAATGTACCGCTTTACTAAAACCTACATTGTGTGACTGGTAATGAAATATGAATATTGAACATTTACCTACGGATCGGTAGAAAAATTAAATAATACTGCTACCTATTATATCAGTTGCCCACCTCAATGTTATGAACCGGGCTAGGCATAGATTTAGTAAAAAAAATCCAACCTCTTTGGGGCTAGGTGGCTAGAATGTTATCTGCAGTTGCACACTGTGATGACGTCATCGGTTTACATCGAATATTTCTATCGATATCTTATCATTTGGTATTCAGTATCCAAAGTGGAGATCAAATTGGTAGTCGATCTCCTTGGTGAAATGCATTGCGAAAGGAACTAGTTTCTAGCAGTGTTTGATGATTGGGAAGTGATCGGCACTATTATTCGACTAATTTTTGTGTGAGGTAGTCTATTAGAATTTGTTCTGTATTTACATTATTTGTATTTTGGTAGTACAATATTTAAATAAACTTTTTGTCTGATTTTTAATAAAATGTAGTGGCATTGATTCTTTTTGATTCCTTGTTTACATTATTGATCATAAAATCATTAGGATTTTTGATTTATTTGCCTAGCTATGTGACCTATCTCCAACTACTGATGAAACAACAGGCTGCCGTAGGTAGGCTTTCTTGAAGAGGGCTGTTGCGGTCGTGCCCAGCCCACGTAATGATTAGTGTCTGCTTTTTAAGTTGGGGTCAACCTTATGTCATACACAAGGTTCACATTGAGATAATAAAGGGATAAAAATGTGTAAACTTGTAATTTTCAATAAACTTAATTTGTAAATGGAATAATAGAGTCTAATCCAGTATCTATATTAATCTTGCTTCCTTTTATAAACTAAAACAAAGATAGATTCAGAACAATAGCTACACGAGCAATTTAGGTAGGTATTCTATCTAGCTAGCTATATTGTCGTACCTATTTTTGTTTTCGCACTGAAACCTAAATCCTTTTAGCCTACCTACTTACTCAAAACGTGAAGGTGGGTAGCGTTTAATTTATCTATGGCGAAGGTACGCTAATAATTAAAGATAGTCTTTATTCCCATTCGGTTGGTGGTAAAATGGCTATATTTTGTCAGGGGTCGGTCCCAATGTCACTTCAGAGGCTGGAGAGCAGTAGAAGTATTAGTTTCAAGTCCTACTCTCCAGATTCTGGCAAAGCACATGGATGTAGGTACTCATGGATCCGAATTTCAGCCCAGTGATTTCAGCCAGCTATAGAGAAGCGGCACTGAAGCAGAAGCTATGGCGAATAGCTATGGGCTTTTTAAATCATATTTATATGTGCTTGAAATAAACGATTATTCATTATCTTATTTATTTGTTTTAAAGTAAATGGAGCGCTCACATAGATGGGTTACCAAACAGACTTGGTTCTACAGCTTAGGCAGTAGCTAGGATCTTTTAAAAAGGCTTATTAGACCACGCGGTATTCAGTCTGTCTTAGTAAGACTGTCTTCGTACTTAGCGTAGTGTAATAAGAGTAAGCCACTAAGTCGGTCATAGTAAATCTAGTAAGGCAGTCTTACTAAGACAGACTGAATACCGCGTGGTGTAATAAGCCTTTTTCTAACGTAGAATCAGATTTTTTAACTAGTTTATTTCAGCTACTTCCACAGCATTGTCTTACAGCATTGAATTGTGGGAAAATGTTGAAGATATCAAGACCATATTATTTTGTGCTGCAGAAGATGGCTGTTTGTTTATTGAGCAACTACTTTGCTAGGCTAACGAAATAATAATTGAAACACTTTGTCTTGAAAAAACAATGTTTTATTGCTCCTTACTTATTAAGCGTACACTCAGGTAGGTAATTCTGAGGACGGAAGGTAGTCCACCAATATTCAGGTAGCTAAGCGCGGTGCTTAGCTATAGCTATCAAAATAATCTCGATTGGTGTTCTAGTTATTAAATGTGAAACTTTGTTTGGTTGGATTTATGTAGTCGAGAGACTAGTTGCCCTCGTCTCGACGCATAGGGTCGTTTTCTTGTCCCGCGAGTATTCTTTCGATTGCAGACGCGATACTCTCCAGCGCAGCGCAGCCATTTGACGCTCTTCAACCTTGAACCGACTCCACTCTAGATCGTAGGCCCATATCAACGGGGTAGCCCAACTCCCATTTTGAAGAACTATAAAAACAAAATACGTGTTAAATTGATAATAATATAATAATTATTAGTGGATGTAGAGATCCAAAGATCGGGCTCAGTCGCGCTTACTGGAAAAGGCCTAAGTCCAGCAGTGAGTTACCTAGGTATTTTAGTATTATGACATTCAATGAGGACCAGTGACCTAGCCAACTCTAAATTGCATTCCAATTTTGGTTTTTAATAATGAAAATATGGAAGAGACATCCTCTTTGAGGCAAGGGATGAAAAGCCAGCTGAGATGCAAGAGGTAGAGGTTGCGGGATCGATTTCCTCTGCAAGACAATGTTTCCGTTATCTGCCATTTTTTTTGTTCCGGGTATGGGTGTTGATGGTGGGTGGACTCGTAGTTTCGAATACCCACGAGAAGGGAAGGATTTGATACACAGGAGAATATGCAGTGACAGAAGATACCTGAGAATATGATTGTGTTGGGTCAAGCAATGCTATGTTTCTATCTGCCTGTTGGGTGTTTCTTTATGTGTACTATATACCTACTTAGCTAGATGTGATAAGCAGTACCTAGTGTAAGCTTATCTAAAGTAAGTATTATTAAGTCTTATTTTTTATAAATAACTTTTCACAATACAATCACTTTCCTTTTACTCACAAAAAAATGACATTCATGCCGTCAAACGATTGTCAAAACTCAAAAATATTATAGATAAAACAATAGAGACGTCCGCTGATTTTCTGAAAGGCACCCATACATATCGACTGTAGTGAATACCGAATAAATTATTTTTTCAGTTGCCCACTCATTTCGGTTGCCAACCGAGAGTCGGTTGTACACTGAGCTGTCAATTTTACTAAATAGGGGGGCTGTTCCATAATGAGTGAGTTAGAAGTTTATTAATGAGTTGGAACTTTGGTTGGCACCAAATAAGAAGTACCTACTAATAATTATTCCATGGCTGAAACACCCTAGTTCTAGTTTTTATTTTTGGACCGAATAGGGATGACGAATGGGTAAAAAAAAAATCTAATTAGTCCGTCAGTTAGATCAACAAAAAATACTAAACACGTATTTTTTTATTTATGGAAATATAAATAATTTATTTGGAAAGACACAACATAATCCACATCCACACCAACATATATCAGTCCACTGCTGGACATAGGCCTCCCCTAATTAAGGGGGATATGCCCTTAATCCCCACGCTTGGCATGCAGTGGCATTTAGTATAAGCTTACCGATCACAACATAATAAATATACAAAAAAACAAGGTAAAAGAGGCTGTAAAAGTGCACAAGATAATATAGGTAGGTAGGTAGCTTATGTAAGTACGTTAATCCCACCTAAGAATCGGCTAATAAAGTAAATAGCCTGTGCTTACAACCTCACAAACTGTCAGTTGAGTGGTTCGCCAAAAAGGCGTCAATTCAGCTTAATGCTAAGCAGGCAACAACCTACCTACTCAGCGCTGGTATTTTGTTGACCCCCCGTAAATAACGTTCCAGACGTCAGAAAGGTTGCACAACTCTCGGGAGTTAGATCAGTGAGTGAATACATAGAATATAACACATACTTAATATTAAATGGTGTAACAAATAGGACAATATGTATAAATAAAATAGTACAAAAAGAGTAAAAATAAACATAACATATAATTCAGATGGGTACCTATATACTTAGTATAAAAATAGATAAATACTCACGTTTCATACTTATTTTCCAAACACCAGCGGTTTAACCGGGTGAATGACCTCAGTCTTATAATTCATTTATCGAATCAATAGAAATTGTTGGAGATAAAGAACGTGAAAGTTAGGGAGTGCGGGGGGGCTCGTGACGTCACGGCTAGGTAAAAAATGTACTATATCGTGACGTCACCCGGAACTTTAACGCTCTATATCTTTGTTATTTTTTGTTTAATTGACAAAAGAAAAAAATACGTGTCCAATATGTTTTGGGTAAATTAAAAAACGGACTAATTAGATTTTTTTCTAGCCTATTGTTCTAGAATTGTTAGAATCGTTTGCTGAGCATAACAACAGAGGGACAAATATCCGTTGACGATTGTTGGTTGGATAGGTAGTGTAACCAATAAATAACTCAATGGAAGTAGCAAGTCTAGACAGAATTTACAATTAGTACGTCTGGGGATCATTCAATCATCACTCATTGACAGAAAATAGGCTCCAATGGTATGACCATTTATAAAATAAAAATACAAATATATTTATTTAATAGGAATCATAATTAACAAAAAAGAATTGGCAAGAAATTCTGCTTATTATATTGGAATGTCTTACGATTGCTATTCCTAACAATAATATTGTTTGTGATCCCAAGCTTTTATGTCATCTAAATAAACAGAAATGTAATAATAAGCCTTATTATTACAGAGATTACGTTTTAAACGAAGTAGTTTAGTTTATTTACAGATAAGCACGTCCTTTAGGGTTAGTTAAAAAAACGTACACAATGTTCCTTAAAAGATTGACTAATATTATGGCCAAATCAAAAATTGTTAACTTACATACAATTTTAAAACCAGAAATAAATAATAAATTAATAAGTAATGTTGTACACTATTATCACACAGCATTAAGTATCTAAACTAAGCAGAGCTCGTATTATGGGAACCACATGAATGTTATCCATAGGTAACAATAAAGATCTATGTACTTTAACATAGAAAGATCTATGAGATATAAAGATCTATGTACTTTAACATAGATCTTTATTGTTACCTATGGATAACATTCATGTGGTTCCCATAATACGAGCTCTGCTTAGTTTGGATACTTAATGCTGTGTGATAATAGTGTACAACATTACTTATTAATTTATTATTTATTTCTGGTTTTAAAATTGTATGTAAGTTAACAATTTTTGATTTGGCCTAATAAGTCTAATGTACCTTAATGTGCATGATTAGGTCACCCAAAGTTATGGGAAAGAATATGAGCTTATTAAAATAGGTTATGTATTTGCCACATCAATTAAACAATGTGAATAGAACTGACCACTATCATAATAAGTTTTGTGTTGCTTATCAATATAAAACTAAATAATATTTCGTATAGTTTTTAATTGTGGTGCAGCGAGCGCATTTCGTCGAGTTAAATACCGTCGAGGTTCCAATAAACTAAAGAAAACCGGTATGTTCCGTTTATGTAGTATTCAATATATCATCGTCTGTGCTTAAATGAATCAATTTAGTAGCGCATGCACGCACAGCACTACGTAAAGCTCGAAGAAAAAGTAAAATGTCAGGTGTGTTGTCAATCATAATCTGTCAATGTCAAGTCAGTCAAGTCAAGTCAAGTGGTGGTAACGTTTTGGTAGCGTTGTGGTGTGTTGTGTTCTTAAAATAATTTTATTTTGTATTAAAATGTTTTAGCGTTGTAGGAAAAATCACTTAAAAACCAAATAATGGATACAGAAGATCGTCTACTTCTTGAGGTAATAGACGACCGGCTAATTACGAAGCAACGTGGAATTTGTAGAGGTTATGTTGTTGGTTCAGAATTGATAAAAATTGCCTATTTTCTTGTTTTAGGTAGATGTATTCCTATCGAAAGCGTTAGCGAACAACCTTGTCGTACTGCAGTATCCAACGAGACCAGGCAATAGAGACTGGAATGACATACAAATAAAGAATGCAGCAATCAAACCGAAAAATCAGATGTTTCGTCTAGAAATGGGTCTAGACACGTACAGCGACAAATATTGTACCTCCAAAGGCGAACAGATTGCTGTAAATACTGATGGACAACAGGTAATTAGCTGAAAAACAACATATTGCATTTATATTTGAGTATTGCATCAGTCTTGAGAAGTTGACGAGTTTTATGCACGGGTCTTGAGTGGAGATCGCGGCTCGGCAAACGCCCTTTGATCAGATGAAGTGACTATTTGCAAAAGGTTGCTGGTAGAAACTAGATGCTGGACAGGGTATAATGGCGCTCATTAAGGGATATAGCATTGAACTGATGATGACTATGATGAGTCTTGATATGCTGTGTGTAGTGCACTTATAGTCTGGGTCGGCATCTGTAAATTTAAATCACAGTATACTTATATTAAAATATAATCATCCTCCAATATTTATCCAACAGGAATCAACATGGCATGTGAAAGAAAAGGATAAATCCCTATATTTCAAGCAAGGAATGATGGACAAAATAGTCTTGGAAAGTTCTGCACCATGTACTGATACAAAAACATATGCTGTGGGCATATTGCAAGACAAAGAACTGCATATAACTCCTATCCAAGGACACAAAGGTATCTTAACAAAAATCTACAGATATAGTTTTTGTATATTATAATTAGGCTAATTCAATCCCGAGATACCATTTTCTCCATTTCTTGAATAGCACACAAAAAAGTAATACAAAAATATTTGTATGACCGGTAAATAGTGGTCTCAAGGTCTTTTCTATGTATAATACGTAAGTATTTACAAAAAAACAACTCTATTCATATGACTGATATACTACAGTCATAGGGCTCCCATAATAAAAGCTCTAAGTTTGGGACTATGTGATGTATGAGTGTTCAGCATGATTAATTATCAATGTTTTGTTGTAGGTGTACTTCAAATGCGACCATCATATAATTACTTTGATAAACAAGATAAGCTTCAACAAGACAAGGACGAAGACAATTCTGATGATGAGGACAAGGAACCAGAGGCTAAGCAGGTAATTTCCACCTTTTGCCTAAAATTGTTTGTCTATATCCAGTTTTGTTTTACTCCTCATAATCCCACCGGCCAATGAAACAAGGCAAACAAAACCAAATAATAAGCCGAGCCTGGCTCGTGCGGCAGCCTCGCAAGCTAACGTCTCGGTCTGTGTGGACGTGCCTCGGGATTGTTCAGGCGCCATTTCCTCAACTGAGCGTGCCTCGTGGTTGAGCCATCCATTGTCGGTAAACGGGATGCGCTCAAAGGATAAAAATAAAAGCTGCTGCAGCCGTATGCGCTGTGTGGACGGTGGTTGCTAGAGTCATTCTGATGGCTCGGCCTACCTCGCTAGGCTCGCCTCAGTGTTTCCGAGGTGCATCGTGAGGCCAGGCTCGCGAGCCACCACATCGAGGCTGCCGTGCATGCTAGCTCTGCATTCCCACGCACCTACTAGCGCGAAATCCGGACGCCTCACAGCAATGGTGGTGTGCCATTCCATATTGTCCACGCGGCTCATCAACGACACCAGCCTATTTAGTCCACTGTTGGACATAGGCCTCCCTTATAAGAAGGGGGATATGCCCATAATCACCAGAATCACAGGGTACAGCTTTTCGCACCGCCAACGCTGCTGCCCTTCAGCGGTCAGAAATCAAATTAGTATGTAATGAATCTTGTGTCGTCTTACTAGCGTTTTGTGGATGTACTATACAACAAATATTATATGTTGGGGTAAATGAATTCTTGAGTGGAGACCGCGCCTCAGCAAACGTAGCGTAGGACTCCTTCCGGCCAGGTGAAGTGACGATTTGCGAAAGGCTGCTGATAGTGTGTTGTGAGTGTACACCTCAGCATTTAGCCAAACATTTGACAAATGTTTGCATGTTCTGCAGACATTTGTCTCGGGTCTGGGTGTTTCTATGTATGATATGTATGTATTTACAAAAAAAAAATATATATATATATGTGTAGTATATCAATCATGTGGTTCCCATAATACAAGCTCTGCTTAGTTTGGGGCTACATGATGCTGTGTGATTACGTCTTGCATTATTTATTTATTATTTATTTATTATTTAGTAACAGTGTCACATAATGTTCTTACGACACACAACTCATTCGACCGTCATACATGAAGCACCCATCCAAACCATGATGACGTTTTACTTCACGCATCCACCGAATAAATGAAATCTACCATTAATTAGAGACCAACTTCACACTTCATTACAGTAGAAGCTTGATGCGTCGAGCTCCTTTGTCCAGCAGTGGAATGCTATATGCTGATGATGATGATGATGATGATGATGACACATTATATACGGGGAAAATGACGGGTTCCGACGAACACGCCGTAATAAACATTAATAGCGCGTTCACTTCTTATAAGTGCAAAATGTAGGTAAGTTGATATGCGCAAAAAAATGCTATATAGTCTGAAACTGCCCTTAATCTTTTTCAGGTTACAGTAAAGTTTACAAGACAGGAAACGGAAATGGCTAAGAAGGCGAGAGAGAAATCATTTGCTACAATATCACAACGAATCTCATCTGAGCCTTGGTACGACGCTATGTGGAAACATGCAAGGACGGACCATGCTGAGGTAACTGCACTTTTTGACATGATGAGTGTCAATTTTATTTTACTCTTTAACCGACTTCGAAAAAAGAATTATCTCGGTTTTCTGTTCCAGGACTATTTAAAAAATATTTTTTTGTTTGGGAGGGGTGCCCGTTTGGTCCCATTAGCATTTGAAGAAATCCCTAAAAATCAATTTCTTTGATATCGGTTTTTAGGATTCTGTACCCGAAGGGTAAAAACGTGACCCTATTACTAAGACTCCGCCGTCCGTCTGTCTGTCTGTCTGTTTGTCTGTCTGTCCCCAGGCTGTATCTCATGAACCGTGATAGCTAGTCAGTTGAAATTTTCACAGATGATATATTTCTGTTACCCCTAACAAAAATACTAAAAACATAATACAATAAATATTTAAGTGGGGTTGCCATATATTACTTTCGTGCGCGAGTGCGACTCACACTGGGCTGTTTTTTTTTGTCTATTTCTGTAGTTTCAGTGCGAATAAGAGTTTGGGCATAACTTTATTTTTCCTATGGAGATAAGATAAGATAAGATAATGTATTCCACACAAAAACTTAATATAAGTTACATTGTACCTTACTTATGTGCTATTTGCGCTGCTCCATTTTCAAACAAAAACGAACCTACTTTCGCAAATATAATAAATAGATTTTTCCGGCTTCGTTGATGATAACGCGGTCGTCGAATGATTCACCTTTACAGCGACACGGTCCTCAAATGTAGACCTACCTAATCTTATTACACGTGTACATTAATTCGCAGTTGGAACGATTAAAGCTGTTTAGCGCGACGACAAGCGATGGGTCTGCGTTGACTCTGCATGCTAACGAGTATGTTCGGGTGCTTGTACCGCCGCCTCCACCTGACGAAGCCGACACAGCTCCTGCCAAGCGGCCCTCCGTCGAGGAACAGATCAAAGAAATACTGTTTAATGGTAAGGATATTGAAGGTATCCTTCTAAGGAGAGCGAAGAAGCGATGGATTGATTGTATGAAAGAACATTATCAGAACTGGGAAAAATATATGTAGACTAGTAAAAAGTAGCCTTATGTCCATCGAATCCAGGTCACAAATCCGTTCAGCCGTTACGGAGCTGACTGGGGACAAACATACTACACACACACCGCCTGTGACGCAGAAGTTTGCGGGTTCGATTCCCGCTGCGGGACTAATGTTTGAATGTTCTGCAGATATTTGTCTTGGGTGGGTTGGTTCTATGTGTGATATGTATGTATTTACAAAAAAAAATATCTATGTAGTTTATCAATCATTTCGTTACCATAATACAAGCTCTGCTTAGTTTGGGGCTACATGATGCTGTGTGATAACGTTCAGGATTTTTTTATTTTTTATTTTACACACACAAAATCACGATATTTCAACCTGACGTATCGTAAGCGTAACGAAAAATTTTGGCCAATGACAAAGCGTTATTTTGAATGCGCTTTCTCATTGGCCAACATTTTGCGTCTACGATGCGAATACTTTTTCGCTAGTTCTAGAGATCGAGCCTCAAATTGCGTTCATGTGTACAAAAAGTTCTAAAAGTAAATGAATGAACATGAGCCCAGGCATGGCAACATTTCTAGGTTACCATGTAATAATGTATTAGGCTTACGTTATTTGTAATAAAATACCTCTAGTGCTTACTAACTTTAAATAATTTCGTGTTCCAGCAAAACTGATGACATTCAGCGATCTCCGCTCCCTAATCCGCACGGAGCGAGGCGAGATCATCTCTGAGGAAGCATTGGTGTCGGAGTTGAGCGGAGCCGCGTGCTGCGTGCGAGGGTTATGGACCCCTCGCTCTGCCGCCTTGTATACGAGGAATGGGGCCGTGCCTCCGCGGTTATTGGCCGCTACTAGAGATCACGTGGTAAGCTCTCATTCTAATTGGTTGGGGGAAATAGTTCTGCACTGACGTCCTCCCCGCATTGGGGTGTATTGTGTTACCCCGCTACTAGGGATCATATGGTAAGATCTCAGTCTAATTGGTGAGGCGAAATAGATCTGTGCTGACGTCTCGTCTGCATTTATTTGTACTCGATTAGTATTCACAATCAGTGTAACAAAGGGTGGGCTTAATGCTAGGGGCATTTATTAACAGCCAAAAAATCTTCGATGCAAATATGACTCCCTAAGTTGGGATTATTTGCTTATTTTATTTATTTGCCATCATTTTTGGGTAGTTACATAAAAACCTATATTTTTACAATTTTGTTTCAGCTTTATCTCTTCACAAAGCACACGTACATAGAACGGCGGAAGGTAGCCGCCGCTGTGCTGGTCCCACCCTCAGAAGTCTTAGAAATCATCAGATCCGTAGCAAAATTCGAACATCAAACTGGCTGGGAGCTCCTCATACCGCCAGATGTCGCCTTCGAGACTAAATACCCCGATGTGATTCGACGGCAGAATTTATACTGGGAGGCCAGACAGAAGCAGTTTATTGAAATGATGGCAGGCGAAACTACACCTAAACGGCAACGGAAGAAGTCTCAACGTGATTCGATCAGCTCTGATACGATGCTGAGCCCTAAACCTAGGTGCAAAAGTGTTAGTGTCAGTGAGGAGGATAGTGATAGTAAAAAGCGGCCGAAAAACAAGTCCGCTTCTGGTGTTGGCAAACGGACGCGTCATAGCTCGAGTAGTGCGCAAGACGCCACGTGATCGTACGCTTAGTTAGGTTATCAAATTGTTTCTCTCCCGCTTTGGGAGTAGATAGTGATACTCTGTTGTGCCTGGTGATCTAGGCATTTGATATCTCTCGATACGTTATAGTTTGTTCATTGTGAGTGCCCTTTTCTTTCAAGATGACAGAAATTGGATGTCATTCTTAAATTCTACCTTGTTACCTACCTACGCGTTTTCCTCTCAAAGTGAACCAAACAAATTCTACCTTGAACTACCAACCAACACCAGCCTATATCAGTCCACTGCTGGACATAAGCCTTCCCTAATAAGGAGGGAGATATGCCCATAATCCCCACGCTGGGCGTGTGGGTGTCGCAGGGCACAGCTTCTCGCAGCCGACGCTGTTGATGTTAGGCTGCGCTATGCCGCTTTCAGCCGGCCGCCAGAGCCCTGTTTGTTAGCTAGCAGGGTGCATCACGGGCAGGTGAGGTTGGCTTGTTGGAGTTCTGAAAATGGAGGTTGGAACCTCTAACACCCCAGAACTGTTGAAGGAAACTTGAAGGAAAGGGCACATTGCAGTGAATTAACTGTAGTTTGTTGTGTTAAAGTTTAACAGAAACAACAAATTTTATAGCTTCAATAGTAGTTAATATATAAAAATACTGTCATTATAAGCAGTTATTACCTAATTAAATTATATTTTTGCATGGCATAGCTATAAAAATAGTTGATTTTTATTCTGCTAATGTACTTGAACTAATCATTATTATTGAGTTTAACACGAGTCTAACCATAGATAATGCTATTACTAAAATATATTCGTTCATATGCATAATTATGCTGTTATATATTTTGTGTTAGATAAAAGTTTCTCTATATATTTTAAGCATAAATTGTGTATGACACCTGATCAAAAACTGTCATACAAATATAAAGCTGTTTCTTAGAGCTAGTTCAAATGGGATGATTTACGCGCGGGTCGAGTTGCGCGCAGCCAATCAGGCTTGCGAAATGTCACGTAGAATGTGACGTGGCTGCATATTATTGGCTATGCGCGACTCGGTTCGTGCGCTATCTGGACTAACTCTTAAAAATTTGAATTCTCAAGACTGAACTAAATCGCAGGCGATAACTACGTTTTTAACTAAAGAAACAGCTTTATAAAAATATAAGGCAATCTGTTACTTTTTATAAAGGAAATAAAACGTTTTTATAAATTACTCTTTTTATGAAAAATTGGGACCCAATGAATGTAAGTTCAATTCCTTTTATAGTACATCGGGTTCTGTGTTATCCTCAAAGAGTTATGGTTATTCTACTATATCCTATCGTAATTAATAATGCGAAAGTGAGCGATGGATGAATGTTTGTTATTCTTTCACGCTTAAACTACTGAACGGATTTGGATGAAATTTGGAAAATACACTCTTTGTGACCTGAATTAATACAGGCGATTTTATCCCGGTACCACGCGAGAAGCCGCAGGCGGAAACTAGTATGTAGAAACTTCGTTTGGGTCAAAAAAATATTCTTTCGTTTGCTAAAAAAACATTTATTTTAAAATGAATAATTTGATTCATATTTGGTGCGTGTACAACATCTATAAAATTGTTAAAACATCAACATTTGTAACAGATAAAAGTTTAATCTATAGTTTAGTAACAAACACATTGAAAAAGTCTGTAAAAAATAGAAAATTAAGTGATTTTACAATAAATTAGTTTAAAACTACACTAAATATTGATTGTAGTTTAGTTACAAACACATTGAAAAAGTCTGTAAAAAATATAAAATTAAGTGATTTGACAATAAATTAGTTTCAAACTACACTAAATATTGAATGTGTAAGTCACGTCACGTATATGTGGTTAATACTAGCGTAGGTACTTATTATTTGATTGTGATTTCATTGACTTACAATACTAAGGAGACTCAATTCTCCGTTGGATAAATTATTTTTTAGTCCAAAAACATGCCTTTATTGTGACGCATTTTCTATTTTCCTCCTAAATGCATTCCAAGACAAAATGCATCATAACCTGATTTTAGCATTTCTAGACCTAGCCGCTACAGCAGAGAGTACAAAAATAAGTACGTAATAGTTAATAGCTACGCGACCTTATAGTAGGTAATATTCGAAAAAATCTCGTGATGGAGATGACGTCATATCTCGGCAGAATACTTGCTAAACCACTATGATTTTGAACTAAGTGGTTAGCACGTCATAATGTCATCATCTTCATAATGCAATTTATTTCGAACGGTTCCGAGGTTAGATCACAGGGTCCTAATTCTCAGTAACAGAGATGACTGTCACACATTATGTTGCGAGAACTGACAAATTTTTATTGAGTTTTGACAGTTCTCCAATGCTTTGAACAAAAATCTTCGATTTTTCTCAATAAAAATGCCCAAAAAGTCTCGTTTCCTCTTTTGTGTAACACTAACCCTTTTTTGGGAGAATACATTAGTTTACATATGTTTGCTCATCAAACCGCGCATTCCCTTGTAGTAATTCTATTCAGTTATCGCAACAATATGTAATCTCTATGTACGAGAATCAACCCCCTGGTTTTTATCAAGTATTTATTCTGATTGACTGACCTAAATAAGTACTCTCACTAACTGATACTGATGTCGAAGACTATAAACATTTCTACTTACGCATAATCAACGCTTATAAAAATCTACTAACAAATAACGCTAAAACTAAGCTAACACTCATAGTAACTTTAGTTGCGCTGTTGCAGAATTCTAGATCACATTTGCCGACAAGCTCGCCATATTTGTGCTTCACTAGCGACCAATCGCAAAGACCCACTCGACATTCCTCCATGTAAACTGGCTTCTCGTTTTCAAGGAAGAGCACCTGGTATTGGTCCTTTACTTGGAAGTTGCCGTTTTGTGTGCATCTGTGGAAGTTTGAAGTGAATTATAATACGTAGGAAAAGAGATCTGACATATATTTAAATGCGGTGGGTTAGGGTGAGCTGAGGACAGGGCGCGATGGCCCCTAATTGGGGGAGGCCCATGTCCAGCAGTTGGAAATTATAGGCTGATGAATGATGATCGGTCATTCCGTGCTGGTGATTCTTCTTCTTCTTCTTCTTCTTCTTCTGGCTGATGATTATGGGTTAGGTCGGCTGATGGCGGTGACGCCTCATCAGGGGCGCTCGCGTGTTGGTATTTAATTCTAGATTCCTTTTCACCAAAGATGTCCCTCCAGTGACAGAAAATACCTACTATTTTCTGTCAGTCCCACGGCAATCAGCGGAATTAAAGCGGAATCTAGTGTTCTAAGTTCCCTAGATACGTAAAACTACAAGCATTAGAAGCAATTCTATCACCAATGAAGAAATTCTAGACAGAATCGATTTTTTGCATTAAATTTAGTGGGAGACATGTTGATTTCGCTTTTATTTTTATTTAATTTCCATTCCATTTTAATTTTGACGCTATAGTGGTGCTTCTTTCTTCTTCACGTCTGTGGGACATATTTCGTGAAAATGACTATAGCTGCCGCCCGCGGCTTCGCTTGCGTGGTACCCAGATAAAAGTAGACTATTTATTATTTCAGCTTTAGAACTACATATGATCCTAATTTCAGCTCAATCCGTTCAGTAAGTTTGGCTTGAAGGAAAATCATCAAATACCATAAAGTTGGAATATTACCAGGAAAAAATCCCATCATAATATAACGCACTATTTCATATACATTTTCTATACAAAATATTTTGAGTGGAAAACCAAAGAGGTCCTTTCAGCTGACTGAAGAACCAAGATACAAATGGGGAGTAAGAGTGGTAAGAGACAGAAAGGGTTCTAGATGGTGTGTAAGTGGGATCCAGCCAGACATTTTGAAGTACATTTCATCAGGGATTTCAGGGTATGTTTTTTAGCCCAATGGTTTTCTAACCATCTGTCTTCCGTTCGGTGTAGTTCTCTAGTAGGTATCTGGAACATTACCTATTAGCTATTTAGCTTCCTCCTGCAGTAGACTAACCCCCTTATTCATAACCAAATTTAATTATATAACGCTCGATTAAATAGCTTGCCCCTGTCATTTAAATGTATAATAAATTGGCATGACGTTTTATAGTCATTTTAGCTATCCGAGGTTTATAGAACTGTGATGTATAGGACGGTTAGTCTTGTTATACATTGAAATGACAGGGAAGCTTACTTTATCAAGCGTTATAAAATGACATTTGATTATGAATAAGGGGGTTAGCCTTGGGCCCTTCACACATAGAGCTACTCAAAAATGACGAAACTAATTAGTAATTACAATTACAAACCACTTAGAAACTATACCTCTCACGCGACGCTACTCAAGTTGAAAGGTTTCAGTCACTTCTGTTATTTCTGTTCATAAAAGCACACGGTTAACAAGGGAATATTAGAAAAAAGCAAACTTGTTGACGGCCTCTGTGGCGCAGTGGTCAAAGGTCCGCCTGAGACGCAGAAAGATGCGGGATCGAATCCCGCCGTGGGATAAATGATTGCATGTTTTGCAGATATTTGTCTCGGGCCTGGGTGTTTTCTATGTATGATGTATGTATTTACAAAAAAAACTGAAGGGTAGAGGCTAGAGTCTACTTACTTATACAACACAGCTGCTAGGTTCCCGTTAAATTAAGCCTTATTAAAAATTGATCAAATATCAATATTTTGTGTTATTGGATCAAGCCCAGATTGGATCAAAGAGATTGAAACTTTGTATAGTAGATGTGTGGGGCCTATATGGTAATCTACTTACTTGTAAAGGACAGCTGCAAGGTTCCCGTTAAAAGGCGTCATGGTGGATGTAGTCCACTTCCTGGCTTGCACCGTTGGTGTTCTGTAGTTGTCACCAGTTAGTGGGGCGAGGTCTTGGTGCGCGTTTAACGCTGTCAGTGTAGCGAGCAGCATTGGAGTATCGGTGAACGTGATCATGGCTAGAGGCTGTCGAGGTATCTCTGGAAAGAGAAGTAGGTACCTAATTTTATAAAAAAAATCGACCCGAACCACCCCGAACCCACGACCTTCAATACCGGGATTGATGGAAAGGTCGCAGGTTCAAATCTCGCCTGAGTCGAAATTTTTGGGATATTTGAAATCTTAGATTTTCACTGAAGTTTGGGCTAACAAAATCAAGAGAAGTACCTAGTTGCGTTTTTTGTGAGGGACTCTGGGAAAGTGCCCCATGCCTATTTCTGCCGCAAAGCAGCATTTCTTTGTTTGAAGGGTGGGGGAAGTACTAACATCATGCCTATTTCTGCCGGAAGACAGCATTACTGTGTTTGCAGGGTGTGAGGGAAATTACAGGCATATGAGGCTTAACACCTTTATGCCTCAAGTTGGACGCAGAGCGTTGCATCGTAAGGCACGTTCGAAACTTGCGTGACGTACAAAGCAAAATTTTGTTATAGATAATGGTTACACCATAACATCAGGTGGGCCATGTGCTAGTTTCGATGTTAAGTATCATAAAAAACAAATAAACATCAATGATAAGAACCCCCATGAACTTATACTTAATTAGGTAGGTATGTACCTACGCTAAGTATTTTGGCCGAAGGTTAAGTAGGTGCAATGCTTGCTTATTTCGCCGTGAAGATTTATTTTTCTCCCAGCATCATATAGCCCGAAACTAGGTATGCACAGTTTGTATTATGGGAATCATGACATGACTTGTAATCTATTTAAATACGTAATAGAAACATCGAGACCCGAGACAAATATTTGTAGATAAACATTTGTCTCGCGGCGGGATTCGAGCCCGCAACCTTCTGCGTCACAGGTGGGCCTTAAATCACTGCGCCACTGGGGTCGTCGTCAAATGGTTGGATTAATGCATGTAGCATTTTCTATCAGTTAAACTTGTGGACCATCAACTTTACAGTCTTGCTCGGCCGACAGTTTAGCAAGATGTTTGTTTATTTCTTTATGGAGATGTAGGTACGGTGAGAGCACGGATCAAAAATTAAATTTTAAGCAAGCTTTGGTGCGTATCCGACCTTAGTTCCCTATCTAATTAGGTATTTACCGTTGCCACGGTAAACGAACTCATTATTCGGTGTCTACAGTTTATTTAGCACAGCCTATAGGGTCTTTATACTGTGAATCGTTTACTTTAGGTAGGTGGTATACGTTGTGACCACACTTGCAGCCAACATCAGAGGGAGATAGATATGTGTGATTGTGATTATTATAGGTACCTACATAACCCACATACCTACCTTCCTACGAGTGACCAAGCGACACGGTCTAAGATGTTTGCCATCCGGCCGTTGAACTTAAGAGGCTATCCAGGCAGACCGAATCGGATGTGAATTGTGAAAGGCTTTACGCTACTCAAAATATTCCCACAGTCGAATACTTACCGGAACCGGCCGTATGTAGACAAATACTCCCTAATCTAATGGCGTAATACGCTATTAGCGAACACTCGAACAGAGATTTGGCAAAATTCATGTTAGTTCAAGAAGATGCCATAATTAGGTATTGCTAGGTGACTCGGGTATTATAAGAGCCATTTTTTATTTTTATGTGATGGGGAATGTATCTTCTGATAACTACAATGATACAAAATTCATTTATTCAGTTGGGACCTTAAGTAACACTGTGGTAACACTTATTCGTTAATAAGTACTATGATATTCATACCGTCGCAATACCGGTAGGAACCTACCATTTTTCCAAAACCGTTTTTTCAGTATCGAAGTTTTGTGAAAAACGGGAAACCGGAAAAAACCGTAAATATCGGGATTGACGCGTACATACTACTGGGATGTACTTATTATAGTACGCGTCATGTAAAAAGAACACTAGAAAAAGTGGAGGAGGTGTTTGCGCACGGGTAAATACTAAATACCGATAAATCGCATAATGCGCAGCTTACTGCCAGTGTTCTTTTTACGTGACGCGACCTCTACCTGTGCTGTTTTATACAAGTTGAAGCATATGTTCGAAAAATATAGATAGATAGATAAATTCTATAAAGTACACCAAAAAAATTCAACAATTTACAGGAAAAATTACAATTAAAAAAGGTACAATGGGCGGTCTTATCGCCTATCTTTGACGGCCTCTGTGGCGCAGTAGACGACGGCCCGCCTGAGACGCAGAAGGTTGCGGGTTCGATTCCCGATGCGGGACAAATGTTTGCATGTTCTGTAGATATTTGTCTCGGGGTCTGGGCGTTTTCTATGTATGATATGTATTTATTTACAAAAAAAATGTTAATAAGTAGTTTATCAATCATGTGGTACCCATTATACAAGCTGCTTAGTTTGGGGTTACATGATGCTATGTGATCCAGCATTTATTTATTTATTTATCTACCTATTTATAATTTTTTTAATACCTTGTAAATGGATTTCCGCAAAGTAACGCCTGAGTCTGTAGGTAGGTTTCTTGTATTGATTCATCGGAATCCATTATAAAGCTATTCTCGAGCTTTAAGTGAATATTAATAAGCGGGCGTCCATTAATTACGTGAGGCATTTAGGGGGGGGGGGGGGGGGATAGAGGGGGTCAAGCCAAAACTCACCAAATCTCACCAGATCTCACGTCGGGGTGGGGGGAGCAACTCTCACATTATTTTTTTTCTTCAAGAAAAATAAAGTAAATCCCGTCAATTCCACACAGGCCAAGCCCGGGCAGTGCTAGTTTATAATATTAGTGTGATATGAGATATTTATTTGCATTAATAGTGTAATTTGATGTCATAATTTTAATTTAGCACTTAATTTTTCAAACAAAATCTCATGACATCTCACAAAGGGGAGGGAGCGGGTTTAAAAATCGGCAAAATCACCTCACGTAATTAATGGACGCCCCCTAAATGCGGGAAGTTTATCCTAAGGTTAAATAGAGTACCTTTGCAAATATTATACCAAGAACCAATGGCCTATGAACCTATGCATATCTATGACTTAATCAACTATTCATTGTAATTGAGACCTTTGCAGATCTTTTTCCAAAAACTGCTGCGTATATTGTAATCAAAAACGAATTGTCATTGGGTTATCTAAGTGTTTTTCTATGGTTATTAAGTATGTATTTAGAAAAAACCATCAAAATCCTTTCATCCATCGATCCATCTATCCATTCATCCATCCATCCATCCATCGATCCATCCATCCATCCATCCATCCTCACAAATATTGACATTTATAAAATAGTACAATTTATTTACCTTCAGAGATGTGGTTGCTGAAGAAGTTGAACATATCCTTGATGGGCAGACATCCGATCTTATTCCGAAGAGGAGAGCCGTAGCCGTATTTGTAGTACGTTTCCAGGTCTTCAGCATATTCCAGCCGTTTCAAGTCTTCGCGGGAAAATGCCTGAAAGTGATAAGTTCGGTTTAAAAAACTTTATTATTACTCTACAACAACAACACCAGCCTGTATCAGTCCACTGCTGGACTTAGCCTAAGAATGATATGCCAGTAATCCCCGCGCTGGGTTGGGATAGCAGGGCACAGCTTCTCGCACCACCGACGCTGCTGCCCGTTAGCGGCCAGGTGATGTAGCTGTGCCGGTGTTTGGCGTCGTCCTAATTGGCCACGATCGTACGATGGACACGATGCGTTCTAGTCGTGCGATGAGTTCAAACAAACAGATTTCTTTAGAGTGTCCTAACTAAAGCTCGCGAGCCGTCGCACGAGCACAGGCAAAAATATTCATCGCACGACGAAAACGCATCGTACGATCATTGCCAATTAGGACAACGTCATAGGCTGCGTTATGCCGCAATCAGCCGGCCGCCAGAGCCCCGTTTATTTGTTAGCAAGGTGCGCCACGGACAGGTGAGGTTAGCTTTGCTTCCGAAGATGGAGGTTGAAACCCCTAACATCCCTTATTACTCACAAAAAGTTTAGTTGTGAGCTATTGGAAAGTTGGACACGTCCTTAGCTCACGAAGCTAATTAGCTTCACACTTTTGAATTTGAGTTTAAATGTGGCGTGTTAATTAAAATGTAATCTCCGCCTTCGTTCTTACTTGTAGAAAATAATTCTAAAAACCGACTGAGTGCGAGTCTGACTTTTCCGTACCGATGTATGGGAGCCCCACTTAAATATTTATTTTATTCTGTTTTTAGTATTTGTTGTATAGCGGCAACAGAAATACATCATCTGTCAAATTTCAACTGTCTAGCTATCACAGTTCATGAGATACAGTCTGGTGACAGACAGACATACGAACAGTGGAGTCTTAGTAATAGGGTCCCGCTTTTACCCTTTGTGTACGGAACCCTCAAAATAAGACAGTCTAATGAAAGCTTCACAAGATTAAATTACTCCGAGCTATTTACGCGTAAGCCAGTTTTGAATGCATCAAGAATGCTTGCTTCATCATAATTTTATCAACAGCGGAAACGCCCGCATCAATGTTTGTTTGAGACTTAGCAAAGCTCACGTCCCATGATCAAAGGAACGTGATCAAAACATGAATATGCATGCTCTACAATAGACTGGTCATCATCAACAGTCGCCACACGCCCTAAAATTGAACTGACTAAGAAATAACAGAACTTAAGCTAGACACAATAAATTAATATTTTATAAGAAAACATAGAAAGGAAATTCCAACATAATTAATAAAAATGTGTGTCTCTCAATACCCGAAAACGGTGACAATATGTCGTCGCAGCGTTGTTACATAAATATAATATAATAGGTACTATAATATAATAGGTATATAAATATAATAGGTACTTGTGTTTACCGTGTGTTGTTTTGCAGCTAGCGTGTGTGTAATAAATTGACCAATTATAAAAAAATATATTTTTAGCTACAGTTTGTCAGTGTCCAAAATTGTAAGCAGTAATTAGCGACTCTAATGGATGGTTCCTGTAATAAAACAAATACGTTATCATCAGGCGCATGAAAGTAAAGAGTCCATTTGATTCAGAACTTAACTGATGATTATTCTACAATTATTATACAAGTAATAGGGGTGTAAGGGAGCAACTGCCACCATTGCTCTAACGTCAACCTCACCTGCACGCGGTACATCCTGCTTTAACTGACGAGGCTCCGACGACCGGTTGATGGTGGTATAGCCTTTCCTACCGGTACAGTTACATGGTTTGGCCGCTGATGGGCTGCAGCGTCAGCAGCACGACAAACTGTGCCCCTGCGATCGCCACCCCGCATGCCCAGCGTGGCGATTATGGGCATTTCCTCCCAAATGGTAAGCACAAAAAAGAAATGGCCCCCAGTTCCCGGTCGCCCTGCTATTCCTGGCCATGGCGGCGGTCATGGTAACGGTGGGGCAGGGGGTGCTAGGAATCCCCGGGTTACAGAAGGCCGGCCAACCCAACTGACAGTGGATGAGAATAGCCGAGGATCGGGCTCAGTGGAGAACCTTGTGAGAGACCTACGTCCAGCAGTGGACTGCGATAGGTTTATGATGATGATGATACTTATACAAAGCTGAATACTAGGGCATATCACGAAATGCTGCTAACTATAAAATGCGTCGTGCTCAGAACAGGGCGCAATTACACCTATTAGGGGAGGCCTATGTCCAGAAGTGGACTGCTATAGGCCGATGATGATGATGATATAGGACAGACACCATTGATATAATTATTGTAGGAAACGACCAACATTAATAAAACTCACGCGCATGAACATTATATCATTTGGAATAATACTTACAGCACACCATGCAGAAATCTTGGAGACATCCCACGCTTTGTTGTATCGGCACATCTGGTAAATGCTGAGTATAGTCTCATTCTGGAGCTCGTACTTGAAGCCTAGTCGTTGTGAGATGTTACTTAACATCTCGCGGTATTCCATCTTGGATTCAAAGATTCGCTTCTGCGAGAGCGTTTCGTTGTTTTCCTCGATGTCCCGCGACCAAACCGGGCAGGTTTTGTATGGCTGTCAAGGAATGCATAATGTAATGTATTCCACTAGTATTTACCCCACACTAGAATTTTCGTGTGTCATCAAATCAATCATAACTATAAGAGTACGAAGAAGAGATTTATGGATTGTGTGAAAGAGGATATGAGAATGAAAGAAGTGAATACAGAGTTGACAGCCTTCAGCTGATACGATTGAATGGAGAAAGATAACATGATGTGCCGACCCCACCTAGAGTGGGATAAGGGCATGGAAATGATGATAATCATAACTGTAATAACACTATGGTATAATACCATACCACATCACTCAGACCTAGAACAAATAAGTAGGTACTAGGTATCTGCAGATCATACACCTCTTGCATCTTAGAATGCTACTCTACTCGTTCGTTGCACCAATGGAGTTGTCAATAATTCATTGTTAGATTGAATCAGTTACAGACGATGTTTACAGAAAACTTAATACCATAGGTTAATCAGGTGGATTAACATTTCAAGTGTTTTGAAGACAACATTAGTTGAGTTGGTATTGTAATGAAACGTTGACCTCATTATGATTATGGATAATACTAATCTACCAACCTGTGCCAACTAAGTACTAATTTGTACTGGGTATGACAATAATATTTACAAAGGAGTGACAAAAGAACAGATGGCATTACTAGAGAATAGATGTTGCAATTTATAAAGTAACAGAAAGTGGCATGCAAAAAGTACTAGGGCCCCATTTTATCAACTTTAAATGCTAACCTATCTAAAAGTTCCGAGCGAATATCTAGCTTTGTCCAAATGTAATCAATTTATTTTTACAGCTACTCTAACTATGCTTGAGTCAGTGAACTGGTCATGCCTGAAAGCTCTCTATGATTATTTTTGTTTAGTTTTATTAAGTTTTCAAAGTAGGTACTAGACTATAATTTAACTCACATAGATAAGTTTCTCGTCGTTTTCTTTAGGGATATCAAAGGTTTCAGCTTTATCTTTGAAGAGTCCTTCTGTGAATGCACGGAATGTGGTTTTCGATCGCTGATCCGAGCCGAATTTGAACTGAAAATGAAAAGGTCATCATGAGTCCCTTTCTTAAAGGCTTATGCCATCATTTGTTAGTCCGCTTACCAAATAGTTATGAGGGTTGTCAGTCAGCAACCCTGGGAACTTCTGTCTCCAAGCCTGGGCGAGTTGCTGTGTGCTGATGTATCCATCACTCGTCAGATCACCGGCGAATGTCAGGTTCTGTCTTATATTCCAGTCCCACATGTTAAGAAGGCTCGCATCTGAGGTGCAGATACGATTCTGTACAGAAAATGTTGACATTATAATGAAGATTTTACAATAATCAGTATTCCAAGATCATAAATACGAGTTTGCTTGGTATGTTTGCTATACTTTATAGTATCTGGATGAAAATTATGTTTTTCAACTAACGTTCAAGTCCCTGAAGTTGCCATCCCTGTAGTTCTGGTCGATATTGTGCTTTAGGTCGCTGAGAGCCTGCAGCTGTGTTAGCTCGTCCTTCTCTGGGTTGTGGGAACCCTGGCGGTTCAGCAGCCAGAAGGCTTTTGGTTGGCATCCTGAAAGTAAAGACAAACTTCCTTGGTATAACAACACACGTTGAATGCTAAAGTAAAACTCTTTCAGAGCTCGCTTGCTTGGCGTTTATTTGCCATGTTGTGCACTATTTTTTTGTTATGGTTCATTTCATTTTTAAGTTTATGTTTTAAGAGTACCCATACCTACATATCACACAGGTGTGTTTTATTCAATTACGTATGTACAGTTACGTGCATTAAGATGTACTTATACATTTATAGACTGTCTCTATAATTGAAACATACGACGTTCTGTTATCTGTTAGCAAGCACTTTCTAGTTTGACGTATTACTAAATTGTATACATCTGCATGTAACTTAAGTTTGGCTTAAAAGAAAGTTGAAATTGTTCCAGTTGATCCAGAATTTATCATATTGCCCTCCGTCGAACCATCTCCCGTTAGTAGGTACAGGTATCGAATTATACCGAACATAGTTTATAAAAATGTAACTTGCTCAGATTGTGCGAAATCTCCATGATTTCACAGTTTCACACGATTCGCTTAGCCATCTCGCAATACCGTTGTAATGTCCACCAACCGCAGACATCCGTAAGCGTACACCATGGATTCCCATAAAAAATGCTGCACTGCATTATAAATAGATTACTTTTATGTAGGTACCAACTGCATGAACGGTACTACCATTTTATTTTGTAAGCAGGGCCATCGTTACCGAAATGTGTCTTCCGTTCGGTCTTACAAAATTACATAGGTAGGTAGGTATCTCAGTAAGTAATACACATGTATAGGTTATTTTTTCTTCTTTGAAACAAAGGTCTGATTACTAACATCTTTGCTACGTTAGTACTTTGTTATTAAGCCTACGTTATCAGTTAAGTTCTTACTTTGTGTTATGAGTTATGAATGTGGTGCCTTTAATCTGTACCTATTCTCACGGTTTGATTATCGATGGAAATATCCAGCAAGGGTCGCTTACTTACATACTTTTCTCCAATAAATACAAACACAGATTGCTTTAAACTTAACACTTTTTGCTGAAGACTCAACCCAACAAAGTTGGTTTTTCCTTACATAAGTAAAACTTGTTTGTGGTGGTTAGTAAGGTGTCTTACAGTGCCTCTACCATTTCAGTTCATCCTAATTGGAAGGTCAAAAACTAATCAATTGTACCGTCATTGTAGGTGCCACTAATTGTTTTGTTACATCTGGTTATGTATGCTACTATTTAACCTTGAGACTGGTACCTAGCTATTGTGTGTACGATAAAGCGATGGAATCAGAATTCTCGCGCCAGTCATTAACTTTACACAGAACTTCACTTCTTCTTCGCAAGGATATTAATAGAGCAACTAAGTGACCTCATGAATCACGCGATTGATGGTCCTATTAACAAGTCATGTTAGTGAAGACTGAACATTTGTCATAAATAAATGAACGTAGGTACATTGTTCCCTGTTTCTGTTTTAGTATCTTCGTATGTAAGCACTAACTTACGTAGTTTCACTTATTCTATGTCCAGAGAAATGTCTAAGTAGGCGCTTGAGTAGGTACTCATGGTAAGTACCATACAATCTAGCGCTTTTGCGCTACCCTAACTTTCCTATTTATAAGTGTGTTGATTATTTTCCCAGAGTACAGAACATAGAAGAGTTTAATAACAGTAGGCGAGTGATTCTATGTTGTAGCTACACAGGTAGGTACCTAGACTACAGTAGTAGATTATATGGAGAAACCTAATCAGAGTGACCTCATCAATCAGCGATTGATGGCCCTATAGTGGCCCTATTAGCACTCATTTGTCATGCGGACAAAGGAAGATTATTAGCAGTTGGCACGGAAGGTCGCACATGAAATTATGTTTTTCAGAACAGAATTATACCTACCTGCCTACAAATATTGAGCGTTCATGTGTGTACCTATGCCATTGTAATTTTTTTGGCTGTCATTATTATTAGAATAATAATTTATGCTGAGCTCCAATAAATGTGGAATTTGACAATATGATGATGATTAATAGGCTACTATTAAAATGTATACTATCCTTGAAATTTAAAATAAGTATATTATGATGTAATGTACCTACGTCTACGTGACTGATGATAAAATAAATTAATAAATAAATAATGCGGGACGTAATCACACAGTATCATGTAGCCCCAAACTAAGCAGAGTTTGTATTATGGGAACCACGTGATATATATATATATATATATATATATTTTGTAAATACATACATACATACATATCATACATAGAAAAATATCCATACCCGAGAAAATTATCTACAGAACATGCAACAAGTGAGCTGAATGTAAATGGGGTATACTAACCTACTACCTACTACTACTAATTCCATGAACTGGTACTGTACTGTTTGGCCCGTCGCGTCAACGGTCAGTGGATGGAAAATATGACCCATGTATGAAAATAATTGGCAGCCTTCATCTGTCACCATGCTTGGTTGACAGGCTGGGCATTGAATAGGAATGACGACTGGGTAAAAAAATAGTGATTCTAATTAGTCCCTCAGTTAGATCAAGAAAAAATACTGGACACGTATTTTTTTATTTAACGAATCAATAAAAATTGACGGAGATAAAGAACGTGAAAGTTCGGGAGTGGGGGGCTCGTGACGTCACGGCTAGGTAAAAAATGTACTATATGGTGACATCACGCAGAACTTTAACGCACTATACCTTTGTTATGTTTTTTTAATTCAAAAAAGAAAAATACGTGTTGAATATTTTTTGGATATGTAAATAACGGACTAATTATAATTTTTCAGTCGTCTAACGAGCCTATTGTTGATAGCTTGCTACAACATTGGTGTTGAGTTCTGTAGCTTGCTACAGCATTGGTGTTGAGTTCTGTAGCTTGCTACAGCATTGGTGTTGAGTTCTGTAGCTTGCTACAACATTGGTGTTGAGTTCTGTAGCTTGCTACAGCATTGGTGTTGAGTTCTGTAGCTTGCTACAGCATTGGTGTTGAGTTCTGTAGCTTGCTACAGCATTGGTGTTGAGTTCTGTAGCTTGCTACAACATTGGTGTTGAGTTCTGTAGCTTGCTACAGCATTGGTGTTGAGTTCTGTAGCTTGCTACAGCATTGGTGTTGAGTTCTGTATTTCGTGGGATAGGTAAATACGCTGCCTAACATCGTCCTTAGATAAACCGATTTACAGGGGTGTAATGGATTCCAACCTCCGTGTTATGAACCCAAAGGACACCAGCCGACAGAGCCCCGTTTGTTATACAGCAGGGTGCACCACGGGCAGGTGAGGTTCGCAGCCAACCTCATCCCCAAACCGCATGCCAGCGTGCCCATTATGGGCGTATGTTTTAAATTATAATATAACTTCCCAATAGGGGAGCCTATGTCCAGCTGCGGACTGAATATACTGGTGTTATTGTACCAAAAACTACCTATGTAGGTAGATACTGCAAAGTTGTAATGACATTAACATCAAGTCCTATTCCTCTTCTAGAAGGAAATTTGCCAATTTTTGTCCCATAAATACTTTATTGCACAATAAATGTAACAAAGGCATTTTCTACCAGCCAAACCTCGGCTTTGTTATTAAATGGTGGTAGACGTGCTTTCAAATTAAATCTTATAATTATACAATCTATCTAACAAACTACTTTAGTGTTACACATAAGAGGAAACGAGACACAACCCTAATTTGGGTATTTTTCATAAGAAAAATCAGGCACAGATTTTTATTCAAAGTACGCATTCCCCAAGTACGAAGTACTATTATTAATTCTATGACGAGAATAGATGACAGAGCGTTGAAGCACATTTTCATGGGAGGGTGGCTCAGACCGTCAGGTTATCTCACGTGCATAAAATAGGTCAAAGTGACCCGTACCTATTGGTTCTTTAAATAACGACCTTTGTAGACGAGCCTACAATACGTAACTTATGTTTTCAACTTTTTAAAACGGTTCAATATACAGTATAGAGTACCAATATTATAAATGCGAAAGTTTGTGAGTATGTATGGATGAATGGGCGAATGTTTGTTACTCTTTCACGCAAAAACTAGAGAACGGATTTGGATGGAACTTGGAACATACATAGTTTATGACCTGGATTAACACATAGGCTACTTTTTATCCGGGTACCACGCCAGCGAAGCCGCGGGCGGAAGCTAGTTGGACCCTTAGGGTCTCCGCAGACGACCGAGTTTTTGTAGGACAGAAAATCGGACAATAGGGATGGGACGTCATACCAGCCAGGAAGAAAGAGCGAATACCAACCAGGTTGGATTTACGAAGGAAGTAAGGCCTTAAGAACTAAAATAGTTGAAATTAGATTGTAAGTTATGATTTAAGTATTTTATGTTCTATTATTTTTTTTCGTAAAGTTCATAGTTTTGGAGTTGGCACTTTGAAATATGAATGAAAATTTCGTTTTCCGAATTCAGAATGGCCTTAAGAGCTAAAATGATTAGCCCTTAAAGCCTTACTTTCTGAATCCTTATAGAATAGAACATAAAATACTTATATCAATACGTAAAGGCATACCCATATATATATATATATCCATTAGTGGATGATTTCGGGCTGTGATGATGATTATAATGATGATATTCACATAACCCTGTCTAAGGTTATATTCGACTCAGAAACGTTACGACCGTCTATAGTACCTACCCCTGCCGAGCTTGACTAACCATTCCTAAAGCAGGGGACAGCAGCTTATTCTAACTGAACACATGCTGAAGAGTTTGTTAACTTGTAGTCTTGTAGATTAGCTGTTTATTGTAGGTGTAGGTAATTGTATGTCTAGCCAGCGAAAGCGTGGGGATTCTAATATACTAGCTTTCATACGCGGCTTCGCTCGTGCTAAAAGTTGTTTTAGATGTTATCATTTTATCCTTCGTTATTATGTCCTTTTTCGCAACCCTGACATTGAGTATTCGTATTATCATGATTATTGGTTGAGTACCTAAAAGGCGTGAAAGCGTGCAAACAAACAAATTAACTTTCGCACTTACAATATTCTTATTAGTTAGATAAATAATTAATAATATACTTCTGAATAGGGGATTATGAGCGTATAGCGATAAACGGAGGGTTTTTGGGGGTACTTTTGTAGGGGTATTATGTCCAGCAGACTGATACCTATGGAAAATCCCCCGATTTTCTGAAGGTCAGCCTCTAATAGGCACCTAGGTAAATAATATTAAACTGTGGATGCGGAGCAGGGCTTGTTTTAAACATTGGATCATTTCCAAACAGTGACATGTTCCTTATTATTAAAATAGAATAATTACGACATGGATCATTAACCGTGGTTATACGAAACAAACTGCATTTTGAAGGTAGCTAGGTAAATAAATAAAACAAATATTACGCTACCTAGCAAACACCTACCTCTATTTTGCTATGCCATAACAGGGTTCAAGTTGAAACTTCAATATAGAATTTAAGACATGCAAACAATATGTACGAAATGCACGATTTGAGAAATAATGCTGTACATTATTACACTCATCATCATAATAGCCCCCGAGAGCCTATATCCTCCTACTTCCTACTATACTACTAATATTATAAATGCGAAAGTTTGTGAGTATGGATGTAATAAGGATAAATGGATGAATGTTTGTTACTCTTTCACGCAAAAACTACTGAACTGATTTGGATGAAACTTGGAATACATATTTTGTGACCTGGGATAAAACGTAGGCTACTTTTTATCCCGGTACCACGCGAGCGAAGCCGCGGGTGAAAGCTATTATGAAATAATGCTGTAAATATTTTCATATTTTTCATTTTTCATATTTTATTTCTTACTCCAGAAAAATACAGTCATGCAGTACGTTGACAATAAAACTAAGTACAGAATAGATTTAAGTAGGCACATAAGGTAGTTCGGTAAGTATTCATTACTTACAGAATCATTATTAAGAAGTAAACCAGATAAAAATGGGGATGGCTAAAATAGTACCTACCTACTTACAAATATTGAGGACTGACTTATGAGATTCTAGGTCCCACACTAGGATACCCTGTGTTGAGGATACCTATCTCTTTTAAAAATCAGTTAGGTAGTAGGCACAACCCACAGAAACTTAACCCACAAAATAACCGTCACATCATCACAATAGCTCCCCAGGACCCAAACTAAGCAGAGCTTTTAGCAACCACATGACTGATCAATTAATAATATTACCTACTTATAAATCCTTTATAAATAAACCTTTTATTGGTAAAAACATATCTATTAACTAGCTTCCGCCCGCGGCATTGCTCGCGTACCCTGATAAAAACGTGTGCGTTACTCCAGCGGCATGTTGACTCGGATAGGGATGAAACTTACAGAAAAATTAGAGCACTATGTCCTGTAAATGTGCCCCAAATATTACATTTGTGCCTATTAAGGTTCCAGAGTTATTCGAGAAAATAAGATGCCGCTGTAGTAACGCCTGAAAACGTTACTGCAGCGGCATGGTTTTTACTAGGGCTTGCATTCGAATATTCGAATATTCGAATAATTCGAATATTATTTTTGTTCGAATATTCGAATACTGATATTTCAATATTCGAATATTCGATTTACATTAATAACACTGAAATCGGAACTCAGATGTGCATGAAATGCCACTTAAGAGTTCGCGCGATATATCCATACAAGACTATACAAGTTTACGTCGTCGTTCGGGTAAACAACATGTCGAACGATCCGATCCAAACCCAATAACTTTTATCGGGTTCAGAACACGGTTCGGATACACTCGGAAGTTTCGCGTAGTGCATTCGCGTAGTTGACGAGACTGTTCTGTCCATTCGTCTCTGTCGTTAACGTGAATGTTTATTTTCATGATTTTGTTAAAATACCAAATAACCTAGATTTATAAGACTGTTTTTATTATTATTATTATTTAGTTATGGACGAGCAGCTTGACGCTGATGTGTCCATTTCAGGCAGTGTTAAAAAAACAAAATTAAGTCACTGTTTCTGTCACTTTTTTTATCACTGATTTATTTAGTCGTAGCCAGATGTCGAGCTTATTTTTGAAGTTGTTTACTGATGTAGCCGATACAACATCTTCAGGTAGCAAGTTCCAATTATGGACCACTCGGTTACAAAGGAAGTGATGAGCAACCATGGTGTTGGTAGAGGCTCTCATTAGTCGAAGGTGGTGGCCACGAGATGGTCTTAGGGATTCCTTCTTGCAGAAGATATCCTGAATGTCCGGCAAGTTGTAATGACCACCAAGGACTTTATAGGTTTCGATAAGATCACCACGGAGACGTCTTTCTTCCAGAGTAGTGAGGTTTAGGGCATTTAATCTTTCTTCATAGGTCAAACGACGTAAAGCCTGAGGTATTTTGGTGGCTTTTCTTTGGACACTTTCAAGTATATTTATATCCTTGTGAAAGTAGGGGCTCCACACTTGAAAACCATACTCTAGGAGTGGCCTGATATAAGTTTTATAGATCCTCCGAAACACGTCCACTGATAGTGATTGAAATGATCTGCGTACAACATAGATAAAAGAGTTGGCTTTTTTTACTATTGTAATGATATGCTCAGCCCACTTCAAATCAGATGCTACGTTGACTCCTAAATCTTTTTGTAGGCTAACAGCGGCTATAGTGTTACCATCAAGGTTATATGTGACCCGAGGGTTATTATTTCCTAAATGCAGTATATTGCATTTATCATTATTTAATTTGATAATCCAGTCTTTGGTCCATTCCTGTATACGGTCTAAGTCCTCTTGTAATTGTTCAGAGTTTGTGAGTGGATTTGCAAAAAATTTACCATCATCAGCAAAGAAAGCAGACTGGGAATCTATAAGCTCAATTTAGAGTGACATTACCGAGCCGGTCAGACGAACCCTTTGGTGCTGCTTTGTCCGTCCGTCCGTCCTTGGCGTGGTTTACTTCGGTGTACTTAAGAGATCACCTTGGTTAAGCAACTCTCCGCGTGGTCATTACTTGGATGGATGACTGTTTAGTGACATTTAGATTTGACCACTTCCGTGCTTCGGAAGGCACGTTAAGATGTTGGTCCCGGCTTTTCAGTCGTTAAGCCATGTCTGAGGCCTTCGGGCGGCCTAAAATCTCCGACACTAGGAGTTGGCCACTAGCTCATACGAAGAAGAAAATTTTAATTTGTGGTTGATTGTGCGTTTAAATCACCAATGTCTTGTTACGGTGACATACCTTTTTGTATTTTTTTTTTAAATTAGTTCATGGAAAAAACGCGTTTAAGAATAAAATAAGTTGATATTATAAACTTCTTCATGAAAATAACACTCAAAATAATAAAATAAGATGTGATTTTAATAAAATCATAGTGTTTTTCTATTATTCGAATAATATTCGAATAATTCGAATAGTACCCGAAAAAAATTCGAATATTCGAATATGAATATTTTCGAATATTTGCAAGCCCTAGTTTTTACCCATTAGCCTTAGCCAAATTTAAAGTAGCTTAAAAGATAGCTTATATTTGTGCATGTCACTGGCCAAACAGCGGCATTTGTGCGACCTGTGGTTTATGAGTTATTGCAGATGCCGCTGGAGTAACGTTTTGCAGATTTCCGGATCTTTGAAACGGCTGAACGCACAAATATGATTTTTTGTGAGCGAATGTGTTGTAATTTGTGCCTATTTGTGCGCTAGTTGCTTTTCCGAAAAAATGCACGACGTATGAATTAGACGAGTTTTTGTGAAAATCGAAAATTGCCTCTAGCTCTTGAACTACTAGTGGAAAACACTTTATGATTGCTTTGGCTGATGCCTATAAGGAATATACATCTTCTGACAACCATCTTGAAACCCTACATCTAATTTTCGACGAAATAAATCAATTTTACAACTGAAAATGGTTTACTAATTTCTAACCTCAATTAAGGGAGTTTTAACAAGTTATCGACTTTCATGATTTGCCAATAATTAGAGCGCATATCCAAATAGAAGCATGCTGAATTTCAGCTTTCTAGACCTTCAAAATAATGATTTACAACTGAAAATAACAAAACGAGGTCTCTTAGACTGTTATCCGACCAAATACGAAAGGTCATAAAAAAGCGGCCGTTCAGTACTTCGAGACTACATTTTTAAATAGGCAGCTTTGTCATGTTTAACGTTAGGTACACTTACGTAGATAAGTTTTAGTGTGGGATAAAGGCACCTGTAACATTGATGCTGGACAGCATTTATTTCAACCAATAACATGTTACATGTACGTACTAATAGCCCTACGCCCCGTACAACAACAATTAGTTAGGGTTTTTTCAAACCATGCATTCAAACTCTGGAACCTTAATAGGCACAAATTTAATATTTGGGGCACATTTACAGGACATAGTGCTCTAATTTTTCTGTAAGTTTCATCCCGATCCGAGTCAACATGCCGCTGGAGTAACGCACACGATAAAAACTATAACCTAACTGTAGCCTATGTGTTCATCCAGGTCACAAACAAACTATTCCAAAATTCATCCAAATCCGTTCAGTAGTTTTTGCGTGTAAGCACAGAATACAGAGAGGACAGAAGCTTCACTCCGCGCAATCATTTAAATAAATAGCGACTTTAGCTGCTACGCAATAAAGTGCTATTCAGCTCGCACCAAACTCAGTGCCTAACATTTATATTAACCTACACCTTGCATCCCTTTCTATCGTATAGCTCTATCTCTACTGACGTGGCACGTGTAACGTTAGGGTTGTCTTGAGAATTATTCTGTGACGAATAATAATAACCTGGCCGCCGACGGGCAGCAGCGTCGGCGGTGCGAGAAGCTGTACCCTGCGATCCCCAACCCGCATGCCCAGCGTGGGGATTATGGGCATATCCCCCTTCTTATAGGGGAGGCCTATGTCCAGCAGTGGACTGAATAGGATGTTGTTGTTGAACATTTTACTATCCAGTTACCTAGCCACCTATTTCTTTTTAGGAACAATGATAATTCAAATAATATCTACCTACCTAGTATTAGATCAGAAAACTATTTTACACTGGCTAGCTGCATTAAGAACTCAGAAAATAGGCATACCTACGAGGTAGGTACTTGGGTCCTTAACATTTAAAGTGTTTAGGTGTCTTGTGAACGAAAACTGAATAATCACTGTTTAAGGTAGGTAGGTACATCATGCTAAATCTTAAGAGAAATTTTAGTAGGTAGGTACCTACCTAGATATTTGCAAGAGAAAAAAACAACATTTGGTTTGTAGGTAACCTAGGTATCTAGTTTTAGTTGTTAGTACACCTACCTTTAGGTAACTTACCACATCGATTTGTCTACCTACACCTACCTACCCGACTGTTTTTAAGTAGATAACCTACACTGCCTACTTAAAGTTAAACCAAATAAAAATGTATCTAGCTTGGGTTTCTAATCTTGCTCTCAGTCTACATAATCAAAATCATAATACCTACTTACTACAGCACTATGTACCAATGGCACAAAAATTGTCTATGAAAAAATACCTACATAATAATATTACGTTTATTTATGTAGGTAGGTACCGCATTCAAAAAGAACTTGTACCTAAGTACCTACCTACTTAAGTAAATACGGGAGACTTTGATATCTAAACAACGCATTATTTGGTAGAAAAACTTTCAGTTCTGTACCTACTATTGGTATTATTTACATTTTCTTATTATTATTCAGGCAACCAAATGCTGTGTAGTATTTTTTTGCCTTCATTTGGCGAAAAATATAGGTACATTAACAAAAACAAACTAAAATGCCGCGGCTGCTCAAAGCAGCACTTTCGTTCCGGGCAGAACGCGGCAACCGACGTAACGAACCACGCTCGATAGGCCGGCGATGCGTAGGTATATTTTTATACCTATTCTGTGGAGTGAAATAGGCCTGGTGTAAGTGTAAGAGTAACAAACATACATCCATTCTCACAAACTTTCGCATTTATAATACTAGCTTCCGCCAGCGGCTTCGCTTGATAATAATAATGAGGCACCGGGATAAAATGTTGCCTATTTGTTTATCCAGGTCACAAACTATTATATCCCAAGTTTCATCAAAATTCGTTCGGTAGTTTTTTCGTTAAAGAGTAACAAACATTCATACTACATCCATACTCACAAACGTAAGAATAAGAAGTAGGATAGTAGGCTAAGTAGGAAGGATAGGAATATGTACGAATGTAGGATATGTAGGAAGTAAGATAGGATAGTATAGTAGGACTAGTAGGATTGAAAACACCAAGACCAGAGAAAAATATTTGCAGATCATTGAAACATTTGTCTCGCGGCGGGAATCGAACCCGCGTCCTTCTGTGTCTCAGACTGGCCTTTGCCCACTGTGCCGCAGAGGTCTTCAGTAATAAGGAGGTACATATATGGACCCAGAATTTTGTATGGTGCATAGGTCTTTTTTGTGTCTTACCTGGAACATCATGTGCTTTGGTAATGGGCAGGCCTCTAGTCGCGAAGATGTATGATGTCTTGGAGCCGAAGAGTAGGTAGGGGTCCTCCTCAGCTGACAGACACGTCTCCTCAGCCCTCGCCAGCCCCAGTATCAGGAGTACCAGGCAGGCTGACCACGTCATGCTGAGTGTAGATTTAAAAATTGAATCCTCTTTGTATGTAACTTAAAGTAGGTAAGAAAGTACCTATCGATTGGAACCCTAAAAACTAGCAAGAACGTAATTTTCGTTTACTCAAGTACCTACCTGCATAAACTTAACCTGTATTAAGTCAAACTCCAACAAACGCACAATAAAAATGCGGGTTTCAATTTTTTTAATCACTTTGCACTAAATTATTGATAAGGACACGTGTACCGGCACAACTAGAAGTATTCTATGCAAAGATCTACGCACGGGGGTGAAAATTTACCTTTGCGCGGGTTGAATAGGGGGAATGTCGAGGATACGAGATGAGCGAAACGTGGATACACGGCGACTCACGCGCGCGCTCTCGGAGGCACTGTTGGTTTGGTTGCGTAGCGTGGCTGGGTGGATTCCATTCCATCGAGAGCGTCGTATACCTACCTATAACCTACATACTAACTTTAGAGTAATCTGTGTTGAGAGCCAGTCAAGCCGATTCCGATTGTTTTGAAGTATGTTATGGTTTACCGGTTGGGTTGTTTTGTAGTTTTTAGACTCGATAACAGATTTTTACTAGGTCTCTGCATTTATTTTTGAAGTAGTAGAGTTCTTTGTGAAGGGCTCATCCGGGAAATTACTATCATCTTGCTTTTTTCTGCCATGAAGCAGCATTACTTTGTTTCGGTTTGAAGGGTGTGGGTGCACCGGGCCTAGTACGAGTTGCGAAAACTTTTAAAGTAGGTATTATACTATATCGAGCTTAATTTTGAAGTATACCTTTTTTCGTTAATTACCTCATCGTTTTGAGTGATAATTATTTCAATCTGCAAGAAGATTACATAACCTACGTTGTTCGATCAGTTTTTACTTAAAACCAGTTGCGTAATTTCCAAAAAAACGTACATTCAAATTGAGCTCGATATAGTATACTTTTTTTTTGTCGACCTCTGTGGCGCAGTGGGCGAAGGTCCGCCTGGGACGCAGAAGGTTGCGGGTTCGATTCCCGCCGCGGGACAAATGTTTGCATGTTCTGCAGATATTTGTCTCGGGTCTGGGTGTTTTCTATGTATGATATGTATGTATTTACAAAAAAAACGTATATATGTAATATATCAATCATGTGGTTCCCATAACACAAGCTCTGCTTAGTATGGGGCTACATGATGCTGTGTGATAGTCCAGCATTATTTATTTATTTATTTATTTATTTATAAGTTTTCGATTTGTGCAACTCGTCATAGGCGCCCAGGTGAAATTACAAGCATATATGCCTTGACACCTTCATGCCTAGAGCTGATTGACGAGGGCGATGCATTGTAGGGCACATTCTAAACAGCGTGACCTAGGAAGCATTGGTTACTTTACCACTTAACATCAGGTGGGCCATGCATGTATGTACTAGCTGCCTCTTTATGTATCATCAAAACAAAAAACTGAATCCACAAACTATTGTGTAGGTTTTCTTTCTTAGCGCGGTAAGCTGGCCTACTTAGTAATGTAGGTGGAGTCTCGTCGTCGTCAGACACCGATATTTACTTTGGAATCATCGCTTCGCTGATCGCACGTGCGCGTACTCAAGAAAGACACCATGCAATAGATGGGGCGTGGCGTGGTACAACTTACCTATTTTCTAGGTAAATAAATCAAACACGGTCACTATTTGGAATTTTGGAAATCGGTAATGTGACGAAACCTGCAGTTGTGTAGTTTATTCTTTACATGCATCGACTTAAGAGCGTGTTCACAACGATAGCTGTCGTTTGTCGTGACGATAGAAGACGGAACGATAACTCACGAGAGAGTAAATGTATGAAAAATGCGCTGCCGTTCAGAATTATAGATATTTTTTTCAGTTCTGTTACGACACACGAAAGCATTTATATTTTGCTCCCGCTTTGTCTGGTCCGATCAAGCAGTACTCTTGGGTTCTCCAGAGGACAGCTATCGTCCATAACAGGAACTAAAGAGGTTGGGCTGAAAAAAAAACATGTAGATGTGATGTAATGTAGATGAGACGCTCGATATTTGGACGGTAAGTTCCTGTTAGTGCTAATCATCGGTAACCATCGCTTTTAAGTCGATCTCTGGGGCGCAGTGAGCGAAGGTCCGCCTGAGACGCGATGCGGGTTCGATTCCCGCCGCAGAACAAATTTTGATGCTCATTGGGCTTTAAAGGAAAGTCTTCTTCTTCGGTTCACTCTTGACAAAGCGGTCGTGGTCATCATGTAGTATTATTGGGTGCTGATGTGGCTCGCCGCCCGATATCTCGCTTTTAATTTAATCTATGCGGCATTTAATTTAATCTATGCAACCGCCATTGTTTGAAATAAGAGTTCCAATGTACCTATATCTAGGATTGTGCCACATTACATTAAAGGCAAATACCTAACAAAAAACATTTACTTACCTACCTACTTAACAAGGCCAGTTTCTTTGAACTGCATACACAAAACTGCATTATTTCGCGTACCTACACAGTGTACGTGTGTCGAATTGTCCACCGGAGTGGAATCGGCGCACTCCGCCGCGCCGCGGCGCCGCACCCGCACCTTTGTCAATTAAAGCAGTAGACGATACAAACACATAAAATGACTACATTTACAACGCCAGCGTAACGTTGACATCTATCGTACATAGGTAGCTTAACACGTCACGCGAACTGGATTCCCGTGTACTGTGGCCTGCGCCTGCCTGTCCGACAACTTCAGTGTTACGTCATCATGTCTTCGCTACATCAAGCGATATCGATATGAAGATCGAGTATCGCCGAAATGTCTATGTTCCTGTATGTTTAAAAACACAAAATTTCAAACAAGCTTCTAGCTTTACTTACTATATCCAAATAACACAGCATATTACGTTGGATGCATACTATATATAATGATAAAAAATATCAAATCAGAAATCAAAGTTTTTAAAACAATTTAAATCGTCCGCCAAATTATTTGTCTATGGATAGAAACCGGATACAGTGAACTAAGAACTAACATGGTGATCACAGAGGAAGTCACAAAGCAATGGTTGATTTGTTTTAACAAGGAGGTTATGGCTCCTCTACACGATGAGCCATCATACTAGCCCACTAAGATGGCAAGCATGTAGAGAGATTGTGTCTGACGGCTTATGGCGTGGCCGGATGGCGATGGGATGGCCACGGTGTCGGTTTTTCGTCCGCACATCAAAGGTAGTGGGCCAGCGATGGCTGTACGCAACTACACGTGGCCCATTCCACAGTCCTTAGAGAAATAAATACTACGTTTAGCGTGCTCGAACGCGGTTGAGTGTGGACGTTCGTGCTTTGTATGATCTCACAATTTTTTTCAAAACTTTGATGACGGCTTTGTACTGTAATAAAATCTCAAAATACTGTTTGACATACGCACGTAGTTATCGAATTCACCAGATAGTTCCACAAGAAGTTCAAGCCAGCTGATTAAATTATACATAGTTTGCCTGAAAAAAGTTTTAGTTTTAACCATACAGCTACTAAAATCAGAACATATTTATTACATTAATAATTAAATAAATTGACATAATTCGTTCCATTTCGATGGATCGATAAATCATCCACCATCTTCTCCTACGCCATTTCTTTATGGCGACTATTAGGGTCAAACCTCCCTCCCTCTCGCTCGCACTATTCAACATTTTAGAAGATATAAAATCACTGAATGTAGTTATGCAAAATAGAAAACCTTCAAGGCCTAAAAAATAACGATACAAAGGTTCAGCAATAATATCATTTTGATTCTATCACGTACCAAAAAACTTGCACCAATGTGATCAATTTTGGTGCCAATTTTTTGTTAGGAAAACCTGTTGGGTTCAGCATGATATTCTTGCTGAACCTTTGTATTGTTATTTTCTAGGCCGTGAAGGTTTGCTATTTTGCTCTACATTCACTGATTTTATATCTTCAAGTATGTTGAATAGTGCGAGCGAGAGGGAGGTTTGACCCTTATAGTCGCCCTAATAACTTTGTCTTTAATAACACATTAAGGAAATATTGGTACTTGGTGTTTAGATACATTGCTGCAGGGACTAATGCTCCACGTTCATCTTGTAAAGCGACTTAATCATAATTTAATGTTGCCATCTTGTAGTCGCGTCTCCACCATCGCATGGCCAACTTACTGGTCCAGCGCTGGGTCATCATGTAGAGGAGTCATAATAATGTTTATTGACTTGAATTATAAGTTAGACATAAATGTCTCATTTCGAATCATATATAACCTCGATGTTATGTGTATTACTTTATTTATATTATTTGGTAAATTTATGTGAGACGCATTCTCACCCATTTCTCACCCTATCATTATATCAAATTGACAGTATTTTTTTTTATAGTGTGACATTAGAGTGAGCGTAAAAAATAATATTTTTGCTCTATGGTATGGTCTGTCACTAATGGAGAGTCTTCCGGGCGCACACGTAAAATCGTCAAAATGGCAAAGAAAAAAGGCGACGAAAAAGTGAATCAAACTCCTCAAAGTGATAATGAGGAGCAGAATTTTGACGAGGAGCCCGACTTTGACGATCCTGAGGGTTTCGTTGATGACATTCCCGATGAAGGTGGGCATTTTTCGCGAACCAAGTTTGACCGGCCATATGCGTCACCCACGCATTTTCTCACTTTCTTGTAATGTTGTTACTAATTTTAGCCGTTTCATTAGAGTCAGTGCATGTATAGTGCACAGCTAAAGCCAAATATGTGTGTTGAATCATATGCAAGTGTTTTTTGTGGGTTGCAAAACCTAACCTAACTTTGACGTTGCAGAATTACTAGCGGACCTTTTGGAGCAAAAGCCAAAGGAGTCTGACGGTTACGAGAATGTAATCGTCATCGATGGGTGCCCGCAGGTCGGGCCTGAAAGGCTGGAGAAGCTGCAAAGCGTTATAAACAAAATATTCAGCAAATTTGGGAAGATAGTCAATGAATATTACCCTACCCAAGAAAATGGGTACACTGCAGGATTCATTTTCTTAGAGTACAGCAATCCTCAAAACGCCGCCGAAGCTGTGAAGGCAACAAATAATTGTAAATTAGATAAGCAGCACACGTTTTTAGTGAATCTATTCACAGATTTCAATAAGTGAGTACCAAAGAGCATTATTAATTTAAATATGTGATGATTATCCCGCAATGTACTATAAAATAGCTCTACTCCTAGTTTACTGAATGTTCTGCATAATATATGCTAGTCAGAGCTGGTGAATACATTAATGAGTTGAATCATGGTAAATAAACTTTAGTTTTGCTGCCCGTCGGTGGCCAGGGGATTTAGCTGTGCCGATGTAGGCTGTGCTATGCTGCAATCAGCCGGCCGCCAGAACCCAGTTCGTTGTTTAGCAGGGTGCTCCACATGCAGGTGGGGTTGGCTTGGGTTCCGAAGATAGGGGTTGGAACCCCGTACAACCCAACCAAAGCTATACAGCATACTGTTCAAGTATTAGAACTATGAGTTTTAGCTGTGTGACATTACTATGACACGAAAACCTAATTTACTGATTTATTAAAAGCAAAAGTGGCATACTTAAGTAGGTTTAGGCTTTGAACATATGACAACCTATGGAAATATTAACAAGCTTTCTGTCCCCTACTTTGTTTGCGTGCTACATATATAGTTAAATAGTAGTCTGTATGTTATTCCAGATCACAAACTATCTACCTATATTCCCAGTTTCATCTAAATCTAATCAGCTGTAGCAGTTGAGTGGGAATAATACCACCATCCACACCACACTGACCTATGTCAGTCCACTGCCTAGGCCTCCCCTAATATAGGGGAATATGCCCATAAACTCCATGGCATGCAGGTTGTGGATTGCAGGGCATAGCTTCTCAGCAAAAAATCACAGACAAATGCAAAAATACTAATATTAGCATTTATAATATTAGTGTGATTTCAAAAACACGGATAAAAGTGGCCCATAGCTCTTTTTAAAAATAATATAACTAAATATTGCTTTCAGGTACTCCGACATCCCTAAAGAATGGGAGCCGCCACAGCCCCAGCCGTTCAAGGTCCAATCCGACCTGCAATGGTATTTAATGGATCCTGATGCATACGATCAGTTCTTGGTCGGCATTGGCACGGGTGTTGCACTGCAGGTGTTCCAGAATGCCCTGCCTGAACCTGTTGTGCTTCAAGAACGACCGGTTAGTATCATGACATGATCAACATGCTGAGGAAGAAATGTTATTTCAGTTTAGCCCATAGATTTAGCATATTACCAGTAGATGACCTGAGGGATCTCAAAAATTAAACAACTTTTGGATTGGCAATTTATTGTTCGCATCTGTGATGAACTAGTGAAGTTTAGTTGATAATCAGCGGCCATAGATAGTTTCACTATCCGACGAATCCTATATATAACGCTTTGTTTTCCTTTGAAAAACTGGCAAAAATTAACAACGACGCGTCGAAAATTTGACAGTTTTTCTAGAGAAAACGAAGCGTCATAGGTAACGGTATAATATAGGAACTAGCCGTAAGTGCTTGTCAAATTTTGAAATTCAAACTTCAAAAAACTGGCTTCAATTTGGTTGTATTTAAAAAAAATTAATGTTAGAACTGATTTTATTAATTTAGTAACAGTTTGTTAGTATGTAACCAGTTATCCAGCATACTCTTGAATGTGTTTATCGAAGCAGTAACAACTTCTTCTGGCAAATGGCATAATATGTTGCAATTTCAGGCTACTAGTGTATTCCAAGTTTGAGTTGAGTGTTAAGAAAAATACTAACAGACATAAACTTTAGCATCAATAATAGAATGTGATACAAGTACTAGCATGCCTACTGCATGCATGCATTTACTGCAAAGTAAATGATATCTAGGTCATTTACTTTGCCCTATCAGCTGTTAGTATTTGTGTGCAAATCCAATCAACAAAATAAGATCAATATGTATCCAAACCTATGAGTCTACATTTTTTACACAATATGAAATCATAAAGCATTATATCAGTTGCATTTACGCACTTACTATGACCTCTCCAGCATCCAATTAATGTTTTGCCACACAAACATAGCATGCATTGGAGATTTTTTTATATTTACACATTCTTCCATTCTTCCCTTCACATAGGTTTTATTTTCTCTGAAAATTATGATACTTTGAAATGCGGTCTAGTTCAAAACATGTATAGTATTTTTGATCATGTTCTATGTTGTGTTCCGTAAACCCGAGTCGAAGCGCCGTTTTCGGGCATCGGTCGAAGTGCCGTATAGTTAAGTCGAAGTCAGCCAAAGTTGACAGGAGTTCGAAATACGTGACCGAACTCGTGCAACTTCGCGAGGAGCTCAGTCGCCCGGCGGTCGAGTTCCTTTGACTCTGGCGCAAAAAACCGACAGCGATCGGAAGTCGCCCGAGGCGAAGAGAAGTAGAACGAGCGAAGCGAAGTGCCCTTCCGCACTACTCGATCCGCTTAACTTCGATCAACTTCGCGGTAGTGTAGAAGACGTTTTTACGGTCTAATGTGGTGGATAATTTCATAATTTGCAATGTATGTTCTCAGTCTATGAGTCTTACTAACACTACCGACCTTCCATATTGGAATGAGCCAGTGGCTAACCTGGGTGTTGTAGATTTTATGCCTCCGACGTGACTGAAGCACCGAAGCGTTCAGATCTAAATGCCTCTAAATCATGTATGGGTTTTCGTTATAAGAAACTAGCTTCCGTTCGCAGTTTCGCTATGGTCCCAGGAAGGGTGGTTTTTTGAGAAGGGCGGTGATGGCCAAGTCCGAAACCACGAGACTTAGGAAAAAGTCGTGAAAGGAGTCATGCCCTCGATTTTTAAGAAAATAATAATTGCATTTTTTTTTCAAAAATCTTTTACTTTTGACGGAAATGGAACCGAATGATTTTCAAAAAAAAAAAAAAAAATACAACCTGTATTATTAATAATTAAACCAATGAATTCTGTTCAGGAGTCATGCTTCTTTCACAAATTTTCCCTAACTCTCGTGGTTTCGGACTTGGCCATCACCGCCCTTCTCAAAAAACCACCCTGTATTATTCCTGATCCTGGTCTAATACTAAATAAGTAGTGCAAAATTTCAGCTCAATCATGCATTTAGTAGTTTAACCATTTTTCACATTTCAGATACATATGCCTTTACGTTATTAGAAGGATACAAAGCTACTTAAAAAATCATAAATTGATTTTCTATGAAAATCATAAACTAATTTTCTATGAAAATCATAAACTGGTTTTCTATGAAAATCATAAACTGATTTTCATGGTATTTGACTGCTCTTCAAAGCTACAATACAAACCCGAGGTTTGCCAGCGGGCGATTGAACGCAGTATTTTGGCCGTCAAGGTCACCGACCGCACCCGGAACACAATACTGCGCTCCCAGACCAAAATCACCAATATAACAAGTCACAACTCACAAACTTAAATAGGACTGGGCCGGAAATGTTTGCCGCATGGGGGACCAGTTGTAGGCTTAGATCGTAACTGAGTCGGTGCCACAGGGCGTGACGTGACGTGGCCGCGTGGCCGTCCCAGACGAAGGTGGCGTGATAAACTGGACGTTTTTTCGGTATCCTGGCTAGTGGATTCCCAAGATCGGGAAGTGTAGAAAGAGGGAAGGGCCTTTGCCCTGCAGTGGGATCAGACAGGCTTATAATATATGATGAGATTTTTTGTACAACATACCTACATATCCACCACCACACCAGCCTATATCAGTCCACTGCTGGACATAGGCCTCCCCTAATAAAGGGGGATATACCCATAATCCCCACGCTGGGCATGCGGGTTGGGGATCGCAGGGCACAGCTTCTCGCACCACCGACGCTGCTGCCCGTCGGCGGCCAGGGGATTTAGCTGTGCCGATGTAGGCTGTGCTATGCCGCAATCAGCCTACATATATTGTGGAACAATTTGGGGGGGAGGCGTTTGCTCTATGGCAGATTTCTGATGAAATGGGCCAGTAAAAAAAAAACTTATTTCCACAGAACTGGACGGAAACCTACGCTGTCTGGTCACCTCTCGGCACCTATCTAGCCACCTTCCATTGGCGAGGAGTAGCGCTCTGGGCCGGCCCTAAGTTCCAGCAGTTCCAGAAGTTCTACCACCCTGAGGCTAGGTTCATCTCATTCTCGCCGTGTGAGAACTATATCGTCACCTTCTCACCGAGCGGTGATAGAGGCGATGATAAGAAACTCATCATTTGGGATATCAGGTATGTGCAATTGATCACAAAGATGGAGATTCTTAAATATATATTCGTGATATTTCAATCAGCCAGAAAAATGTGGTTTAGAAAAGTGTCAGTTTCTCTGATGCTATGGATAAAGACTTTCTCGTATGAGCAACATTTTTTACCTAAAATTCTTCTATTGCATTCAACAATGAAATTTATGGCTACATTCAAATGTAATTTTATCTTCTTCTTTCATTGACATATACCATAGTGATCAACATAATCCTATGATCAGTAATAGCAGGTGTTTTTTTTGTTATAAAACTTTCAGCTAGGTATAATTTTTTTTAGAATAAAGCGATTAATTATTACTTTAGTCCAATTAAAAGTTCCCACCAAAAAAAACTCACCTCATGTCTTGTTTCCATTAGTTTTAGCGTGGAGAAGGAACAATCTTTTTTTTACAAAATTTCTCCTTATTCATCAATTTAAAACAACAAGTTTAAAGGCTGTTTTATAGCCTGGCTAGCTATGTTTCAAAGTCTATTTTGGCATTTTCGCACGTCTTGTGCGTGTCACGACGTCATAGTTGACAACTGAGATCAAGGCTATTTGTAACGTTGTCATCAATACAAGTTTATTCACACGTCTCGCCTTAAAAGGACGTGGTTTTACTTGTGAAAGCGAAACCTATGAGGATATCTAAACAAAAATATTCCATTTCCACACAACTTTACTTGAAGTGTTGGTACTTTAAGTGCTAAATGAATAAAGATATCTTTTACTTAACTTTACTTTAGTTTAGCTAAGTCAAGAGCGTTATGAAAGCATAGCTCTGACACAGAATAGAAAAAGGAACAGAATTTTCACTCCGCAAAAACGATTAAACAAATAGCTACTTTAGGTGTAACGCAATAAAGTGTTATTGCGGAGTGAGACTGGCCTGGCTTTGAGTTCAGTCACACTTCTGAACTGCAGGGTGGGTTGGATTCCCGTCCAAACATTTGTGTTGTGAACATGGATGTTTGTTCTGAATGTTTTTAAGTATAGTCTCTGGTTCCCATCTCTGCTTAGTTTGAGACAGTTATTTGAGATGTCCCTTATATTTTTATAATAATAAAAAAGTTTACATTGCAAGCGAGAGTCGTAGGAATCTAATCTGAGATCCTTGGTAACTGTTTCTCCCTTCAGGGACGTCGTTATTGTCCTTTTATTAACATTCTTATATTAACGACGTGTACTCGTACTAGATTTAAATAGTTGTCATTTGGTTCATGTGGTAGGTACATTTAGTTCTGATAATTATCGAGGTCCGCAACATGAGCCTCGTAGAGGCACCACAATATAACTTAGGAGTTAACCTACAGAAAGTTATGTATTTTCTACAATTTGCTTTGGTAAGTTAAGTCATAATTAATAACAATAATTAGTTATGTTATGCTTACATATCTACTTATCACTCAATAAATTAAATTTCAAAGTTTCAATAACATTATGGTTTCTTACTAGTTCTAATGTATTTTTTATTTCCACACACTTTGTTAAACATAATGTATGCTTATACAGAAAATATATATATTTTTCATTTTCATTTTTTTTTCAGTTATCACATATTTAGGCTTTAATTATTCTTAAATTTAAAATACTCTTTTATACTATAAAAGCTGTTTGAGATCAAGTATTCTTTGAGTTTTTTATAAAAAAAGCTGTGTTTTTCAATTTCTTTAAATATTTTGGTAGTTTATTATATATTTGTATTGCCTTATGGTGTGTACCAGTTCTTACTATCTGGAACTTTGTATAGGGCAGGTTTAATTTATTCTTATTTCTTAGATTATGGGCTCGAGTATATTGATATTTAGCAAAAGGAAATAATGTATTGAGAGTTCAGACAAATTTGCAAATTTCAAAAATGTCGAAACGAGTTTGATTAGAAATCGCGTTTTTGCAAACGTCCATTCTGCTAGGTTAGTGGAGCGATGACCTCTGAATACTGACAAAGCAATAATGTCTATTCTATAAGGTTTTGGAAGTTCCTGCATTTTGTTTTAAGAGGGCAGCTTAGCTATTACACTAGTGTTAGGGTACCCTAACGCAATATAGTCTGAGTCATGATTTTAGAGGTTTACGCAACACCCTTAGCAGCCTCTTTTTTCCACAGAAATACTTTGGAGCCTGACTAGGCTGTAGTTGTGATTAGATCCGATGTAGATGTGATTAGTTGAAGATCTCGAGACAACGAGACAAGCAGGCAGTGCGAATGGCACAGCTGTCAAAAGCAATCAAAAGCGGGCCATTTTTTGGTCCGCTTTTGATTCGAGCCTGGGTTTGGGCAGCCTTGTTCTAGAAGTTTCTAGAGTTAATAGATGATTTTAAATATACTGTTATCAACAGAACTGGTCAAGAGAAACGTAGCTTCCCGCCGCCTGATGAGTACGTCACTTGGCCAATATTCCGCTGGAGCAAGGACGATAGATTCTTCGCGCGACTTGGCCAAGACGTGCTCTCTGTTTACGAGACACCTGGCTTCGGTCTGCTCGATAAGAAGTCTATCAAGATCCCTGGTATACGGTAAGCAAATAGAATTACCATGGCTTTGTCTTCAGTCCTATAAATTTCAGAACTAATTTTGAGTAGAGTTGGTTTTTACGTAATAATTGTATTATTTACCATCTAACCGTTCATCTAAGCTAAAATTTGATGATTGTATTCTGTTTTATGTAACTAAATAAATAATCAGCCATACGAATCAATTTGCAAGAGTAATTCTATCTCTGTGTCTCTATAGTATGTTTTATACACTTTATTTTTCTTACTCACGTTTTTGACGTTCGTACTTCTTGTTACAGAGACTTCAGTTGGTCGCCTACTGACAATGTCCTCGCGTACTGGGTAGCTGAAGACAAGGATGTACCAGCGCGTGTAACTCTTCTTGAACTCCCTAACCGCACAGAAATCAGATCTAAGAACTTGTTCTCAGTTGCTGACTGTAAAATTCATTGGCAGAAGAGCGGAGACTACCTCTGTGTTAAAGTAGACCGCTACTCCAAAGTCAAGAAAGACAAGAATGACATCAAATACTCAGGGATGTATTACAACTTTGAAATCTTCCATATGAAGGAGAAGGAAATTCCTGTTGATTCTGTGGAAATCAAGGAACCGATACAGGCTTTCGCTTGGGAACCTGTTGGTTCTAAATTCTCTATTATCCATGGTGATCCTGCCAATATCTCCATCAGCTTCTATCAGGTATGTTCCTCGAACTTTATCTTTGGTCACTATACTTCTTATACTACTTAGTAGGTAGAGGGTCGTAAGGGGTTCCAACTTCCATCTTCGGGGAACCCAAGCCAATCACACCTGCCCGTGATGCACCCAGCTACCTAACAAACGGGGCTCTAGCGACCGGCTGATTGCGGCATAACGCAGCTTAACACCTGCACAGTTAGATCCCCTGGTCGCTGACGGGCAGCAGTGTCGGAGATCCCTGATTCCCAACCCTCATGCCCAGCGTGTGGATTATGGGCATATCTCCCTTATTATCAGAGGAGGCCTACATCCAGCCGTGGACTGATATAGGCTGGTGTTGATGACTTCACCTTGTGCAATCATTAATTATTTTTCAGGTCAACACTGGTCAAGCTCCGACATTACTGAAGAAGTTTGAGAGGAAGCCGTTCAACCACCTGTTTTGGTCTCCGTCAGGGCAGTTCATCGTTCTCGCCAATCTGGGCCTTACTGGCGGGGCTATGGAGTTCTTGGACACTAATGACTTCACCATCATGAATGTTTCTGACCATTTCCAGGTAAGGTGTCCAGGATATATGTTTTTCTGCAATAGGACCCTTCGCCAGCGGCTTCATTTGCGGTGTCCGGATAAAAAGTAGCCTATCTATCTAGGTGTAGAACTGCATAATTGTGCACATACATAATATATTTCAGCTCAATCTGTTCAGTAGTTTTGGCGTGAAGGAGGGACTAACATTTCAAAAACAAACTCATATTGGCATTTGCATATTTAATTAGTTATGATTAGGATTAGGAGTTAAACAATTGTAAAACATCTTGATACATAACTTTAAATAATGAAGTTGATATATGCACCTCAGACTACCCAGTAAGTCAATTATAAGTTTCCATGGTGCCGAGATACTGCAACAAACATAATATTTATTTTTCTAGATGTCTGGTATAGAGTGGGACCCGACAGGCCGCTACGTAGTTACTGGCGTATCTTCTCTCAAGTGCAAGATGGATTGCGGATACTACATCTGGTCTTTCCAGGGCAAGATCTTGAGGAGGTAAGGCCACAGTCACGTCCAATAAGATTGTATACATTCCAGAACCATGTCGCTGTAAAGTTGAATCATTTGACGAGCGGTGTCATCTGTAAGCAAGCGATTTATAATTTGACATAGTACTAAATTGTATACATCTTTAAAATCATTAATCATTTATTCTTTGTGACCCTTTATTTACAAACATATTGATGGTATGGGTTTATAAAGAAACACTAGATCATAGAAACATAGCCACAAGCATACATACATTTTTTTAAATTCATTCATAATTATTCTTAGTAATAATTGTTAATGTAAATAATTGTTGTGTTACTAATAAATAAATCAAGATGTAAAATCAGATATTTATGTTCCCAACTGCATGCCCGGCATGGGGATTATGGGCATATCATATCCTCCTTATTATGGGACGTCATATCTAGCAGTGGACTGATAGGCTGTTATTCTTGTTATATCGCAATGACGGCCTCTGTGGCGCAGTGGGCGAAGGTCCGCCTGAGGCGCAGAAGGTTCGATTCCCGCGAACTTTTCTTTTTTCTTTCTTATTTCATTACCTAATGTCATTTTATACCGTTCGATAAAGTAAGTTTGTACCTGTCATTTAATGTAAATAAAAAAAATTTACATATAGCATTAGAAGTACACGTCGCGTCACGTTAAAATAACGCTGGAAGAAAGGGTAGCGGGGGGTGTTTGCGCATGCGTACACTCGCGCATGAAACTACTGTTTTATTGTTGAACTAGCCTTTCACTCGCGGCTTCGTATATCGGTTATTGGTAGGTACCTTCATTGAAAAATATATTAGATAGAATTATCATTCAATAAAATTAAAAACATGATTAATTCAATAAATAATTAATCCAATTACATAAAACTAAAATAATGTTGTTTTTAAATTATCAACTGCACTATTATCAGCCTATCTCTTCATAAAACAATATAACTACGTCATAAATATTTTTTCTCACTATTCTATGCAAAACCATTTCGATAATATTTGAATTTCCTCAGAGTGATGAAGGAAGGCTTCGCTCAGTTCCACTGGCGGCCCCGCCCGCCGTCTCTGCTCACTGAGAAGCAGCAGAAGGAGATAAAGAAGAACCTTAAGAAGTACTACTCGCAGTTCGAGTCGAAGGACCGTATGCGTAGCAACAAGGCCAGCAAGGTGAGGTTTTTGTGCATACTGTAACATTAAAGACAACAACATCAGTCTTTCCAGTCCACTGCTGGACGTATAAGAAGGGAGATATCTTCATAATCTCCACGCTGGGCATGCGGGTTGGAAATCGCAGGGCACAGCTTCTCGCACTGTCGACGCTGGTGTTCGTCGGCGACCAGGGGTTTTAGTTGTCAGTTTTAGGCTGCGCTATGCCGCGATCAGCCAGTCGCCAGAGCCCGTTTGTTAGTTAGCAGGGTGCACCATGAGCAGGTGAGTTTAGCTTGGGTTCCGGAGAAGGGGGTTGAAACCCTTTACACCCCGCATACAGTAAACTGGGACTATATTAAGATGGGATAGGGATTTAGAAGGAGATTGAGACGTTTTGCGAAAGCGAAAATAGACTTGCGATATTGGATTCGATTAACGGTATTATTAAATTTTGAAAAAGATTTTTAAAAAGGACAATTATAGTCGACAGACAAACATTTATTTACCACTTGGCACACAATACATACAACAGCAGAATTAAGTTAGTAGTTAAATAGTAGGTAAGCAGTATTATCCTGGCATGTAGTTGAGTGTCACAGCAGGAAAAAATACTCAGCAGATTAATGCCTTGCCACGGAGAAGTAGCAGTAAAAGGAGGATGTTCTATGTTCGATTGTATGATTTTATAAATGTATTTTCATCGTTTTTTCCGTAAATTATGGACCTTATTTTATTAAACTCTTGGTGGTCATAATGAGGGGATTTCATCGAGAGAAACCTTGAAATTTAGTCACTAAAAACTAAAATAAAATAGTAGATTTTAGGATTTTACGACAAGTGCACAAAAAGAACCATTTTTATCCAATAGTAATGTCGAGGATAAAATGGTTTCGTGGACGAGTTATAAACTCTGCTTTTCACTTCGATTGCGAGGAAATAAAACAGTAGTGTAACAAAACATTTCATTAATTAAAATTCAGTATAGTTTTGAATACTGAAGGAAATTGTTTTTATGTCTTAAAAACACATAAGGCAAATTAATTAAAGTAAATATTATAAAATAACAAATTCTATCTATGAACTTCTTATTGTGTATGGCTCGTTTTCTTTGCTGTAATTATAGATACATTTATGAGTAGATATTAATGCACTTGTGCACAAAATTCTTTTTTGTGCAGCCTATATTCTGCACAAATAAGTATTTTCAGAAAATGAGAAGTGAAAAAGTCATTAAATAATGGTTTTATAACCCAAAAACAAAGTAAAGGTAAATTTAAGTAAAATTTCGAGACTAAAATTGAACCTTACTTTGGGGTTATAATATGATGTTGTGTGGAAATGTCTGGTATTTATTTATTTACTGTTCTACTATCAGGAATTGGTGGCGAAGCGTACTGAGCAAATGAAGAAACACGTCGAGTACCGGGAGACAAAGACCCAGGAATGGACGGAGCAGAAGCCGCGTCGCCTCGCGCTCAGGGATTGTAAGTACCATTTTAATTTAAATTTCTTGAATAAAGGTCCCAAGCTCAAATTACTTATACTCAAGTAGAAATTCGAAGCATGTGGCGGAGGCTTACCTTATATTGGATAAATAATTGTTGCCTGGTAACAATATAATATCTCGATGACTGCTAATGATAAAGTTTAAAAAAAATAGTCAACTACTTTGAAAACAAACACACGTAGCAGTGTAGTGAAGTGTACGCACATAATGTTTTTATTGACAAAAGTGTACGGTAAAACGTAAAAAAGGTATCTGATCAAAATGTAAAAGGTGTTGTGCTTCGTTTTCTATCGTGAAACTATAATGTGACACACAGAGAGAGTGAGAGAGAGAGTGAGTGAGAGAGAGAATGAGTGAGTGAGAGAGAGAGAGAGTGAGTGAGAGAGAGAGAGAGAGCTATTTAGTGCAAATTGTGTGTGTCACCTGCAATAAAATGTATACCAAAGAGTTTGGATTTTTTTCTTAGCTTTTTTGTATACAGTTTAGCACGTTGTCAAATTAAAAAGCACTTACTAATAGATGATACGCGCTCGTAAGGAATGATTAAATTTTAGGGTGGTCTTAAAATTAGTAACGTACAATAATCTTATTGTCGGTGATTGCGCGTTACTATTAGTAATTCCACAGTATCAAAACATTATTACGTCTTTTTTACAGACGTGGACACCGACGGTCTTGACACTGATCAAGTGAACACAGTGGAGGAAGTTATTGAATTTTTAGTGAAAGAGGAACAAACTGTCATCGAGTAGTCGCCATAGCGCCCCACGTTAGAGGTCGGGGCTGCCTCGACCTCCTTGGAAGCCGGCGGATACCGGAAGGCACGAATTCAATAAAGAAACCAGCATAAAAACAGTTTTTTCTATACCCAAATCCCGCTACGTTATAAATACTGAAGCGGTTATTCCACAATGTTCAATGTAAGATTTGAGTATTTAAATTATACAATAGGTAATGTTAATAGAAATCATATTAAATTGATATGTTACAAATGGACAATGGTTTTTTAATGTTTATTTTTATAGTATTTTTTGTTTGTGTAAATATATCACTATGAAATTAATGACGGTATAAATAAACTTTGATACAATAGATGAGGAATTTTGAATCAAAAGTGAAACCTGCTTGAAGTTAGGTTAGAATTATTTAGAGTAGATGTCTGATCGATTTTGTGAGGCTAGAAAATGTTAGGAAAAAATCTTTAGCAGAGTCCCATAGAATATGTGAAGCTTATAAACTAAGTTGGCGAAATATCTGGGGTTGTAGAGAAATATCTTGGCTAAAAGCGAAAACTTCTTGAAGTTAAGGAAATTACCTAGAGTAGTTGTTTTATCGATTTTTTGAGGTTAGAAAAAGAAGTTTGTGAAGCTAGGAAAATAAGTTTGCGAAATATCTTGGGAAAGAGCGAAACCGGCTTGAAGGCTGCTTGACGCTAGAAAAAGAAGTTTGTGAAAAATCTTTAGTAATGTCCCATACACTTTGTTAAGCTAGGAAAATAAGTTGGCGAAATATCTTGGGTTAGTTAAGAGTGAAATCTGCTTGAAGGCTGCTTGTCGCTAAAAAAGAAGTTTGTGAAAAATATTTATCAAAGTCCCATTACCGTAGGTACATAGTCTGTGGTCCCATAGACTTTGTGAAGCTAGGACAAGTAGGACCAGGACTTAAAAAAAAACCGACTCCAAATAAATCACTTCTTACTTGTTGCCTTAAAGAATTTCGAAAATCGGTTCACAATGAAGAAGATAACAAGGTTAAAATATCACACTTTCATGTACGTAGAATCAAAGTCTAGACCGTTCACATCATTCTAGTTCTTATTTCACATGGATCGGTGCAATATTACCGAAGTTATAAGCATGGGAAGTTTACGTAGGTTTTTTAAATCTCGCTAGTGATCGTGAGTAGCGCGTTACGTTATCGCTCGTATAGGGCGCCGTGCGGCGGGCGTCCGTAGTACATTTCGCTGCTAAGTTGTTTGCTCTCGTGCGCTCTGGTTATTTTTTTAATTTAAAAGAATGCTGATTGAGTGAGTGTATCGTGTAAATTATTGTTTTAGAACTAAAATGGAAGAAGGATTTCAAAAAGGCCAATCTAACAACCTACCCATAGTTCACGATAAGATGGTGGCAGATTATTTTATAAAAATAAAGAAATCATTAACCTTAAACTGCGAGTCGAGTACCCTACATACCTACTAATATATACATGCATCGAGGAGCCCCCCTTAATTAATTTTAATTTAATTTAATTATTTATTTTTGAAGTAAATATATAATCAAAATATTCTGTGAATATTTCAAGCGTCTACCTGTTGCCGTTATTAATATTGAGCAAAAAAACGGCAAAAAAGTGGCAACAGAAATACATCATCGGTGAACATTTCAACTGTCTAACTATCACGGTTCATAAGATACAGCTTGGTGACCGATAGACGGACAGACAGACATACAGACGGACAGCGAAGTCTTAGTAATAGGGTTTCCATTTTTACCCTTTGGGTACGGAACCCTAAAAAGCATATTACTAGCAAAAACCAAGTACCAACCTAGTCTACCTACTAGGTACTTAGTTAGTATTTCACATGGCAAGGTTAAGTACCTACTACTTAGTATTTCACATGGTATTTGAACAACTGACATCAAAATGATGCTCACAACAATATATATGCTGTTGTTTTTGGCCCTAATGGATGTGCTCTTCTCATAGCATTTGTCCATTTTTTCTGATTTTCGGATCCTTAGGAACGTAAAAAAACAACTTTTCGGGTGTTTTGTGGCCCTATTTTTACACTGAGACACAATACAATATTTATTAGATGGACTCATGTAGTTTTTATTGTTTCTTATTTAAAATAAACAAAGTATGCGCGCTACGGGCACATTGGGGTAAATGCTTCGAATCCGCGAGTCGCTCGCGCGGAGACAGGATCCGTGACGTCATCAACGATATCGCGCTCGGTCCGCGGCTTAGACCGAAAATGTTAACTTTGCACTTTTATATCTCGGTCAGTTTTATAGATAAAAAAATAATAAAAACACAGTTGTTCTCGTAATTTTTTGTAGAATTTTTTGGCATATATAACAAAAATGGTTTTCTTCTTCATTGACGGAGATTTTGTTGATCATACGGCGAAAATTACAAGTGAGGATGTTTTTTGAGTTTTCCGGGATAGGAACCAATCCCTTAGGAATAAAATTTATATGGGACCACCTATGATCCTCTTTTAAATAAAAAAAAAAAATCGGTTTACAATTGACGGAGATATCGGTGAACATACATAAAAAAAGTCGAAAAAAGATTTTGCTAAGACTATGAAAGATCAATTTGAATTAATAATAACACAGAATTTTCCGGCAATTTTTTTTTTATTTCTATCCCTGGATAGATAGAAATAAAAAGTCTGGGAAATCGACTGGAGAGGCTGGGAAAAGAAATGTTGCCGGAAAATTCTGTGTTATTAATTCAAATTGATCTTTCATAGTCTTAGCAAAATGATCTTTTTTCGACTTTTTTATGTATGTGTGTTGAATCTTGGCAAAATGATCAAACGACAGAACAAACATTAGCTGTTTGTTCTGTCGTTTGATCATTTTGTTTTTTTTCTTTTGCATAATAAGTAATTTGCTGACTGTAATTTTTTCCACAAAATGCTTAGAAACCTTCTGTCTACAAAATAAAAGGTAGCTGCACTCAATGAGGTAAAATTTTGCTCCACCCTGTAGGTATACCGTTCTACCTAGTGTAGTTACCTACCTAAGTCCACCCAACCGGATATATTTAGGTATCTGTCCAAAAGGACTATGTAGGTACCTAGTAGCGGGATTCTGGAGAAATCAAGATTCTTGAGAGCAGCAGATACAATTTAATGCGAACAACAGCTATTCTCGCTTTATTTTAAATTATAGGATTTATATTTAAAAATTTTAAAATTGTATATTTTAAATATAAATCCTATAATTTAAAATTAATTTATTAATTATTTTTGTATCTTTAGGAGGATTACCCCCATTTTTAGGATTTTCCCAAAATGAATTATTATTATTTTTTTAATAAAAAATAACTTTTTTGTTATTTTTTAGCATTTTCAATAAATGATAGAATAATACTTAATTTACCCATATAAGATTAACGAGTGAACAAACATGTTAACATTGGAGCAGGTTATACTTGCCGTATAAAATCCAATAAACAATTTAGATCACTCGCAAATATGGAATGTCTGGAATTTTATCTATTATTAAAAACATGTTCTTAATAAATATTTCATAGTTATACCTACATATTTGCCAAAATATGTATACCTACTTTTTACTTTTTTCTTATAACATTTATTTTTATTATAATAAGATTAATTTTATTATTATATTTCCTAGAATCTGGAATGGCGGGTGGGAATATACTAAACCCCTTTTTTTTCCTTCGTAACATTTAGATCGTCATCTACAATATTCAATGCATCTTCGTTACGTAGTGGCCGTCCGAAAGCTGCTGCTTCAACCTATAATCTTTTATTTTGATTTTAACTTTATGCTTTTAGTACATTTGAATATTTAAAATAAAATTACATTCGAACTGCCTACCTACATACTTGGGAGTTTTTTTATAATATGCACTACTTTCGTATTTTTATAATTATTTATTTACCTATTTGTTTGTCACTTTACTTGTCAGAAGCGCCAATTAATACATTGGTTTTTGGCTGAAAAACTGCGCTGAGCACAGAGGGCTTACCACAGGTTTTGATAGTTTTCGAATACTTTATAAGTTTCGGTATCTTTCCATACATTTTCGTAGTTCATACACGTTTCCCTAGAGGCGCTGTACAGAAAATGTATGGAAAGATACCGAAACTTATAAAGTTTTCGTAAACTATAAAACCTGTGGTAAGCCTTCAGAACTCTATTACTCTCCGCTGAGCGTCCGTCGTTCGGCACAGGGTGGCTTTATTATATACTTTTTACCCGACTGCGCCAGAAGGAGGCTAATGTTTTTCGAGAGTATGTATTGTATGTGACTATGTATCATTTATATATGTCAATGCTATGTATGTCCATTTCTTTGGCACGCCCTACAGCCGAAACAGCTGGACAGATTTTGACATATGAGGTGTCGTTGAATTCATCAGAATTGTGGTAGTGACATAGGCTATATAAATGTTCAAAATGGCGCCCGAAAATGTTTTTTTCAGTACCCTAGCAATATGGATATCAAATGAAAGATCGTAAAAAGACTATTATAAAAATATATGTATCATGTCACGTTTGTATCACTGTTTTACACAAATTGTCAATAATAAAACAAAAAAGTCGGAAAAAAATATTATTATCAAAAGACAAAACCCGACTGATAAAAATAAATGAACTGAAAAGAGAAAAACAAGTATCACAATATCAATGTACATTCAAATTAGTCAAACTTAATACTTTATGATGCTGCAGGCGGGGACTACTATTTATTATCTACCTACCTTTACTATCTACCTTGGCCTCCACCTCTGTTTAAGATAAACTAGCTGTTCCTACTGTAAGGCTCCATAAAGTTAGTCAATCTTTTAAAGGGATGTCTGTACGATTTATTAACAAAATCCCAAATGATGTGATTAATCTATCTGTAAATAAATTCACAAATGTTGTCAAATGTAATCTATGTAATAAAGCTTATTATAAAATATCTAATTATATAGATGACAAAAAAGTTTGGGATGAAACTGCTTCCAACTCCATCAAAAACAATGTAATAGTTATTAAAAACAATGACGTTAAAAAAATATAAGCCAAGCAGAGTTCCTTGAATGTCATTTGTCACGTCGACAATAGAAAACCCGTTTGCACCATATTCTGTGATATGACGCAAGCGTTTGACTACGTAGATCATAGTATTTTATTTAGGAAACTAGAAGCATATGGAATAAGAGGTAATATTTTAGAATTAATTCGTTCATATCTTACAAACCGGAAACAAGTTACAGAAATATCAAGGTTTAACTTTAAAACCAAGTATGATGTTACCTACACATCCGGTGAACGTAATATTCAGTATGGTGTCCCTCAAGGAAGCGTTCTCGGACCACTACTGTTTATTATCTATATAAACGACCTTCCCAATAAATTGACTCAACCTATGACATTATTTGCTGATGACAGCTCAGTGACAATAAGATGTAATAACGCAAACTATTATGAATCTGACATAAATGAAACCTTATCCTCTATAATTTCATGGCTTGACAATAACAATTTAAAAATAAATCTGAAAAAAACTCTTATTATGCATTTTAAACAAAAAGATCAAAACCCATCTGACATTAATTTGATATTTCGAGATAATATAATACAACAAGTTGGTTCCGCACGATTTCTAGGGTTGCAAATAGACCAAAAACTAAATTGGAAAAGCCATATTGAATATTTAAGTAAAAGGGTTAGTAGTTCGGCTTATGCCCTTAATAGACTATCCTCAACTGTGAATATAGACACATTAATTACAGCATATTACGGCCTTGTGGAATCGATACTCAGGTACGGAATCATTTTCTGGGGCCATTCTACAGATAAAGAAATCGTTTTTAAAATGCAAAAGCGTTGTCTACGTGCTATGTTTAAAATACATGTGTCTGACAGTTGTAGACCATTATTTTTGCAACATAAAATTCTTACACTTCCGTCTTTATACATAATTGAGGTAGCATTATTCATTAGGAATAACCCCCACTTATTTCCACTTAAGTCTGAGGTGGTAGAACGAAACAGACGTGAAGATAGACTCTGTTTATTCGCGTCTAAAACTGCATTGTTGCGAAAAAGTTTAATTTGCATGGCACCTATAATTTATAATAAAATACCAAAGAGCTATAAGAACCTGAACTTTAATGAATTCAAAAGTAAATTTAGAAAATTATTAATTGAAAAATGCTACTACAATATTGACGAATTCTTAATGGACAAACTTTAAATTCATATTCATTCACTTTGTTATTTGACTTAATTTTTATTTTATTTTATTGTTTGAATTTTATTTATTTTTTTCTATTATATTTGACATTATTTTAATTGACTTGTGAATTGTGTAAATTATATAAAGTATTAAATTTTATTATGTAATCATTAATTAATTGTTCGTGTTACCTACGTCTCGTCATTCTCTCGGTTTGCACACCGACATTCGGTAAAACATGTTGTGACATACACTACAATGTAACCTTAATTAATTAACACATGTTTATGCAAATAAATTATCTTTTATCTTTTATCTTTTATCTTTTTATCTTGCCAATTCTTCTCTGTTAGGTCACGTTACGAATTAGTGGTAAATTAAAAAAATTACGTTTCAAAGTGTACTACACAGTTCCTACTGAATAAATCAATTTTGAATTTTGTATTTTGACCTATGTAGGTACAATGGCCCTGCCCTCTTGTCGAGTTTTTTTTATATTCTATTGTAATGCAAAATAAAAGTTATAATAACTTATCTAAGTAAGCGTAGCCACAAAAACCCTAAACTCTGAACCAGAGACCTATGATTCCAACAAAACTCGTCATTCCAAGCCTGTTCTCTGATTGCGTTGTAAAACGGAATTTAAATTGCGCAGCTTTCCCATTCGCTTTAAGAGTATTGCCCACCCAGTCGTAATTCTGGTGTGGAGCGCCCTTTGTATATCCTCGTCAAATTAATTCGAGTTCCGGCGCAACTTATTTCATGAAAATCAGGAAACAATATAATCCTAACTCCATATTGCCTAGCTAGATACATCTCATTGAAATACTTTTATGGTAAGAGTGTAAGTTATGCGTGAGGAACAAAAATGACAAACTAAAACGAAAACCGACTTCAAAGTTCGACTCAGGGCGAAAATTACAGTTGAGGATGAGGTTTTTTGAGTTTTGCCTCAGGAATAAAATTTATATGGGACCCCTGTGAACCCTTTCAAACCAAAATAGAATTTTGAAAATTGGTCCACAATAATTGACTGAGACATCGGTGAACGTAGGTACATAAAAAAACATCGCTTTACTGTTCTGAATCTGTTTCTTGAAGTGTTTTCAGCGAAAGTGAAAGCGAAAATAAGAAGTAGGTAACGCTTTTAAGAGCATAATTTTCTACTATTGTGCGAAAAAGTTAAAAATGGACTAGACTATTTTGCTATTCCATAGGTAATTTTTTTGGTCTAGCTATATCGTATGTTGGGAGTATGGCGTCTATCTATTCAAAAAGGCCTACTTACCTTATAGGTAGGTACTCAAGGCATGTACTTATATACCACCGTCCGTAAAATGGTCTTCACAGCTCAAAGAATCACTTCAACCGTCCATCCAGCGATAAGTTTACTTTCACGGCTTTGTTCAAGCCTCAGGCTCTTCTTACACTTAAACACATTTTCACAAAGCATGAAAAAGCTCAGAGGCCGTTAGAATTATATTCGTTTGAAAGTTGGCTGGAGCGCGCATGACCGTAGCTTGGTCTCGACCATTCAGATATCATCGTGTAGTCTTCAGTCCGCCCGAAATACTGTACCGGCCGCCCGCCCGGGACGCTTTCCCGCGCATTTCAAATTTCGAACTATAAATTCAAATTGAATCCGTTAACTTTGATTTGAAAGTTTTGTGCCAGTGACTGTTCTGATAAGTTTTCGGGGTCTTTCGGAACTTTACGGTTTTTGCCACGGAGCGGATTTTTGTGTTTGTTTTTATCTTTTTGAATTTGGGCTTCAACCGGTAAGTACTTCCTCATAAGAATGTGCTAGCTAGATATTAAGTGCTTACATAATTGGTGTTTCTTTGTAAACATACAGGCACTAATAAAAACCGGTTATTTTAGTGGCTCTAAAAATACTGTCACTGAGATAATCTTGTAGTGTGTTCAGTTTTAATTAAAAGGAAACCATTAGCCTGTCCGTCACACGTCGTAAAGGTAGATCGTGAAGATGTTTATTTTTATCTTTCTTTTTCTTTTTCTTTTCTTCTTTTATTTTTCTTTTAGTAAAATGTCTTGTAAGAATGCTTTTTATTCTTCTTCATTTATTGATTAGTTCCAATCTTGATAAGTTAATAAATAAGTAAAATAGAAGTGGCATAGACCGTGTCACCATGAGCTAAGTCACTAGGTTAAACGTGAGAAAGTAGGTATCTAAGCTTTGTAATAACATCTTAATTTCTTCATCTCATTGACTCAAAGTCTTCAATATCAGAGGCTCGATCACGAAGACTAGCGAAAAAGGATTCGTATCGTAGACTTAAAACTGACCAATAAGAAAGCATAGATTCAAAATAACGCTTTGTCATTGGCCAAAATGTATCGTTACGCTTACGATACGTAAGGCTGTAATATTCGTGATCGCCTCACAGATGCGTATTATCGTCACAACTTATCTTTGTGTCTCTGAAGTTCAGCCATTGACTTCACATTAGTACCTAAACTTTAAGTTCGGCTGAGCAAACGCTTCAATCAATCCTAATACAATCCGGACCTAACATATAGGAACTACTTTGCTACTTGCAGCCAACTTCAGAGGGTTAGTTTCAAGTTTAATTTATTTAACCTAAAAAATAACATTACAGTTACTTACGATCTAAGGCATAATACATAAGGCATTTACGGAGTCGAACACAGTTACACAACTAACAATATCAATAGGTAATAGAGAGAGTAGGTACAAAAGAAAGAAGACATTAGATCATCTTATGTCCGCAATGTGCCATAATAACGGCCAGGAGTTGCAGATCTATAAACATTTACTATACTATATTTGTATACAATCAAAGCGTATTTTATGCATAAACACTTTTAGAAAATATTTATGAGAGCTGTTTACAAATATTCTTAAAAGGTTACTTTATGAACGATGTACGTACAGAGTATCTAGTGTAAGAATTTAGGGTTCTTTATACTAGATTCATCCATATACATTGTCACCTATATCTTCACGCACTGTGAGGTTCCAGAGGAATTTCCTCCCGCGAACAATCAAGCTGTGGAATGGTCTCCCTGCCGAGGTTTTCCCCAGAGACTACAATATGCAGCGTATCAAAAAAGGGAGATTTAAATTTTTTTCAGCAACGCGCATGTTGATTTTACATGCTTCCATAGGCTACGGGAACCGCTTACCATCAGGAGGACCGCATGCCTGTTTGCTAACTTAGTAGTACAAAAAAGGATAAAATAAAGTGAACTGAACTGAACTGATTGAATATTTCAACTTGAATGTATCGAATAATTTGGTTAATAAAAAAGCGTAGATTCGAATTAACGCGTTGTCACTGTCCTAAGTTTTACAAAACGCTTATGTCAGATAGCGACAACCATTTTAAGCTCCCAAAAATAGTGAGTCACCTATATCTTGCCGATATGAGGCTGACGAGAATGTGCCACTGCAAGAGTCAGATACTGTACCGATATAAATGTTAAATGATCCCCAAAATAGTCGAGGCATTGCACTCCATTTTGAATTTTTTAAGGTGAAAAAATATGCCATTTCAAGAATGAAATACTGCTGCGGTTGTAACTGTCGAAGTGAGTAACGAGCTTCGCTTCAGTCTTCTGATTGAGTTTTAAATCGTTCCTTTGTTTAGCAGCTGTGCTTTCAGAAAAAAACAATTGTCTATCAGCTGTTTTGTTTATGGAAAATGGTTTACAGTAAACATAAGTATTATACTGAAATTGGAATACGTTTATGATTGATTTATGAAGTGGGTGGGTAATAATAAATTGTCTACAAATAAATAAATAATATAAGTATATTTTTATTATTTATAATTTATAATTATATCTATATTAGATAGCGCAGGATGGCAAGTGGCATAATCAAAAGAAGGCCTATGCCCAGCAGTGGGTCGATAAAGGTTGAAATGATGATGATAATAATTATATTTTTTATGATAATAGGTATAATAATTTTTTTATCGCCTTAAAGCTTACTGACTTACACACTAGCGGGCGGTTTATTGTATTGTGTAATTTTGTAAAACTGCAAGTTTGGATCTCGTAGCATGGTCTACAAGTGGCCTACGCCGTAGAAGACTACGGGACGTAGACATGTGTCTACGCTAGACCTCTACGAAGCTACAGCGAACTAACAAAAATAAGATTAGGCCGACCAAACGAATTAGAAACTTAAACGAAACTTGAGTAAATACTGAAAGATTTTTTTCGGAACCCATTGTGCATTAAAATGGATTACCTCATTGTACCAAAGAGAGTTCATAGGCACTTTTGGAAAAGCTTGGCCTATCGTCTATCTTATACTTGCCCACGCAAGCCTTCGAGGTCAAGAGATGGCAAATAAAAAAAAAACAATATATACGTGCATAATTCCAGTACTTTCAAAGTTACTCTCCTGAATCAGTTTCCTATTTTCATTAAGGAGTAGACATTCCCGTGGAATTCATCTTCGTTTGCGGCAGATTAACTTCGAGATAGTTTTTGCCCAGGGGATGGTGGGAAATGGGAACATTTATATTTATTTCCAAGATAAAACTTGGTTCTGGGATCAGACTGATAGAAAATAAATGTTCATGTATAAAACAAAGAGAAATTATAGACCTTTAGTGTATTTTTAATGCATATACATTCTATTTCACAGCGGCAAGTTGTAACTGCTGCTGGAGTGAAAGATTTGCTAATTCGTTCGTTTAACCTGTTAGTAGTTACATAGAGCTTCGACTTCCTTGATGAAATCGATTTATGATTCTCATAACTTTTACTTGCTGATTAACGTTACTTATTTATTAATACTTTACTTGAAGATGGTGAAATATGAAATCCTAAGTGTCTTTTGCACCAGCTTCAAATATCGTAAGCTAATTTGCCCAACAAGAACGCCTAGAAATTTGTCACTTCGACCGGGAAATTTGCTTACATTGACGTTATTTGAAGATAGTGAAAAAGGGCCTTAGAACACATCACCTGCAAAAATCATACTGTCATAATATTGAGTATGGAATACAGAAGAAAATATATTAGTAGTCTGAGACAAATCGACACAATTAAGGTGTAGAAAATAATTATAAACATGCAAATAAGGTTCCACGAGCACGATTCACACCAGACTGATTATGTCATCTTCATTATACCGTGCTTGATTTAGTCAGCTTAGGGGTGAGTGGCACAGGGTAAATTAGTAACCGATAAAATATAGTGTAATTAGTCCCCGTTTCATAATTTTCACTATTGTACACTTTTTAGTGCAAATTTTATGAAAGTAAAAAATTTTTTACTTTCATAAAATTAGGTAAATTTTTCCCCAACCCGCCTGCCCAGCGTGGGGATTATGGGCTTATCCCCCTTTATTAGAGGAGGCCTATGTCCAGCAGTGGACTGATATAGGCTGGTGTGGAGGTAAATTTTGCAGAAAATGTTCCTTGCGCATTCTAAAACTTTCATATCAATCTCCACACTATATGAAGGTATAAATAAATAAATAATGCTGGACAATATCACACAACATTATGTAGCCACAATCTAAGTAGAGCTGGTATTCCGAGAACGCATGACTGATATATAGGTAGTATATTAGTAACTTTACATTTTATAAATTTTAATTATAAATACAAAAATATTATGCATAGAAAACACCCAGATCTGAGACAATTATCTGCAAATAATGCAAAAATTTTTTCCTTGGCGGGAGTTGAACCTGCAATTTTCTTCGTCTCAGACGGACCTTCGCGCACTGCGCCACATAGTCATCAAGTAGTAATAGTATAACTGTAAAGGTTCTTTTACGCCAGAGTACCATCGTGATATAGTGCATGCTACAAATTGTGACATGCGGCGCCTTGTTGCTTGTTACGATCGTCAACATCATGCGGTCGATGTAGCCTATTTAGTAGTCTATTTTACGCCGAGGAAACATCGCGCCTAGATCATTTTCAAAGCATCGTGCTATTTTTGGAGAGTTTTTGGGGATAGACACCGTTGAATATGGCTGATCAAGCAACTTTAGCAACAGCTGAAGCCATGCAACAAGACAACGGAAGCAGAAACGTCATAATCTTTAATGAAGTCTAAATATTTTTAATTACTACACTCCATGACCGATAATCTTTACTTCAATTCTATACGCCAAAATCTTTACTTTCCAAAACAAATACAAACAAAACATAACTGTTTTGACGCACCAAAAATGTCGCATGGAATCCATCGTGAGCGTTCTTGTGGATAAAAGCTGTGGCAGACTGTCACAGCTTGTGGATACAAGTGTGTGACGCAAGGTGTTGTCATGATTTTTGCGACAATGTGGGTCATTTTTTGACATTGAAGCTTGTGGCATGCCGCAATGCCGCACAGTGTTGTTAGGGCTTAAAACAGTCTTAAGAAAATAAAAAAGCAACATACAGTCGAAATGAGAACCTCCTCCTTGTTGAAGTCGGTTAAAAATGCTATTTAGCATTAAGTTCGCCTGCGTACCTATTTTATCTCGGGCAATAAAAAATCTACTATCTATCTATTCATCTATCTATGAGGGGTAGATCCTCTGTTAAAAAACCCGATCCCAATCTTCAATATCAATAAAATTGTCACTATCCATTCAGATTTTTCTGCAAGTAGAGTGGAAATAGCGGAATCCTTTGCATACAAATGCGCTATCAATATGAAACTGCACTATTTGTGATATTACTTCGAACGATGGCTGATTCTCAGACGTTTTTATTGAACTTACATATTAACTTATCTTTTAACTAATATATTAAATAAATAAATAAATATTAAATAATAAATAAATAATTCTGGACTATCACACAGAATCATGTAGCCCCAAACTAAGCAGAGCTTGTGTTATGGGAACCACGTGATTGATATTATACTTATATACTTTTTTTTTTGTAAATACATACATTTAATACATAGAAAACACTCAGACCCGAGACAAATATCTGCAGAACATGCAAACATTTGTCCCGCGGCGGGAATCGAACCCGCAACCTTCTGCGTCCCAGGCCACTGCGCCACAGAGGCCGTCAATATAAAACTTAAATAATACTGTAAAAAATTAAGGTATTTAAGCATTACTTTTAAAACATAGACAGTGGATAAATAGAAAACTCTTTATGTATATCACACAAACATAAATATTAAAAGTACAATGGGCAGTCTAGTCGCTTAGGCGATCTCATCCAGACAACCTATTAGGTTGTAACTAATTCAACATAACGAAACAATAAAATTTAAAAATTTTCTAACACTAAACACACGCTCCGAAATAAAAAACTACAAATACATTTAGCAACAATCCTTTGACGGTCAGGAACGAAACGGGGTGGTTCGTCTTCTTTACGTTACTCGAGTTCTTACGTTACTATCAATAAGTTACTTGTACTGTCTTGTACAAGTACAACGTTCACCAAAACCGTAACTAAGTCCTACGGACTTAAGAGAAGGGTAGGTACTCAGTTTTTGCAAAGAGTAGAGTGACTTAAAGCATTTGAGATTTGGTGCTACCGTACAGTGCTACGTAGTAGTTGGTCGGAAAAAGGTTTCGAATGTGAAGGTTCTTCAACGTGTCGGAGAATTTCGGTAATTGTTACAAACCATCAAGCGTAGAAAAGTAGCGTATCTTGGTCATGTATTAAGAAATGAAAGATACCAACTGCTCCAACTCATTATGATGGGCTAAGTAAGGGGTAAACGAAGCGTTGGGAGAAGAAAAAGGTCTTGGTTGCGTAACATCCGGGAGTGGACGAAGATAGCCAGCGTCGAATATCTCTTTCGCTTGGATCAAGATAGAGAAAAAATTGCAGAACTGACGGCTAACCTCCAGTAGTGGAGAGCCACCAGAAGAAGAAGAATGACTTAAAAGAACGGATGTGCAGTAGGGATACACCGATAGATGATTTTCAAAAACTCACTTTTAAAGGAGCATCTGGGCAAAATGTTGAAAAGCAATGATGATAAAAACTTTTCAAGTATATTAACTCTCACAACGTATGGTCATCCCTCTGAAGTTGGCTGCGAGTAGCGACGTAGTTCATCCAGTAGGGTCGGATTCCACCAGGATTGGTCGAATCCTTAGCTGAGTCAAAATTAAAGTTGTGAGTACTGTATCTAAGTACTTGATTTTATTATACTGACTGCTGGATGTAAGGTGGTTCCAATCCAAATCTCCGGAACCCATGCCAACCTCACCTGCAACCACATCCTGCTAACAAACGGGGCTCCGGCAGCCGACTGATTGCGGCATAGTGCAGCCTAACACTGGCAAAGCTAGACAGCCTGGCCGCCGACGGGTAGCAGCGTCACGGGCAGCGGTGCGAGAAGGTGCCCTGCGATCCCCAACCCGAATGCCTAGCGTGGGGATTATGGGCATGGGGAGGCTTATGCCCAGCAGTGGACTGAATAGGCTGGTATTGTGTTGTTGTGTTTGGACTGCTGATGATGATTGATATAGAGTCACCCGCCGACTCAGCCACACAGCGCGGCAGGACTCGGAGATGAGCTATGTCAGCGGGTGTCGGCTGCCTTTGCTGACCTTTCGATAAAAGCCAATTATTACCGAGATCCATGTTCAGAGTTTTATCAGGACTAAGTAATTATCGAAGCTAGACCTTTGTTAAGACGATCAACTCATTAAAAGCGGTTAGAAAGAAAAAGAAACATTTTATCTTTGTTTTCAATCGAGTCAGAATATATTCATGTATTCAGTAGATAGGTACAATATTTATACGCTGCTGATAATAAATCACGTGGATGGGCTAACCAGCACGTAACTCCACTTGTAGGATAGTATAGTATTTTCGGTTCGCGTTGAAGATATCGTTTATGGTAAAATATCGTAATGAGGTTTGTTTGTTTTGTACTAGCCTTCCGCCCGCGGCTTCGCTCACATGGGTACAGGCCCCACTTGTCTGACCTGGCGCGGGCATGGCGCTGATTTGATAACCGTCTATTTTCGTAGATAAAGTATCATTGTTTTTAATAAACGTTTCACTTAGACATAATATATCAGTTTTATGGTATTTTGTTATTATTTCAAGTTGATCTATTTTAGATCTCAACCCCTGTATATTGAGATGCATAATATTTAACGAGTCTTTCTTATTAACGAAAAAACTTATCAGAAACTGATTGGACTACCTTCATAGAGTTTTTGTTTAATTGCGGTGCTCTACCGTAGTAAAATGGTACATTTACCACAATTGAGTTAGTTGCATCGTTGTTTTGAAAAGTTTCATCAGCTGGTGAAACGGAATCTTTTTTTATTTGTGCAGTTTTGCGTATTTTGTCAAAGTAATAAGGTATAGTTCCTGGCTTCATAAATGTTTCATTTTTAGTAGTGTCTTTTGCGAGTTTTGATAGAGCAGTTTTTAAATTTCCATGATTTTGTTTTGCATTTCTCATTTTATTCATATTTTTGCCTAGGAAGCAGCTATCATAGTCTTTTGTATTGATAAAATGGTTGACGGTTTCGACAAAATTATTGTTTATTGCAATGTTTCTTCGCTTTATTGAATAGGAGTCAGAGTTTCGCATGGTTAGGAAGTGACATCTATTGAAATTCTTGACTATGACTTTAAGTTTCGTGTTTAGTTTTTCCTCATTTATGTAGCGATTTCGGGTTATTTCAGTTACAATTACGTTGGATTTTGTTAGATTCTTACACAGTGCTGCAATTTCTGTGAAGAAAGTTGTGGGATTCTTATCATTTGTTCCTGACGACAATACAACCCAATCATCCTCGTCAAGGTTATTTTGGTGTATCTTTGAGCTTTCAAGAATTTGCTCTGTTGGTGCATCGGGGTAGCAGTAGTTTATTATGTCATAATCCTTAGCATTTTTTCCGGTGGAGCGCTGTGATATCAGTTTAGAAGCCAGATTCTTACAAGTTTGATCTCCGATAATCACAATCTTTGGCTTCTGTTTGGTTTTCTTACCCTTGTTCGGTTTAGTTGTAATACTGGAATCCAATGTAACAATGGGTATGTCATTTGTCGGCTCTGTGTGTGAATATATCAAATCATTTGTTCTACTCATATTAATCAGCCTTCTGACGTTTTCATCGTGTAACTTCTGTTTTCCTACATCTTCTGCTTCTAGCTGTAATATCTTGTTCTTATATACAGTATTCTGCGTTTGGAGACTATTGATTTCCTTTTTTGCCTCAATAAGCTGATTTGTTATCGGCTATCGCAGTTAATTCGGATTTGAGACTTGTTATCTCAGATCTCATTGATGCCTCAGATTCGGGTGGGACAATGCTCGCGAGTGTCTCGTTTAGACTGAAATCGATAGATTCATTTTGTGAGACTTCTAGTGATAGCTTCTTGGCGGTATTTTTGCGCCTCATTGTAACGTGTGCGGTTTCATCATTGCTATAATGAACCCCGACTGGAGTATTCGTGTTGTTTCTTCTGTGTCTTTGCCTGATGCAAGTTGTACATACCCAGGTCGCCCTACGCTCACCTACAAGCGTGCCGTAGAATCGAGTTGCGGATACATTGGCGCATTCCAGGTCGTAGGTTAGCTGACAAAGTGAACATGTTAGATGTTGTCTTCCTGGAATTTTTTGTCCACAATCGCTACAGTCTTTAGATTCCGCCGGTGTTCGTGTAAGAGTCATTTTAAATGTTTTTTATTATGCCGGAAAAATTAATAGTTCAGATTTCAGTTATGTTTGTCATCCAAATGGTCCAAATGGTAACTGAAATTATGGAAATTATGCATGCACCGTAATTTTAAGCACCACAACCATAACTTTGCTGCAGTCACCAAAAACTTGATTCAAAAGTCACCAAGGCACCAGACCAATCATGATTGAAAGCAAGTAGAGCATGCGAATTTGTTCAGAAAACATCATATGAAAATATAGTGAGATAAAGACAAAATGTACAAAAACTTATTTTTTTTTTCACAACACTAGGCGGATTCTATTACGCATCACACAAAGTCAGAATGTGTTTTTTTTTTTTTTTTGCATAAGCACCGGAAAAATAGTCTTTTCAGGAAACAAGTAGAACGTACACAAGGTTCAAAATCACTAAAGCGAAAAAATAAAAATGTACAAAAAGTTCGTCTATAAGGATACGAACACTAGGCCGCTGCGTTCAAAGCGCGCTTCATAGCCACCAAACCATTTACGCTATATCTTACATGTCGAAATTACTAGTCCGTAGAATTGAAAAAATCACTTCAATATGTGGGGCCCGAATTGGGAGACTTCTTACTTTCACAGTTCAAAAGTTCAAGGTTAATGTCACCTGTGCACTGAGTTATCGATTGAAAATTGAAAAGTTATAACCTTGAAACTTTTACTTACAGTTTTTATTTTGGTTTTTTGAGATTTGTATGTACACTTTACACTATAACACTGTTGAAAGTTAGTCGATATTTATTATTTAGATAAAATATTGCCCTGAAAGTTTATTGTGGCAAAAACTTCTTTTTCACTGAAAGACGATACTTGATTTTTATTTTGTGGTGCAAAACACTAAAGTAAAGTTATTGAGGGAAGATAACAATCTCACTTGTTGCGACTTTACAGTTAAAGATATATATATATTACTTGATGGTTAATAATCAAGATAGCTATTTTTAATAATAGTTTTCGATGATAGCTGTCAAATTTAAATCGACCATATCTCGAGAACTACTTATTTTAGACTTGCCTTTACTAGCTCAAATGATTGCTATTGACATGAACTTAATTTTCGATGACAGCTGTCAAACTTAAATCGACCATATCTCGAGAACTACTCATCTTAGACTTGCCTTTACTAGCTCAAATGATAGCTATTGACAAGACCTTAATTTTCGATGACAGCTGTCAAACTTAAATCGACCATATCTCGAGAACTACTTATCTTAGACTTGCCTTTACTAGCTCAAATGATTGCTATTGACATGAACTTAATTTTCGATGACAGCTGTCAAACTTAAATTGACCATATCTCGAGAACTACTCATCTTAGACTTGCCTTTACTAGCTCAAATGATAGCTATTGACAAGACCTTAATTTTCGATGACAGCTGTCAAACTTAAATTGACCATATCTCGAGAACTACTCATCCTAGACTTGTTTTTACTAGCTCAAATGATTGCTATTGACATGAATTTAATTTTCGATGACAGCTGTCAAACTTAAATCGACCATATCTCGAGAACTACTCATCTTAGACTTGCCTTTACTAGCTCAAATGATAGCTATTGACAAGACCTTAATTTTCGATGACAGCTGTCAAACTTAAATTGACCATATCTCGAGAACTACTCATCCTAGACTTGCTTTTACTAGCTCAAATGATTGCTATTGACATGAATTTAATTTTCGATGACAGCTGTCAAACTTAAATCGACCATATCTCGAGAACTACTCATCCTAGACTTGCCGTTACTAGCTCACATGATAGCTATTGTTAAGATCTTAATTTTCGATGACAGTTTTTAGTTTGACAGCTGTCATCGAAAATTAAGATTTTATTAGTAGCTATCATTTGAGCTAGTAATGGCAACTTTAGGATGAGTACTTCTCGAGATATGGCAAATTCAAGTTTGACAAATGTCATTAAAAATAAAGATCTTGTCAATGCTATCTTTTGAGCAATTAACGGCTAGTCTAGGATGAGTAGTTCCAGAGATATAACCATTTACAGATGAATTTGTAGAATGAGTTTCGAGTGGAGCTTTGAGTTGAGTTGAGTGTGATAGTGACAGTGACAATCCAAAATTATTATTCAAAATAGTTTTGACGGTCATATTTTTTCTTTTTAACACGTTGACTGCGGGTCTCGGACATAACGCTTTACAAAATGCTCATTATGTGTACTGTTGGCTTTGCCTAATAAATACAATAAAAATAAAAAATAACGCTACGCAGAGTACTCTGCGATGATGCCCTATGAAAACTGACTGAAACACATTTTTTTCTTTTTAACATGTTGGCTGCGGGCCTCGGTCATGACATAACTGATGACTTATGAAAACTGAAACACCATTTTTTTTTCTTTTTAATATGTTGAGTGCGGATCTCGTATATGACAACGCATACTCTGTGATGATGACCAATGAAAACTGACTGAAACACAGCACTTTCCTTATGTTTTCAAAACTTTTCTTTAATGCAGTGACGCTCTTCCTTCAACCAAATAAAGCGATCCGAACTAATACCTAATGATTGATGACATAAATCAAGAGTCAAAATCTAAATTCCCCCACCCAGTGTCAGGCGTAATGATAAACATTGTGTAACATTCAAAAAAACCTATCAAGAGGTAACTATATTCATTCGTTTAACCTCATAAGAGGGTAATCCTATCGACTGAAAACCAAAAGGAACGGGTTACACTTTCGCTTGTGTTATGAAGGAGGAATAAAGGAGAACGGAAAGGAGAATACCCAAACGAAAGGGTAATCCCGTCAACTGTATAACCCAATGAAGGGGTTTCACTTTCGAAGCAACTAACTCGAAATCGGGGTTGTACGGGCCCTGATCTGTATATTAATTAATTGTATCCACGAGAGCAAGAGCATCTTCGTCTTCTGAGGATGACATGCTGATACATCGATAACGGACGACAGACTGCACTACACTTGTGCCTCTGTCACGTCATTTCTGCGTCATGTCCGAGCCATGTCCGCGCCATGCCCGTGCCATGTCCTCGCCACGTCCGTGCCACGTCCGCGCCATGTCCGCGCCATGTCCTTGCCCGATATGTGTGACCTGGGCCTTGGAATCCGTATAAAAGTAGCCTATTTGTCATTCCAGATCACTGTATATTCTAAGTTCCATCCAAATCCGTTCAACCGTTACGGAGTTAAGGGAACAAAGAAACATACAAACACATAAACTTTCACTTATAATATTAGTGCGTATTTTAAGTAAAAAGTATGCTCATTATTAAACAATCAAGAAGTTTTTTCTTTTGCGTGATACTCGAAAAGTTTGACTTTTTGCTGTTTTTTAGCAATGCCTACTAAAGAAGTTTGGACAACCTTGTGTTGGCGAGCGACGAGAAAATATAGTCAATGTGTTTGTTATCGTCGGTAGACATAGTATGGGTACGGTTATTATGGATACAGTCAGCGTAGACCAGGGTTCCGAATGAAATACGTTTTCGGCATAGCAATAAGGTTATTTACCTAGATACCTTACGTATGACGAACGATGTTTGATTCCATCTATGTAGGTAACTAAAGATCTCTTCAAGGACCGTAGGTATGTTTGTTTAGACATAATCACACTGAACAGCTTAATAGATTTGCATGAAACTTGGAATATACCTAGTTTGTGGCCTGCTTTTCCGCGGGACCACGCGAGCAGAGCTACGGGCGAAAGCTAGTACAAAACAAACAAACATCATGACGACATTTTCCCATAAACGACTTCTTAAATCATTGTACGCTAACTCTAGGATAAAAAATAGTAGATTGTTTTACAAGGGACTAAACTATCCCATTATATACGAGGTTATAATGGGTGGTTTTGGCCCGAGTAAAACACTCTCCTTTTAACTTCGATTGCGAGAAAATAAAACAATTCAAAATTAGACAATTTTCAGACATTTTATGAAAAATTAATCAACCTTCATAAAACCTCACCAAGACGATTCTATTTTCAAAAAAAAAGATTTGACGGAACACCAAGAAGTCGAGTTTTTATGTAAGAGAACGAATGCTTTGTACGGGCTGATGATTTTAGACAAACATTAAAAAGAAAAAATACTTTTTAGCCCGAGGTATTAAACTCGAGTTTTAGGCCCGCTAAGCTACACTATTATGATACACTTTTTGAGCAAGAGAAGTGAAAAAAACATTTTTATATATCATAGGGTTTATTTTAGAAACCTTAACAGACTGTTTATTTGGTATCAGGTTAGTAATCTTAGGCTCACGATCAGTTACATTGCGGTCTTAAGGTCAGTTACGCATTGCATTACTCTTGTATGTACCTATTGCATCGTTTTCTTGTTTACGTCTCTTTAAACGTGCGTTTCCACTGATTTAAAATGTTAAACCAACTTTTTGATCGTCAACGTTTAGTAAATTGACTCAGGCTCGACTTTGAAAAACCCATTACAAGATATTCAAAGACTAAAGATTTAGTACAAATTCCGATAACACTCTCTGACGAGTTTCACAAAAACCCAATAAAAAATCTTCAATGTTTAATATTTTTGTTTTATAATGCTTAAGGCTTAATCATCAATTAAGGTTTAATCATCAGGAAACGATACCTAGACTCACTATTCGCCTTCGGCACTCCGCAGAACTCCGTAGAGTCTATCGATTCCTGATGATGCCTTATGGAGAAGGCGAAACATCGTCGAATTTCTGTTGGGTTTTTATGAAACTTGTCATAGAAGGTTAACGCAATTTATCTACATTAATATTATAAAGAGGAAATATTTTTATTCTTGTGTGTCTGTATGTTTGTAATGAATAAACTCAACTATTGTGCCGATTTCAAAAATTCTTTCACCCTTAGAAAGCTACAGTCACCCTGAGTAACATAGGCTATATTTCTTGCTAGAAAAGATTAGGGATCCAGTAGTATGTTATTGGGAGTTCTAGACCACCAGCGGTTTAGCCGTCAGAACACCTTCGTTCGCTTCACTCACTCCGTTCGCTACGCTCACTACGGTTTGTTCTGCCGTCTAAACCGCCGGTGTTCTAGAACTCCCAATAACTGAGAAGAAGTTTATGGTCTGCTGGATCTTACAACCGGCGTCGGAAGAAGTTGCTCATGGTTTAGTTCGTTACAAAAATGGGTACCTAGGTATAACGTTCAAAAGATAAAACAAAATTAATGTTAGGTACCCTAACTCATCTCAACTCAAATTAAGTATGTAGGTAGGTACTTAAATGGTAATTCATTTGATAAAGTGACCATTCTTCGACTGCTACTCTTACAATGAAGTTCGTTAAACAGCCAGTATCGTTGCAGTTTGAGAACATTAGTATTGATTCTGAGCCCTGCAGTTATCGACATGGGAAACTTTTACCTAATACAATACGTTGTTTGATTTGTGGTCCATCAAATTGTGGAAAAACTAATTTAGTGATTGGTCTACTCCTGCATGAAAACGGTTTAAACTTTCGAAATGTGTACGTGTATTCAAAAACTCTTCACCAACCTAAGTACATATTTTTGGAACAGGTTTTAAGAAAGGTTCCAGGTGTTACATTTTCTAAATATCATGAGAATGAAAAAGTTCTGTCTCCAAATGCAGCTAAATGTAATTCAGTTATGATATTCGATGACGTAGCATGTGAAAATCAAAATAGCATTCGCGATTATTTTGCAATGGGTAGACATAAGTACATAGATTGTTTCTATTTAAATCAGACCTACAGTAAAATACCTAAACAGCTAGTAAGGGATAATGCAAATTTAATAGTTCTATTTAAACAAGATGAAATCAATATGAAACATATTTATGATGAACACGTAAACACAGATATGACATGGCAAGAATTTAGAAAAATGTGTTCAAATGTTTGGAAGCAACCTTATAGTTATTTGGTAATAAACAAAGATTGTGAAAAAAATAAGGGTTGTTATCGTAAAACATTCGATACTTATATTGTGTTTGATTAGTCGATTATACAAGGTGATCATATTTCATCAGTAAATAGATACTCACATTTTGATCATTTGAGTCATACTTCGTTCAAACATCGTGAAGGTGTGTCGTTGGTAGATAAAATTGTCTAAAGCTTTAAAATGGCAAACAGTGTGTCTTATATTAATAGAGCATATTATTTATCTATGACTACAGAAAAGAGCCGCAGAGATTCCTTCCGTAGCTGGCCAATAGGTTTAACGCAAAAGCCGCATGACCTTGTGGAAGCTGGATTTTTTTACACAAAAGAAGGTGATAGAGTAATTTGTTATCACTGCGATTTAAGGCTACAAGACTGGTCTCCTGGAGATGACCCTTGGGAAATGCATGCGCGTTTTGGTGATTACTGTGATCATGTTAAATTATTGAAAGGGCAAGAGTATATTGACAAAATTCAAAATGAGGAGGAAACAGTTGCAGCTAAAGGTGAACATCAAAATACAGATGATAAAAAATGTGATGAACCTGAAATAAATATCCAAAAAAATATATCAATTGTCTGCAAAATTTGTTTAGAGGAACAGATAAACACGTGTTTTATACCGTGTGGACATGCTGTGGCTTGCGCAAAGTGTGCTCTTTCGTTACACAAGATTGAATGTCCTATTTGTAGAAAAAAATATATGGATTTGATTCGTATATATTTTTAATTACCTACTATAAATATTAGAACTATAAGTAAAATGTAACCATTCATGTAACATAGCTCGAAGTGCTGGTTGTTCAACTTAATTAAAGAAATAAATTATAATGGAAAAAATATTAAAGAGACAAATTGTAACTGCAACAGAAGCAGTTAAAAAGAAGGTGCGAAAGATGCGCGACATAGAAGTAGAAAAAAATAATATAGTAGAATCTGTTTTGAAACCTATAACCAATCCTCTCAATGAAATGGTTAATAAAAATAAAAATTTGGAAGAGATGAAAACGAAAGATATGTTTGAAGCATCAAGTCCATTGGATACAGATAAAACACTTATTAAAAGAGTTTCTACTGTTGGTTTTCAAGATTTTAGCCCTGCAGATAAATATTCGAATGATTCGGATTGTACAAATGAATCAGAAGGTAATGAAGAAAGAAATGATGAATCATTTAAAACTGTCGATTCAGAGTCAAGTAATAAAAGCTTCGACATTTCTTCGTGGTCTTTGTCCTCTGAAGCTGTAGGCGATGTTCCCTTTGGCGTGAGAAATGAACGTGGTAAATTGATGATGGGATCAGCACGTGTATTGGTTTCTGATGAATTTATTCAAATTGGTTCAAACAAGTATAAAAAGACACTTGGTTTAAGCGAGCTGCTATTCAAGAGAGTGCCTGAATTATCAACAATAACTGACGAAGATTTGAGACATTATAAGATGATGCTACTAGAATCAAATGTTCATCGACGTGATTATGATCCAAATAAACCAATCAGAAGCAACAGGGGGCGAAAATATTTAAACATTATAAAACCACTATTTAAGCTACGCAAGGTTTCAGCAAGTACTGATGGTAGTCAGCCTGACACATACGAAGGACAAGGGTTGCCAATTTTGAAAAAATGGAAGAAAAATGTGGATTATGTATACTGGGACGATCCTAATGAATTAATTGATCGATTAAAGTTATTAATTGCTTCTCGAGATGCTGGTAATACTGGATTGGATAATGAAATAATATCTATTATAGAAGAGTTGCGCGAAAGTGGTATTATTGATAATAAATAAGATACACTTTAAAAAATTCTTTCATTTGAACTTAATCCTTGATACCTGTCAGTTCACTCTTATTGCCATGGATAAATTCGGTCATCATATTCATAAACGATTACGGTTTCCAGATGTATTAGAAATTCTTGAAAAAACAATAACGAATGGAAATAAAGAAGAAATCGATTTACAATTTAAGAGATTAACAGGTGTATCAAAACCTCTAAAAGCAAACGATGCTGTTAATAAAGAATATGTGGATCAAAAATTTGATTTGTTGGCAAGCAAGGAAGAAGTTTACAATTTAATAAATGCTATAAAATCAGACATTCAAAAATATATTCAACAGTCTAAGGAAGACAGCACAAAAGCCGTTATAGACAAAATCGTTAAAATTTCTCCAAAAAAATGAGTAAAGCACAAGTTGTAAATGAAATTCATAGTGCAGCCCGAAGAAACTTTTGTCGTCGATCTGTAGTATTGAAAGGGATCGATGACTTATGGCAAGCAGATCTTATTGATTTACAAAATTTAAAAAAATACAATAAAGGCTATAAGTTTATATTAGTAGTATTAGATTGTTTCTCAAAATTTACATGGACGATTCCAGTTAAGACTAAGACCAAGTCAGAGATAGCAAATGCATTTAAAAACATCTTAGACAAAACTCATCGTACGCCTCTAAACTTGCAAACGGATATGGGTACAGAGTTTTATAATGATGAATTTAATAAAATAATGATTTCGCATAAAATAAATCATTATTCTACATACTCCATTAAAAAAGCTTCAATAGTTGAACGGTTAATACGAACTCTAAAAAATAAATTGTATAAATATTTTAGTTTAAGTGGAAGTTACAAATGGATTGGAGAGCCTTTAGAAAAAGTTGCAGCTACATACAACAATACAAGACACCGGATTACAAAACATAAACCAAATGATGTTAACCAGTCAAATAAGAGTACAGTGTTGAGTAATATATTGAAATCGCAAATGAAAACTAATATATCAAAGAAAAGTAAATTTATTGTTGGAGATTTTGTGCGCATAAGTAAATATAAAGCTTGCTTTCAAAAAGGTTATACGCCAAACTGGTCCACTGAATTATTTAAAATCAAAACAATAAATCCTTCAAAGCCCTTTACATATGTTATTGAAGATTTGCATAGACAACCGATATTGGGAACTTTTTATGAACAAGAACTTAAGAAAACAAACTGTCCTAATATTTATCTAATAGAAAAAGTTTTAAGAACGAAAGGCAGCAAACTTCTTGTTAAATGGTTAGGTCTCCCTGATAGTGAAAATAGTTGGATTGAAAAACGTTCACTTTTATGATTTGTACAATTGTTAAGAATTTATATAAAAATAATAAAAATAGCTGAAAATTAGCCATTACTAAACCAGCAATGAGCGGTGGAGGACTACTCAACAGTGTTATAAATAAGCTCCCGTTTGAACTGCATTTACCTGGATATAATTATTGTGGACCTGGTACGAGATTGAAAGAACGTTTGATAAGAGGTGATCAAGGCATCAACCCGTTGGATAACGCATGTATGCAGCACGATATCGCATATAGTAATTCAAATAATTTAGAAGAGCGTCATAAAGCTGATTTAGAATTGTTAAACATGGCAAAGCAACGAATGAAATCTAAGAATGTTGGGAAAGGAGAAAAATTAGCATGCTGGTTAGTGAAAAAAGTAATGAAAACCAAAGTGAAGCATGGTGCTGGAACGAAATCATTTAAATCTATTGTTTCAACAATACGCAACCATTTGAAGAAACTGAAACCATCAAATAACTCCAAAGCTATACGATTAGCGTACTCGGCTGCGAAAAAAATTCTAAAATATAACAAAGGAGTTCGTCTGCCTCGTATCATACCTTTACCAAAAACAGGTGGGGTTCTACCACTAATACCAATATTTGCTGGACTTTCTGCACTCGGCGCATTGGCTGGAGGAGCTGCAGGTATAACAAAGGCTGTAAATGATCACAAATCTGCCAAAAAGAACTTTGAAGAAGCTCAAAGGCATAATAAAGTTATGGAATCTATTGCTTTGGGTAAAGGCTTATATATTAAACCTTATAAGAAAGGTAACGGTTTATTTGTTAAAAGTTCAAAAAACTAATGAAAAGGTTACCCAATCGTGCTCTAACTAATATAGAACTATTAGAATACGCTAGTGAATATATACCCTATTTCAGAGGTGTTTATATGAGGGACGAATTACCCAATAAACCAAAAGAAATTGAATGTGCTATTGTTAATTTAGATAGTTCAAAGAATGAAGGGACACACTGGGTAGCCTTTGCAAAATACTTTGATTATTGTGAGTATTTTGATAGTTTTGGAGATTTAAAGCCTCCCTCTGAAGTGGTTAAATACTTAAAATATGATATAACATACAACTATTATAGTTATCAACGTTTTAATACGTCAAATTGTGGTCATCTTTGTCTTAAGTTCCTCCATCAATTTTGGAACAAATTGTTAAAATAATATAGATGAACCTGTCAAATGTATGTGATAAATTAAATATATATATATATATTCAGAAAATACATTTATTTGCTTCATTCTTACAATGTCTTTCACACTGTCTATAACCGGTAATAAATCAACTTTATCAACAAACTATTACCCTACTTTACAATTTGATGGTGGTTATGAATGCGCTCTATTACATTTGTCAACGTTTAATTCAATTCCTAACATCGATAGTAGAAATAATAAATTTTATTATGGTGAGAACGAAATCCTAGAAATACCAGAAGGAGCTTATGAACTGCAAGATATTTCAGATTTTATACGAGCAAGTGTAAAAAAAGGAATAACTTTTAATTTATTTTGTAACAATAATACGTTGAAAACTTTTATATACTGTTCCAAGGACATTCATTTTGAAAAGGACAATTCACTTGGAAGTTTACTCGGATTTGGTAAACAAACCTTAAAAGCTAATATATTACACGAGTCTCAGCTTCCTGTTAACATTCTATCAACAACTGTGGTGAGAGTCGAATGTGATATAGTGAGCGGATCGTATATTAATGGAAAATCAAGTCACATAATTCATGAATTTGCACCGAACGTACCACCAGGATATCGAATTATTGAAATACCTAGAAACATCATCTACTTTCCTGTCAATCAAACTAATGTCAGCTCTATTAACATCAGATTATTAGATATAAATAATAATTTGATTAATTTACGTGGCGAAGAAGTCCAATTATATTTACATATTCAGAAAAGATGATTGACTACAATAAATACGGTAATACGAAAGCAAAACACATCAGTGCTAATCCAACAATCCATAAGCGAACAACTCGGAAGAGAAAAAATAAAACAAAACACGTCGGAGCTAATCTATCAATCTATAAAGGAATAACTAAGAAGAAGAAAAATAAAACCAAGCACACTAGTTCCAATCCAAAAACCTGTAAAGGAACCAATAAATCAAGAAAAAACAAAATAACTAAAGAAAATAAAAGATTTCTTAAATTAATCGGACTACTAAAATGAATATTTTGGATATATCAAGTTTACCAGCATACGATAATACTATAGATGGTATAGAATATCATTCATATAAACCATATGTAACTAGTTTCAACAGGAATGATGAAATTCGTATACCTATCAATCAACAAGATTTATACTTACTACCTTCAGCAAGTACTATTTATATAGAAGGAACAGTAAACATTATTAAAAAGGATACGAAACAAAAAGTTACCAACGTAGAATTTACAAACAATCCAATACTATTTCTTTTCCAAGATATAAGATATGAATTAAATGGAGTGGAAATAGATAGAATCAAAAATGCTGGCTTGACGACAACTATAAAAGGTCTTTTATCTTTTACCGAAAACATGAGTAAAACATCAAAAGCTTGGGGTTGGGATGTTAATGGAACAAAAACAACTCATGGAGGTAGTTTCTCGGCTTCAATCCCGCTCAGTAATATTTTAGGTTTTGCTGAAGACTATAAAAAAATTATTATTAACTGTAAACATGAATTGATTCTTCTACGCAGTAATACAGATTTAAATTCTTTAAAAATTCCATCCACTGATGCTCTAGAAGACATAGTAATAAATAAATTAGTTTGGCGCGTTCCACATGTAAAAGTGTCTGACAAGGAAAAAATTAATTTACTAAAGATCTTAGAAAAAGATCGTCCTATACATTTTGCGTTCCGAAATTGGGATTTATATGAGTATCCATTATTACCACAAACTACTAAACATACGTGGTCAATAAAAACCGCGTCACAAATTGAGAAACCTAGATATGTCATCGTAGGTCTACAAACAAATAGAAAAAACTCAGCAGAGAACGATATGTCTCATTTTGATCATTGCAATTTAAGAGATGTAAAAGTTTATCTCAATTCAACATATTTTCCTTATGAAAATCTGAATACAAATTTTAATGATTCAAAAATGGCTCTGATATATGAACAGTATATTCAATTTCAACAGTCTTATTATGGACGCAGAAGTGAGCCGTTGTTGAACGCTTCCGATTTTAAAGACAAGGCACCGCTTTTTGTGATTGATTGCTCTAGACAAAGCGAAAATCTTAAAAGCGGTCCTGTAGTAAGCGTGCGCGTGGAGCTGGAGTGCAATTCAGAGATACCTGATCAAACAGCGGCATATTGCCTCATTTTAAATGATTGTCTGATTGAATACAGACCACTGAGCAACTTGGTGAAGAAAATATCATGAACGACATTGTAATTGTAGATCTACAAGGATTCAAGGATATAAATAATGGATTTATTATTAAAGAATTTGCTTGTTTAATAAATGGATATACACAGACGTTTCTTGTCAAGCCTCCTTACCCATACAACAACTTAACAAAAGAAGAAAAGAAGCAAGTGAGGTGGTTAGAAAAAAATCGTGGAATTTTTTGGAGTGAAGGATTTATTGATTATCAAGAATTTAAACGTACTATTATACCTTATTTAAATAATAAAAAAATTGTTGTTAAGGGCACTGAGAAAGTAAAATGGACTCAAGAGTTATGTAAAACCTGTCTTATAATAGATGTGGGTGAAAATGGATGTCCTAATCTTTTGAAACTTCATAATGACTATGAAAAAGCAAATACTAGTATTAACTGTGTACATCATACCAAAAAGTGCGCATTGAAAAATGTGCTATGCATAAAAAAATGGCGCGATGATAACAATGTTAATAAGTTATTGTCTAATCTAAATATAATTCATTGAATATAATTATTACTGTACTTTACCTACTAATTAAGTAACCTATGTACCTAGACATATTTTTTTTAAATAAATAGATTTACCTACCTACTTGTATTTTATTTAACATAGAAATAAAAAACTTGCTTATTTTAGATAATTTTATTTAATAAAACTTATAATTATTTACTTTATATGAACAACTTTTAACATTCTAATAGGTATAATTACATAAAACTTATCAAACTAAGAATAAATGATAACTAAGAAATTTAATTAACAATTTACCTTTATAATTTAGGAATCACACAAATTTTCTGATATATTTTTGATCACTCTTTCCGTTTGGTCCATAATACTATCCACCATATCTTTCACTACGTATTGAGCCGATATAACCTCATTTTCACTTTCACTGCAGTTATTATTATCACTTAATTCGAATATTTTTATTTGTATCAATCGCTTCCCTCTGCATCCATCGCGTCGTAAAACAAACGAAGGTGGAGGCTGCGAGCTGCGGCGACGCTTTTCTACATCAGATAATTTTTTCGCTTTCCTCTTTGTACGTTTTGGAGTTTTCTTGAAATGTATGATGGGAAAATTTTCATCGTAGTCTTCCACTGGTTTTTGTGCGCAGTGGAATAGAAGGTCTTGCGTATTAATGCCAAATAGCCCATCTTGGTTTTCGGTATCGTTTCTGATTTCCAAATCCGTCATAATCTGAAAAAAAAAAAAAAAAACATTTAAAAAAAATAAGTAAAACATAACGGAAAGCGAAGTTTAATTTAAAATGTTTATAAGATAATAAACTTACCGATATGCAACTCGCAAATAAACACTTCAAAGTGTGCTCTCGCTATAAAGCGTGGAAAGTGAATGAAATCATGTTATGACCTGTCGCCGCGCTGCGCCCGGCGCCGGCGCGGTGCGGTAGGTACCTTCGTGCATTTTTGCTGCACTAGGCAAACTGATGTCAGTGTATGAGGTATCATCATCATCATCAGCCTATAGCAGCCTTTCGTCACTCCACCTGGCCGGAGAGAGTCCTACACTACGTTTGCCTCAACGGTTATTGTTATTATACATAGTTACTGATTCTCTGTGCTATGTCAACAACTTAAGTATGAGGTAGGTATATGTAGATGAAATAAAACACATATTTTTTTATATAGTTAAGTTTATAATATTTCTATCTTAAACACTACAACACACTGTAACTAACTGCACAATAAGTATTACAAAGCTTTAAATTTAAATTATTTTTCTTACTTAAAACTAAGTAGGCACTACAACACATTATATAATATTCATTAAGTATGTACCGTAAACTCAAGTACTACAAATTTTATGTCATTTAATAAGTAAAAACCCTAAATTCCGAGTATAGATACGTGTCCCCAAGCCCGGCTCGATTTTTTATCTTTTGAAATCAAACGTTTATCATCATTGCTAGAGAGCGCAATTTTGTTTACTGAACGAGTGAATATTTCATGTTTTATACTTTTAAACAAAATATTCTTCCTACGTAGTATGTCTTCCTTTAGCAATGTTTGTTTATAGTCTGAAATATCGAGGTCACGCACGACACATGATTTTACTCCTTTAGCCTTTTTAATGACACCCTCAGTATTTTTAATACAGTACAGTTTAGAGCGTAATCCAACAAATTCACTAATAATTTTCCCACCCATCTCGTCTTTAAAAAGACCTGGTACTTTTTTATTAATTATTGGCAATCCATGATAATTGTCTGGAGGATAATTACTAGTGTCGAAATACTTCATAAAGTACCTTTTTATGTCTTGGTAAAATTGTTTAGTCTCAATATGATAAATAAAGCTATCTGTATCAGTATAACACATCTGCAGGCGGTCTCCATAGAATGGCTTAAAAACTGAATAATGAAAATCATACATATGTGCTTTTGATAATTCAAGCACTGTAAATCCTATATACAACGGTTTGTCTAAAACTATACGTTCAGGCTTCAATTGAATTGCAACTAAATTTTCTGTAAATATTGATGCACTATGAAAATTTGGACGAGCGATTAATTTTTCTGCATTATTTCGTTTTTTTGTTCTATTAGTCCGATCGTTCCATTGATTTATAAGTTGAACGTTGACTTTCTTTCGATTATTTTCTAGTGTTTTTCCGAAAACACTATTATTGAGCAACTTAAAGAAATCTTGTTCAAAAGTTGAGGTAGCTTTTTGACGCAAGCTTGTATTTAAATCAATATACTGCTTTAGGTAGGCGCTTTGTTGAAACGTAATTACGCGATGAATTTTTTTTAAGATTAAGCCGTGTTTAATGCATGTTTTTAAATGCACATAATGAATGACATACTGAAATTTATCATACAGATTGGGAAGGAGCTTCGAAGTTTTTCCACCAGGTGGAATTCCTTTTTCAGGGCAAAAGGGCAAGTCGTTATGATTACAATGTAATTGTTTTGGGTAAACTAAGTCTACTTCAAGTATGAACCCAAACTTGGCATCATCAGAAACATTGTTTATGTCCAATTCATCGATTTCGTTTTGATTGAGAAATCTAAAATTTGATAACGGTAATGTCTGACACATACTATATCCATAGAGATTGTTGCAATCTATATAGCCAATGTAAGATTGCGGCATTAACGGATCATATCCTTCAACAAATTCGTTGTTAGCTTGCGCGTGTCTTTTTGAAACCATAGAAATACCTCCACGAATTCCAGACTCGATCATATTTATAATCGCAAAGTCGTCTATGAGTTCCAATTCAATTCCAGTTTTATAAAGCATTGCGTCAAATGACAAACTCGGTGCAGTTACATAAAAAGCAGGATCCAAGTGATAATGATGTTTACAAGTTCTTCTAAAGTTTTCAAAGATATCTGTTAACAATAACACATCAGTTTTTAAATATAAGTCGGTGTATTGTCCCAAATTATTAATATTAAATTGCGTCCAAACCGATTGTGCATGTGTGTAGTCTTCATAAGAAATATGCTCATTGTTTAAAGAGCTATAAAAACTGTCTTTTTCGGGTAGAGACTGGTCATTGTAGCGTTCCCATGAATTCATATATTCGTAAGGATAAACGCCTTTACGTTTTAATAGAGCAAACTGTGTTTCATTTGGATAACATTGACGTAAGTGTTTAAACTCACATGCTTTCATAGTATTGGCTAATTTTTCTAAACTAGTTCCTAAAAATTTAAAAGAGTCTACAAAACGCAATTGAACAAATTCGCTTTTTGTGATTGGAATGAATTTAGTAAAAGAGATGTAATTTTCTTTCGTTTTAGGAATAATTTTAATAGAGCCTGGCGCTTCGCCTAACTTCTTGATGAATAAGTGACAGTCATATCCTGCCAAATTATGGAAAAAAATTGGAACAAATTTTGGTATTTTATACTTTAAATTACATAAACTATGAGCTGCCCCTCGGTATTGACCTGTTATATGACAGTGATCTCTAACTTTATCTCCAAATAAAAAACTTTGACAAATGTGGCATTGAACTTCATTTTTATAATTAAAAGCATCAATTTCACTGAACTCTAAAGGCACATTTTGTGACAAAATAGTATGAATTTGCCGTGTGTCTCGGTAAAGAGAGGAGACAAATTTATCAACGCAATCGTATCCGCGATATGTCACATATTTATTATGAGAAGGATCAACAGAACATACAATATTGTAAGCGAATGCCACTGGTACATGTTTTTGTATGGTACATGTATGGACGCCTTCTGTTTCTAGCTCACTGTCGTCTACATCTACCAACATCGATTCAAAATCTGCATAAATTACAAAAGGCACGTCTTGTTTTCTATCAAAATTTTTAAATTTAATCACAGATCCATTTTCTGGTAACACGGTAACAATTCCATTGCAAGTGTGACGTTCAACATCATCAGCTGTAGAGAAAAACAGTAAGCACGAGTCACAAAAGAATAATTTCCGATTATGTCTTGTTATTTGACTTCTAACCAATCGCGACAAGTTTTTAATGAGACAATAATGTGATGTTAAGCCATTTTCTATGTACAGCAAATGTATAGTTTTTTTGTGTACAGTAGTCTCTGATTTGTAGAGTGGACCTATGATAGTTTTATTTTTTTCCAAGCCATAAATAATTAAACTGAGCTGTGGATTATTTTTTTCAAAAATATTTATGTCCGAGAATGTAACTGGAAATGACATGTTATCAATATTTAAAACCTCGCTGAAATGTGGGTACGATGTAACTCTTTCTGGATGGCTCTTAGCTGGATAAAGAGCAGCAACTACACTCCATAGAAAACAATATTCATCAGCGTTCCGAATATTTACACAAGCCTTTTTGTGTCTAATGTATCCCGGAAGTTCAATGAAAGTGGAGCCACCTAGCGGTTGATACTTATTCACGTTTACCTCTAAATGCAGGCAATTCAAAAAGCTCCATCCCGAATCCCGGTCTTGTAATTCATCAACTTTCGTTCGTAATGTGTCTACCATCGATAAAAACAAAGGCATGAAATCATAATTATTATAGACAACAATATTTTTCGTTCCGAATGATTTGATTTCTTCTTCATCATTTTTAAACAACAAAAACTTTGAAAAAAGTTCAAAATTTACTTTTATACAAATGTGTTTTTGCAAGCATTCGTCTATGACAAGTTTTATTTTATCACGAATTGAATTTAAAAATACGTCTATATTATTTTGATTTGTATCTTGTGCAGCTATTCTATAAGAAATAATGCGACATCGAAACGCCGAAGCTACTGTTTCAACGCCATCGATATGTGGCTGACTCGCATTGTTTTGTTTATGTTTATTACTACGTAAATGCCCTATCCATAATCGATTACAAACTGTTAGGTTACACACTTGACAGAATGGCATTTCGATTAATGAAGCTATCACTAAAATCCTTAATAACCTACCTACCTACAACTTGTTGTACAGATTTATTATTTATTCGATATAGGGTGTATCTGTCCAATGGAAAAAAAGTAGAATTACTTACCTACGAGCTAAAAAAAATACCTATTACGAAAAATCTACCAAACTACCTATTTAGTTAAAAAAATTAAAGTACCTACCTACCTATTTAGACTAAATACTTAAGTGCCTACCTATGATATTTATGAAAAAGGTGTAGCCTACTTTATGAAAAAAAGGTCTGCTATTTATTTAATTTAATGAAAAAAGTAGTAGACGTTCAGTAGGTATTACCTATATAATTAAATTTATTTAAAGGTAACCTTATTAGAATAAAAAGTGGGCTCAGTGCCTTTAAATTTTTTAAAAACAGTTGTTATAAAGTCTTGCAAAGCGTCCCACTCCGGACAGTCTTCACCTAGCCGGAGTTTTATTGATGTTAGAGCCTTCTTGTACCGTTCTTCTGGTCGGGTACTTTCGACGTCTCCGATGCGGTAGAATTTTAGGTCGCAGAAGAAGTCGCCTTCGCTGATGGTAACCGTGCGGCGCGACTGTCCATCGGAGACCCGAGACACGAACGAAGATGTTGTTACCGAGCTACCGCGGTCTTTGTTGTTGAACGAAGAGCTCGACTCTTCGGACCTCAAAATAGCAAAGATGTCTCTTTTGGGCTTCTTGGACCTGTCAACAACATAAACTAAATATTAAACTGTACATAAACCGTAAGAACCTATCCCTACGCTAACATACACTTATTACTCTATGTTAGAAGCGCTCGTGGCGTGGTTGACTTCGGTGTTCTTAGCAGATCACCTTGGTTAAGCAACACTCCGCCCGGTCATTACTTGGATGGGTGACCGTTAAGTGACATTTCTATTTGAGCGCTTCTGTGTTTCAGAAGGCACGTCAAGATGTTGGTCCCGGCTTTTCAGTCGTTAAGCCATGACGGAGGCCTTTGGGCGGCCTAATAACGCTGACACCAGAGTTGGTCACTTAGCTCATACGAAGAAGAAGAAAACTCTATGTTGGGATGAGATTTAATTTTCTCAGAGTTAATTTAATTATTCTGAATATGTACCTACTTAATGTCATGTTAAGACTTGGGATTTATAAGTTAAGAGTAGGTACTGTAGGTAGCTGTTATTAGTTCTGGAATGCAGGATATTGCAAGTGGTTATGGCTCCAACATTATGATTGATTCACTCACCGATGGAATTCTTCGTGAGGTGATGGTGATGGCGGTGTATCCGACCGCGGCAGCACGGCAGCGACGGCGGCGGGACTAGCAGGCGCTATTTTACGTTTCTGCACCTTTGTTCTCGTAGCCGGTGACTTTTTGATGTGCTTCACAGGCACGGCGGCTACAGTTGATTCGCTTTCAGTATCGTAGTCAAACCTGAAAAAATAAAATTGAAGTTAGCCGTCAGAATTAAATTTTGCAAAGAACCAAACATTTCAGCTTGATTAAGAAACTTACGAACATTTTCTTTGATTGTTGTTGATAACAGCGCGATCAGTGAGACAGCACGACAGCGGTAGGCGTCGAGGGCGGGCGGCGGAGCACAGGCGCAAGGGCAGAGATATGTCACGAAGATGCTCGGGCGGGCGGCGGAGGTTGTGACACTGGGCGGGCGGGCCTTAGTGAACGTAGCGAAGATTCCACAAAGAATGTGGTTATTTTCCAATTTTCCATCAATTTATACCACGTTAATCAAAGTGTCAGCAATAAATATTATAAATCAATCCAAATGAGTTATGTATAACACACATCAAACAAATTTGAGTCTTATTTTTAACTATGGGAAGGTTATTTAAAAAACAAAACAATTGTAATTATTACATTGAAATTTAGTTTTACGATTTTCAACCGTATTCAAAACATGAAAATTGAATTTTCAATTTCAGCTTATAACATAATGTTATAGAGTACCCCAACGGTGTATACAAATGTTACTCTTATTTATAATACGAATAAAATAACTATTACGTGTTCAGTAAACAGTTAACGTACTAACAAAAGTAACAATAACGTTGAACTTCTTTGAAATCTGATCAAAAGCAAGTAGCGCCGCGGTGATTATGAAATAAATGGATAAGTAGAATAATGCTTAGGTATAATCTTATATTATCTTAAAAAAAGTCATTAAGTAATGCATAGACATAATCATTTTAATAAAGTACCTAATAAAAAAGTAAATTAAAGTATTATATTGGTTACCAAAAAATTCAATTTTGTTTTTTTGGTAACCTTTGTGCTATTTAAGCTATACGCTATTTTGGTAGGTAATTCCGTACGTTACTAACCCTCAAACTATTTTTCAAAAGTTAGACCTTTTAATGTCAATTTAAAGCACATCCATTTATTATGGATCTGGACGATTAACAGTGACTTAAAGACCATAACCTTCTAAAGCCTAATGTATTTTATTATAAGTAAATGTAAGAATTGATTTGTGCTTATTTCAATGTGAGAATCAAGAGCTTATTGTAGTTATATGCTATTGGTAGGTACCTATACTTGAGTAATTTAAACAGCCAACCTATTTAAGTTCCTGTGCAAAATAAACCGAAGTAAAAGAGTATTTAGGTATTTAGATACATATTATGAAAATAATCGTTGAAAGCATTGGTAATAATAAAGTACCTATGTACTTATTACGTACCATCATAATACTTAGGTAGTTGTGGTACGATGTTTTTATAGTAAAATTTCATGAAGCTGCAGTGGGTGATGGCCTTAATGTGCAAGCTTGCAGTTTTGTCACTGCGCTTTCCAGGAACTGTAATAGTAGCCAGCGCCTCAGGTGCCAAGCCGATGCGGCGGCCGACCGTGTGACCAGGCGAGTCCTGAGAACGTGTCCGAACTTGCACAACACGTGTTGTATAGTAAAAATTATTAACCAAGTAAATAACTTAATCATTACGCGGATATTAAAAGTGAACAAGTGATCTTAAACCAGTGAAAAAAAGAAAGTAAGTACTTATCAATATAAGAAGACAAATTTAAAAAAAAACTAACAAAAATCCATGTAGATACCTACCTACCTAAGTAGTTTTAATAAACTCTCAAAATTACATCGTTATTCTAGTTAAGTTTGAATAAAATCTATTTCTCGATTATAAACATACTAATAAAGCAGTAAGTATTGTTAACCTTCGAATGCAAAAAATAAACAGGTAGTAGGTATTTTACCGAGGAGTTTTTAAGCATATTACTATAAAAAAAAAATTACATTAATTTTACTGGCAAGTTATTTTTTAAAAGGTTTTTATTTACAAATAAATACTTTTTTTACAGATTTGAAAAAACTGAAGAGGTGGCAGCATTACCTACCTACTTGAAAACGGACAGCAACTTCACCTACCTTTATTCACAGGTACCACTATTACTAAAATACTTCGTAGGTTTTCCACTAAGGTAGCTCTTAAAAAAATAAGAAGAATTTCCTTTCACGCAGGAAATAAATACAATATTAACCATTTTAGCTTCATTAATCATAAAATTACTGCTTGCATTATTATTTTATCGTTAATAAATTGAGTTATTAATAATCTTATGTAGTAACGTACTTCATCATCATCATCACCACCATCAGCCTAATAGCAGTGCATTGCTGAAGGACATATGCTACTCATAATGAGCACCATTGCGTCCTGTTATCAGCTTGACGCATCCAGTTTCTACCAGCCTTTCGCATACTTCATAAATTTGTTTTTATTTCAGGTTTTGGATCGAAGAAATTCCAGACGCTATCTAATAAATCATCGAGAGTCTCCAGTCCAGCATACTAACGATTTAATGTTAATATTATAGTTTAAGGTACTAGTTAGTGTATTAGTATAACATTAGGTATTGTAATTATAAAAAAATATTTACTAAAGAAACCTTCAGCTATTGCAGTTCAAATGATGAAACTGTTAATAACTGAAGGTTTATTATTTGTTTTTTTTTTCTTCCAGACAAAAAGTCGCATTTGGTATTAAATGCGCGGTAAAAAAATCGCATTTGGTATTTAATGCGTGGTAAAAAAGACGCATTTGGTTTTCAGTGCGCGGTAATAAAGACGCATTTGGTTTTCAGTGCGCGGTAATAAAGACGCATTTGGTTTTCAGTGCGCGGTAATAAAGACGCATTTGGTTTTCAGTGCGCGGTAATAAAGACGCATTTGGTTTTCAGTGCGCGGTAATAAAGACGCATTTGGTTTTCAGTGCGCGGTAATAAAGACGCATTTGGTTTTCAGTGCGCGGTATAAAGTCGCATTTGGTAATTAATGCGCGGTAAAAAGACGCATTTGATTTTCAATGCGCGGTAAAACAAAGTAAGTATTGGTATAATTGGTAAATAGCTTTAACTTATAATAGTAGGGTTTAGTGTGAGGTAGCTCATGGGTTTCCCGCTGTATGTACTAGACAACACAATGGTGAGAGATAATCCTACCTCGGGCTCTCAGGGTGCTACTTACCACGGTTCACCCAACCGATGTGTTTGCCTTTTCACAAAACAAAGAGAGTTCGCTCTCTGGGATATTCTTGAGTTTCCTCAGCTGAACTATTAAAACTATGGTAAAAGCTAGGTAGACAGAGAGGTAATTCATGGATTTTCCCTTGTACGTGTTAGACATCACAATGGTGAGAGTTAATCCTACCTCGGGCTCTCAGGGTGCTTCTTACCACGGTTCACCCAACCGATTTGTGTTTGCCTTCACAAAACAATGAGTTTGCTCTCTGGGATGTTCATGAATTTCTCAATTTGTAGAAACATATACATCAACTTTATTTACTCTCCGAGTTTCTTGCCTGTTCTTTCCTCGGAAGAGAGTAGGTTCCGAACAGGTGGTAATTATTTAGTTAGTAAAAAACTTTAAGCACCAAAATCATTCATCAAGTGTAAGACATCACAAACGGTGAGAGATAATCCTACCATGGGCTCTCAGGGCGATACTTACCATGGTTCGTCCAGCCACTTTGTATTTGCTTTTACACATTACAGTCGGTGAGAGGTAATCCTACCTTGGGCTCTCAAGGTGCTACTTACCATGGTTCACCAAGCCGATTTGTATTCGCTTTTACATATCACAGCCGGTGAGAGTTAACCCTACCTTGGGCTCTCAGGGTGCTACTTACCATGGTTCACCCAACCGTTTGTGTTTTCATTCACAAATAAGTAGGGATAGAAATTATTAGAAAGAAAATTAGCTGTGCGCAATACTGGTTGAGAGTTAATCCTACCTTGGGCTCTCAAGGTGCTACTTACCATGGTTCACCAAGCCGATTTGTGTTCGCTTTTACATATCACAGCCGGTGAGAGTTAACCCTACCTTGGGCTCTCAGGGTGCTACTTACCATGGTTCACCCAACCGTTTGTGTTTTCATTCACAAATAAGTAGGTATACAAATTATTAGAAAGAAAATTAACTGTGCGCAATACTGGTTGAGAGTTAATCCTACCTTGGGCTCTCAAGGTGTTACTTATCAAGGTTCACCAAGCCGATTTGTAATTCACTTTTAAATATCACAGCCGGTGAGAGTTAACCCTACCTTGGGCTCTCAGGGTGCTACTTACCATGGTTCACCCAACCGTTTGTGTTTTTATTCACAAATAAGTAGGTATACACATTATTAGAAAGAAAATTAACTATGCGCAATACTGGTTGAGAGTTAATCCTACCTTGGGCTCTCAAGGTGCTACTTACCAAGGTTCACCAAGCCAATTTGTATTCGCTTTTACATATCACAGCCGGTGAGAGTTAACCCTACCTTGGACTCTCAGGGTGCTACTTACCATGGTTCACCCAACCGTTTGTGTTTCATTCACAAATAAGTAGGTATACAAATTATTAGAAAGAAAATTAACTGTGCGCAATACTGGTTGAGAGTTAATCCTACCTTGGGCTCTCAAGGTGTTACTTACCAAGGTTCACCAAGCCAATTTGTATTCGCTTTTACATATCACAGCCGGTGAGAGTTAACCCTACCTTGGGCTCTCCGGGTGCTACTTACCATGGTTCACCCAACCGTTTGTGTTTGCCTTCACAAAGCAGTGAGATATATTTCCTACCAAGCTCTTTGAAAATATTAATCGCAGATAGTAGGAAATGACTGTTATAAAAAACGTCTGTTAGCGACCAAGCGATGTAAGATCCAGCAGACCATAAACTTCTTCTCAGTTATTGGGAGTTCTAGAACACCGGCGGTTTAGCCGGCAGAACAAACCGTAGTGAGCGTAGCGAACGGAGTGAGTGAAGCGAACGAAGGTGTTCTGACGGCTAAACCGCTGGTGGTCTAGAACTCCCAATAACATACTACTGGATCCTTACTCAAACTTAAGTAACGTAACCCAAGGTTTAAAAAAATGCACTCACCCGTGCGAAGCAGGGACGGGCCGCTAGTACTAAATATTTTGTCTTTTGAAAATCTCGTCAATATTTGGCAAGAGTTGTGTTCACGCTATCAGAAGCAGATTTTGTTTAAACGCTTATCCGAGCTAGGGTCTCGAGGATTCGCTCTTCACCCTGGAGTCAACACGCAAAAGCGACTAACTCTGGGTAATTTGGTAGAAGCATAGGTCGACATCGAAGATGTTGTACTGATGGTTCTTTGCTTCATAAAGTCTGTGGTTGTGGATAAGACATTTGTGCGACTGCTCTATTAAATAGTTTGATTAGACTCTGTTTATTAAACTGTTTATTGATGAGATGGAAATGCATGTTTAGATTGAGGGAGTCGATTTGGAAATATATAGATAAATAAGTAGCTCTAGTTACTAGTATTTTTTTAGTAATACCACGGACTAGGTAAGTAACTTATTATCCTTGTCCGTGGTAATACATAGGTAGTTGTTCTGTTCTTTTAATTTCTGTTTTCATCTAGTATCCTCCTAATTAAACGAAAGAAGACACTATATTTTCATATCTAAGAACAGTGAAACAAAAATTTACCTATTGTTACATTTTTTGTAGTAAAAACTCCGATATTAGGTCGGAGTTTTAGGTCGGTTAACTACTGCCAGGCGTATGTTAAGGGTCCCCTGGATGCTCGGCGTACTCCCGCGTTGGGATGACTCCTAACCCGCTTTGTTTTGTTGCTATTTCATCTAGAGTGAGACATGGCGCTAAATGAATGCGACAGCGCTACACAACAGGCGGAGCGGACGAACGTTAATGGTTTTATAACAAAAACTAATTTTAAACCTTTATATATCCCATCAGATTGTATGTACAAAATTTGGATGTAATAAATTATGTAAATAAAAAGTTATACCGAAAGTAAGTTTTGTATGGGAAAACGCAGCTCCAGGCCTTAAGATTAATATATTTTTTTTATTTAAAAAATAGTCAAGCGTTTGACCCAAGTATCACACTAGAAGCAGGTGAAAATGTGGTCCCAAGATGGAGCACACTTGCCTAGGAACCGATTCACTCTGGATTTCAAGACTCCGAGATTGTACAAAATAGAACCAGCAATTTAGATTGCTTCCTCTATAAATTTTTCGTAGGTATCCGAATCGCAGGCCTCATTCGATTCGATTACTCCATCTCCATACAATTATTGGTCGGCCGAGCGTGCGGAATATCGATACTCGTGCATGGGCAAGCGTTTCGATACGACTGTTTGTCTCAATGAACAACTCTTCATTTAAATTTTTGGGCGTTTCATTTTTCAACGATCGTGATTGAATTTTTATACGATTAAAATGCCAAAACAAATAAATGTAGAGATTGAGGCAATTGAAAGTCAGTACTATTATTTTGCTTTGAAATCACCTTTTTTTTAAACAGGTACTAGGATTATTTTAAAAGTGTTCATCGCTGTGATGAAACTGAGTTGTTACACTTATGCATACTCTTGAAAACCTACTAACAAAAGCTCTGCTAAGTATGTTGTCCCATTTGTTTTAGAGAAAAACATATTGCTGTGGCTGTAATTGTTTCACGACCTTATTTTCCTTTGAAATCGCCTTTTTTTAAATAGGTACTAGGATTATTTTAAAAGTTTTCATCACTGTGATGAAACTGAGTAGTTACACTTATGCATACTCTTGAAAACCTACTAACAAAAGCTCTGCTAAGTATCTTGTCCCACTTGTTTTAGGAGAAAAACATATTGCTGTGGCTGTAATTGTTTCACGACCTCTGCAGCTCATTGCAGTGGGTGAAGGGCTCGCTCCAGACGCAGAAGGGTGTTTTTGGTTCTGCAAATGTTCCTTTAAAATCTGGGTGTTTATAAGATATTTTTATGTATTTACAAAAAATATAACATAAACAAAACTCTGGATAGGTACTTTTGGACTGTTGATGTTGTGTAAAAAAGTGCTAGTTATAGTAAAAAACAAATAAATAACAAGACTCAAAATAACAAGGCATTATTATGAGTTGGTGTAGTTCACTCAATTTGTCCATCAACACTTTTTTACCGTCGCTTCTTATATATGGGGACACTTTTTCCTTGTGTAATTTACTAATATTGTAATTCTTACTAATATTGAAATATTAGTAAAAAATGTGTTTTATCTAGAACATTTCGATAACTAGGTCAATGTTAAGATATTTATTGTTATCATAAGGCTAGATTGTAATATTTTTAGCGTACATTTCTAATAATATAATATTAGATCTTGATTTATGGTAAAAATGGTCTTTACAATCATCATTAAAAGTAAGAAAACATAATAGATAGATGGTCAAAACATTTATTTGTTACTACAGACACACAATTTAGGTACATTAATAACAATTTAAAAATATAAGCACATAAGTTAAATCACATAATTCACAAACATTTTCAAAAAGGTAAATAGGTAACTTAGAAATTATGTTATACATTAAGTAAGGTTGTGTGTGCGAAAAAAGGGCTTGGCTGAGTGATTTTTTTTGTTTTAAAGCAAAAACACTGATTTTCAGCCAAAACCTGATCGAGTTCGAGCAGAAAGAACCGCAAAATAATGTAAAAAAGCAAACTTTTGTGGCTGATATGCCAATAGTTTCCTAGCATTTTTTCTACGTTAATTCGACTGGTTCCTTTTCGTGACATGTTTGGTGACCTAGTATTTTAGGTTTCACGTAACAATTTCAAAGGTGTGCCTAAATAAGTACTTGGATTAGTCGCGTGTTGCGAACGAGTGACACACTTTGTTATATTTTGAAGTAATGTCATTATTTTCATTGGTCATCCATTGTAGTTCGTATAAACACGCGCCATAGCGACAACATGCGTGTGTTGTCAGCTCATTGTCACAAATGTATTGATTAAATTAAAACGTTATTAATTTGAGGGCAATTTGATGAAAGCAGAAACAATGACATATATATTTATTTTTATATTTATTTAACTTTAATTAAAACGGTATCAAAACCAATTACATTAACTAAACAAATCAAAATTAGATAATTTATAAAATGACAAAATTTCATCAGTTACGCTTACGATATGTCAAGTTGAAATTTATGTGATTACCCTATTGGTCTCTCTTTTGTATAAATAAATAATAATGTTTTTATGTATAAATAAATAATAATGCTGGACGTTTATCACACAAAGTCATAAAGGCCCAAAGTAAGCTTGCTATTATGGGTACCAACCACATGACTGATTGTCTAATCGAATTTTAGTTACTAAGTTGTATACTAGATGGCGTTGCTAAATTGTGTCATATTCTACATCGCGGTGACGAAAACGCCCAGCTTGTAAGACTGCCTTGTTCAAAAATTATAGAAGCTTTCAGTTCCAAGTAGATTTGTGTCCTAATGAAACCCAAACTACATCCCAAGGCTAAGACTCTGTTCACTGATATTAAACTATTTATATATATTTTTTCGTAGTTAAATAAATAAAAAGAGCCAAACTATTTCTAGAACACGCCAATATTCCCGCATCGGGAATCGAACCCACTAGTGAATTACTCTGGTATCTGAAGTTTTTAAGCCACCTGGAATGAAAAAGCCGGGAACAACACTTGCCATTCGAATATAAAGCGCGTCTTAATGGCACTAACCGTTCACCCATGGTCATAATCATTATATACGTTACTTGGTGGCATTTTATTTACGAACAAACTTTGCATTATATTATTTAATAAAAAATCGTTCACCCCAATCAAATTATGACCGGGCGAACCGTTGCTCAAATTAGATAATCTGATAAGAACAACGATCTAACCTAAGCGAGGAGTACATAAGCTATTCAATCGTGCATAATTTATTTAATCGTAATTTTATTTTACTCTTAGAGCCTAGAGCTAAATATCTATTTGAAACATGGACACAATTTCTTCCGCCCAAGGTAATGTCACTGCCAGCAATTAGCAGCAAATGTGCTGTAATTAGGCTGCGTTCCAGCACCAGTATGCAAGGGTCAATCAACTACTGCCTCAAATATCAAACTAATGGAATACTTGCTAGTTAGTTGCTTTATTTCTTTCGTATGGTCTAGTATTATGAGTTCTGTGGTATAGTTTAGTAGCCTAAACTGATACTTATCGGAGTTTATAAGCCGCTCGATGGCCTTTTTTGAGGTCGTTGGACCATAGACATAGTATGAATATACTGAAGGCTATAGGAATCTCAAAAATAAAACTACCATTGATGGCACATTTAAAAAAAAATATAATCCAAAATGCGACACAAATTTTTTCTTATTTTCACGCATGAATGATCCAACATTCCCTCTGCCGATAGAGTCCCTAAGGTCCAAAGTACCTCAAGTGTCAAAACAAAATGGCGCGCATCTTTTATGCATACTTTCAATTCGACTTTCTTTTGTTTTTTTTCAAGAAACCTTTGTTGAAAAGTAATTGTTTTACAATTTTGACAATAGCAAAATGAGATCTCTAACTGATTTTTTTTTCTGATCCAACTCTGCTTTAGATGGCTTGAATTTTTTTAACGGTTTTTGAAGCAGCTTGGTAGGTTTTGTTGCTATCCTAGATCGACCAAACTACGCTAAGCTGACGTAATATTAAATCGTGAAGTTCTTCCAATCTTCACCATCGTTATAACAGAAATCACAATTTGATTCAAATAAAAATGAGACTCCATTGTGACACGTAACGAATACTTTTGGGCGAAAGTCGTTTATCACAGATACTCACAAAAGACGTCGGAAATAGGGCATCCGCTGACGAATCGCTACAATGGTGTACTTGTGGTCTACCATTGTTGGGATAGAATACTTATTTACTTACCCTTGAATAGGGCTTAGTGCGAGATCGAAGTTGCTACAATAGTATAAATAGTATAAAAGTCAATTGCCTTGCGTATTGTCTTGTAAAAACAACAAATATGGATCAACCGATTTGAACTTTTTTGCTTTCATTGCCTCAATACCCACAGCTTAGTGGCTTAGGAACCCAAAGGTAAAGGCGGAAAATCATCTAGTCAATGACAAGTTTCTTGTCCTAGTCATGTTCAAACTGTATTATAAATCAACCCGTTGACGAGCAATTTTAATTCGTCCTTTATAATCGAAACTTCATCAACATTTCATTATTTTTGGTAAAAGAGAACAGCGTCCCCTAAAACGGAGCTATTGGTGAACAGAATACTGGCACACCCTATTGGTGAATACTTGGTTTTATCCACGGGCTCACCGTAATTCAAGAGTAATTTATTTTTTCAATCAGTCCTTTAGTCCGGTCCATGGGTATACTCAACGTGAAGTCTGTGCTTGACAGGTAGAGTGGATACCTCAGATTTGAGTTATAGTACTGGTTATTTGTAATTCTTTATGTTTGGTCATTTCATTTTGGATTTCGTATAAAATCTCACCTGTTGGCCTCTAATATAAGTAAATGTAAAGAAGAGAGAGCGAGATTGAGAAATTATTTAATTTACCCAAAACACAGTAACATAACACAATAAACGGCCTCAGTGGCGCAGTGGGTCCAGAAGGTCCAATTGAGACACAGAAGGTCACGGGTTCGGTTCCCGCCGCGGGACAAATTGTTGCAATATTTGCAGATATTTGTCTCAGGTCTGGGTCTGCTTAGTTTGGGGCTACATGATGCAGTGTTAATGTGCAACATTATTTATTTATTAAATTAAACAAAATATAAAAGTAAGTACATAAGATGGTACAGAGGTTTCTAAAAATAGTTAGTATGGTTACATGGAGAAATGATTAAAATAGGGCGCCAAATCAGCATGGGTAGCATCACTCCGTTGCTGCGCTGGTTTTAAAATAGGGCCCTAAACCAAGTGAAACGACGAAAGAACGATTAGCACGAACGAAAGATTAGCCTGCCCATGGCGATTTGTTTGCTGAGCCACATTCGTTTGCCTTTATGGATGACTCATTGGTGAATGAAAGTCCTATTGCTATTGTAATGTTTACATGTTACTTTAGGAAAAGTAGTTTAGGGAAATAAGAAAATGCTTTGAGCAGAGTAGCTTTATGTAAGTAAGTAGATAACCAAAGGCGCGGTGCTTGAATAGGTCACGTGTTACTAGCCTGAAATCATAGAGACGACATTGTAATATTTTAATTCATGTAATCATTATTTTCATTAGTATCCTTCATCAAGTACTATACCAAAATATCTGTATTTAATGATTCAGCAATTCATATAGTAATTATCTAGATTATTTGAGATTACTACATAATATTATATTGTTTTATAATGATCATCAATTTATATTGTTATTCCATGGCATATAATTACTCACATAATATAATATCAATTATTATTACGTACATTATTATTTGGGTATTTTGATGTAAATAAAATAATTATAAATTATTTTTAGTATTTTTCATTCTGTGTACCTACATGAAAAATTGCATTTGTTTCTAAAAGTAAATATATAAGTAATTTTACATTCTATGATATTCACAACCAAATGTATCGCAGTATTTGGCAGTGTTATTAACAGTATAAATATCTCATACAATCATCAAAATAATAAAATACAAGAGGTCGTGTTGTTGTAAGGAAACCCGCGGCTTACTCAGATGTACACACTAGACACAGACACTACTGAGCGTCCCGGTCAGTGAGTAAAGTCACGACTTGACGCTGTATAAATAATCTAGAATAGATGATAGGCCTTATGTTTTTTAATCATTTTGCCACATAGTGCTGGTTCCCCTACTTTGCCTTACCCAATTTAAGCAGTTTAATGGTAGATATGACATGTTTGAGTGCACTTAAATAAATTATATATTTTTCATGTGACTCCGTCTCCATAGTTTTCTTGCTCTCGTTTCCCTATTGCCCTGGCAAGTTTCAGGAAAAACTTAGCCGTTCAACTTAATAATGTAGGTAGTAAGAGCGTGTTCTCATATATACACGACTGTATTATCGTCTGTCAGACCGATAACAGGGTGCCTAGTGCGAGTTTTTTACCAGCTCGATCGCGTTTGCGTTTACGCAAATTTATATGGAATCGAGGTAGCGCCATCTAGTGTAAAACGCGTGGCACTGACTCCTTTCCATACAAATCTCCGTAAACGCAAACGCGATCGAGCTGGTAAAAAAACTCGCACTGGGCACCCAGACCAAAAAAGTAGGTCCTATTCGAGAGTTTTCTTGTTAATCCTGCGCTAGTTAGCACTCAGGATGGAAGTATCTAGATGCTTTCTAGGCTACGAGAACGGTTATTGAGTTTTGCTCGATTTAACAGTTATAATATCAAACTTAATTTCCTTGTTAATCTAGATCTTAATCTAGATCTAGATTAATTCCAATTCTACTTCTATTTCGTTTACTTCTAGCAGCTCTATGGTCTGGCAGAGAAAGGCTTATATCTATTGGCCGCCATGCGTGGTAAAAGGAGGCAAATCATACATTCAATAATTCCTACAACCGCAATCATAATGGTAAATGATCATTCTATATATGTACTAGCTTCAGCCCCCGGCTTCGCTCACGTCACGAATAAAAAGTAGATAGATAGATAGATATATAAATTCTTTATTGTACACAAAATTAAAAAATACAATTTGCAGAAACTTTACAATAAAAAAAAAGGTACAATGGGCGGTCTTATCGCTAATAGCGATCTCTTCCAGACAACCTTTGGATGGACAGGATAGCACAAAAAACGAAAGACGGTGGCACGAAAAACAAAAGACGGTGGCACGAAAGAAAAAAGTATGTGTTATTCTAGATCTAGAACTACATAATATGAATAAAAATATGGATAGGGACACCCTAATCACCTAGTGGTATGAAGTATACATTATAACCTATTCTCATACCTACCATACACATAGATCATTTCATAAAAATCAGTCGAGCCGTTTTGAAGGGGTGTGAACACAAACACCTTGACAAGAGATTTTTGTATAAAAGATGAGATATAGGTTTTTTTCATCTCAATTATTGACAAAGTCATGTACAGGTAAAGCCGCATCTCAAAAATGTGTGAACTTGACGAACCCGAGTGTTCTAAAGTTGTTCTAATGAAATTGTAATCTGTGAATGATGTTGTGGGTCATATGTTTACCTTAGACTTAAGTTACCGTAATATTTACGTACAAATGTTATAACATATGACTGTTTATCTTCCCAAATAAATAAAATAAAATAAAATAATGACTAAAGAATATAAATATGAATAAAAGATAGATCATACTTTAGCTTTATTGCAGATCATACATAATAATGTGTACTTAATGAATGTATTATACGGTCAACGTCTTGAAGTCTATCTAACTACTATTTCCACGCTGACTTCCTACTTCGAAATATTTATCGATAGCCAAGACGCATAAAGTGTTACAAGCTATAATATTATTATAACAGTTCGTTTCATCGGCGTGTTTCATCCATTTAGGTAACTATTGGCAGCATGCCAGAAACATACGAATTCCTCACTTTCATTGCAAGTGTTGCTAATTATGCGTGATCCTTTAGTAGGCAATACAATTATAAGCATAGGTATAGGTTTAGATTACCCCGGTGCCTTAAGCCGGCTTTTGACTTTGGTATATAAATTATATCTTGAGATATAATATTTTATCGCTCGACATACATTTTGAACGAGGCCGTTTACACTATGCCATAAAATATATTACATCCCAAACTATAAATATTTATTCGAGCAATATTGGTGTAAGTATATTTTATTTCACGTTCCCGACACCGCGCTTCCCCCTGCCTAGCCCCCAGTTTGAATGGTGACGTTCGTGTGCAGAGGTGTCAACTGATCACGTGTTTGAATTTTTGTTTGAAACATATATATCAGACAGTGTGAACAGCAATCGCAGGATGTAATATATAGCTCAAGATGTAATATACATTTCATCCCATATTCAAAAGCTGGCTTTATTCTGATGCCTTCAAAGGACATTTCTTAGTAACTTGCAACGTGCCGTCTGAATCACGGGACCCTGGCAATGGCACGTGTTACTCGGGTGGAACGGATTGGTAATGAAAGTAAGTTTATAGGATTTTTATTGAAGAACTGGCTTGTAAGCACAAAAACTTGTGAGGCAGCCCTAGAACAGCTTATTTTGTTGAGTTTTGGCCTCCACTTGGGGTGTATGGGTTCTAATCACATCTCCGGAACCCAAGCCAACCTCACCTGCACGTGGTGAACACGGCTAAATAACAAACGGGGCTCTGGCCGGTTGATTGCGGCACAGCTAAATCCCCTGACCGCCGATGGGCAGCAGCGTCGGTGGTTCGAGAAGTTTTGCCCTGCGATCCCTGTTGTGCCCGCATGCTCAGCGTGGGGATTATGGACACACTCCCCTTTATTTGGGGAGGCCTATGTCCAGTAGTGGACTGAAATAGGCTGGGGTGGTGTGTGGTGGTGGTGGTCCTTCACTTAATGATGATGATAATTGTAGCACTACCTTAATTTTAAGGAAGCTACACACAACACAAAGATAAAGCTAGAGGTTTTTGGAAAACAGTTTTGTTTATGGTATCACGTAACTGAGGTTCTCAGAACATGTGAACAATCATGGTTCAAATCACTTCCGGGTCTCCAACGGAAAAGGGAGCAAGAACGGGCTTGGAAAAGGTAGCGGAAATGGGATTAGGAACAGGAACGGCAACGGGAACGCGCCCGGGTACCGACCCGTAGTTTGATACTTTTTATTCCATACATAGTTAGGGTTACATGTAACTTAAAATGCATATACACGCAAACGAAGTTGCGGGTGGGTCAGTGAGTCAAATATGAAATTTGTGTAACATCAATGAAATTAATATAATGTAGAGTATGAGACGGACGGTTTTAATGCGATTCTCCGTAAGAAGACTGCATCCCTGATGCGCAGGGTACGTGACAGCCCCAACACCATCCTACAAACTGTGGCTGGCAGGATCACCTCTCCGACGTGGCATTGCTTCGTATGGAGGGTAATCTAATCGAGGGAAGCCTTTGCCCAGCAGTGGGACACTGCAGGCTGATAATAATAATAATCCCATTTGTGGGATTTGAAAATTAAAAAAACACAGGAGTAGCGAATTTAATTTAATTAAATGTTATATTTTTTTTACTATAATGTTTTTGATTTACGTATTATAGTAGATAATATTAGGTTTAAAGTAAAAAAAAAAAAAAAAAAATCAATTTATTGTTAAAATAGCATAACAGGACTTTGGTTTAAATAAAAAACAGGGTCTAATAATCCTTACTAAATAATAATAATAGCTTTAGTTACCTAAACTAGACTAAAAAGACTGTAATATAGGCTGTAGGTATAGCTGTGTATATGTTTTTTTACATTATTACTTACCTATTTTACATAAAGCAATTTATGTAACAACTGAAATACAGTTTCCGAAATGCTTGGTCTAGTTTGTAGGGCAACGCTCTTACTGCTTGACGTCAATGCGTGATGATTCGAGATGAAGTGCTAGTTTCGAATGATTTTGATCTGCTATAACTCATCTTGATACTGGAAACTGTTATTCCAGTATTACAATGTTTGTTTACTCTTATTTTGTACGTAAAATTTCACAGATACAATTTTTTTGCGAGCCCAATGGCCTCTAGCATTTCTTAAAATTTCGAAACCAACTTCTTATAGGAATATTTGAAGAAGTTACAGGTTACTTTTTTAACACCATTAAAAATCACAGGCAAAGGTTTTTGTTCTAAAAAGCGTTGACTGAGGGTAGTATCTTTTATATTAGTTAGTTATTTATTTTTCGGTGTAGTACACTTCTATATGATACTCGCCATGCCCGAGGCAGCAGTTATAATTAAAATTATAATTAAATGACTTTCTTCGACCAAAGACCTATCTTCTACTGACTGGATTATACAAACGCACAGCCCAAACCGCTGGATGTAGAGACTTAAATGTTTCACATTAATTTAAATATAACATCCACTAAGGAAGGATTTTAGAAATTCCACCCCTAAGAGGGTAAAATTGGGGACGAAAGTTTGTATGGAAGTCCGAAGTTTTGAAGTTTCAAATTTCGTATTTAGGCTGACGATTGCAAATTAATTTATGATTCCTTATTTCTGAGACACATGTCTCAGCTTTTTTGATAATTCCACCTCCGAAAGGATGAAAAGGGGGATGAAGTTATGTATAGAAAATCCATCATTTTTAAAGTAAAAATCACTGAATAGAAAGAAATACTCTATGCTGACGATGTCGCGGCCATAAGCTAGTAATAATTATAAACCAAAATGACAGAGGTTTTTGTTATTTTATGTCGATAAGTAAAATTTCTTTATTACGTTATTTAGAACTTGTATAGTTAATATTATTTTTTCTCATCAGGTTTAACAACATTGTAATCTATCACACTTGACTGACCGATAACTAATTTATTAGCTGTCGTGTGTGACATGGCTTTGAGTGGGGCGGTAACTTTTATGTTAAAGTAGTCACGTTAAGTTGTGGTTAATAATTAATGATAATATTAGTGTGGCGACGGTTAGTACCCAGTGTCACTAATAAAATAAACGCAAAAGTCGGTATGTGTATTTGAATGTTTATGTATGTTTGTTGATGTAGCTACGACAGCCTCGAGAACTTTGTCATCTTTGAACACGTAGAGGGAAAAAGATCACGCGTTGATCCCCATTTACATGGAATGATCAGTTAAAAGAGAGTAAAATTAAATCCAACAAGTGTGCAATGGCTGTGATCACGATCTTCAGTCATGAAGTTATCGACCACAAAAATATGTTTTAAATTTAAGTAGCTACTATCTTAGTTAGCACACCAACCTTGTTTTTTTGTAGGAGAGGTAACTGGTCGAAATACTTTTGTTTTTTGTGCAGTAAAGTGTTAAATATCTTTGTTACTTCTTCATTCCAAAACGACTGAACGGTTTTACGGCGAGGCCAATACGTGGCGAGGCGTCGACGCATCGCAAATGTATACGTAGCACAGCTCATCGTAAAAAAATCTGATGAGGCGTCGCAGACGTAAGGATCTTGTCATTTTGCTTCCACAAAAAAAAAAAAAAAATCCGACCATATTTATACGACAAAAAGCGTTAAAAACAACCTGCAAATACCTGCTGCACTTAGCTCCGCTGAAGTTTTGAAGTGCTTTATCTAGATTATTGTATTATGCTTTCGTCCATAGCTTTGTTCTGCGGAACTATATCTTCTGCTGGAATTCGTTAAAAAAGGTTTTTATTCTCATTTGTGTAAGAGTTTAAGGGGTGTAAGGGGTTCCATCTATTACCTTCGGAACTCAGGCCAATCTCACCTGTTTGTGGTGCACCCTACCAACTAACAAACGAGGTTCTGGCAGCAGGCTGAATGCGGCCTAGCGCAGCCAAACACTGGCATGGCTAAATTCCCTGACCGTCGCCGAGCAGCAGCGTCGGTGGTGCGAGATGCTGTGTCTGGTGCTGTGTGTGGGAGGCCTATGTCCAGCAGTGGTCTGAATAGGCTGGTGTTGCGGTGTTGTGTGTAAGAGTTACTTCTTACTATTGTGCGGCTATGTGAATTTTGTGATTTTATTTTTGTAGAAGGTACATAACTGAAAAAGTGAAAGCGTTTTTATGGCCACCTTATCAACTGGCAAAACGAATCCTTATAAGTTTCAGTAACTGACTTGAAAAAAAATATATTTTCATGTTCTTTGGCAATGAGTTCAAAATGAGGGATACAAACTCCCTTCCTATCTCAAAAAGTGCTATTTAACGTTTTGAATTCTGAAAACTCACTTGTTTTAGGCGGGCTATTACTGGTCGCAGTCAACGTATTAAAGAAATATGTTATGTCAACTTTACCGGGTGGTGTTTAAGCTATAAATTCACAAGGTCAAGTAAGGTCACATTTGAAAGGCCTTTATTTACCCAAGTGCTTATTATCTGAGTACTATTCATCTTGCACGTAGGTACTCTCAAGATAAATGTGTGTGTTTTTCATCTCGGACGCGCAATTAGTGTAGATAAAGATAAAGCTTCTACGTTTGTAACTAAATCTATATGTGAGATATTGTAAAGCCACCACAATTATTCTGTGCGACGCTTCTTTTTCTTAGAAATACCTATCTGAATTATTTAACTTGAATTAATACGAAGACTTCTGGGATTTGTGTGTAGGTGTTAATTTTTATATCATGTTATTTCAACTTAACCCTCTTCTGTGAAATTGCTGCGACTTAGGCGTAATCTCCACGAGCGAGTGTATCATACGGCGATACTATTAGTACAATAGACCCTAGTTAATATTACTAATAGTACGGTAACCGTACATTTCACTCGCGTCAGCACTTTACGCTATCGTCGTGAGCTTATTATCGCTCAATATCGCTCATTACTCAGTTAACGTTAGCTTCCCATAACCAGCGCGTGTCTTATTGTATCAAAATATCAATATCATAGTAGTCTCATAAGCGAAATATAAGAGATATATAAGAGTTATTTTAGAATAAACTATCAAAATTATTACCAAGTATAATTTGAAGGAAGTATTAGTATAAAGAGTCCTTAAAGTAATACTATTAGTATCGCTGCGTGGAGACATGTTCATACAGTTGTTTAATGTAGAATGTAGTGGCAGGACGATAATGTCACCGTGATAAACCTCGTGGAGGTAGCGCCTAAAGCCTAGTGTACGCGGGTGGAGTGAACGGTAGAGTCAATTAGCGTACTACTTTACCAACTCTAAGTACTCAACCAGTTTTAGTAGAGACTCTACCAATGCTGTCTTCAGTGGCATATTTAGTACACTGCTGCGGTATTTCTATACCGTTAATTTACCCGTGAACACCAGGCTTATGTATGTGTACGTAATTTAATTGTGATAAAATATAAATAACATTACAAGAATGCTAAAAATAAATAGAGTTTTCAATAGTTTTCAATTTAAAACACTTGTCAATATACATTACTGTTATTATTTTCAACCTACATCGTCCCACTGCAGGGCAAAGGCCTCCCTATCTCTTATCTCTCCCTTCCATTTTCACGATCCAGGACTTTGGTGGTCCAATCTCTATTAAAAGAGTTCAGTTCGTCGCGAAATCTTATTTGGGTCTGCCACGATGCCGTCTTCCATCGTTGGGGGCCCCCACTTTGTTGTTATTTTAGCCCAAAGTTCGTCGGGCATGCGGCAGACGTGCCCAGCCTAATTCCACTTCAGTGTCGCTGCTTTTATGATTATTATTGTGTATAATATAACATAGACACATACAATATAACACAGACATTCAAACACACCTTGTATGTGTTTGAATTTCTATGTATCCCAAAATTTACTATCTACTCCCGAAGATCAACATATTTGCTTGAATTTTCGAGTTATTCCCGATTTGGCCAGCGAAGTCCATGGCTCGACGGGCCAAAACGGGATACACAAAATGTTTACTTTGTAGAACTGGCTTGTAAAAAAAAACTTGATAACTTGTGAGGTAGCCCTGAAACAGCTGATTGAAACTTTGTAGTTGACTTAATGATGATAATAATTGTACCTCTACCTTAGTTTTAAGGCCACGTTTTTAGAAAAAAGTTTTGAATCACGTATTTTTAATAACTGATATAATATAACTGATGTTCTCTTGAGAACAAACATGCTTTAAATCACCCCCTTTCGGGAGAATATACAAATTCGAATTCACCTTGTATATAAATCGTTATTAAAAATCAATATCAAGTATTGAACGTCAAAGTATTCCCTTGTCCTAGGTTAGGCACTGGAAAATGCGACACAGTTGCAAATTCTACTGTTACACTTGTATCCTACACATAATATAATGTATTTCGTTGAAATAAATCAATTTATGAAAACAATTCTGCTTTCAATCTGCCCATACCTTTATTGCGGACTTTTAGTCAAATACCAAAGTGATTCCAAAATGCCGCCCTTTATTTGAGTTATTTATTCGATTTGTTGGTTTACAATCCTTTGACTTTCACAATAATGTTGTGAATTCAAATATTGTACCAGCTTTCCAATCTACTAGTAAAAGGTTTTCTGTGGTCAAAGTTCAATTCAAACCACAGATAGAGTTGTTAAATTAACCAATGGAATTGCTATTTAATGACACGATACAACTTTCAAACGATTCTATTGGTCAATTAGACACATATTTATTTATGTATAGCCTTTATTGCTGAAAACCTTTACAGCATTTTTGGTTATAAAACAGTTCAGATATTCGGCGTGTCCTTTGGCACAGGCCTCTTCCAGCATTTTCCATTCTCTGTTAAGCGCAATTCTGGGCCACGTAGCACGTCCAACTTACTTTATATATTATCATAAGCCTATATTTCCCTCTGTCTACCTCTTTTTCTTATTCCGTCTCACGTTTGCCACTCTGTAATTATCTTTGTTCATTTCCCCTTAGTCCCCTTGTCATGTGATTAGAGACATATTAAACAGCCTTACTCTCCGTGTTTAAACTAATGAGGATGAGGATGAGTTGTGAGTAGTCAGAGGCAGGTTCAAATCTTATAAATGACATTTAAATGTCATCTCCTCATTATGGTGGACTGCGAGTACAAACACAAAACCTTCAAGAGTTTTTCTTCATATTCTGCATTTTATGAGGCCGCATTCAGTAACTCACTTCACTTAACTTCTTTATTAATTGGCTTCTGGGATAGTTTCCACAATTTCGCCAGTATCAAGTATAATAATTGTTCTTAATAATATGAGGCAACGTAGTACGGTTTTTAAGTCCAGTCGTCCAGTCTTCGGTTAGGTCCTGTTTTCTTGTTTTCTGCTATAGCCATGGCGACTATAACAAAAAACGATCGGCGCACAATTTTCTTCATCAGAGAATTCCCGTTTAATCTTCTTTTATTCCATTTCACTAATACTTGTGTCTTTTAACTAACATTTATCGGTTATAATACCATGAATATTAAACGACATACATTAGAAAAACACTAGAAAATAAAATTTAATAAAATTGACAACCGTCGTTCAAGATGAAAAAAATGGTGTCCATTTAGTAACTCAGTTGCCCACTGAAATGATTAGCATCGGTCCTGTTTATACCTTGGTTTTTAAAAACTTTGTCAGTTTATCAACTGTCGTTGAAATGTCAAAGTTTACAAACAAGTATTGATATGAAATCAAGAAGTCAAGTCAATACTTACGTATTGGTGCCATTGACAGAAAGTAAGTACTTGCATTTGTGCCGACCAATTGACAACTGAGATACTAAATGAGGCCTCACAGGCATGCCATCAGTGTATAAACTAATGAGGATGAAGATAGGTTGTGGGTAGCCAGATAAAGGTTCAAATATTACATTTGTAGATGGAGAAAACCTTGTCTGATGAAAATATTACTAAAAACACAAACAATTTGAACAAATTTAAATTACTGCTGTTAAATGCATCCGCAGCCGTCTCGCACCCGCACCACATCATGAAGAGCACATGGCGTGGCTGACTTCGCTGTTTGCATATTATCTCCGCCCGGTCACTTTTTGGATGGGTGACCGTTTAGTAGCATTTTAAGATATTGTTCTCGGCTTTTTTAGTCGATAAGCCAAGGTCTTTGTGTGGCATGTAAACTTTGACACCAGAGTTGACCACTAACTCAAATGAAGAAGAAGATTGTCGCTATAATTACCATACGAGAACAGTTTTCAAATCCTAACGGGTGTAGAGCAAGATTGAGTGCAATCTGCAGCAATAAACGGTTTTATTGACTTTCACAGACCGGTAATGCGATGATTCATGGCTTGTCTGATCAATATCGTATCTGCGCAGACCTAGAAATAGCTTTTACGTACTGAGGCCTGTATCCTTATCAGCTATTCACGTGATACCAAGATTTGGTATGAACCAAAACTTGGTTGCATTTTGACATTTGAAACGGATTCCGAGAGCAATTGATATCCCGCAAATCTTACGTCGAAAGCGATTCCAAACGATTTGAAACCTAGTGAATGAATTTTGACATAATCTTGGAATCATGTATGATGAATAATAATAAATAATAAATAAATAATGCTGGACACATTACACAGAATGAACGGCAAAAGGTGTTCATATTTACTCTGTGGATGCAAACCCACAGAGGAAATATGAACACCTTTTGTCGTTTGTTCGTAATCCATTGCGAGGGAAAAATTTACATGATTCAGGATGACAGATTGTGATTGAGGACGTGTTGCCTTGCCTTGGGTTTCAGAATTAGCACATAAGGCTGCTGGTAAAGAACTCAATTCAAAGCCATGACTCGAGCATATATTTTTGATAGTTATCATGCAGTTATTACAAATCTAAGCTCAGGATACTGATTCTCGGGAATAGAGAGAATTGTCACGAAAGATATTATTTACATAGAGTTTTGACAGTTCTCGCAATATATATCTAGCGTGATAATTATGTCTATTCCCGAGAATTAGGCCCCTTATTTTTGGAATGGAAACGATTGTCTCGTTAGATATATAACACAAGCACTGTCAAATTTACATATAATTTTGACAATAAGCTCGCCTTTACGCATAGCTTTTTCTGTGTATAATAAGAAATAAAAAAGAAAGAAGCCGCGAAAAACTTGGTATCTACTTCTCAAAACCTTTGTAAATCACTCTACTTAAGTAAATAGGATCAAATAAAACGTTTATACAGGTTGAAATGTTTTACAAACGCGAGCCGCTAACGACGGGGCCGATGAGGACCGTTAAAACTTCTAACGATGTTATCTGATAAGCTTTAGTTAGTTTTTGTTAGTCTAGTCTAGTTACTGCATCGTGCTACTTTTGTTAGACAAAACTGGCATTCATAGTGTTAAGGTATACATTATGTCAAACCTCCCTCTCGCTCACACAATTCAACATTTTAGAAGATATAAAATCACTGAATGCAGTTATGTAAAATAACAAACCTTCACGGCCTAGAAAATAACAATACAAAGGTTCAGCAAGAATATAATGTTAAACCCAACACGTTTTCCTACCAAAAAAATTGTCCCAAAATTAATTGATCACATTGGTACAAGTTTTTTGGTAAGAAAACGTGATAGAATCAAAATGATATTATTGCTGAACCTTTGAATTGTTATTCTCTAGAATGTGAAGGTTTGCTATTTTGCATAATTATAGTCAGTGATTTTATACCTTCAAAAATGTTGAATAGTGCGAGCGAGAGGGGAGGTTTGATATGTATCGTAACCTTAAATGAAAAATGCCCTTTTCAGATAGGAACAATAATAATAAGTAAATAATAAATACCATTACACTACAGGATTTCTCACACACAGTCAACTGATCCCAAACAAAGCACAGTCCGTACTATGTACCACAGGCTGATACATAAACAGGTACTTATAAATCACCCATGTTCACCACACAAATGTTTGTCCTGGGCCGGAATCGAACCCGCGACCTACAGCTCGCACAGAAGAGTTACTACCAGTAGAGCTATAAGGCCAGCTAGTCAGTAATAACCAGCATTTTAAATTTATTGCGCAACCGGTCCAATTTATATCATAATTGTAAATATTGAGCAACCACATTACCTAGTTTATTATATTATATTATAAAATATTGATCTCCATTGAAATTGATACATCAATTATAGCGTTTCTTTAAAGTAAATAAATAATGCTGGACATTTCACACAGCAACATCTAGATCAAACTAAGCAGAGCTTGTAATATAGGAACGCAGTTTATAGTTACTACATACCCATATCATTTTTTTGGACATAAATAAGTACATACGAGTACTATACATTGAAAACAAAGTGTCGATATAATTTTGCAACATTGTCACGAATAATAATAACTGCTTGCAAAAATTTTACATTTACTGGATGTAATGTATGAACTACCTCTTATATGGTGTCCTTAATATATTTACAGACTGAGCAATATGGAGATGGGGTTGAATAATGGGTTTTATCCCCATTATGGATATCTCCAGAGAGATGAGTTATTTATTCAATACAAAATACGATACATAAAACTTAAATGGACATTTACGAGCTTAATAAAACGACCCCTTTCGTACATGGAACGATGAATTTATGTCTAAAAACTTTTACCCAAAAAGGCTTAGAGCACTTTGGGGATATTGAGATATCACGCTTCAGGCCGCGGTCGCACTGTAAGCTGCCCGCTAGTCGTCTGGCGTGAAGCAATGTATCTATTTTCTGGCTTTCATAAAGCTTGAAAACGGAACTATCTTCCACCTTGGTCCTGATGATAACTGGTAATTATTAAGCTGGGTACAAACAGCGCGTATATTGGTACGCGTAGTCGGGTTGGAACGCCATGTCTGTACTTGCAACTACGCGTAACCTTTGGGGAACGCGTGCCGCGCGAACTGGCTCGCGGCGCGATCCTTGGTCAGTCGGTTTCGGCTCGCGTAGCGCAATAGATCGATTGACCTCGCGTTCAGGTTCGGGGCGGTCCACATCAACTGTACGCGTATCCAATATACGCGTGCACAGCGAACCCCGACTACGCGTATACAGGAACGTGCTATTTGTACCCAGCTTTACATTACCTATCATGAAGTATTGCGTAGGTCAGGTGTACTCGTATTTTAATGCCAAGGCGATGTCACCAGCGATACAGGCCAACAACTGACGTCGAAGGTCGTCACTGTATCCAGACGCCATGTAGGGAATCGTGGCTCGTAGCCACGCTTACAAAATGACGACGTTGCCACCGCGAGCAAATGAGTTTGGGACTTTCCCTACGATGCAAAGCTCTATGTCCATAAAATTGAGGTATGAAGGTGTAGAACTGTAGATTAATTCAGGCCTCATGCGCTTGTAATTCCGCTGTCATCGCGTCACCCACAGAAATGCTGCTTCATAGCAGTAAATAGTGGTAGTACTTCATCAGACGAGTCCTTTACAGCTCTACTACTTACTATAAATATTCTATGCTGACATAAATAGGATGGATATAAGAACGACATATATGAATTAGTGTCACGAAATTTATTTCGACCCGCCTGGCTTGACGCCTCCGATTCGGCTACTTTGTATCGTAGGTAGCCACTGGCTGAGCAAAATCTACCTGTGTCGTCTTTATACACTTGGCATAGTGCAGTCGGGCCCCAGTTATATGTACTGCAAGTACACACTCTACTTTACCTACATACAATAAGTCCACGTATGATTTTTGTTTTCATTTTAAAAGGAAAACGATCTATCTACTCTTGCTTCAAGATATTTTTTTACTTTGAAGATAATGTTACTTTTTATTTAATGTTGCATTTTTATTTAATGAGGTTTGAAAAGTTTGTACACTTGACTAGCACTCCTAGTGCTACGCGAAGCTTTTTAAGTCTTTGGAGCTATTTTTGATCAATCAAATAGAAAATCAAATGATTGAAATTTATTCTAGAAGAATTTTGATTTATTGTAATCTAAGAGCCCTGCCCCACTAGGATGCCATGGCGACGTCGCCGACGACACAGGTTTGGCTATCTCCGGTGTCCGAATATCGCCAATGTGTACAGACGCCACGTACTAAGGAGCAGTCGCAAGTCCTAGCAAGGCAAGGCTGTTAGGCGCGGACTGAATGCATTCGGAATCCCAGTCACAAGTAAAAAATCATATTAACTATTATTACTACTGTAAAGACACTGACTAAATATGTAATAGTAGTTACATAAGATTAGATCGTGTAAGTGATGAGTGATGTCAAGCAGAATAAAAGAAAATATAAAAATTTATCGAAGTGTGAAATGATGCCGCTCGCCTCGATCTTGCGCTAGTCTGAGCTAGGTGTCGCCCAAGGTATTATGACCGTTCAAGGCCGTGACGTCTCCTGTTCCTATAGCAGTCTCTCGGCTACCACTCGGTCAGCGCTCTGGTCCGTCGTCACTCCGTCCCTACTGATTATGATTTTCGTGACTCGGAATTGGAATGTATGTAGTGCGAGCTTAAGCTTGCATGCTTGTGTATGCTTTTCACTTTGACAATGTGTCTACTAGATACTGTAATGTCGCGAAGGAAAATATGTGCATGTGTATGTCTTTTTTCATTGAAACTTTGATTATCAATTGCAACACTGCGGTATTATTTCTACCCCGTTTCGTTATACATTGTTTTTTTGTAGTAGTTGCACTCAGGGGACAAAAATGACTGAAACCATATAGAGTAAACTTATAAAAACTCCAAAAATAGATTTTCAATCTGTCCACTTTTTTGAGTTCTAAGTCAGCGTAGATTAGGTATATTAACTAAATAATGGTCATATTTATGCTATTAACATAATTTATTTACTTAGTTCAAACTCTGAAAGGACATGTTTAAAGTTATGTCATTATCACAAGGGAGTGGGAGCTAAATGTTCATTTAATTTTACGCCTTCACTTCCTCTTGTTATCAGATGTTTCACAGATGTATTAACGCAGAAATTTTGCTAATTTGACTTTAAGAGCTTAGTTTAGTTTTTGCATTTATTCGTAGCTAGGTTTTGTGTGCAGCTTGCGTTAAAGTGTTTTTTTTCTCTTCAAAACAAACATTATAGTTTCCTAAAAACAAAACCTAACTACAAAGAAAGGGTAGCTGTCCTCAGTGAGGTAAAATTTTGCACTCGCATGTTGATTTCATAGATAAATTTCAAATTATGTAGATCCGAATAATACACCTATTGCTTACGACATCCAATTTCAAATTTCCATCCTGTCACTATCAGATATGGCGTCACTAGACAAACTTGCTGATATACCTAATTCAAAACGACTTCCCATCTCTAGCACCTGAGAGAACATCAACATAATAGTCAAATCTATACAAAAATAGAACCACAATATGTCGTTTGATTTTCGTAAAATACCACCCCTCTATATATTTTTTGGAAACATTGAAACTACCAATGACTACTGTAAATCGTAAGCATTTTTTAGTATTTTGTAGGTTGGTTATTAGTTATCAGGTGATAAATAATGCTGGACAATACTTGGGGCTACATCGTCATGTAGCCCCAAACTAAGCAGGGAACCACATGACTGATATACTGCTTAAATACCCTCGAGAGCAATGAATCCGGGTCACTCAAAGAATCCAAAAAATCTCGGAAAGTAAGAATGCTAGGTGAATGCAATAAATTGTATTTAATAGACAATTTAATACTCCTTAAATGAAAGTATTAAAACTTCTTAGTTATTGTAAAGTTATATCATAAAAAAATCAAATTTGAAAAGGGAACACTGTCGAAGATGGAACTACGAAATTACAGGATTTGTTTTTGCTTTTGTTTGTAATCTGTCATTTATGTTGGTACATAAACCAGGTTGATAGTGCTCAATATTCATTATTCAAGCTGAAATCATGTCGCTTACACTTGAAGAATGCACCAGAATACTTACATTGGTGGAAACCGGCCGGAGTCAGCGCGATACAGCCAGGACTGTCGGTGTGTCGCTGTCAACAGTACAAAGAGTTCTCCGACGTTACGAAGAAACTGGTTCTAACCTACGCAGACCAGGAACGGGCAGAACTAGGTGTACCACAGCACGAGAAGACCGATACTTGGTGAACACCATGCTTCGAAATCGCTTTCTCACAGGAACTGAACTCACAAATCAGTTTCGACGCCTCGGAGGAAGTAACCCAAGTGCATGGACAGTAAGACGTCGGCTTGCTGAATCTAACTTAAAACCCCTTAGACCTGCAAACGGCCCTAAACTGGAGCGTGGCCATCGTATTTCAAGACTAAGATATGCCCAGAACCACGTAAATTGGAGTATTGAAGATTGGTCGAAAGTTATGTTCTCCGACGAATCAAAATTTATGCTCTACAAGCACGATGGAAGACACAGAGTGTATAGAAGACCAGGGGAAAGATTCAAGCAAGCATGCATCGAAGAAAAAGTAGCCTACGGTGGTGGGTCTGTACTTGTGTGGGCCGGAATTTCCTCTGAAAGTCGCACAGAGCTGGTGATCATAGAAAACGGCTCTTTAACTAGCGTAAGATATGTGGAAGAAATCCTCAACGAACACGTTGGTCCATTTATGGTCAATTTGGGTGAGGATGCTATATTTATGCATGACAATGCCCGACCTCATACAGGGAGGATTGTGAATGACTACCTTCAAGAGATGAACATTACTTGTATGGAGTGGCCAGCGCGCAGCCCGGATATCAACCCGATCGAGCATGCTTGGGACGAGCTAGGGAGATGCGTAAAACAACGAAACCCTCCCCCAATCACGCTTCCTGAGCTCAAAATTGCTCTCACAGAGGAATGGGAGAATATTCCCCAAAATCGTATAAGGAACTTGGTGTACAGCATGCCAAACCGCGTAAACGCAGTAATGGAAGCACGAGGAGGTAATACGAAGTATTGAAATTCAAGAAAGTCGTCATAAAGTTCAAAAATTTCATGTTTCCTATTTTTGTTTTAAGGAGAGATCAGCAGTTTTTTTTCTTTATGTAATTTTGTGTAAATAAAATGTATGGTGACTCATATTTTTTTAACTTTCATTTAAGGAGTATTAAATTGTCTATTAAATACAATTTATTGCATTAACCTAGCATTCTTACTTTCCGAGATTTTTTGGATTCTTTGAGTGACCCGGATTCATTGCTCTCGAGTGTATATTGCTTTTTATAAATACGCATTTATACATATTAATACACATAAAAAAAATAAGGTTCCTCTGGTCTTCTGGCATTTCCTATTTGTATGGTACTGGGCCCTGTTTCTTTTTATTCGATATATTTATCACATTAGATATAATCATCATCATCAACAATCTATAGAAGTCCACTGCTGAACATGTCTCTCCCAAGGAATTCCACGAAGAACGGAATTAGATTATAACAACAAACTGTTAAAACTGTATGGAAATTTGACAGTTCACTCGATATATATCTAACGCGACATTACTATCTATTCCTGAGAAATGTTTAGAATTAATTAACTCATCGTAAATTTATTTAAAAATGCTATTAAACGTAATCTCTCTAATAAAGCTTATTCTAGAATATCTGATCATTTAGGTGTCAAAAAAACTTGGGATGAAACTGACTCCAACTCCCTCAAAAACAATGTAATAGTTAACAATTGTAAAAAAGACTTTCAAAAAATACAACCCAAGCAGAGTTGCCAATTTTTCTTTCTTTGGTCGCGTTACGAATTGGTGTGAATATAAAAAAATACATTTCAAAGTGTACTTTGTGTTCTTATTGAATAAACGTATTTTGATTTTGATTCAGGCTCCTGAGGGTATTTGACTCGGAGCCTTTTCAGATAGCTGGTTGTGCACACACTTCACGTTCCACGTGACATTCAGCAAGCCTGATTGGATACGTATGTCAATCGCGCGACCAACGCGCGAGAATAAATCGCCCTTCTGGGTAGACTCTCAGCCTCCGTAGACAAGTCTGACAAGTGCCTAACAACCGAGTTTGATTTAACTTGATTAGAGAAAAAAGAAAATGCCAATCTTCACTTCCATTTAGCAATTCGCCTTACGTAAATTGATTCAATTTCCGTGGCATTCGTTCGAATGCTCTGTCTGTTTTGTTTTGCAATTTTCTGCCTTACTCCCCGGTAATAAAGCTTTGAACGGTGACGTTAAAATAAAAGTGCTGAAAGCTTGATTTTTAAGGAACAAGGAGTTCGTCAAATCATTTTCTATATTTTATTGTATTCATAGATGATTACTCGATTTGTGATAGACAATATTTGATTGTTGGATTTTTATAATATTCTGAATATTTATTCAAAAAAGTAGGTATTGTAAGTATTTAAGTTTTACCTCCCACAACCCTATTTTGAAGGCATTGAGCTCGTTTTGAATCTATGTCTAACTATTAATATAAAAATACATTAAACTTACATTGTATGTAACATCTCGCATCAATTGATTTTAGTCTATCAGAGACTGTGACAAACCTATTAAATATATTTAAAAAAACAATCAAACACGAAACAAACATCGATATTATCGAGAGAACATACTCTAGAGCCACAAACGTGGAAAATAGATGTCCAACTCGGCGCACGCTGCTTATTGCGCCGACATTGAACACTATTCCAGGGAAATAGCGTCAAAATTATTGCAAATATGGCATTGCGAATTATTTATTTAATGTTTGTATGTCAACGACGCTCGGACTTATTTGACAGTTTACTCTAGAGTACTATCTCGATGATATAACCACACTTTAATCACACTAGTATTATTAATGTGAAAGTTTGTACGTGATTACGTTTGTACTCAACTCCATAACGGCTGAACGGATTTGGATTAAACTTGGAATATTCATGGACATATGACCTGGATTAAAGTAACATAGGTTACTTATTATTCGGGTTCCACGCGAGTAAAGCCGTGGGCGGAAGCTGAACATTATTTAAAACATTGTCTCATATTCAGCCGTAATAATATGCAAATTATAATACTATGTAGGTACTTAGATCTGGATTCCAATGTCAAACTTCATCTTCATCATCATCAGCCATCATATATCAGTCCACTGCTGGACATAGGCCTCCCCTAAAGAGCGCCATTGCGCCCTGTTCTGAGCTCGATGCCTCCAGGTTCTACCAGCGGCCTTACGCAAATCGTCACTCCACCTGGCTAGGCCAGGTACAATAATTTTAATTAATAATAAAGCTATCTACTATTTAAAATTTTGATGCCAAAAACTCATTTATTGAATAAAAACTATTGACAACAAGCCAACTTTTTTAAAGCCTTATTTAATGTAGGTCCATTTTCTTGTAGTATTATTTTTGGAAGGTGATTATAAATTCTGTATGACATATAAACGCAGTTCCGTCTATACAACTCTAGCTTCGGTAAATAAATGTTGTTAATAGAAATCGTGCTGCCAACATCGTTGGCGCGATAAAATCCGATCAATCCTCTATGAGGCAGCAATTCGCGGCAAATTACTCACATTAGCAGCTATTTACTGTCACGAAATTCAACGATTCGATGTGGAAATTGGATAAGTTTGATATGAAAGGAAAGTTTTAATTGTGTTAATATTTTCACACGAGTAAACTAACTAGTTACGAAATATAGTTTTGCCTTTGATACCCTATGTTCATC